>CM037929.1:13944551-14544551 GCA_021346845.1 Apeltes quadracus | reverse complement strand
TGTATGCAGGTTCATTCTGCATCTTGCAGTTTCTAAATACGTTTGTGTATCGGTGCTCTCGCGGGAGCCGCGCATCTCACTTGGGAAAGGCGTCGAAGCAGTAGGTCTTCTTGGTGTCGGGGAAGGCCACCCTCATGCCGGAGGTGAGCGGGGAGTGGAGGACGACCGCGGCGCTCTCGTAGCGCGACGCCAGGTCCACAGAGGGCACGGTGCCGATGCTCTGGCCGTACACGATCACGTTCTCTGGGCGGATGCCGTACCTGCAAAAAAAGAGAATGCAGGATATCTGTATTAGACCTCGAGGACGGGTCATTTACTCTACTGGCAGCCGGACGGGCCGGTTCATCTTGTGTGCTTTTACTTCATTCTCTCCCCCCCCCCCCCCCCCTCCCCCCCCCTTGCATGAGTCATGAGGTTGTCAAACAAAATAGACTCGCTCTGCCACTTATTCTCACATGGCGCGCTCACTTCTGACAACGTGCTGCTCCCTGCAAACACACACCTGTGTGCCAACGGAGACTCGCTCATCGTCGTCTGGGACGTCACCCAGGAGGTGACTCAGTGATCATACTGCCGCCTAAAAATGTGCTCACAAAGGAGGGCTGACAGCCACGGTCCGCTGGCTTATTAAAGACACGCAAGTCTTGGGATTCTGAGAAGGAGGAAGGAGGGCGGATAACTGAAGAAAAAAAAAAAAAAACAAGCGAGCAGACCGGCAGCAAAAAAAAGAAACCCACGAGGCCATTTCTCAGCTGATTATAGAGAATGTGACCTAGTCAGCTGACCACCTGAAGCCTCGTTCTAGGACGCCGCCTCAGTGTCTGTGCTATAGCGCGTAGTACACAACCACAAGCGCTAATTAAAATCGGGAACCCCCAATCACAGGTTTAACGGGATAGCCTCTGCTACAGCAGTCCTACAACGCACGACACACACACACACACACACACACACACACACACACACACACACACACACACACGCACACACGCACACACGTGGGAGCAGTCAGCAGCAATGCAGCCAAGTGGGACTGTTAAACCGGGGTAAACCGCAGTAAAAATTAAAGTTCGGTTTTAAATAGACACAATTCATTAAAATTTTTCAAAATAATGTGGCTGGTCAAAAATGACACTGCGCCTCCTGATGCGGTGTCAGATTAAGACCAACAGTTTCTACAAAAATATTCCAAATGGCAAGTAAATGCGATCATGCTTCTGCAATCCAGCACGTTCACTGCAGTGTTACTCATTTTGTCATGAAAACCAAAAAAAAAAGCGTAAATCACTCAAACGGATAATCCACATTGTGGGATTGAGGAAAGTGAGTCATGTTGCAACGCGAGTTCAGCGCCGATGTAGTAACAGACAACATCATGTAGGGAAGGGAATAACAGAGCTTGAGGGCAAAATACTTTCAGTAACAAAGACAAGCTTTCCCGTGAAGAGCTGTGACATCATTGCATCTTAAAAAAGGAAAAGGTTGCCTGTTCGCTAAAAGTTTGTGTCAATCTTTTATGTGTTTACCGCCTTACAGCTCATCAGTATTACACCTTTATCACACAGTACTTGTGCTTATCTCCTGATCAATGTCCTTTGCCACATCAGGTCACTAAAGGCTACACAACCCTTACACACAAAACCAGTCACCACATAGAGGACCCTGCAACGACACAGAGGGTGGACAAACCTTTTGGACCACTGGGTGAAGGGACATGCTACAATGCAGCTACTCCCTGCGGCTCATATTTACGTTGAACTAATGTTTTGCAAGCAGCAGTGTTTCGCTAGAGGAAAACGAGTATTGCGGAGCTTGAACCTGTGACCCCGCCCCTCTCACCTCCCCCACCCGCTTAAAACAAGGTCCCTCTGGATCTCGGGACAACAAAACACAAGCGTGCAATTTATTCAATTGCATTTCAGCTTGAATAGACCTCCCTAGACCATCGCTAGCCCGGCTCCATGGTTACGCCCCTCCCCCCAAACCTTCCTCAATCCAATCCATTATGCATCACATCCTCCTGGATTCACCGATTAGGCCTCTCGACCACCGTAGCCGTCGCCATGACGGACAGACGTGTCACGATGCTACATGTGCAGAGCCATTTATAGCAGATTAGTGCTCCATCTGCACTACAGAAGAGACGCTTCACTGGAGCTTTGAAAGGAGGGCTACGACATTGTCAATCTAACACTATACATAGAAAACATGAGCGTACTAGTTTATAGTAAACAACGTGTCCGGGTAGTCAGCGTCAGCACAGGCGGACTGCTCCTGTCGTCAACTCGCTCTCAGACGTGCGCGGCGTCACGGAACAGTCCGATCTCGCTCACACGGTGACACGTGGTCTACTGGGGCCGACCACAGATGTTCAGATTAGAGAGGCAGCATCAAGTGTAAACAGAGTATTCTACAGTCATAAATAGCATCTGTTGGGAGCTGGTCGATGGGTCGATAATTCAAAGCGCGGAGAGAAAACCTTTGAGTCGCCTTTATGCATGACATGCATGTATGTATGTATGCCTGTCAACTTCGGTCCCATTTCTAAGTATTTAATAAATGTTGTTTTGTTTGAGTAAAATACATAAAACATACTGCGAACACAAGCTCCATTCCCATCAAGCTGCGCGCGCACACACACACACACACACACACACACACACACACACACTTTTGGCTACCTTTGGTCCCATGAACCTCAGCACCACTGATACGGCATGGGAACAATGCTGTGCCGTCACGATGGGCAGTCTTTGCCATGTTCATATTTAGCACAATCTCTCCCACTATTGAAGGTCTAAGGTTGCTAGGCTACCACTCAATGTCAGTAGAAGAGACCGCTGGCTCTCGAGAGTGAAAAGAAAATGATACAGCCACGTTCTGTAGTGCAACACGTGCACAGAGACAGCGAAACAGCGAGAGGGGTGAGGGGGGAGGGGGGAGGGGCGGGGGGGGGCGGGCGATGCTTTTCCTCATTAATCACTTAACTACTTTTCAATTAAGATCGATCGCTTCCACTGCGGCAAATACCACACCTGGTACTCCCTTATTTGATTTTTAAAAAAGCACTTTCTTGTTCTTCAGAGTTTGTATCTTTATGGTATAAATGCACTTATTTTAAGTCGCTTTGGATAAAAGCGTCAGCTAAATAACAAGGTATCTGATCTGTCATCATTTGCACAATGATGCTTAGTGAGTGTGTGCAAACAACGCTGAATCATCCGATCCACTACCTGCACATCTCCAGGTGAAGGGAGTGCCTCGTCCACCGGGGGCCGAACAAAAGAGCCCAGTTTGCTTGTTGCCGACGTGACAGGTGGCTTCACTCACAGGTCGTCGGACCGTAGAGTAAAGCAAGGAACGCCCAACGGGTGTTTGAACACTCGAGCGTGGAGCCACTTGCCGTCTGCCAAATTATTAGGAGACAACAATTGGATTACACAGAAAGCCGAAAACAGGAGGAGGACCGCAAAATGAGAAAAAAAAGGTGAGGACACTTCACAGCAAGCAAGACATGAGACGTGAGGCCATGCAGAGATCCCCTTTGATGTGATAAACACAATCTAGCGATCTAGTTGGGCTGTACGACCATTTCCTTCCGGGACAGACAGGATTCTGGCACGGCCTTCCAACCAAGGGACAGACCGCTGTGCGTGCACGCAAACACACACACACACACTATACGTCCCAAATACCTAATGCATGTGTTGATTTATTTCAATGTATATATTTTAACATCTAGCCGAACCAAATGGACATCCCTTATAAGAAATGTCATACCAAGTGGCCATTTACAATTGTTACTCGGCTTATTGAGTATTATAGAGTGCGTGCACAAGTTGAGGCTTCTTGAAAATAAATTATAATGAACTAATAAAGTATTCATCTATTTCTTTCTCCTATAAAGTTCCTTCTGATTAACCTACAAAGAAACAAGATGCATCGTCTGAGATTGATTTGGGTTAATACCTGGGTGGACAAAAAAAGTAAAAACACTAATTAACTATTCCAACCAGTTATAATCGGCAAATGGAACAAATATATTTGCCCCATGCAAATGGGTTTATTTTATGCCACGGCGCTGTAATTTAAGGATGAATTAAATTTTCTTGTATTGTAGTAGTTTTAGCATCCAGTTTGCTTTGCTCAGAATAAATCAAATTTCCTAGCCAATGTCAGCACTGGTCACGATTGTGCGTAGGAGTTTCCTTTGTGTAACAAAAAAAATAAAAAGCAGAGAAAGAATAACCCCCATAACTTTAAGTACTTTTTTCTCTTGCACGTAGCGCTGAGAATAGAAAGAAAGAAGAGAGGAAATCTGGCTGGAGAGGCTGAAATCCTAAACACCCTTCATTATTCCTCCTTTCCGTCACACTCAACATTGTAATTAAAGCTTTGGTTAAACAGAATTCCTCATCTCTCTCTTTTTTTTTTTTTTTTTGTCTCCCGGCAGGAAATGAACAGAAACATCCAGGGCGACTGGATGAACTCTTATTTCCGTCCCATCCGTGTAAACAAAAAAAATTAAATGGATTACTTCCACCGCCCAGGCTCTTAACATACATGAACACAAACAGACGAAGGCAGGAAGAAAATAAGAGATGCTGTTTCAAGAAGCTCAAGAAAAATCGTCAAGAAGCGCGGAATATGCAAAAATCAGATATTTTGAAGTAAAGAGTGCAGAATAAAGATCAGCCTTTAGAGCAAAACGACGCATCAGAGCACCCACTCACACCTACATACGGCTGGTCCGCATAATCAGAGACCAAAGTCCTCAACACCGTCCACAGAAACAACATGTCATCCCTGATAAACCGTTCCAGTCATCTGCAATCGTGATGTCATCAGGTCCAATCTAATCCTCAGTGCCCCGAGCTCCTTCTGCCAAGTATTCATGCCGTTAACGCTTTCGATTGCAGCTCTTGAAATTTATTTAGGTCCTGTAAATTGACATTGCCGGGTTTCCTAAGAGCTCTTATTTCAACAGTCCCGTATCTACTTACTACCCACTCGCCAGTAGCTGTAGATGGCATTGTGGTTATTCACAACATTATCCTTCAGTCAAACAAGGACGACCATGGCTGTACTGCACTGAACACTATTTACACGTGGTTTGGGTTACTTCCCTTTGCCCTGAAGTTTGGGGTTGTCACGTCGGTTTCAGCAGGCCGGTTCAAATCTTGCAACGCATTTCCGGTATTCATCCCTTTTTGTGGGTTTTGTGTGTCAGAGCTTCACTCACCTGTCCGTGTGTTTCGTTGACAGCTTTCCAAGGAATTCTTTGAGAGAAATCAAGTTTAGGCCTGCACGCTACTTAATTACTCTCACATCAATGCATTTATGAGTACTACTGAAAAACACTGCATCCTTTTTCCTACAGCCTCTCCCAACACCTGTGCACAGGTGTGCCCACCTCCCCCTTCCTTCCCTCCCCAGCAGCTCTAGATCTCCTTACCGGGACCGGAGGGCCTGCCAGGCGGCGTCGACGTCGGCGTACAGGTTCTTCTCGGAGGGCTTCCCCGAGCTCGCCCCGTAACCCGAGTAGTCGTAGGAGAAGACGTTGCAGTTGATCCGGGAGCCCAGGCCGATGTAGAAGCTGCTCATCTGGCCCAGGTCCACCGCGTTGCCGTGGGAGAACAGCAGCGTGTAGCGAGCGCTGGGCGAGCAGCGGACGAACATGCAGGCGATGCGGTTCCCCCTCGCCGTGCGGGTCATGAAGCACTCGATGGCGTCCTTCTCGCGGGACGAGTACTGCCAGTCGGCGCGCTCGGAGAGGTGCAGCGTCCAGCGGCTGCCGCTGTCGTCGGACATGAGGCTGTAGGTGGGCTCCGGGGGCAGAAAGGCCAGCTTGGAGGCGATCTTGCTGGGGCACGGCGGGCAACAGAACAGGCAGCACAGCTCGCTGAGGGAGAGGTGGTTCATCCTGAAAGCGCTGTGACGGGGAGGAAGAGGGGTTAACTCAAAAACAGACAGCTCGCCTTAGTGGATGAAATGTAGGCCAATTTGGATATAGATCACACCAAACATTAGGTTTAAGGTTAGCCAGTGTTTGGCCTTTGCATCGCCTGAAGATCGATCACATGGTGAACCTCACGTGGCCAACATTTCAACAGAACATGAATAGCAAATAGTTTTCTTTGTTCAGTAAAGAAAAAAAAAAGCAGGGTGGTTCGAGGATTGAAAAGTCAGGCTGATACAAATTCTCTCCACCGGATTGTATTGCGCTCTTCAGCTGACATTAGTAAAGAAAAAAAAAAATAATATAATCTCACCCTGATTTAGTCTCTCCGTCTACCTCGGTTTTCCTCAACCTCCCAGACAGAATTGACTCAAGTCTTATTTCACCGTTCACTGGACTTCAGGCTACCTTTTGGATGTCCCAGCTGCTGGAGAACCGTAGAGGACAGGAGGCACAACTCTCATCAGCTCGTTTTGGTTGCTGGTAAACTCAAGGAAATGACTAGTAAGTAATGCGGCTGTGTAGAACTATTCATGTGCTTCTAAATGGGGGGGAACGCATCACAGTCAGGTTGTGACGATGTGTTGGTGATTGGATTTGAAATTTAAAAAAAGGTGCTCAAAAGTAAGAAATGGCACCCTAACTCACTCAAAACGATTACGATACACAAGCCTGTTGGAGAATAACAATGTTTTATGCAGTTTTTCCCCATAATATTGACCTATTCTTGTAATTCAGTATGAATCGTGCCTCTTTGTAGCAGTCCTCGCCACTCCCAAACCAAATGTCCTATTTGGCCAATTTAAAACATTCCCAACTCCTTTTTATTTAGCTATATTAACAGGCGTCCATCATTTACTGTAGCGGGATTTTCACAGCCCTTGAATAAACTCCTTAAATTTCCCGATGGACATTTTGAGACTGTATTCCTTCTATAGTTGAGAAAGAACCGCTGGACCATCCGAACACACGCGCGTTTCTACGCACCTTGACTGCGACTAATGACCTCTGTGATACTTCCATGGAACCACAGCACTCTTCCGTGTGTGTGTGTGTGTACGCGTGATCGATGGACGCCACTTCTCGCAAGACGCGCATAGTGAAGCCTACTTCTTTATTTCCCTAAACCTTCTGAATGGAGGTGGATGGTGGTGGAGGAAGAAATGTGTCCGAACGGATGACAATGACGTGCAAATGTGCACGCGCTCTCTCATCAGAGCGCAATTGTTACCACAGCGTTTACCTGGAAGGCTTCGGACGCTTGTTTAGTTTTTAAACAGTATCGGTCAACGTCGCTGGGCCGTGCAGGTTATGTTTTCGCAGCAGGCCGACTAAATGGTCTCCCTCTGGTGTGTCACGGTTCGGCTCGGCCAGATTATCCCCCGTTCCGTGCCCTATTACCTCGGCGTTTGTCGCGTTGGGGGGGACGTGTCTCCCACTTGGCACCACAGCTGTGAGGTAACGTCACCAATAGTGCTCCGGGTCCGGGCAGCCTCCGAAAACGGTCGTTTCTTTTTTTGTTGTCCTCGTCTCGGTCTTCTCAACATATGGTCCTGAGTGATAACGACGTCTATTCATGTGAAACGTCCCGAGTGTGTATTCGGTTCAACGGGAAACACGGGCGAATAAAACTAAGCGAGGACATTTAATTAATAGGTTAATGTCAAAAGCCAATCGGTCCTCGGCGGTCTCGCTTGCCTCCGAAACATCACTGCTCTCCCTTTACCTTGGGGGAAAAAAACCACTCTACTTGTTATTCTAGCACGCAAGGAAGTGGGGAGTCGTGACTGGCGATTTCATCGACCAATAGCTAAGAGACTGTTGAAGCGAGTTCGCGAATGGTGCAACGAGGATATTAATGGGCGGCTCCGAAATACGCCGCATGGTGGTGACCTAATGTTTTGATTGACGTTTTCCAGAACCAACCGGGGATCACCGTTTCTACCCTTACGTCCAATCAGCGACCGGTGGAGGATGTTCTCTTTTTTTTTATCTAGTAACAATTGTATTATATATTAATAAATCAATCAACCTGGGCAGGGCACGTAGACAAGGTGGTTGCAAAGTGTAAGAAGGTGCCGAATGTAATGCAGTGTTTGACAGGGCTGCAATGGGGGGCGGCGCGCTCTTCTTTAAAAACCATATACTCTCCACACTGTAAGACTTTGATGTAAATTTACAGTGAAATTCTAAGTTACCTATTGTATTGTGCGATTACAGTATACTGCTGCAAAAGCAAGGTATTCTGGGAGTTATAACGCTTGCTTCCGGCCAAGTGTTTCTTTTCACAGTAATTTACTGTGTACTGCTAAGAATCTTGAGGAAAGTATATTCATCTTGAAGTAAACTTAAATAATGAGGTGCCAGAGCTGAGTTTATATAATAATTTAGCTGACGCTTTTATCCGAAGCGACTTACATTGCATTTTTAACCCATGGTTTTACTTTTCTTTTTTTAATCATCTCACACAGTGGGAGCAGTGTGCAGCCGTAAAGGTTTAAAAAAAAGTTTAAAGCGCCATTTTTTCATTCATTGAGTCCCTGGGTGAGCATCACTTCCTGCCTTGTCCTGTCTCCCCCCGTGATTGTCTGCTTGTCTATGGTTCATCCCACCTGTGCCCAATCACCTGCACCTCCCTTGTGTATTTAAACCCTGCCAGTCTCTTGTCCTTGGTCGCGCCCGTGTCTTTCGCGAGTCCATGGCAGCGATATCGCTGTTCTGAGCCCGTCCTCAACCTGTTCCTGTCCCTCGTTTGTGTTTTCCTTTTAGAATCCTGAGTTCTTCCTTTTTGGAGAATAAATCCCTTTTGCGTCTACATTTACGTCTCACCCCTCTTCCCGTCCGCAACTCGACGACTAAACCATGGCATTCATTTGTTATTTGGATGCCATGTTTGCCAAACTTATACTATTCTAATAAACAAGAAAGTTGTAAATATGTCATATTGTCATGTTTGTTGTTGAAATGTTATAGTTTTTATACTTCATTTTAGAGATGCTTCCACTACAATTAATGTTTTGGGGTTAAGACACTGAAATTTAGAATTAGTTTAGCAATATCATTTACATTTTGAATCAAGTTACTGTAAATTGTACAGTATCTTATAAGTGAAACTTAATAGTAATGTGTTTTACATTACACCATTTTACTGTACATTTCTATTACAATAACGTACTGTATTTCTGTCACAGTAGGGGGACTGTAAATTTGAGTCTTACAGTAAAGTACAGTATATTTGCAATACAGCAAGTTGCTGTATTGCCCCCTTCCCCAGTATCTTACAGGTAAACTTCTGCCAGTAAGTTACTGTAACTTTACAGTGAAAATTATACAGTGTAGGTAACATAAGGAAAGCAATCAGGGAAGTAGAGATGTGGTCATATAAGATCTACTAATAGAGTTTATGTTAAGTTTATTTAGATTACATCGGGGTGGTATAGATGTTTAGTTATGTTGGGTGCCAGCACATGAGTGGGTTAAAGGGAACGAGATGGCAGATAAACTGGCCAAAGAGGCACTGCTTAAAGTAATTACAATTACAATTCCACTAGGAAAAGGCGAAGGTAAAGCAGTGGTTAAAAGGAAAGGTCTTGGAACGTGGCAGAAACGATGGGAGGAAGACAGGAAAGGTAGGAGATATTATAAAATACAAAAAGGGTCAGTATAAAGAACTACATGGAAAATTCCAGTGAGGAAATTGCCACGACAAGACTGAGAGTGGATCACACAGGGCTGAATGGCTGAATTATTTTTAATGGGGAAAAAGAATAGTGAGAACTGTGAGAACTGTGGGGGTTAAAGAAAATGTTGAACATGTAATATTGTACTGCACATTGAATGAAGTGGAAAGACAGGTGCTTAAAGATAAGGTGCAGGAGGCAGTGCAATCTGGTAGGGATACTGGGATCAGAAGGAGAAGGAATAAGAATGACTAGCTCTATTTACGTTTTTAAAAGACTCAGGTTTAGTAGAATATAAAATGACATGATAATACACACTCCAGTACAGTAGGTGGCGGCATGCACCTAAACGTTGTTTGCAGTCCGCCAGTAATTAAGAGAAGAAGAAGAAGACATCGATGACGTTTTTTTGACGCGCTCGTAGTTCTTCCGGGTCAGTGCGCTCTCCGGCATGCTTTGGGAGTTTTTTTTTTTCTTCACCCAGCTAACATGTGTAACTAAAATTAAAAATATATATAATGAGTTCCCAGAAAGGCAACGTAACGCGGTCGCGAGGCCAGAAGCATCAAAACAACTCTGCCTTCAGAAACGACAAGTACGGAGCGACTGTGCAAGTGAAGGTAGGTGGAAGCTCGTAGTCATAGCTACCATTACGTGTGCAGCTAACCAGCGACGATACCGAGCTCCAATAAGTCCACTAAAGGACGTTACATTACATGTTGTGAAATTGTTCCAGGTGTGCTCTTGTGTAAAGGCCGTAATTGACTTTCCACCGTCGTGATATCAACGAAAAAATGTGTATAAAACTAAAATGGTGGTATTTTCTTTTCTTCACAATGCGTCCTTTAAAATCTGCTGTTTGGTTAGATGGGTAAGCCATGTTGTAACATTGTTACAACTTTTCTAACGTGTCTCTGCTTTTGTGTGGTCGCAAATCTAGAAGGCAAATTCAAAGATCCACGATGGGCTGTGTCAACACTGTAAGGGGGTTCTTGAGTGGAAAGTGAAGTACAAAAAGTACAAGACTCTGACACAGGCTAAAAAGTGGTGAGTACACTTTTACAATCATTTTATAAATATAAAAAAGTATCTGCTCATGACTGGACAAATCTCACCCGATCATGTTGCAGTAAATACGACCGTATATGCTGCATAAGCTTTTGCTCAGAAATCGACAAAGAAAGAAACACAAAATGGATATTATTCATTAACCAAACACTTGATTGTTACATTTTCATAATTGTCAACCAAAGTCAGACTCTCATACGCTTAGCATGCATGTGACACTTTGTATATGTGCAGTTAAGGAGTATTTAGTTGTATTTTTCCATTCATGTCTTAAAGACAGTTGTAGTTGGTTCAAATGTTAAAAACATGATTACATTTCTGCCTGTATTCTTTTTGTTTCAGTGTCAAGTGTTCTCAAAAGACAGTGAAGGATGCATATCACATCATTTGTAAGCCCTGCTCCCTTCAGCTAGAGATTTGCTGCAAGTGTGGGAAGAAAGAGGAAATCGTTATACCGTGAGTGGTTCTATATGCATGTTTTGGTTTGTTTGAGCATATTCGTGCTTTCAGAGGATTGGTGATAATTAAGTAATTTTGTGTTCTGACTGTGAATTATCAACTTCTCTGGTTACTATTCTAAAAATATATTTATTTTTATGGTGACTAATGTTATGATTCCCCTGCCCACATCGCCATCAGCCCTTCATATCACATGTTGTCACACTTTATATACAAAGACTTCAAGAAATGTGGTTACTTGTGGTCGTTTAAGATGTTGATGTAGGTGTAATCCGTGTCAAACTCGGTAAATTGTGCTGTAAGTCTGCCATCTTGCGGACAACGGGATACATCACAGCCAACTTTTTGAAAATGGTTCACATCTCATTGACATGCCCTTGTCACGCACTGTCATTCAACATTTTTGCATTAATTCATTCTATGTATTGTTTTATATTTTTGGGGGGGTAAATTATTGCATTTACTATGCGTATTGAAACAACTTTTGGATTTTTTTTTTAATGGCATAATACTGCAAATATAGAAATATTGCAATGCTCTCTTCATAAAGCCAATCGCCATTTTGTTTTTCCTCCTGCCGCCACAGACTTGCCAGAAAAATGTATAAAATGAAAATATAAAAAAATGACATTTAACATGAAAGCTATGGACGCTCTCATTTTGTTTTTCTCTCTCTCTCACTGTGTAGATTAAACTCGAATGAAGACAAAGAGGAGGATGATGAGAAGAAAAACAAAGGAAGTCGAAGAGGGAAGAAAGACTTGGATGATTTGGACAGTGATGATGATTACAGTGATGGTTTAAGTGACCAAAGAGATGATGATGATGATGATGATGGTGATAAGGGAGCTGATTTGGAAAGTGACTCAGAACCAAAGAAGCAACAGAACGGATCTGATGTGCTTCCAGATGTATCCAGAGTCAGTTTTAAAGACTAGAGAGGGTTCTTGTTATGCTATTTTTCTTCTTAAATTAATGCGACTTTTCTATTTTCCAATTTCGGAGTAGGAGTGACGGTAACATTGGGGAGGTTTAGTGAACAGAATGACAGTATCCTGTACCTTAAAAAAATCATTCTCAAGAAATGCCGCCTGGATATATATACTTTGCTTTTCTGTAATAAAAACCTGTACAGTGTGGCTATTCACTTTTAATTCACGTGTCTTAAGCTACAAACTCTTCTGACAGTGCCTCGGAAAGCAGAAGTAGAGCTTTCCTGTCAACATCAGGAACCGATTCTGAAGTATTCACCCTGTTATGCACAATCCAATTTAGTATTTGCACTGAGTTGCATTTTTATTTTGTCCACTTATCAGGAGCAATCCACTTCACAACTAAAACTTTCACAAAAAAAAAGTTAAGGGTAATTTAGACTTGTGAATTTCAATTTAATATAATATGTCTAACTTTTAATTCCTTTTATTTCACTACTGTACAGTCATACACACTCAAGTTAAAATGTTCCTTAGTTCCCCTTTACACTTCCTGTCACTGAATAACGCGTAGTTACATGTTTCGTTAAAGGTAATGTGTTGTCATTCATCACGTGAGCTTAACCAGCTTTTGAGGGATTCAAAAGGAGTTCATCTTTTCCTTGATACTTTGTTATTCCATGCACATATATTTAAGTGATCATTTGTCTCCCAATAGACGATCTTGTTTTTTTTCCGTCGACTGTTTTTCGGTAAAGGTATGAGACATGATAAATAAAAATTAAATGTTGAATTATGATCCATTCAACTGCAGTTTCTGGAAAGAAGATAAGAACTTTGAACATGTTATATCCTGGTAAATGTATCCGCTTTCAAAAAAGGCATGTTGTGATCTAATGTAATCACTCGAGAGTGTGTCAATTGGCCTGTACTCCCAAATCTATGACACAAGTTCAAGCACATTGTTACCGTAAGATGTTTTCTACTTTTTTATTAATCATCCTCCAAAAGATATATCTAATATTGACAAAATATTCACTGTTACCAAAGGTATGATGTCCGCTGGTTATTATTTATGAGAACCTCTGCCAAACATTGAAACATTTGTATGCTGACTTGAAGACGTGGCTGCAGTCTTGCAGAGTTTGCAGTAAATAGTGAGTTTTGTAGGAAGTGCAATACCTTGCTCATATACCCTGGTTCATGTTTTGACATAAATCTGCTGATGATTCTTGAATGCCATCCTTCCTTTTTTCTTTTTATACTTCTCTCTGCGGCTCACAACATAAAAATCGTTGGGACTGGCTGATCACTTCCTGCTGCAGGTTGCGGTGCCGCGGCGGGTCGTGGCAACATAGTCGAGGCAGTTGCAGGTAATGAAACTAAAAACTCACAGTTTCACTCTATGTTGTGCCTGTATGTCAAGCCTCGATTTACCATTATGTGTTATGGTCCTCCTGGTTTCTATTATTGGAATAGGAAGATCTTTCGGGGGTCAGAATGGCGCGGCTTAGTTATGATGTATAAGTGAGCCGTGAGTTGGACTGTCCGGTCACCCGGATCAATGGTTGGTCCACCTGGCGAAGTTGAAACGTGTTAAATGCGTCAGCTGAAGTCCCGCACTGCGGTCATGTGGACCGCATTCAAAATAAAATGCGCCTCTATTTAAGGTGTTACGGTAAACGGGCTTGTACAGCGCAAAAGGCTCCAATCGTCTTTGAAATGTCATTTCTCAATCTTTGAACGGCTTTTAAACTAGAAAGAAGCTGGGTAACGCTCTGATCTCACTTGATCCTTGTTCATGTGGACCTCTTCTATCCTAATGTACATTCCCAGCAAATATTACTGTGTAGTTTTTGAGAAAAGTAAGATGAAATAGCAATACAGGCTTAATATTCGTCTTTTATCAATCTTTGAATTGCCCTTAAACCAGATAGAAGCCGGGTAACGCTGTGTAATATCGTCACCCCCTCAAAACGAAACTGAAAACAACTACTAGTTAAACACACACACACACACACACACACACACGCACACACGCACACACCGTTCGCTGTCATTGGTCCCCAGGAGGTCTTTCGCAGTCAAGTGGTGGCAATAATCGGTGCGTCGTGGTGATCTGCGCTGCTGCTGCTGCTGCAGGTTTGTCACCGCTCGACTCGGACGCAGCCTTCGGCAGGATGGCGAACTCTGGCCGGCCCGACACGGCGATTGCAAACGTGTACCGGGGGACGTTCATGCACTCGACGCAGCAAACTGCGCTGGAGATCCTAGTGGATCAGCTGCTCGGAGTGGATAAAGACGGGAAGGTTAGTCGGACTCTTAATGTATATAAAGTTGACTTTTAAAGGTGGTGGTTTTTTAAAACACGACATTGGCTGATTTACCGTTCCCCATTTGGCACCATTGTGGCGTCTTTCTTAGTTCGGCCGCGACGATCTGATAATGTTCGTTACATAACAACCTAAAGGCCTTTTACGGTGGGGCTTGCTGAGCAACAAGTTGGCCAAGCAAAAAAAAACTCAATAACATCCTGAAATACCCATTTCGAAAAAATTATACGCTGGTTAATAAGGATTAATAATGGTAACAACTGCAATTCATGTAGTGCAAATAATCTAAAAGGCAAATATGTTGGCATGTAATCGCTCTGCTGGCAATGGGCCTTTCCTGCAAGGCGTTTCCCCTCTTTAACACGAAAGCTATTTTTGAAAAACATCCAACCTTTTTACCGCTATCCATCTACAATCAGATCGCTTTCCTTGCGAGCGGCGCAGAGCTCGACAGACTGTCTCAGGCCTTTGGATTCAGTCCGAGTGACGTCACCCAACTGGCAAAAGAGTAAGCAGAACAGTAGTAGAATAATTGTTCATGATATTAAAACATTTCTTGCCATATGCCATAAAAACAACAACATATATGTTTTGACATGTTCCACATTTTCCATGGCTTGCTGCACTTCAGTGAGTTCTTCATGCCAGGACTGGTGGACACCCACATCCATGCGTGCCAGTACAGCTATGTGGGCACAGCTCTGGACATGCCGCTACTGGAGTGGCTCAGCACCTACACCTTCCCCGTGGAGTCAAAGTTCTCGGACTTGGAGTTTGCCAAAAAGGTCTACTCTCAAGTAGTGGTAAGGATCCAAGCAGTGTGGAGGAAGTGGCTGTTAAATAAAATATTTTGAATGGACAAATTTCTGTGCATTCAGTCACAGGGAGGCCAAAACTGAGCTAATCTGATTCTGGTGCTTTACAGAGAAGGACGCTGAGAAATGGAACCACCACTGCGTGTTACTTTGCGAGCATACATACGGATGCCTCCCTCCTGTTGGGCCAAATTGCAAGTAAGATGTCCTACATGCAACAAAAAAAAACACACACAGTTGCATGTAAAGGGTCAAGGCCCATATTTCATTGTAGTTTAGTAATCATGTGATAGGCAGGTGAACTCTGGTTGGTTGGGACGTTGCCATGGCTGCGCCCAAATGCAGAGGCCATCTTTAAAAAGAGGAAAAATAAATCAAGAATATAACCCTCATCTGGCGCCACCTCAATCATATTTTTCCCTGCAGTGCCTCTGATCAACCCGTCATGCAAATTGTTTTTTTTTTGTCATCCTAACTGGGCGCTCGTCAGACTGCAGGCCGGAGGTTGTCAGGGAGTCACGTCTTCTTCTTTCATTTCAATATGGAGATGATTACAGAAGAATATAGATATTTGAGGATAGACCATTATTATATGACATCATGTAGCGGAATATAATCCATGATATTTCCCTTTCAAACTAGTCAGTGAAATGAGCAGAGCAGCAGCCCACAATGTGATCATGGATCCAAAGGCTTTATCGGACAGTGGTGGAGAACATCAGCTAAAGTCCAGTCGTTTTTTTATATTCCCTTATTAGAGTAAATAACAGCAATCAGCAGATATATCTCCACCTCTGTCTATGTATATATATTTTATCTTTGTTTCCTTTGGATGTCTCAGCAGGGTTACTGACAATAATTTTGTCCACCTTTACACTTTGTCCTTATCATCATGGTGTGATGTTATGGACTAGTGAACACACAGACACACACGGACACACACCGGACCTTTTATGTAATCAGGGTCCTTGAACCTTTGTCCTCTTCGAGTCCATTTAGTAGGAAATGTGTTGTTATTCAGAATAATCCTCTGTGCATATGCATGTTAGACAATTTCCAACACAATTGTAATATCTAAATATATATTACAATTGTGTTGTCACGCTATTATGGCCATGATGTGTGATGCATCTGCCAAAATTCAAACAGTTGTTAAATGATGCCCAAACAAATGCCGTGAGCTCAACTTAGAGTTTACTTACCTGTTTTTGTAAAAAGATAATTGTAATAACAGATAATGATTTTTCACGTTCCTTCATCCATGTCTTTCCTGCAGATGACGTTGGACAGCGCGCCTTGGTGGGGAAGGTCTGCATGGACACAAACGACTCCGTGAAGCATTACAAGGAGACCAAACAGGAATCTCATGATGAAACCTGCCGGTGGGTATGAGCAGTTCAGTAGCACATTAGGAAGGTCTTCAGATGGGTACGTCCTAACTCTTTCAAAAATATAATGTTGAATTGATAATAGTTCAATAAACTTTGTAGTGATAGAAAGTTTTACACACATTGTCGGATAAGAGGCAATTGTCAGTTTTCCAGCATTTCAAGCTTCTGCGCCTAGAAATGCTGCACAACGCCGAGATACATCATGATCCTTGTAATTGATTAGGGAAGAAATTTCTCTCTGAAGGAGGACAATGTTTCTCTGACATTCCCTTTACATTCGCTATTTGAAGCTCTCTTGTTACCTTGAAGATATTTGTTTTGGTCCCGAAGGGGGAACATTAACAGGGTTACAGCAGCGAAGGTTAACATGCACACAGACAAGAATTATAAAGTTATTAATAGCAGTAATAAAACAAATAAGGGCAACGGAAGTTAAATAATATATATTAAATAATACGGACAGAGATTGTAAATACAGAAAGATGACAGTTATTCCACAGGTTTTGGGTGATTTTGAAGGACCTGCGGTACATCTTCTTCACACACTTCACACTCCTCACCCAGCTAGAACTTCAAATTAAATATTGTCATGTAGAGATGCTGCTGCTGCTGCTACAAATCAGTTACCGTCATTGTTTTTTTCCCCTAAAGGTTCATTGCAGAGCTCTTGAAAAGAGAGGTGAGATTCCATGAGATAATAAACAAATAAACATTTGGACCAAAGAGGAAGTTTGAACTGCATTTTCCTCTCCTGTGCTTTCTGCGTAGTACCCTCTGGTGAGACCAGTGGTGACTCCCCGCTTCGCTCTGTCCTGCTCTGGAGCCTTGCTGGAAGACCTGGGAGAAATCGCCAAGAAGGACAACCTGCACATTCAGGTGAGCAAAGGGGGGCTGCAGCCACAGATACCTTTTCGTGTTGGACCTGTGTTAAGTTGCTGAAAAATCTGACATGAAAGACACAATGTTTCAGAAAAAATGGCGTTAGTTTTATTTCCTGTGGTTGTCTGAATGCTACGGCTTAAAGCAAAGCTTTAATGTCTGACACGCGCGTGTTCACTTCCAGAGTCATGTCAGTGAAAACAAAGAGGAAGTGAAGATTGTGAAGCAGCTGTTTCCTGAGTTCGAGTCCTACACAGACGTCTATCTCAAACACAACCTGCTCACGGACAAGGTGAGGACGCGCGGCGTGTCACGCAGGTGTTCTCAGAATTCAAACGCTGACGATGACAATGGTGCTCCGCAGACGGTGATGGCTCACGGCTGCCACCTCAGTGACGAAGAACTGGTTCTTTTCAGAAAGACAGGAGCCTCTTTGGCCCACTGTCCCAATTCCAACATCTCGTAAGTCTCAGGCTCTTGTGGAGATTCTCATGAAGCAGATTTTACAATCAAACAGCAGCAGATAAAACGTTACCATCTTTGTCTCTCTCTCTCTGTATCTCTCGGTCAACAATATTTTCTCAGGTTGTGCAGTGGTCTGTTGAATGTCCGCAATGTCCTGAAACACAAAGTGAAGTTGGGGCTGGGAACAGGTGGGAACGAACACGTGTGTGCACATTTTTAAACCTCTTAAGGAGAGAAAAGGTGTTTGATTGATTGGCTGTGCGTCGGTCCCTCCTCGTCCCCGTACATTCAAATGAAACTGAAAGAAGGTGCTTAAATAACACATCTGGTTTCATTATTCAGTGTTTTTAATGAGGGCACATTGACCATTAGAAGACCAATTTCTTTTTTATTTCGGTGCTTTAAATGTCTGATGTAGCGAGTGTTTTCATTTCAAGCCTGAAAGCAGTATAAAAGGTGGAAATCTGATGCTTTCCCACGCTTGTGCTAACGCGACTCTTTGTTTGGGTCTGTGTTTGTTTGCATTGGCAGACGTGGCGGGGGGCTTCTCGGCCTCCATGCTGGATGCCGTGAGGAGAGCTCGGGACATGTCCAAAATCTTAACGATCCAGGACCCGGAACACGAAACGCTGACCTTTGAGGAGGTGTTCAGACTGGCCACGCTGGGAGGCAGCCAAGGTGAGAAAAAAAAAAACAGACAGACAGCGGTGGCGTCACGTCAAACAGTCTCACTGAAGGGCCTTTGCCTCTTCTAGGTCACTCTGCCGAGGAAATGCCTGACTTAACACACATGGGAACAAGATCATTTTTATGATAACCGATTGCAGTTTTACAGCGGGCGGGCGGGCGGGCGGGTGCTGGGAGTGCAAGAGTTTCTTTAATCATTTATTTTGTCCGTAGCCTTGTCCCTGGATGCCAAGACAGGGAACTTTGAAGTGGGCAAAGACTTTGACGCCCTGAGGGTGAATGTCGCCGCTCCTGGTGGACCCATGGACCTGATCCAGCCCGAGCCACCAAAGGTTGGTGATGGAGGCTCGATATATTTACAAAGGACTAATGGTGATTCCAGTTTAACACAAAGTTATTATCACTTTCCATTTCAGATTGTTTTGGAGAAGTTCTTGAACTTGGGTGAGTGTCAATTTTTTGTTCCATTGTTCCAAAGCCTTTAGACTGCGCTGTGCCTCGCACGATTCACTTCATGCCGTCTCCGCCGTCTTCTGTTTGACAGGTGACGACCGGAACATAGCAGAGGTGTATGTGGCCGGGAGGAAGGTGGTACCGTTCAAAGAGTAAGCGCTTTGGTCGCCCGCTGCAAAGCCTAAACCCCCTCTCTGGAAAGTCAGCTTAAAGAGGAACGATAACTTACAAGAAACGTCCGAAACAGAAACAAGATTTTCAGTTTCCGATCAGTGGGAAACGCCCTCTGAACTGCTCTATTGCACAGCTCTGTTGCAATGATAAAACAAAGAATGAATTAACACTTTTACCATTTTTTTTAAAAAGGGACTTTTTAACATTGCACTTGCTGCTTGTCATTTTTGCGTACTAAAACATATCCACGCACTAGCCGTTGCTTATTAATGTCTTTAATTCACTCTCAATGTGCACGTCCATATTGTTTTTGATTTTTTTTTCTATATTTAGATAAATGTCTTACTTAAATGAAATAATCACCAGCACTTATTATATATTTTATTATCGTGTGCCGACGTCAACAAACATTGTGTTCCCTCAAGAAATTTTAACTAGACAATTATCTGTAAAGTTAACTACAAAATTAAAAGTACTACTTTCCCAAGTAATGCTATTTATCATTTTAGATCTACCGCTGATATCTGCTAAAATAGGCCACTCACACCTCAACACAACCGAAGGTTGGAGGAAATATTTCTGTGAGTGTCGTAATAACATTGGACGAGCTGGTTTTCTTCAGTGGCTCGGTGATCTAATTTCAATGCTGTTGCCAGAAAATGAATGAAAAGAATCACGGCTCCTTCAGATTCTACACGGCACACTCCACTCAGTGGTTCAGGGCGACAAAGGCACAAGAGTATTTTGTAGCATTCTCTCAGTTGCCGGAGAACTCATTCAGTTCATAAACTCAAACTCAAACAATCGGCAGGGATTTTACCTTAAAATCCACACCTAGATCTGAACCACTACAAAGGGATTTTACACTTAACCTGGTGCAATATGATCAACATCTGATTCAATTTTGTCATCATACAATAAAATTGGATTAGATCAATTCAAAGTTCTGATAGAGCTATGAATTACCTGAATGTAGGAAATTAAGGGAAATTACTGAACAGGTTGCCTGATGTGTGTTTTGCCTTCAGAATGTATTCAAGACGTGGAATCATTCAGCACATGCAAACGTATCACTCCACACCAAAGTGTATATGTTAGAGGAAGTCTTTGATATGTCACAACGATGATTGAAATAAATAATACCACCAAGTCTGTTTGGACGTTTATGTGCAGCTACTGATCAAGGATTATAACCCAGGATGCCGGTCGAACATTCGGATTAACAAGTTTCCCTCTGACCCTTTCATCCCACTACAAACACGGTCCATAGCTTTATCTTTGCCATCTGGGCCAGACAGCTGAGAGGAGACATGAAGAGAGCTCACGTCACGCCCCACTGACACCGAGGTCTCTGCCAAATACACACATGTGCGCCCTGTTGAGAAGTCGAGCTACTAGTTATAGACGAGGGCCACATCCAATCCCATATCTCTTCAGGGTCCTAATTTACAGGTGTTTGTAGGTAAAACGAGATTTCTTTTATTACATTTCAACATGGGCACAGGAGTCTTTATATTAACTCACTTTTACCTTGTTAGGGGGTCTTTACCCTTCCGGGGTTAAACACCTAACAACAACAACAACAACAACAACAACAACAACAACAACAACAACAGCAACAACAACAACCGTGAATCCGCGACTTCTGAGCTCATGAGTTTAGTGGGGCGCCACCCAGCGTGCAGACAGAAAATAACAGTTTTCACCAGCGTGTTTGACTCTTCTCAAGCACTTTTGTTGGATTTTATTACACTATAGTTTCAGAAAGAACATGTTAAACGTGCCTATCAAACTGCTTGAAAAAAATATATTTTATTGATTATAGAACATATTGACCTTGAACGTAGCTATTTTTCAATATGTAATATCTCCCCTCAGTTTTATCTTTGAGGAAGACATTACCCAAACGGACTGTGGACCGCCCCTCAAATCGTGATTGATTTACAGTCTAGTTCCGGTTTTTAAACCAAGGTTAGATCAAGGACATTGTAGCCGCCTGACCGCCTGAGCCCTTGTTGCCTTACAGACCGAACTCGGGCCATAATAACTCACATGAGTCAGGAAGTGTCGCGGAGAGTAAAGAAGCCACACTCAACTCCTTCGCTTCAACTAACGCTACCTGGCTAAAGTGTTCATTGGTTTATTAAGTGAAACACGTAAACGCCAGGCGCTTCGTCAGGTAAGTCAGAATGCGGTTGTCCTTATTTATTGGATATTACATTATACTTACTGGCTTAACTGACGTGACAGCTCCCAGTTATCATATCCCGCCTCTTACGTTTCCACAGTCGAGTGTGTCAATGTCTCATATTCAAGATTAAAAAACGGTAAATGCCAAATAATTATTACGAATTGTAATATTGACATTATCTCTTGGGGCAGATGAATTTGATTTATCACAACTCTTCTTTTTTTTTCATTTGTTCCCGGGCCAAACTGCACGGTTGTTTTTTAAATTCTAAAATGTGAACTAGTATACGACTTTAGCATACTTATTCATACCTTTTACTTTAATCTTTATTTAATCGTTTGTTTAATTTAGCAAGCTCTGAAAAAAAGCAGCGTTCCATTTCTTTCCGTTTAACTTGTCCCCATATTCACACAGGACACACAACGTCAGAATATTCAGTGGGTGTTTAAAAGTGTGTAATTAACTTAACTAATACATATAACTCTCTATTAACAGCGAATACAAAAATAATATTTGTGGAGTTTCAAAGTAGTAGTATCTTTAGAAGCCTTAAGAAACAATAATTATTCTGTGATTAGCAAAAAAAAAAGGAAAGAATTTTTGATATTAGAAATGTTTTTCTTTTCTCTCCCTATCACCTGCCCGTCCCACAGAGTCCCCTCCCGGTCTGATAATGCCTTTGTTCCGGGCCGAACATGATGGGGCAAAGCCTCGGCCCGGGCGGAGGAGGAGGACGAGGACGGGGGATACGGAGTGGATGGGTAGCTGCGGGAAGACGGATGAAAACGGCCATGTCCTTTCGTTGGCACGTCTTTGTCTACTAAGCCTGGCGGACAATATGAAGGAAGTGTGGGCGAAGGACTATGCTGATAATTACCTGGATCGCTATTCATTCAGATACATCATGGGTCCTTTCAACTTACTGCGTGAGTGGGACTTCCACAATTCCTTGTCTTCACCTTGCATTCACTTTATCAGCAAAATTCCTGAGACAAATGTAATGAATGAAAATGGAATGAAACATTTTCTCTTGTGCTAAGTTGGAGGTTGAATGAAGGGTTGTAGATTTTTGCCTTTTACAACAACTTATCAGACAAAGAGGTTTCCGGGGGGGGAACACTGATCACTTATCCACGTTTCTCCCTCTCTTATCTCCATGTAGCGGGTGAGCTGGTGGAGGAGCTGACGTGGCTTCTGTGCACCAGAAAGCAGATGTCCCGTGCGGCCGTCCACCTCATGCTGGTCCCCCAACTCCGTGGCCTGTCCCTGGAAAGTTGTCCTAGTCTGGTCACCTCCACCCTCTGTGCCCACATTGCTGCACGCTGCCAGGTCAGATAACATCTGCTGCATTAAAAAAATCATATGATTGATAAAATGATTACACCAAAAACATGTTTTAAATATATTTCATTTTTGCCATCCATAAATGAATGTGTATATTTATTTCCTTCTTTTGGTCTCAGGGTCTGTGGAGCCTGGACCTATCTGGAGGCCAGCAGCTACCCTCAAAGGTTCCTGTGTGAAACCATCCGCTGTCTTCCAGCTCTGCGCTCGCTCTCCCTGGCTGGTACGCCTTGTGACAGATGTGTCATCAGGGCGATCGCCCAACGCTGTCCTCTGCTACGCCATCTGGACGTATCCCGCTGTCATTTACTTTCCCCTGCTGCGCTTCTTCCTCTTGGAGGTGGGGCTTCCTTCTTATCCTTTGACTCTGCTTCGCGGTCACCCCGTTGCACCTCCCGGTCTTCCGTTCCCTCTTCTTGCTCTGCACCCCCGTCTCCTCTCCCCCTCAGCAGTCTGCTGGCTTTGGATATTGGATTTGGGGAACAAGAGGGAGACCCTGTGGCGGCGGCTGCCTACCTCCTTCTCTCCTTGCCCAGCCTGGAGAGGGTGGCGATGGAGGGCCTCGCGCAGGCCTGCTGTCTCATCCAGCAAAGACAGTTCAACCAGACCGATGAGTTCACTGACAGAGAAGGTGTTCCCAGGCTGGTCGAGCTGTGGAGGCAGTGGAGGCACAGGCAAGGCCCGGACAGTTGTAGGGAAATGAGAGAAGCAGCAGCATGTGAAGAAGAGGAGGAGGAGGAGGAGGAGGAGGAAGAAGAGGGAAGGACATTGTGGGATGGGTTTGATTGTGACCGTGAGGAAGTGGCGAGAGGAGATGGAGGGCCAAATCGCTCTCAGAACCAAACAGAGGACCGAAGCAGAGGACGAGATCCGTCAGACGATGGACGCCTGGTCCTTCAACTGAAGGATGTCAAGGGTGTATCATGTGACTCATTGGACAGTTTAAGTCTTGCATGTCCAAACATTTCCTCCATATCCGTGAATGTTGATGATTCTGACAACAGCAGAGGAGAAAGCCAAGGGTCTCTGTTAGCCACAGGCCTCCGGGCGTGGTCAGCCCAGCTGCGGAGCCTTTCGATGTACCATCCTGGCCCTCTGGCGAATCTCCTTCCTGCATTGCAAGTTGCATGCTCCTCTTTGGTCTCCCTCACCCTGGAGGGGGTGAAAACCGGCCCTTACACCCCTCTGCTGGAGGTCATCAAGGCCTGTCCCAGACTCAGAGAGCTGCTCATCTCTGCAGAACCTGCTGCCACGCCGTGGGAAGCTGAAGACGAAGCGGATCAGAGGGCCGAGCAGGATCTCCCGCGGCTCGCTAACCTCTGCTCTCTCGCACTCAAGTAAGGCTACGGTTGATGTGCTATGTAGTAGGAACCAGCAACCCTGGTTTGTGAGCTGACTTTATACGAGTCAGTTTTACAGTTTTAAGTTATCTTCATTGACTCCATAGTTCCTAATAGCTGGTTCATAATTTTTATTACGGTTGTCTTTTACTAAAGCCTCTGTACTTCCTAACAGGTTGAATTATTTTGAATCCTAATTTGACAAAGACCATGACCTTTAATTGCTACTAATATCTTTTTAATGTAATCCATATTCTTTGTTCTTGTGTCTAAAGTTTCTCCTATGAGCACAGCCAAATGAAGCCCGTCATGTCCTGCATGTCCTTGAAGAGGGTGCTCAAGTGTCTCCTGGCTGGTTCTCCTTTGCTGGAGAAGCTCTCGTTGGTCTCCCTGCCCTGCCCTCTGAATGGCGTTTTACAGAAAGTACTGCACGTATTGGACTTGTATCCCTTTGCCGGTTCCACAAACTCTCCTCCCGAGCCCCTTGGACGGCTACAACGTGTTCACCTGCCGCGCACCGATGTGACGATGATGACTGTGAGAAGTTTAATGCAACGGAGCAAGAGACTCAAGTACGTCGATGTGAGTTACTGCTGGCAAATCAGTCAGCTTGAGTGGATGCACTGCGAGAGGTCCACTAAAGTCCAAGTTGTCTGGTTGTAGTGGAGGAATGAGCAGCTTCCAATGCAGGAGCAGCACTGTTGATAGTGGATGAATAATATATTCTATTATGCAAATAAAAATTCAATGCACACCTTTTTACAATGTCAATTACATTTGTATCTCAGCTTGTATGGCCACCTTGTATGGCTATAACTAGTTTTAGAACTAAGTCCTATTATACGTTAAACACTGAGTTGCAGAAAACAAATGTAAAAATGTATTATACCGTGACACGTTCTTAATACTTCGACACATGTCAATCTTATAGATCAGTGGTCCCCAAACTACGGCCCGCCTCCACCTTTGGCCCGGCCCCCTGAACAAGGGGTCCATATACGTGAGGGTCCATATGCCCCCGTCAGCCTGTCCTGCAACCGCTAGCACACACAATAAATGTTCACATTTAGGCACTCCTGCGATCGTCACACTTTCTCTGTTACAAACTGACTCCGGCCCCCATCAGAGAAGGAAAAAGTAAAGAAAAAGTTTGGGGACCCCTGCTATAGATGCCTAAATACATTTTAAATTAAACTTCTCTATTGTGTTTTAAACTATTAACTGGATTTTTCTAAGGTATTTGGTGAATTGAACAGGCGGCATATGTCATATAACTACGGTAGTACGCTTAGTGTCCTTTTTAGTACAATTTAAATAAATGAAAGATTGAATTATTTAATGACTTTAAAATATATTTAAACAGGTTATATGTGAGGGTAATTATAAGAACCCAGGCTCTGTATGCGATCAATACAAATCAAGCATTCATCATTACATAACTGAGCATATTTCTTGGAAACACTGGGGGACACAATGGGGGGACACTGGTAAATGTCAACGCGCAAAGACAGATTTATGTTCTGGCCGACTGGTGACTTCTCAAAAATAATTTTGTGGTTCACATTCCAGCACTTAGATGGCAGTACGTCTCGCCTGAGTCTCGGTTGCAACGCGCTATTAAACACGATAGAAGAAGAAGGGGGAGTCCTTTCCACAGTGTTTGCCGTGGTTTTTGCTCTCCTCGCTATCCGGGCGACGTGGAGTTAAAATCCAGCGCACCGGGTTCCGGCTCGAACACGTCACTCACCCGGGACCTGCCACATATCGGCTATAAGCATTAGCCAGCGGTTAGCATGCGGCTGCCCCGGGACATGTCATTTTAATCCTAAAAAGAAAAAGGGGGACTATTTATTCTGGTAAGTATAGAATCATTTAAAGGCCCCGGACGTATTAACTTTACCGTGTTGACACTGACGGCGTCACTTTAGGTAACGTTAGATATCCACAAACTCCCCACGTCGTTTTTTTTTAAACATAACGGCGCTCCCGTGTCGTCTTTTCAATTTGGCCCAGTTTTCACTCAATCAATCAGTCAGTCAATCCACTGCGGACACGTAGCGGCACGTGACGGGTCCCCCCCCCCCCCCCCCCCCCCTCACCTGACCTCAGGAGTTCCCCCTTCAAACGTGACGTGTTTTTTGACCTGTTGCCCCCAAAAGCTCGCGATGCCCACTGGGAAGGACGCGATGGAGCTGTGGAACAAGCCGAAGCGCCGATCTGCAGAAGAGCGATACGATCATGTGCATTAACAAGTAGAAGACAATCCACATCATGGGAAGGTTCGTTGTGCTCTCATGTTGGAGGGGGAGAGAGGGGGGGGGGGGGGTGTTGTTTGTTTTCTCGTTAAGTCGTCTGGCCTCTGGGACGAGTTTAGGCACATAACCGCTTCGCTCAGGTTTGTTCCCCTCGCACATCCGTCGACAGGATCAGCTTCTCCTGCCTCTTCCCGGCCGCGTGGCACTTCAGCCTGTCGCCCCAGGGGCTTCCCCGGCTCCTGGTCCCTTCCTTCCGACAGCTGCTCCTCATCGGCCTGGTGCTCTGCCTCGTCGGACTGCTCTACCTGCTGCTGGCGTCTGGAAAGGTGCACGTCAGCTGGACCAGAGAGGAAAGTCACTTCCACAGGTATGCGCTGCCGCCGAGCATCTGCTCCCGTGTGTCGTATGTGGAGGTCGAACAATGAGCGATATTCTCTCTCGTTTTTCGCTGTCGTCCAAAAAGGCACTTGGCGAAGGTGACCGACGTGGACGCGACGGATACGAGCAACCCCAACCTGAACTACGGCCTGGTGGTGGACTGTGGCAGCAGTGGCTCCAGGGTATTTGTGTACTGTTGGCCCCGGCACAACGGTAACCCCCAGGAGCTTTTGGACATTCGGCAAATGAGAGATCAACACCGCAAGCCTGTGGTTATGAAGATCAAACCGGGTACGACGTGCGCGTCCGAACGCCTTGCTTAGTTTCTCTTAAATCGATCCAGTGTTTGGAGATGACATGTTCATTGTTTTCAGAATAATCTTCAAATGATGAAATATAGCAAACCCGTGCATGCTTGCTTGTTGTTTACTCACTACAAAACAATATTTTGGTCTGTTTGTTTCTCTCTTGTAGGAATCTCTGATTTGGCTAAAACACCTGAGAAAGCCAGTGACTATGTCCATCCACTGCTGAGCTTTGCCGCCCAACACGTTCCCAAAAATAAACACAAGGAGACACCCTTGTACATCCTGTGCACAGCCGGAATGAGAATCCTACCTGAAAGGTACAGTATCTTTATAATATAAACCTGCACAACTTCAGCAGGTCTAAACAATCCTAACTGTCACTGCAAAGAAGAAGGTATTAAAGTTGCAAATGGATCTACTGAGGCAGTTTTTGTATTTGTTTAATCTTAGTCAACAAGAAGCTCTCCTTGAGGACCTGCGAACTGACATCCCAGTCCACTTCAACTTCCTCTTCTCTGACTCCCACGTGGAAGTGATATCTGGAAAACAGGAAGGTAAGTGATGGGGATATATACAGGGTAGAAATATCAGTATGCCGAGTTAAAATGTATTGCATTGCAAGTGCTTTATTTAAATTTGGGCCTTTTTATCAAACATTTTATGTATTAAAGCGCATTCAATACAATAAATAATATAAAACATTGTTTTGACGCATTTCATGGAAGCCAAATTGACATTGGACACAAATTCCCTTTTTTTTGACCCCCCGCAAGATTAAAAATGCTGGTAAAACTTTATAAATGAACTGTTTGTAATCTTTTTACTTTAGGTGTCTATGCATGGATTGGAATAAACTTTGTCCTCGGAAGGTTCAACCATGTGCACAACGGTAATGACGCAAGCAAGTACTGTTCCAACAGTACAAAAAAGGGTTTTGTCTGCGACACTAACTAAAACACAGCAACGGGACTCCCATCACCTTTTCTCCTGTCAACCTCTCCAGACGGTGAAGCCGTGGTGGCGGTCCACGTCCCCGGCAGCGATCAGCAGGAAGCTCGGATGAGGAAGAGGACCACCGGCGTCCTGGACATGGGCGGGGTCTCCACACAGATCGCATACGAAGTGCCCCAAACTGTAAGCTTTGCTTCTCCACAACAGGTTATTATTACACTCCACCAATTCTGTTTTTGTGCTGTCTTTTGTTTTTTTTCTCAATCACCCTGTGTTCTTCTCCCTCCTTTCAACCTCTGTCGTTCCCTGGTAAAAAAAAACAAAACCCTGTGTGCACCATTTTTGGCCCGTGGAGATGGTCTGCTCTCCATTCACCACTATTGCAGCGTACTGTAAGACTGCTGCATGAGTCCGTGGCAGGATGTTTCAAATCATATAAGACGTATAAGAGAGAATCAAATGCAGTGAAGGTTGCTCGTGTCAACTGTTTTTTTTTGTGTTTATTATTGATTTACATACATAAGTAGGTTTGGCTTACACCAATAGCACGTTTTTGTTGTCTTTTGTTGTTAGTTCTTTCATCTCACTCAACAATTATGATAGGTTTATAACCACATAAATGTTGTCCCTGTGTTATAATGTCTTTTAGTTTAAGTCATTACATTTATTTCCCCTAATCAGCGATGAAAACCTTGCTTCGTTCACATACATAAATTAAGACACCCAAGTTAAGGTCTTAAGTGGGTCAGGACTCCAAATGCCAAACAAAATGTCAAATTTGGATGCATCAGTTGTAGATAGAAAATAACACCAAATAAATGGATGTTATTTCTTGATCAGTGTTTAATTATTAAGAGTTTAATGCTTTGTAAAATACAGTGGGAACCATTGAAACGCCTTTTAGAATGCAATATCAATTGCATTCTAATTGGAGTTTGTATATTTGTTTTAAGAATATAAATGAAGACCGTCTGCTACTTACTAAATTGCATTTATTGTTAAAATAATTTTCAGATTGCTCTTTTCTGTACTATGTGTGATTGAAATATAGTACGGTACCAAATTTAAAATATAGCTGGCTTTAGTTTTAAAATATAAGCCTTAATTATTTTAAGATTTCTGTGGGATTGAAATCTCATTTTGTACAAATATTTTAGCAGTCAAATGTAAGTCTGCATTGATTCTTAAATAAGAAAACCAGGGTCCATGTAAACTGTAATCTCTTCCTAGGAACAGTTGTTGTCTATTCCCCACATGATGCTTGATTTGAATTTTCAAATCATTGTGTCCGATAGTTTCACATTCTGTTCTGTGTTTTGAATTACAATAAACTAGAAACATTAGTATATATTTGTATTGGACATTCATGTTACGAGGATTTCATCATTCCCAAACTATTTCTTTTCCCCCAGGAGGAAGTTGCCAAGAACTTGCTGGCCGAGTTCAACTTGGGTTGCGATGCGCATCGCACCGAGCATGTTTATCGCGTTTATGTCTCCACCTTCCTGGGTTTTGGAGGAAATGCAGCACGCCAGAGATACGAGGAGAGTGTCATCAGAAATACTGCCTCTCGAAACAAGTGAGATGCACTTTTTAATTGTAAGCACAGTGCGGTATTGTATTGTGTTTCTTTTTAATTTTTATTACGGTGTTACTGATTTCTCCAGGCTGTTAGGTCAGCACACGGGTGAGACGGCAGAGTCTCCCCTCCTGGACCCTTGTCTGCCTGCGGACATGCTGGATGAAATCGGTCCGTCGACGCAGAAGCTGCACCTGCGAGGCACCGGAGCCTTCGACCAGTGCAGACAGGTTCTCCAGCCGCTCCTCAACCGCACCAACGAGACCCTGACGTCCCTCAGCGGGACCTACCAGCCGGCCATCGACTACGTCAACAGCCAGTTCTACGGGTTCTCTGAGTTCTACTACTGCACGGAGGATGTGCTGCACATGGGAGGGGATTATAACGCTTCCAAATACGCCCAGGCTGCCACGGTACGTCCTTCACCCGCCCGATAAAACAATCCTTGATGAATTCTGTTATTCCCTGATCATTAGGGAGCAACCGAGGTTCGGGTCTTGCGTATCGATGTCTTGCCACCGTAAACTCTCCTGATGTTGTTGTTTAACGTTAACGCAGAGTTACTGCGGCACCCAGTGGAAGACTCTGAAGGAGCGCTTTGACTCTGGTTTGTACGCCTCCCACGCCGACCTCCACCGACTGAAGTGAGTCACGCGGGATTATAAGAAGTGCTCGCAACAGTTCGTGGCAGAAAGGAAATGATGGTTAATCAGTGGTTTGTTTCCCTGCCTGCAGGTACCAGTGTTTTAAATCCGCATGGATGTATGAAGTCTTGCACTCGGGCTTCTCTTTCCCAGCTAATTATGAAAACCTGAAGACGGCCCTATTGGTCTATGATAAGGAGGTGCAATGGACTCTTGGAGCTATTCTTTACAGAACACGCTTTCTGCCTTTGAGGTAAGATGGGTTTCCCCTCACATTTGACCCGTTCTCAGTCACTCTACTGATAACGTTGAGTAATGACAAATAATGTCTGTGTAGAAATAATTGGCAAATATTCACCGCTATCTTTGATGACCACACAATCTTCTTTTTAATTTTAATCACAAGTCGGGAATTTAAATACTGATGGGCACTCAGGATTAGCTGGTTAGAGCAGTAATGCTTACACAGCAGGAAGATTACCGGCCTCTCGTGAATCTTAAATTTAAAACTCAGCCAAAGCCAAAAGTTAAACAAAAGCAGATTATCCATCCAAACCGGTGTCTTTCATTCTCCTGATCCTGGTAACTAGCAGGTCACTTACTATGTATACTTTAAAAACATGCGCCCCGAAATGACCGTTTGTCTACCCAGCATTTCTTGTTCGGGGTTGATCTAATAGGTATTTTAGCTTTTTTTTTTTTCTTCTCCTCTTCCAGGGACATCCCTCAGGAAAGCCTGAAAGGAGTGCATTCTCAGTGGCGGCACAGCTTCTCCTTTGCCAACAACCACTACTTATTCCTTGCTTGTTTCTTCATTGTGTTGTTGTCTATTATGCTGTACTTGCTGCGACTGCGTCGCATCCATCGGCGCAGCACCCCTTCCTCTGAGCAGTGGTTGGAGGAGGGCCTCAGATCCCCCACACTCCCCATCACTCTCTAAATCGTCTGCAGCATCATGAAAATCATAGAAAGTCATGAAAACGTATCTGACAAAGCCGATTGCCTTTTTTAGAATCCACATTCTTCCTCCAGGTGTTTTTTTTATTTTTTTTATTTTATAAACACGGCGGTACTTTTGTTTGGAATCAGATCTTCCTCACCCGTATTGATAGTCTCTACTTTCAGGAAGTCTGACATCGTGCACATTTCTTTCTTTTTAGTTTTTATAGTTGTTGAATGGTACAAGCACTCGCTATTTCTCTAGGAACCTCAACTGCAATACAAATTATTATATTTGGCGGAAGGTGTACATGCAACGCGCTGCTCGGCTAGAATGTTTCTTTTGTGTCTTTCCCAAATCGAATAGCCTTTAAGAGCCGTACTGGTGCAAAACATGTCTTGTCACTGATGGGGACTCCCCGAAACGTTTTTTTTTTCTTCTTTTTTTTCGGAGTTTGTGAAGCTGCAATTATTTTGTTGTGCTATCTGACTTTGGGTTGGGTACCTTTTTTGCATTTCCTTATGTCGGACTTCATTTTCAGAAGAAGTGAGAGCACATGCCCCGTTATTTATGTGAGAACCATCTATCTGGAATTGTTTGCACAGATGAATGTGAGATAAGTGTTGTCACATTACGAACCAGTGATAAAGTTTTATGGTATATTTGTGTGGCTTTTTTTATTTCATGAGGCAGAGATCAGACAAATGAAAGCGTGTCTTATTGCAGCGAAGCTAAAATCGGTTGTTCCTAAAGGAAAATGAATTGCACTAAAATCATATTACTCTGCTAATGCACGTTGATCAAAACTTGCCGTAGTACAAAATGTTTTCGAACATTTGCTGGTTCTGTTACGCAACTGAATCTGAATTTAGACATATTGTAGATATCAAGTCGTTTTGTCAACAGTATAGTGCAAATTTATTACAAGTAACTCTTAAGTTTGTCAATAGTGTGTGAAGATGAGGTAGTGGTCACTAGACTTACCTTTTGTAATACAATTACAAGATGCTATTGTCTTATGTAGTTGCCCTATAGCATGACACTAGTGGCTCTTTGAGATCCACAGCTCCTATAACGCTGAGTCATCGATACGTCACACTGCTTTGCCAACACACCCACAGTGACGCCGCAGTTGGCTGTTGGCTTCAGCCAATGGTCACACGCCATGGTTTTAAATATTCTGGCCCACACAATTGTTCACGAAATTCACAAAACAAAAAGGGTGGGTAAAAAGAAGGATTAACAGAAAAACGATTCACACCAAGCCGATAATCGGTGTCAGCTATGCGACCAGTTTGAACGTGATCAATATCTCACTATCTCAGGAGCTGAACGTATGGATGGGTCCCTCCCCCGTTTGATGGAAATTAGGGATGTGTGCAGATTAGTAGGTTCAAGTTTAAGAGGATGATTGGTAAGATGTTGCTGTAATATTTCTTCACTAGCTCTCATTCTGAATTGTATCTTTTTCAAATGAATACTTTTGATACTTTGTTTCTATTCTTGACAGTAAAGTACAGAGTACATGAAAGAAATAGCAAAAAAAAAAAATCTAAAGACATTTCCTCTCTGTAAATGTTGTCTTTTGCCTCTTAGTGTTTCCCCCTCTGATCAATCATTTGTGTTTATGTCACATTGTCATCGCAGCTGGAAAAGAACTATAAAAATACAATTCATATTTGTATTATTGTAGTCAGTTTCAGAAGGAGATATTGTACGTTTAGCTACCCCACGTGTATTTTGGAAGTTACAGAACATTAGTCTTAAATATTTTATTTACCATGATGCTAATGCTCTTCATTAAATAATCAGATAAAGTAATCCGGGGATATTATAGTTATCTTCACCCATAATACCGCCATTCAGTGCGAAGACATTGACAACACATTCTCATTAGGGAATTTCTACGATGATATGAATACAAACAGATGTCGCCTGATAAGGAGACCAAACCTACTAATCTATTCAAGAAGGACCACCGCGATTGCACTTCTGTCAAACCCATTCAAAAACAGAGAGAAGCAAGGATGCACAGAGCTATGGGGAAGTGTCAGAGGAATCTACCACGGAAACTTTTCATTGGCCGACTCAAACAAAGAGCCCGCCCCACTGTCGAGAGAATGAAAAACGATCGGTCTACATTCACGTTGGCCCCGCCCCTGGCAGTGGCACGTCACAACGGGCGCTGGAAGTCCCGTAAGTAGAGATGATGTTGTGGTTATCCATGCCGCCGACGCCTCCCTGAGTGGAATTCATCCGGGTGCGGAGGACCGAGCGAGACAGAGACAGAGAGCTCCCCACGCATGGAGCTGAGCTCGGACCCGGCGGGGGCTTCCCTGGAGATGTCGCAGGTCAAAAGCAACGACGAGCCGTCGGACAGCGACTACGAGAGTTTGCCACCTCATGTCTCGGTGGCGACCCACATGACAGCGGGAGCCGTGGCTGGCGTGCTGGAGCACACGGTGATGTACCCCGTGGATTCTGTCAAGGTAACGGTAACACGAGAAGGGCTCTCTCTTCCCCCCTCTCCCTACCCCCGAGGCTCTCCCCCACTGACCGCCTGCAAAGCGTCGTTGACTCCGCTGGTTGCTAACGAACATTAGCTAATAAGTGTTCAACCTGCCCCCGTTAGCCTCGGCGTTAGCTCATTTAAGCACGAGCGTGCGGGCTGGTACAACGAGTTGAGCAAGATGTTATTAATTTGATCTCATCGGGACAGCGAAACCGAACAGGTACTACACCTTTTACTTGCATTTTAGTTTCTTTCTCGAGTGCAACTGTTCACTTTGCTACCATAGAAAATTGACTGGAGGTCCAGAGTCACCCTAATTTACACATGTCACACAAAAGTTCTCCTTGATTGAACCGCGAGCTCGTCCGGCTGTGTTCAAAACACCTTTCCGATGCCAACCTACTACGACGTTATGTACATATATTTATATACAAGTACTTCATGTCACAGTTGTCCCGTGGAAGTGAAGTACCTGGTCAACTTTACCGCAAATATGAGCCAAAGTGTGGTGTATTCATTTGTTGTAAATGTTTCAAAACGATGCAGTGCTGTCACGGAGTAAGTTATTTGTAAGTACTCATTGATTCGTTGAACAAGAGAGGAGATTTCATGTGCACTGTGCACAGTGTCCCTGTGGCAATGTCCAGCCTGTTACATTTTATCTATTCACCAGTACAAACACCGTGTTCTATGTCTTTTATTTATTGTCTGAGGTCTAACTTAATTAATTGTCATTGTCTCTAAGTTACTGCCAGTACACACACACACACACACACACACACACACAAAACAAACTTTTAAATTGTTTTAATGTCATTCATAAGGCTGAAATTAGTGAGGTGATACTTTGTAGATTTATAATTGTCGGGCCAGACTTGTTTAGTAATGCGGCACAAAAGCAGAAATCCCTTTTAACTTCAGCTCTATGGGCCTCAAATGGAAACAACTTGTGTTAATCAGTAAGTGCCCTGTTGAGGTTAAAGCCATGGTTAAAGTTCATGTGCAGAAACTGAATTAAATGAATTGCTAGTTTGAAGATTGTTATAAATTTGGCTCCGGTCTGCAAACCAAAACTTTTGAAGTGAACTTTGAATCTACAATCCTCTTCTGCTCAGCTGTTATTTTCTAACAATGTAGTGTTGTTCAGCCCGTTTGGCATCCTGCGCTAACCAGCATCTTGATGTGGCACATAGAAATTCATTAATGCACTTGAAGGAAGAAAAATGACACTATATCCTGCTTTTTTTTTTTTTTTGTCTTTTTTTTGGTCTTTCCAAAAAATGCCTCTATTTCACAAACCAGTGTTGCTATTTCCTCTTCAGCTTTACACAAGCACCTTTCAGCCCTGGTTGCACATTTACTTTAAGCATCGTGTCTGGAGTTAACAGAAAGCTGGTTTAGCTCTATTTATTTATGACTAATATGAGTTTAGTAAATTGAAAACGGCCCAGCTGGGCCCTCAGAGTATCTTTTGCTGATGCAGAGAGGCGGGTCTTATCGCAGAGGTGCACATTTAGAATCCGCCTCGCACAGTGAAGGGCGTGTGTGTGTGTGTGCGTGTGTGTGTGTGTGTGTGTGTGTGTGTGTGTGTGCGCTGTTGCTCTTCTGTTGTGACGATTAGTTAACTGACACAGACCCTCAACGGCCCAACATGTTTAATGCCAATCAATGAATATGATCTAATCTGTTTGCTTGTTTTAGAGGTTAAATCCAAATGTGAACACACTTCATGCTTTCAACTCACGGTTTTTTGATTCCATTACCATTGGCTCTTATTGGCACGTATGATTTGGACCAACTGATACTTGTTGCATATTACAGACTGTCCTTCAACGTATCCTCTTTGTCACACATTGTTGTTTCAGCTCAAAAGGTTCAATACTTTAGTGCTTTAGTTAAAAGTCTGATAATGATACAAACCGGTCAGGCCAATAGTCCTTTTGTGAAATAGATGGCATTGTTTTCTGGTGTTCAGTGTCAACGCAAGAACAAACAAGCCACTTTTTTTGTACATCCTTTCCCACATTTAAGAAGTTTACACCTTACTACAGTGTACGTACGTGTTCTTCCACATTGGGCATTCGGCTTTTGTTTAGTGCCGACGTGCCCGTGTCCCTGGTCTTACTGGGATGAGATGTATTTGTATAGTTAACGCAGCCTGGTCCTGTGGATCAGCTTGAGCTGCCTGTGGTTTGCTTTCTAATCGCCCAGAATAATTTCCCCTTGACTCTATCTCGAGAGCAAACTGATATTGTCAGTAGTTAAACAATGTGGTGAACACACCAGCTTTAAAATATAAACCATACAATGTTCAAGTTCATTGTGCCCCACCTACCAAACGGAAATGAAAAAATATAATGTTTAGCCAAAGGAAGGGAACTTGATTAAGAAGATGGACGTAGCCGAGCTCTTGATCCGGCTCCAGATCTCTTAAAAACCTGCTTTGTCCTTGGCATGGTTGAGTCAAACAAAGAGCCGCCAAAGCCTCCCACACCAACCTTGGGAGGGAGACGCACATCACTCAGTCAGGACCTGAGGACACTTAATGTCACAACAACGTGTCGGCATGAGGGGGAACAATATCATTTGGCTAACAGGTGCGCACTTTAAAGCCACTCGAGTCACATTCATGCAGAGCCATGGCTTTTTTTCTTTCTTTTAGCAGATGATGAATAGTTGTTTAAAAAAAAAATCTCTTTTCCAGACAAGGATGCAGAGCCTGCAGCCAGAGCCCAATGCACAGTACAGGGGCGTGTACCAGGCTCTGAAAAGGATCATCCAGACGGAGGGGATGCTCAGGCCGCTGAGGGGCCTCAACATCACCATGATCGGAGCTGGACCTGCACACGCGCTCTACTTCGCCTGCTACGAGCAGGTCAAACGTTCACTAAGCGACGTCATTCAGAGCGGCGGCAACAGCCATTTAGCCAACGGTACGTCTTCCCACAGATCCATTGTCACTAGGCTAAATGAAAGTATCGTTTTAATGCCATATATTGTTTGCATAAGGAGTTCTAAAGCCATATTAAAAAAAAATGTTAATGTACTTGTACCAGGTGTGGCGGGAAGTGTCGCCACCGTTCTCCATGATGCAGTCATGAACCCAGCTGAGGGTAAAAGAGAATTGTTCTTTCTGGGACTTTGAATGATTTTCCTATAAATACTTTCTTCACTGACTAAAATGTGCTTCTAATACCCCCGCATCAAAGATGTCCAACTTTGCACCAGAAGACTGTTTCCTTCATCACAATCTACCAATACACAAGTTTATTTTGAGTCGGTCCCACATCCAACATCAATCTATAAATATTGACTAAAGCAACGAAATATGGATTATGCCTCAGCAGAATATAGTCCCCCAGCAAAAACCCTACTATTCTTCTGTTGACTGGGGTACAACCTTGTGCAGCTGTTTATTTAGGATTTGGACCCACAGTCAGGAAGGGTCCCATAAACAAACAAACACACGGGTGCATTGTTGGGTTTGTTTGCATGCGGCAGGAATGACAAAATATTTAAAAATCCCAGCCGTATCTTGTAAAATATCAGTGCACACTACAATCAATCAACGCTTCCATTACCTCATTAAGCAACAGGTGACTTTTTCAAGGTCATTCATTAAAAGCTTAAAGTGTTAAGTTAAATAGAAGGCATATAAAATGATAATTCACGCTAACGGTGTTACTTGTGTGTTTTCCTTGACCTCAGTGGTAAAGCAGAGGATGCAAATGTACAACTCCCCGTACCGAGGGCTTTGGGACTGTCTCCAAACGATAACGCGCAACGAAGGCTTGGGCGCCTTCTACCGCAGCTACAGCACGCAGCTGACGATGAACATCCCCTTCCAGGCCGTTCACTTCATCACCTACGAGCTGATGCAGGAACAGTTGAACCCCCACAGGCTTTACCACCCCGGCAGCCACATCGTGTCGGGAGCGGCGGCGGGAGCCCTCTCCGCCGCCATAACGACTCCCCTCGACGTCTGTAAAACTCTGCTCAACACGCAGGAGAACGTGGCGCTCAGCTCCGTGAACGTCAGCGGCCACTTGTCGGGAATGGCGAACGCCTTCAGGACGGTTTACCGGCTCGGCGGCCTGGCGGCCTTTTTCAAAGGGGCCCAGGCTCGGGTTATATACCAGATGCCCTCCACCGCCATCGCCTGGTCAGTGTACGAGTTCTTCAAGTACTTCCTGACTAAGCAGCGGCATGAACAGGAGGCGGGACCCGGGCCGAGGTAGTGCAGAGCGTTTTTTTTTTTCTGAGCAAACCTACAGAGATGATTCCAACCTGGAGCCTTTTGGGGCGTCGCCGTGTGAGGTTTGAGGAAACGACATCGATCATTGTATCACGGGGGAAGCTGTCGTTATTGTTCATTCACCGACAACTGTGTGTTTTTTCAAGTTAAAATGTTGCGCAACCAGGATTACGCAACCGAGATAGGGACAGGAGTCTGTCATCTTCTGTGAAATGAAGTTGTCTTGAATGACGTGTGTGTATATCTCAATGTTGGGTCTTTTTTATTTATTTTGTCATTCTATTTTTTTACGGATGTGGTGGAAACACAGCTGTTTGTTTTGTTTGTTATTTTATTTTGTATTTAGAGAAGAGAACACTCATTCACACGACATTATTCCTCATTTTCACTCCACAACGGCTGCGCTTTCCAAGTGCCTCATAGCTATTAAACACCACTTCACCATGTTTGCGCCCTGCTTTTTGACACCGGAAATCCAATTTCCATGTTTACTTTTTCATGCAAAGAGGTGCAGCAGAAAACAGTTTTATTTTAAAATGAGAATACATGCTATAGGGGCTCTTTATGCCATAACCTTCTTAGCTGGCTTGGGTGTTGTCTATGCACCACACTGTCAAATGCCAGTAATCTGCACTCCTATTTTTGTCAAGTACACTTTTCCTACTTTGAGACCCTCCTTCTCTCTCAGCCTCAAGGTAGCTGGTAAAAGTCCAGCTATTTGCATTGTCCATTTCTGAGTGAAGGCGCGTCCAAAGGTGGATCCAATAAGGTTACTGGGATGTTTTCTGTGTCCCAACCGTGCATTTGTACTGGTTTGAGTTTGTGTGTCATAATGACCTTGAACCTAAAGATTGCAGTAGGAGGACTTTTTACAGTACGAGTAAACATTTTAAATGCAATTGTATCTAACTTTTATTTTATTTTGAAACTGGGGAGCTCTTTGTTACCATGAGAGCGGTAACAGTCCGATCAGCTTAAGTAGGCAAAGTTTTTTTTCTTTTATTGTCACTCATCCTGTTGTAGTTTCACATTTCCTGTGCGTTCTTTGCTCTCGCCAACCTCTTAAATATTTTCCATTCAGTAGTCAAGAAATTCCTCCAGATACTGATGTTATCCAGCAAGTAGTTAGATTTATTTGTTTTTAATCATGGAGGTTTTTTTTTTTTTCCTTCTCCCTTTTAGTTGAGAGAGTTTGTCAGATTCCAGTGGTCTCACAAACCCTCAGAGATTCTTTGTGCTTGTGTGATGTCACTATACCAAAGACATGCGTTGTATTCTATGCATCTTACTTTTAACCTGTGATTGCAATCCTGTTGGCCTGCGTGAGGCGTCGTGCAGCCTAATGCCGCATTGTTTCCAACCAGCGTAATCTTCAAATGCTTAATGACTTAAATTCTAAATCCTCAAGAGGCTTGGCGTCGGAAAAGGATTTTATGACTCAACGTTTCCATTTTCGCCTTTTTGAAATATTTCATTCAGTCCTTCCGTACTACAGGAATAGCAAAAATTGTATGAGGTTTGGAAAGGTATTTAATATGTTTGAAAAATGACATGATGATCTGTGTTAGTTTTAAAAAATGTTTTGCTTCCAACTATTTGGATGCAAAAAACTGTTCCAAAGCACAAGTTGTTTAGGACCTTGCATGAATGGATGGGCTGTTGTTTACAATTAGCAGAGATTCACAATGCTATTCTTATCGAAGGAATCCCAGTTTTTTCCGTTTGCTGCCCTCATTGTGTTTATTTTTGTTCAGTCGAACAAAACCCAAGCAACTGTTTTTTGCAACACTTTTGTCCTGTACTTTTAAAGTGTCAAATTGTTTCTAATAGATGCTTACGTTTTAAAGGTGACAGGAGATCTAATAATCGAGGGTTTTCATCATGTAAATACTTTTAATGCGCACAAATCATTTTAATGGAGCTGGGATGTTTTTGAAATGATAGCCATGTACAGAACACGGATGCTGGGAAGTATGATCATGCAAATATGAAATGATTGTGATAATGCTGCTGCCGAATGTAACACTGGAGCTGAAATAAACATGCAAGTAAGGATTGCATTGGGTTTTTGTGCTTTTTGCCTCTGAACTGATTCAGCATTTGTTTTAATATCATGTGTTCTGTCTCAAGTTTAAAAAAAAGAAACAGGCCAAACACAAATCTCAAGCTTTCCTATGCAACAGTTTGAATTGGTACTTATTTTGCAGGAGGGACGGCCATGAACATGAATGCAGTTCTCCCTTTTTGCTTGCACTGACTAACTTGGGTCATCTGTTTTTAGCCTTGCACCGAGGGTATAAACACCATTCGTCTATTGCGTCTGTTTATCTCTTTTAAAAACAGTCGAAAAAAGCCTCATAACGGAGACACATTTTCATGCAAATAAATATGTAGGAATATTCATTATTAATTATTTCTCTTCAGGGAAAAATATTCAACTTGGATGATTTATGTTCGATGGATAATTCCGAGTCATCGGTACACATCACCTATTAACCCTGTCGGAGAGAAGTAAACAAACTCAGGGGTTCAGAATTGGTTCAGAATTGACAAAACTGAAGCAATCAGGCTTTATTGGTACCGTGATGCCGCTCATCAACTTACTTTGCCAACCCAGGCTTTGATCCTCAAACTCTGATTACTCCGCGTGTGTTTTATAATTATGTGAACCGACCCTAAGCAAGTGTTCTGCAGGAATCCTACATCTCCAGCAGAGGGCGCTGTAATATAATTTACTGGTTCATACTACAGATACAGGGGACCAATCCTCAAAGGTAGAGATGGTATTAGATTGTGATGTTTGGATACACACGGCGATGTCATAATCAGTCCTAATGCAGCTGCAGTCTTACAGTTACTGGTAGTCATCCTTTACCCATGAGAACAATACACAATTAGATGCATACGTTTTAATCTGTGCATGACCTCACTGACTTTACATTGTTCACGGTAGTAATTCTAAACCTTTTCCCCTGAGTTTAATTTATTCTGCCTGTGTTCGTAAAGGTGAATGTGCTATTTCCCATGTGTGCCCCACATGCAAGACGTAACCATGTAGGCAGATCTGATTCTTTATTGAGATGGAGACAGTGCAGAGCTTTATTCCAAACCAGCGTGCCTCAGCACACGTACACTTGCTGTGTGGTTGTTGTCCCCGTCCCTGTTTAGTTTTCTCCCTGGTCTGTGGGCAGGTTGTTTATCTGAAGCGCACAATAAATGTCCCTCTGAGCCCATCTCTTCTCTCCTTGTCATAATGCTCTAATCTTTTTCATCTGAAGTAAACTGTCCCACTACTTTGTATCTTTATCCCTCAGACAGAAACCCAGGGAAATTCCTCTTCTCTCTTTGTATGCTGTTCTTTTCTCCTGTTTCTCTCTCTCTCTCTCTCAAACAGAGAAACACACAGGTCACAACCACTAAATCAATGTTAACCATCGGATAGGCAGCAGTGTATCTGCTTGTGGGAGAAGAAAGGCAGCTGCTCTACTGGTCCCGAGCATGAGGGATTTAGTTACAATATCCAAGGAAGTTTACGTGTGTTCCCATGTGAAAAGATCGGGGCTGTTTTAAACCTCCTTATCAACTCCGACAATTTTGTCAGACAGTCACTGCATATTTGAGCAATCACAAAGGCTGTCTTTGTGGTCGGGGTTTGGTTTTTCTTCTCCGCATCTGTCGTGAAGATCTGCTTGTTTTTCAAAGCATCATTGGCCACCTTGAAGAGCACCACGCGGGTTCCGCGACCACACTGCACCTCTCAATCAGATCCCAAAACAACAGAAAAAGATCAACTCTCGGGAATTGAGACATCATGTCGAAACCTATGATCCAATTATAAAAGCTCCGGCAGCAATGCCGTCCACTCCTCAGTGCTTCTCATCATTTACTTGCCTAATCCAGTTATTCCAGGTGATACACAGACAGATTTAGAGCCACTCCCTGAACCAGAGAGGGATGTTGTTTTAGAGCCTTATGCGGTTGTGAATCAACGTACCGTGTCCCTTTGAGCCTGTGGAAGTGCCGGTTTTTACAATGGCAAGTGCGGGAAACGGCATTTCTCCTAACCTTAAGCTTCACCCTTCGACAACCTCCATTATCTGATGAGTGGGTTCGTGAACGGCCCGAGACACTGAGAGACGTTGAGAGATACTGTCAGATTTTCAATGCCGTCAAAACAGATGCTATCTTCCCTCTTCATGTCTAATTACCTGTTTACTCCCAAGGACCTGGAACGATAAGAACTCACTAAAGGAAATCATTAAGATTGGCTTTTGCAACATCATCTGCAATTGCATATTTGAATAGTACAGAACAATTTGCGATCATATTCATTTATAGATTAAAAGCTTTGGTGGACGAAAACATTTCCTCAGAAACATTTCAGAGGCGTAGACGAGTAAACACTTCAACAGAAAGGGACAAGAAAAACAAGGTCATGAGGCGTGTTGCCGTAGGTATGTGAATAATCCCCATGAGGGCAGAAAACCTCACAGAGCCAGACAGAGTCTCTTATCTGCCAATCCCATCGGTCCTCTGCTCACACTTTGGTTGTGTGACCACAAACTTAATCCCCTTAAATATATTAAAGCCCAAAACCCTACATGCCACCTTATCAGCACTGTACTTAACCAAGCCCAGCACGCTGACCCGCATGAAGCTGCATTCGCTTCTTCTTAAACCACGGCGTTGCTTCATCTGTCCAACCGATGGTTCCAGACCACTCACATACATCGGCGTCCAGGAGAAGCCTTCTTTGAGGACATATTTAAAATCCTGCGTTGTTTGCAAAAAGGAGCACTTCACAATTAGTATTTCAGCAATTCTCTCCATAGTTATTCGAGATACTGTGAAGGGGGGAAACGTCTTGCGGATCAAAAGGAAATCCTAAGGAAGGCCGTTACGCTGTTAAATGGCAGCATATTGTGACACATGAACAGGAGGCCGTGTAATAAAAAAATAACAAAACACACAACGAAGATGAAGTGCATTTTGCCTGAGTATCTGCTCACATACATAACGGGTGTACATTCAGAATCCGAATCAGCTTTATTGGGCATTTGACTCTTCTTCTTCTTGGTCTCAACGTACATTACAAGAAAATACAAAAAAAAAAAAAAAACATGAACAACAACAAAGAAAAACGCAAACAGATATAATTATAAACATTTAGCAACTATATCAGTGATGGAGAGCTGGAAACGAGCCCCGTGAACACCAACAGAAAAGTAGGAGACAGTGCAGAGCGCGGTGCCATCTTGATCTGGCGCATACCTGCATGGTGGTTGATAGCGCTGAAAGTAGGAAGCCCACGGGAGCATTAAACGGCTGCAAAGCCTGTAAAACTACATGCACCAATCGTCTGATAGAAAACAGACTCATGGATGAGGCCATCCACTGCAACTCCGACAACATTACTGTTATTATTACTCATGTTTTGAAAGCCACAAGAACAACGTGTACATTTGAACATCTGGCCCGAGTAAACCCTCACGAACAACCAACACTGGCCACTGAGGAATGTACGTTGTCAGACTTCACACACTAATCAATCTTTAAATCAATGGTCTCGGACTACAAATTGTAGTTCCTAATTTCCAGTGTTCAATCAGTTTACTTACTTTACGATATCACCATCTTCTCATGTGGTTTTATCTTTTTATATAGATGTACTGTGTTATCACAATTTTGCTCCACTCAGATGTTTTAAACCATCGGCCATGAGTCACTCACATTGTCAGTGATACAGTACCGACTGTCAATACCCAGCTGCTTCACAGTTAGCCACTTATTATACGATCAAACTAGCTACACGCACAACTAGTTTTAAGTTGAACTTGCGCTTGTCTAAAACTACTGTACTGTTTAGCTCTAAAGACAGTTGAGTTCAATGATCTGATAATTAATTCATCATCAAGGCTGCGACTGATATCAGGGATCAAATGGTTGATTCAGGAAACTCATATTGTCCACGTCACATTTGTCACTTTTCTTAAAGCATACAAAATCATGGAACGTGTAAAAAAAAGAAAAAGAAAATCATTAAAGATAGCGCACTAGCTCAAAATAAAGCTCAAAACGAGAAATAATTATAAATGACAACAGCTTGGGAAGCTTGTAATGGAGAACATGAAAAGTAGGTTTGTGATTATAAATGATAGTTTCACCATAACGTGCACCCCCACGGCCCCCAGTGGTCCCACACGCAGGGCCTGCACCGGTAAGCTTCGCAGAAGGACGTGATCAGGGAGGACTGGACGAGCTCGTCTCTGAGAGCCAGTCCCTCGGCCGCGGCCGCGTCCCGGCAGAACTCCGAGCTCTGCTGCTTGCGTTTGGTCTTGTACCTGCGGTTCTGAAACCAGATTTTCACCTGGGTCTCGGTCAGTCTCAAGCCGCTGGCCAGGTGGGCCCTCTCTGGGGCGGACAAGTATTTCTGGTGGTTGAACTTCTTCTCCAGCTCGAGCACTTGGTGGTGCGTGAACGCGGCTCTGGAGCGCTTCTGTTTCCCCGGGCACGAAGGACTCCTGGACTCCGAGGTGCCGGGACAGGATGTGTCGAGGGACCCTGTAAAGCGCAAAGAAAACATCAGCTTGGTGTGGTCTACACGCTTCGTGGAGAGGTCCACATTCACCTCTATGCATTGAATGAAATACTCTCAGAACAAACCATTCATTCCCTTTAAATCTTTTTGATCCACACAATCCATTGGGTGGTCTATTCATAACATTCCTGCTATTGAAAACCTGCAGGATCTCACCTGTCTGCACTTCACATGCTGTCCCCTGAGGGCAGAGGGGCTCTGACAAGTTTTCAGATCCTTCTTTCCACTGTCGACATCTCTCCATCCTCTGCGAGCAGCGTTTGCCGTGAAATAGTGCGCCGTCCTTAACGGAGAGGATGTCCTCTATGAGGAAGGAGGTGAGAGGTTTCACCGTGTCCGACATTTCCATCCGGTAATCCACAAATCAGGGGCCTCTCGGCGGCAGAGGGCTCCTGCAGGGGGCCGTGGTTGAAGCAGTTTGTTTCCTCACACGCTCAGGCGGCCTGACTTTATACAAGAACAGGGGCGGGTTTACTCCGGCTGCACCGGCGGGCGAAGGAGGCGGGTCAACTACTGCAGGCAAACTCATTCAGTAGCTTTTTCATTTGTTGCCTCTTAGACTCAACTCGATGAGGCATTTAAAAAGCAATGCACTCGTCCACTTGATGTGTTTCGCTCAATATAATGTGCAAGGAAATAAATTGAACTTTAATCTATACAACACATTATATATGACTACCATAATTATGGATTATGGTGATTTTATATTATATCTTCTTTACACTGTAGTTTAATCCAATCTTTTATATGAACGTCTGAAACATTATCTGGGCTACATGAAGATTAAAACAAGATGAAAACTTATACGATACATCTGGTAAATATGTTCATAGAGACAAATTGCACTCTTGACAAAGTGTGTTCACCCGGGCAATAATACTGTAAAGATGAAATGGATAATCCCTCTCGGTCCTCTGCAGCTGCAGGGCGTGCGCCGCAGGAGGCTCAGCCGGTCAGAGTGGGTGGTCGTACCCACCGGAGCACTAATGACTTCGACACATTTCGGCCGGCTCCTCAAACAGACTCGGCCGTTGCTTTCCTGGCTGTTTATTTGTTGTTCTCCGTGGTCCGGCCTGACGTTTACTGGCCGTGTCCTTGCTCCTCTGGGAGTTCATGCTTAATTTGGAAATGCACGAGTGTAGGTTTGATAAACATGCTCCTCTCCGTGGCCCCTGGCCCCCCGCTGACTTCTCCAGCTTCCTGGGCGCCAACCTCACACACCAAGCGGCCCCAATGTCACCTCGATGAGCGCTTTCACTGTCGCTACTTCGAATGAACCAAAGTGAAACTATTGAACGTTCTTTCCCGTTTCCATCGTTGTTAAGTGTTGCGTAAACGTCCTTATGTGCAATAGAAACGTGAAGCCCCATTGAATGATGTAAAGTGCGACCTGTACTGTTTTGTGGATCATCAGTTTCAAATCTCCCGAGGTTCATCTTGAGCGTTGCTGTCTTGTCAACACAGCATTACGATCACGAGCGTGATACGTTTCACCTTGGATTCTTTGTCTCTGACCGTCTGTCTGCAAATCCACGCTGCGCTTTAAGCTCTCAAACCTCTCCTCCCCTCGGCCTGCAGGCACAGTTCTTCTTCCGCGATTTAAAAACCCCTTTTGTCCTGTTGTCGTACGGAATGAAATGTAAAAAATGAAATAAAAGGAAACCAAACGGGCTTCCAAGTTATGAGCCCACTGAATGTACGTCGACAACGCGTTAAATTGTCAGAAACATTGTTATTTGAAAGAACTAAAACGCACGTGCAGTCAGCTCAACGTCGAGAGCGTACACACACAAAGGGACCGTCATCCTCCGTCCTCGTTCTGGGACAATGAGACGATCTACACGGCTGCGCTCGGTGGTAAACTGACACCTCCTTCCCTTTTTATTGTCTCGTGAGCATTCATTGCACAGATACTTGGCTGCATAGTTGTGCATCATATGTGACACGGAAGAACTTCTGACCTTTGAGCCCGGGGAGGCATTTGTCTTCCACAGTACAAACTATGTGGTGACGATGTTTTCTTTGAGCTACCGGAAGTTGTTGTGCCATCAATCTTCCGCTGTGTCCCTGCTGCGTCTTTGTCTGAGATGACGAGTAGCGAGACTTTGTTTTAGTCACGGTGTGGTATTTTACTGTAACCCACACACCTGTGGTATTGCACAAGTTCTTCACCCTGTCTTTTGCATGGCGTAAACATAAGCGATCCGTCACGGCAGATCCAGTTTAGATTGTATAGGTGTCAAAGTTCAACAGCATACAACAACAGTCACAGTCTGTCCGTCCACCTCCACATATGGTCGATTTATTTCTGAAAGCCTTTTTAATCTGCTAAAACTTCTTCCCTTACAGTACCTTCTCAAGGTGAGAGGAATCTAAATCTACACATTTTGTAGCCTATTTATGTGACGTCATGTTTCGGATAAACTTGTTTGACTTGATATGAGAGTGGTGCAGGACTCTACCACTAGAGGGCGCTTTAAAGCCAAACATCAAGTCCTCCGAGAGGCCACTTCAGACTGCAGGGACAACCACACAATGAGCTATTCAATGGGGACAGCCTCCTGTTATGCCGTGAAGTTATCTTGTGTAGCTCATATAGTGGTTACAGGATGGATGTTTGGACAGAGGAGCTCTGATCCCGAGTCTGTGAGTCATCTCAGCACCAATCACAAACACCACATTAGCACAGCGGGATTTGGACTCTGTATATATCTGCTTTTCTGAAGCTGACGTAACCACTGCGCGAGTTGAAGCCGTTCTATATGTCTTCCACCGGTCGCAGAGTCACTTCAGCCTCACATCATCGCAGCGTTTATTTGGGGATTCTGCTTTCATTCATACCTCGTTTCATTTATACGCACCCGCAGACCAACAAACTACTCTTTTCCACAACCTGTTTGTGGTCTAAATATGGGATAAACTTAATGACATGGTTTTTGCAGAGAATACCCAACATTTGCATAACTGCTGCTAAGACTTTCTTGACTATGACACACAGAGAGAGAGAGAGAGAGAGAGAGAGAGAGAGAGAGAGAGAGAGAGAGAGAGAGAGAGAGAGAGAGAGAGAGAGAGAGAGAGAGAGAGAGAGAGAGAGAGAATAAGGGACATTATCTGATCTCTTAAAGTGTCTCTGGTCTCCTCTCTGTCTACAGCTTTTCCCCTTATCTCTGCGGAGATGCTCTTTCAGCTCCTCTCTCCTCCCAGGAGTGCTGCTCATCCATTCACAGTGACACACTGAGGCACACTCAATCCAGCCATTCACTATATTTACAGCATTGACGTTAAAGCATTAAGCCAAGCCAAATTGATGGATTTAAACATTTCCAATTTTCGTTAAAATATAACAAACCTTGCTTTATAAGCTTTTGATGTAAAAAAAATACCTTGTGAATAAATCGTGGATTTCTTGTGTTCCTTTTATTCTCTTTTAGTGCACATTAGCAGAGGCTAGAGGGAGTTTGCCCAATCAGCTGATACTCGGGACTACTTGTTGCCATGCAGGCATCTGCGGCGGCACACCGGTGAGTGACAGGTCGGACTGGAACTGTTCCCCCGTTTGATTGAAAGTTTGAAAAAGTTAAAGAGCCACTCTGTCTGCGGGTTTGTTTACCAAGCAGAGCTCCGGGACAGAACAAGCTCTACGGCCTTATCAGCGGATTTGTGAATGGGACAATAATGAGCTCAGTTTGATAGAGCAGAGCAGCCTGTCAGGTCAAATGTCACTTCGTCCATTAGCTTTTTTTTTGATGGCTCTCTTTGATAAAACTCCACAGACGACCGCTCCATAAGCGGCCAATACGCGTTTGTAATGATGAACGTGGTTTTTGATCCAACACATTTTAGAACTTGCAAATCAGACGGAATCTATTTTGAATTTAACCGTTAAAACATTTTTTTTCATGTCGGTTTTAGTAAAAGTTATAACCGTGACATGTAACTTGACTTATGAGCAAGAAAATACACCGTGTATATTAAAATAAAAACAAACACAGAATGTAAATTATTTCATCTCTGTGCCTATGGAAGAACATTAAAAAAAATGTTTTGTTATTTGTCATAACACGAACTTAACCACCATTATTTTTATTGTTATTAGTAATTGTTATTTATAACACCTGCAATCGAAAACGAACATAAAATGCTGTTCCTAAAAAAGACACTGTGCGTTAACCAGTCAGCGGATTTTTAATTTGTCTTAATAAGGAGAAAACTACCAATAGAAACAGTCCATACAAAATATAAAATACAAATACGAATGCAAACATTTGATGAAACAGCAGCGATGTGATCACCAGCCTCGCAGACCCTGTAACGAGGCCTGGAAGTGTCCGTGGCCGAAGGGCCCCTCGCAGTTCCCCGTCAACTCCACCGGCTGGTTGCTGCTCATCTGTGCCGCCTGTGGTGACGCACTGTGATAACCGCAGGCGCACGCGGTGCTGTTGGCGTATCCAAACACGGGGTTATAGTGTCCCAGGGTCACGTTGTAAGGTGCCGCTGAATGGGAACCCGCCGCGCCGCAGAGCTTCCCGTCCCGCACCAGCACCGGCACCGGCACCCTCCTCACCGCGGGGGGATACCCCGCCAGCTCCAGGGACTTGTCCTGCCGTTGGCGCTTGCATTTGTACCTCCTGTTCTGGAACCATATTTTGACTTGCGTGGAGGAGAGTTGGAGCACGTGGGCCAGGTGCTCTCGCTCCGGGGCGGACAGGTAGCGCTGCTGCCTGAAGCGCCGCTCCAGCTCGGACACTTGGGAATGGGAGAAGAGGACTCGGGGCTTCCTGCGCAGCCGGCCCCGGCTTCTGGGGGTTTTGTCACAGTCCGGTGAGCTGTCATCACCGCGTATCTCTGCACGGAAACAAAAAAACAAAGGGTCACATTAAGTCAATATTAATGAAAGTCAATGTTGAATGAAAGTCAATTGCTGAATGTTAAATCTGTCAACGATTTGGCGTCTAAAAACATTGCACGATATTGAGCTAGATACAAAACACGTTTTTATTTTAAAATAATAATAATAGAATATAGAATTAAATGTATGTATGTATATAATAAAATATAAAATATATTGATGACCTATTCTCTTTAAATCAATTCTGAAAAACTTATTTTACGTTTTTCTCTTTTTTTTTAAAATGTAGAACTGTATTAAAACAACTTGCGCTGTATAGTTATGTGTCCTACTCCCCCTGGTTAACATATTACCATTTATTTAAAGGACTATTTAATTGAGAACATCTTCCCATTTCAACAGGATCAATTATTGATGTCAACAGTGACCTGACAACAATCCAGGCTCACAGCCTCCTAATTTGATCCGTTTTGGATAAGTGGCAAAATATAGAAAATATAAGCATCTCCTCGTATACGTTTCTGTTAAGTGAAGACATCTTCAACCAGGGAAAAGGTGACCGCGCGGGATCACGCGCTCAAGGCCCCGTTTGGGGTCTTTCGGCCTAAAACCTGAGCGACCACGAGCGCAGAACCGACTGGCTGTCGCGCGCCATCTCACCCTGCTCACTGATCTCCTCTTCCGCCGCTGGGTTGCTGATGTGAGCGCCGAGCTTCTCCCGCGTCCCGGACACGCGCGGCCCAGGTGGGCGCTCCCAAACCTCCCCGCTCCCGGAGGTGCCGCGCACGTGCTCACAATTCATCGGAACCACCTGATCAGTCGTCAGGAATTGATTTTCAAAGTCATGGTGGCGCTCCAGCTTCAAAATGTCCTTCACGGAAAAAGGCGTCGTGGTCGCTGAACTGCAGGGATGCATCCCAACCTTCCTCAGCGGGGCCTTGGAGCGCTTTAAGATCCTCTCTAACAGCTCGAGGTGCTGCTGCTGCTGCCGGACGTTTCTCTCAACTGACCGATGAGTGAGGGGCATGGGGGAGATTTGAATCATTCAAGGGTCCGGCTAAAGAGCGAGGTAGAGATACATCTGTCACCCCTCTCCAAAACATTGGCCAACACCCATCCCGCGCGCACTCCTTCTCTTCTCACCTTACAGGAACTCCTCACATCATTGATCCGCCCCCCCCTCCCCGAATTTCATTGGCTCGCAGTCGAAGTTAAAAGTATCATTATTTGAAGTTGTAAGCTTGGAGGGTGGTGAAAAGTGTTGCTCACTGAAAACAAGAAGCGTCATTCGAAAATGTTCCCTTTTTATTCAAAGGATTTTAATTGATTTTACATTGGCAGTCAGAGATTTTAATAAAGCTGTTTTAACCCGTGGACGGACATGTGTTGAAACGAAGGCGTTTTCATTAGAGACGAACAAGTGAAATTGTCTCACATTGATGAACTTAAGTGAGGAGAAGGAGGGGGGGCATTTATTCAGCGTGCACCCAAACCACGCTTCTGGTCAGCCAAGTAAAGTCACTTAATCTGCACACAGGTCCTCAGGGTTGAGTGATCTTGGGTGATGTCGGGCAGCTTTTACCATCAACATTGTTTTCCTGCCTCGTTATTAGTGTTCTCAGGCCACAACAAACAGTAACACTATCCGCGATGTTGTGGAAGTGGAGAGGCGGCGGCGCCACCCGGCGACGCTTCACTGAGGACGAGACGCGCGTCCTCACAAACAGGAACAAGGGCAGACACGGCCTGTCCCACCGGGGGGACATATGGAGGGCACTTACAGGCCGGCCCAGGAGCTTTGTAAGGCCTGACATGTCGATGAGTTATCTGAGGACAAATAACAGATGCCATTGTGACTGATCAAAGTGTACAATACAAGCTTATTTAATCCTTTACTTATTTAATTAATCCTATTGGCTGTTGGCCAGAAATGATGCACATTTGAATGGATAATCAATGTTGTTGATGTTTTATAGAGTTATAGCACTAAATCTGCTGCTGTCAAATAATAATGATAATATTGATAATACAATTTGATTATAACAATAATCAAGTGCTTGTCAATTAAAACAATCACATATATCAAAAGAAAAACTGAAGAACAGCAAAAGTAAGCATGCAATTGAGATACAGTAAAGATAAAGTTCTGTAACTTCTTAAAAGCTGTAAAGTGGGAAGAAAAGTCTGTAAAAGTGTGTATATCCCGATTTAAAAGCAGAAACAGTGGAAATTGGAAGATTGTTCCAAAGATGGGAGCTCAAATATTGAATAACGCTTTGACATGAACCTGCACTCCATCAGATTGGAGAGGCCTTCGTTATCGGCGTAAGTTAAAAGTTCACTGATGTAGGCCTATGGGGCGCGGCCACAAAAACCTACAACCTGAAGATGGACTTTAAAGGGTGAAACTGTTTGGTCTTCGTTGGAAGTTGTTGGGATTCTGCTGCCTGAAGTTGAGCAACGGGCCACTGAGCCATTCAAACAAACAAGGAGTTACAATTGTTGGCCAAGAGGAAACAAAAGCCTGACTGTTTTTCGTCTATTGCTAAAAGATAATATTGCTTTGATCTTGGGAAATTTAGCTCACTTTTAAAGAAACCCCATGAGCAGTGCCCTGCATATTTGGGATAAGGGGACCAAGCTGCATGTGGCTGAAATTGACCAGAGCTCAGTGGTGACGATAACATGATCAAATTATTATGAAACTTATGTGTGACATCCGCAAATGAGATGTTATGATAAAGAGAATGATATAATGATGATAATGATCCCAATTGTTCCAAGAATTGAACCCTGAGGCATGCCGCATGTTGTGTAGTTGAGGGAATTGATTAATGAATTGAGACTTAGGATCTTGTATATATTAAGATCAAAATATGGGCTTGATGTACGGCCGTGGCCTCGTCCACCGCTGGGCCACATCTGAGAAGAACTCAACTGCTGTAGAATTTCAGGTGTCATCTAGAAGTCAAAATCTCCAACCAGGATCACTCTATATTGTTATATTTTGGATCATTTTAAAAATAATAATTAGTAAAATGTCTTTCAACACACAGATTTGCACATGAGTTCAACAGACATGGGGTCACGTCGTCATTTTCAGCATCAGCACACAGTCGAGGTGCTTGTGTGCAGATTTTTTTTGAAGTTACCCAGAATTTAGTCAGCTCACCAAAACTCGAGCAGTTCAAAAAATGAAAACAAGTAATGACAAAAAATGACAAACGTCTGATACAATTGGTCCACAAGAGGGAGCCATTGAGTCGGAAAGTTCTTTGGGTTGATAAAAGAAGTCATTTGAAACAGGCGGTCTGTGTCAGCTATCCTGACAGCACTTTCTGATGGAGATGGATAAATCATTACTTTCAATTTGATGATGAGTTTTTCTATTTGTTTTTTTCATAGACAGGAGAGGAAGCGAGGGGAGGAAATGAGGAAGTGGAGGGGGAGATCTCTCTTGTGAAAAACTAAATACAAATATCCTACAATTTTCCTGGTGCAAATGTTAAATTCATCGGTCGAGGATGTTACAGATATTACCTCTATTTCCTCCTGTACACAGGGGGACGAGAGGAGAAGAGAGGTGAGGAGGGGGAGAACAAGTGTGAATCCAATGGAGAATGAGAATATCATTTTATTTCCTCGTTCAGTATATACACAAAGATAATACAGGCACTTTTTCTTAGAACAACAAGGAAGGAAATATCTAGAAGTTGTTGTTTTAGTGGCTGAATCTAGATATTATGTGAAGATAGCACGCATTTTACTGAAGAACCAAGAAACCTGAACTTCAAAAGCAGAGGGGTGGGGACAACGTTGGATTGTTTGACACCTCAGGGATTGCAAGGTGTCCAATTTGATGGGTAAATGACTTAATTACCACAGCAGTGTTCTCTGAAGGCTCGAAGCAAGGCTCCCTCTCCCGGGACTCCCGTTCGTCTAAATCAAAGCCTTCCCTGCAGATTCCACCATCCGTCCTGTCAATGTAACACAAGAAGCTAGCTAAGTACAGTTCACCACAAAATACCCCCTAATTCATCACAGAGCAAAATAGGAGGCTGATAGCAGCTGAAAGAAGAGGCAGGGTTGACTAAAACGGAGTGAAACTGATCCCTGCCTTCATTAGTCCAAAATGCAATGAAAATACTCATCATGTGACATTGACGTTTCCATTCAGGCGAGACATTTCAGTTGAAGGGTCGACTCACCGTGGTTATTAGATACGACCGTGTGTCCTTTTTTGATTTACAGAGACTCTGAGGCTGAAAACGATCCAAAGTTTTATAGGCTTGTATTGTAATTACTGAGTAGAGTACTGATGTTCTGCCATCAATAACAGGTGATTACTTTGAACCAGTCTCTAGAGAGGAAACCAAGAAAATGCTCTTGTAATGAAAACATGTTCATTGCTGTGATGGAAGGAATTGATTGAAATGGTTGTGTCGAGATTACTGGTTCTTGTGCTGCACGCAACAGGTCATACTTGTACAAGTATTTTGTACAAGTATTTTGTGGTTAAAGGACATAATCTCACATCCTTTATCATAATTCAGTAAAGACTAACGGAACCGTTAAGAGGACTCTAACATTGTGTTTCATCATGCTTAACATTTGCACTGCCTACCATGAATGTATTGTGTATAGAAGCACATATAAGTGGTCGTTGTTTAAAGGTAAGAGATTGCAACAGATGCATTCTGGGAAATCAAAAATCACAGTGCCTAATTAAAATAGGTGATTTTAATGCAATAGGACCAACTCCAGCAGCATTATGATGGCTTAGGTTGGTAAGTAGCATCCCGTGCAACCCGCTTTCTGCCTCTAGATGTCTCTGCGACACTGCTAATTCCAAGGAGATGTAGGCGAATTATGCAGTATATATCAGGCATTTAGTGTTACTAAATATTCAGAGTGCTGCTGAATTTATAGTTAATGTTAGAATTTCAAAGTTGCAGATGTATTGTCTTTTTAGCACAAGAAACAAGATACATGAGACTGAAATTTCTCTACATGGGAATTGGGATGGGAATGCACAAATACCACAGCATCGTGCGACTCATAACAGATATAGTAAATGCTTAGTATAATGTATTCTGAATGTCTAGAACCCCAAACTGATTCTGATACAGAAATGGAAAACTCTCGGTTCCATCGCTCTCCCCTTCCTCTCCAGCGCTTTCTTTCAGTCAAATATGATCTCATTTTCTCTCCCATCGTTGGGTATTTCCCCACAGGAATGACGGGTTGGTGATTGCTGGGTAAGATTGGAGTGGATCTAATCTTCCACTGCTCTCAGTCATACTCCATTTCACTGCCCATCTAATTTGTCACACTGCTGATGAATATCCCACAAGTTTCATGGGGAAGAGAAGGACGTAATGATTATAAAACACTGGAAGAGGCAATTGCCGTACTGCAATAACCACAGTGCATTGCAGTGCAGTGCGGATCATTTGTCCTGTTAAATTGCTGACAGTATGCATCAGCCGTGGACACATCGCTGTCCTCTCTCAGAATTTGATCGAGAGATTAAAACAATGATAATCTAATCTGTTTTTGTTGCTTTTCTGCAGTTGGCAGACTGAGGCTTCGTGGTCATTTATGATCTTATAGTGTTCAGGGTCACTGTGCTTGTCCAAGGGAAGCGTACGTCACCCCTCAATGCAATGCACCTCGCCGGGAAAACGCTTGTGACAAATACACACATTTATTACTCGTATTTTAGCAACACGCTGTGCGTTGCAGGCAGATGTACTTTACCAAAAGGCACATGCAGCGAGCACAGACGGTAAAGTTGTGTGTGATGTCTCAAATGGATCGCTGTTTTATTGCGAGCTTTAAAAAGCATCACCGCCAAATTAAAATACACAGGCAGATGGTACGAGTCGCATCTGCATAATTATATTCAAATTTTATCATTATGCATTACTACTCTGTTTGTGATCGTCAGGGCGGTGATAAACCTTGGCAGCGGTCCAGACGACAGGCAACAGTGAATAGACAGGGTCAAAAATCTGTTCAAATGTTCCCTGGCAACAAGCTTTTGAAAGTTGCCATCTACAGAAACTGCAGCTACGTATCCAAGCAAAAAAAAAAGCCTCTGTGTAACTCTGTGAAAGGCAGATGTTGCAAACTGAACTTATGGAAACATTCTAACCCCTTTTTGCTTCTGTCCACTACGTTGGCTGAGGTCATTGATTAGCTGAGAGGGAATGTCTCTTTGAAGAAGGGGAGATGATGGAATCTGTGGGCAGAGTGGCTGCATCACCTATCCATGAGACTGTGGAGCGGCTGACGAGAAAGCCCTTCAGGACTCTTCTCTAAATAGGCATGAAATTATATCTCCCTCTGACTGAGATTAGCGTCCACCGAGCCTCTTGCGTTCTGCCCGCTCTCTTCCTCGGGCTATCCAACCAAACGGAGCGCTGTGCAGCTTCAGCTCCTTTTGTGTTCAAGTTTAAGAAAGTTCATTTTCATCAGCTCTCTGTATGTCCTTCTCACTTGCTATATCGTGCAGGATTTGTCACATGAACTGAAGAGCTGGGGTTAACCACAGAAATGTTACATGTTGATGTTTGTGTTGGTTTATAATCAGCTCGCTTCTGCTTCTCCCAATTTGTCAAATAAATCTGCGTTTGTAGGTTTAAAATTCGTCAGTCATCTACCAACTTCCTCGCTCGCCTGAAGCCATGCTGTCACTCCCTGCAACTGACACTGCTGCTGTTGTTCACACAGCATTCTCCAGGGGGGAGTTACTATTGTCTCTCCCAAATCCCCGTCGTACTGGATTAGAGCCTCGCCACCAAATATCACAGCTGTGATTTCTACATTTACATTTCTTTCCACATTTTGGTATCTGATTACATGGGATCACAGGTTGATGATCTAATAGCACTAGATGTTATCAGGTTTTATTGTAGATGTTGTGGTCTGGTGGATTAGGAAGTGAAGAAGGGAATAAGAAATCCATACTAATATACTAAAGAGGTTGTTAGTATATTCTAGTATGTAGTTAGTATATATTCTCTGTGTTTCTTTTTTTCAAGTGTTCCCAAATAACCTTTGCTGTATGTTGGAACGATTCAGTTAGAACATAAAAGCATCTCCTAAACCCGGCCAGTAAAGCAGGGGGGTCTTAACTCCGTTTTCATGATGCGTTTCCATTTAACAGCACATCTGGGGGTTTACAGATAAACCAACAGGCACTTCTGCCTTGAAGAAAGTAGAGGCATAAAATCACTCTACATGTACTTATAAAAGTGTCTAAATGAGTGAAACAATGCAACACATTTCATACCATATGCCAGATATGATAAATATTTTATTTCTGATCAGCAAAAGATACACAGTTGATGCATTTGTATCTTTCATGACTTTTCAGTACAGATGAAAAAACCCAAACATATACACAGTATGGGCATATATGTATATGGGTATATCTTAAAGTGCAAGTGATTCACAAGGGTCAATCATGCGTTACATAGCATCTTTATCAGGAACTTCAGTAACCCCCTTAAATCCTCAATAACTTTTCAAATCTGAGTAAAATAACTGTCACTTATAAATGAAAACAAAATCATTTTGTACTGGTCACCGAAGCTTTTTGATTTAGTTCAAGCACAACATCTATCTATTTCAAGTCTTGAGAGGAAAGAGTACCATGGAGTGCCAGAAGAGAGAAGTCTTTTGTCTCTGTTGACAGTAGAAACATTTCCACTAAACTCTTAATAATGCTCCAGTACCACCTTAAGCACCCTAATACTTTTATTACAATCTAAAACAGAAAGTAATTTAAAGCCTTTTATACTTTTACTTTAGTTTCTTTTTTAGGCCACCCAACTTCGAAAAGCACGTCAAAACAGACATTCATTATACAGGTACATTCTCTGAAATTAACATTACAGTTGGAATAGGTGAAGAAAACAGTCAATTTGCCAATTTGCCCCTTTGCCAAATGCATTTGACACGAGAAGCGGTGATGGAAAATAAATGCGGAGACATGGATGGACAGTCAAATATTTGAACGTGAACGTGACCGATGCTGAGCTCGCCGTGTTTTGACGGCGGCCTCACACGGGGAAGAAACAGTGTAGCAGCGGTTGTTGGGTTTTGGATTTACCCGTGCAACAAAGATACAGACATGTGTATCAATAGTAGGTGAAGAAGCCCTGGCGAAATATTCTAACCGATTACTCACATGGGTGAAAAAAAGAATTTCACATGTGCTGAAGGTTTCAATGCCTTTTATAGTGGTTAAGATGCAAAGTGCATGTTAAACATAATATAGTAAGCTAGGATGCACTACAGTGTGACTCTAGCTCTTAATTTCCCAAGTGATTCCTTCAGAACTGTCTTTTCGCATTAAATGATTAAAGTGAATGCACGCATTTAAAGAACAAACAACAGTTTACAAAACAAACACACAAACAGAAAGCGATAAAGAGGAGCGATGACTTTTACGCTGTGAGCGCAGTGTGAGACTAAACAAGCTGCTGTTTTATTCACACAGCATCAGCTGGCACTGAATGAAATGAAGGTCAATTTCTGTGTTGCTGTGAATCCTTTAATGTGAGATTATTGCATAGCTTGGAATTCTTAACATAGCCATTAAATTAACAACCTGACATCTCTTTTTTTCCGGGCTGTGCTTTACTCTTATCAATCCAGGAAAATATATAAATTCACTTTACTTCTAACGGGGCTGGGTTCAATTGCATTCATGAAACCCAAACTGTATTTTATCAGTTAAAATTGTTAAAAAAAAAACATTTCTATTGCGACTTCCAGGTTTTAATATTTGATAACTGATGTTTTCTGGATCAAACTGCTTAATAGTGAACCAAACTCAGCCCTGGTTCCAAGTTACTCCTTATATTGCATTTTCAATGTGCACAGCTGTCAGTGCAGAAACTAGCTCGAGCCATTGATTATCACAACCAACTATCAATTAGCCATCTATGAAACAGACACCAGCATGAAGTGACAGTCGCTGCGCTAATCAACTGTTTCTGATTGACTCCATGAAATATATCTGCGAAAAATGTTCAGTTTTTAAATGTTGATTTTGCTTACTTGATAAATTCTATTTCTTTTTCTTCCTTTGATGTATATATACAAGATCCCCAAACTGACATGTGCTTCTTACCACCTGAGACAACGCCTGTGTGTCATTTTAACTGCACTCTAACAATGTACCACCCGCACGTCACAGAAAGACTGCGGGGCCTGAGTTTAGTAGCAGCGGCCTGTAAATATCCTCACACACATTATTTACGTGTTAATTTGTGCAGTCGATGCAAAACGTGCTATATATAGCTGAAAGTAAAAATCCTGCATTAACATTTTTAGATGAACCTACTTGAAGGACGTTTCATTGTTATTTTGTAACAGATTTGCTGAGTGATTGATCCAGTAATTTCTATTAGATTTCTATTAGACAGATGTGTCTTTTGAAATAACAAAACTTGTTATTTCAAAAGACACATCTGTAGTCATATCAGTGGGGCTTAGTCTGGATTTAGCAACTTTTCAATCAAAATTTGTCATTTAAATCTTTCCAATCCACACATACTGATGAAGAGATGATCTAAATTCAGGGTGTTAAAATAACACCCCGGGATATTTATTCTGGAATGTTAACTTTGATTCTTGCTTTTTTAGCCATCGATATTTAATGTTATGATAAGTCTTGATTGATAGATACCTAAAGCAGATGCGCATACCGCGCCTGTGATGCCTTTCTCTTGCATCTTTCTTGTCTCCTCCTCCGCTGTGTAATATCAGAGCTGACACATTGACAAAATGACATACAAAATACAAAACAATAATCAATAACGCTTAATTTGAATAAGATTCGTGGTCACCCTAATGGAAAGTTATTTTGTGCAAAGATAAGCATTGCCTACTAGCGCAGAACAATCAAAAACTTCGATGCTGGTGTTTGTTTTATATTTATATTACACGGTAAGTCTTTTGACAACGTGCACGAACCCTGCAGAAGCACATCCAGCAGCTGCAATGACATCCTTTTTTTTTTTCAACCAGAACGTGTGTGTGTGTGTGTGTGTGTGTGTGTCAAAATGAAGCTATTGTTTGGTTGTGGTCCCTCGTAACACCCATAAAGTAGATCACCTGACTTGAATGACCAACCTTGTTCCCCTATGGCCAGCACAGAGTCATGACACGGGTCCCTTTCAGTCACCAGAGTCAGCTCACTTCTTTTTTTTGGCATAGAGCTCATGTTCAAATAGGAGCCATGACTGAGCTGCTTTTTTTTTTTTAATCTGTAAACTAATTAAAAACTACAACAATGCAATTAAATAATATGGTAGGAAAATAAATATCACTCCAACAAGGCTTTTTGTTTTAAATAGTCATTCTCATTCTTGACACTCGAAGCCGGCGTGTATGTCATGTTATTCACCGCAGAGAAGGATGGTTAACAGTCCAAGGAGATGGCTGCGCTGTCTCATCGGTGAACGTGCTAATCAGCTACTGCACATACACCACCGCCTCGAGCTCGGCTAAGAGCGCGCATACAGATTCCACTAAACACGGTCTCACATACTCTCTAGTGCTCAACAGTCATATGCTTCGCAAATGTCTGTATACAAGATATGCAAAATGGACCTTTTAGTAATATTTAGACTTTGCCGCGGCCGGGACAATCCTTATGTGCAGGATGAGGATTTGAAAAACAAGACAGTGGATACATCCGCCATCAGGCTAAAAACAACAACTACAAGTGCTAACAGCTATAGACTGTTTTGGTATTTCATGAATAGCATTAAGAGGAGTTTTTTTTGGTCAGTTTAAGGTAACTCGAAGGTCATCATGAAACCTCTACAGACCTCACTCCATATGAGCACTCTATGGCTGTCTCAGATAACTTAGTACACAGTACATCTAACTCTTACGTTATTCAGAAAATAGATATGAAACTAATTTCCACATCTCATGCGCACAATTTGGATATGTCTCATGGGAGATTTATTAAATACATCTACCAATAATATCCCATTCCTATCAGTGAACTAATATTAACCCAACTACTGAATTCTACTCATGATTAAATGCCAGGATTATGAGATTGAGCTATCGTTTAAAATAAGGTCTTGTAATCTAGACGCGTGAACCTATATGGCTGTTTTTTTTCTTTGTCTGAATTCTTAAGGAGTCGAAGAGGAGCGGACAGGACCACGTCGCAGTGATGCAACAGCCTCATCTTCAACCCGAACCGTGAGCGGACTCGATGGAATGGGGCTTCTCTCGCGCCTGAAGCGTAGGAAATACAATATAACAACAACCAACTCTATTCACGTTTCCGGCATTCCCTGGGGATGTATATTTCTATAATTTCCAGTCTAGCAGTGGAAAGGGATTTTTAACACCCCTAGGGAACAGAGGAGCTTTCATCATGTTTTGAGGAGTGTGTGGAGCTTCTGAATCTGAGTGAAAGTTAGGAGCTGTCGCTGCCAGAGCGCTTTTTTCCAAAATTACTGGCGGCAGAGTCTCTGTTTCGCAGATTAGGCTGGATCTTGTACATATGGGGACCCATGGACCAGCGCCAGCTCCCACGGCCCTCCACTACGGTTGGGATAGCGGCAGCTGCAGCCACAGCAGTGGACGGGCAGGGCTTGTTCTGCAGCAGCTGAATAAGCATGGTCATCTCTGGGCCCAGCCGCGACACCATGCTGGTCCTAACGCGGTCCACCGTGTCCTCATCACAGTCCATGATGCTCTGTAGCAGCTTACCATAAAACCTGGGGAGGGACAACAAAACAAAAAGCGTCACAGAGTGTCCGTTTCAGAGCCCCCAGTCAAAAAAGGACAAGATGTACAGCACGAAAACGAGATGGCAAGTCCTTGTGGTACTTGCCATTTTGTCTTATCTGTCCATGAGTATTTCTATGAACTTGCACCATTGCTCTATAGTATGATGTCATTCATATGGGTCACAACTAAACCTCTTCACCCTCCTGTATAGCGCTTTGTATTCACTCCCAAACCCCGAACTACAATCCTACATGTATAACTGCAACAAAGTGGAACATTTTTTTTTTTTTTTGTAATCCTAGAAAAAAAAAAAGTATGAATCAGATAACAACCAAAGCTTTGAAATCAATACAAATGTTTCCATCTGCTCGGCTGCATAACTCAGGGTAAAAAGTGGAATTAGCAACATGCTAGCATATTTGTGTGTTGTTAGGAAGATTAAAACATGCATATTCACTTCAAACTAGCAGCCTGTTGAACATAATAAGCTTCAATCTCTCGGAGCAGGAGCAGTGTATCCCATGTCTCCAGGTTGCAACTTAAATCCGCTTGGTGTTCAGTGGGAGAAGAGCTCACCTATTGGGGAAGTGACTTGGTAGCTGTGCCACTTCGCCAATAGCATCTGGATTCGATCGCGCTACAGTGCAGATATCCAGCTTGCTGTAACACTCCTCTTGGACTTCCGATATCATTCTTTGGAAGGTGGAGCAGCGGCGGATGGTGGGAAATGCCTTCGAGGTGATGCCATTGGCAATGCACTTAAGGCTCTCCTTCACAAATGCTTTACCCTGTAAAAACAGAGCAGTGCTTCACACATTCTTGCCCCGAGCGTTAGACCTGTGTGATCCTACACAAGCTCACATGCACAGTAGAAAGAGAGGATTGCATACTGGTTGAAGTCTTTGTGAAATTGAAGTGTGTACCTGAGTGTCAAATTTAGCAGCACTGTAAAGGAAGGACTTGCAGATGTCATGCATGCCATCTGTGTCACAAGTTGAGTTTTCCAGGCAGGCGAAGGCCCCGCAGCCAACTTGGAGGGCAGTGTTGAGACAGCGTGCCACATCTACTGTGGGTACAGAGAATGAACCATCAGCAGGGCAGCCAACAGTGTGTTCACTGGGAATCACTGCACAATCACGGGGTTCTAGCGAAAAAATTGGGCAAACAAAGGCAAATCTTCATATTTTGGGGGATTCATAAAAGACATACAGTCACTCAGGGCAAATTGTGACTTGGCTGGAGATTGGACACCTTATGACTCAAGACAGTCTCAGACACTATTTAGCCCAAATGCATTTGGCTCTTGGCTGAAACCATATTCCACTGTTTGGTTCTTTTCAGGAGGCCATAAAAGAGCAGCACCAGACATTTCCAAGAGTTTAGTAAGACAAAGTTAGTGTGCACTAACATACATGCATGCATACATAGATAAATATACATACAAACACATTCTGCCATAAAGGTCTGTCCTCAATGGCCATTCAAGCTGAATTTCAGGAATCACTGAGAAAACCACTGTAATGTCAACTATTAGCTATTAACAGTCCACTCACATCCCAGAAATGTTCCTTTGTAAATCTAAATAATTAAACACATGTTCAGAAAATGTTGCTATATTCATTCATGAGGGTCACATGACTGCATGTTATATTAGACTGATTCACCGACAAGTAAGCCTGATCCCCATGTATGTAAAACATATAAAACAGCTGGCCTGCAACATCATTCAATCCATTTCTACAAAACCAACCCTGGCCATGAGGAACACTGCCCCAAGTGTACGCAACTGACATGAGAACAAGCTCCAAAACATAATCAGTAAATCAGTGTATCCAAATAATTAGCTTTCCTTATTCTTCATCCAGGAATCCGCTAAGATGGCCCGCAGCCTGACTCAAATCTGTTTCGTAATGACCATTAGAGAATATCAGCGCGGAGACTAAACCTTCTTTAAATCTGGAGCCTGATGATGACCTGCATGGTCAGATGAAGTCTGCCTGACACCGGGACCAGAGCTTTCCCCTTAAAACTCCAAAGTGCGCTGCAAACCTTGCAATGATGAAGCAGTTCCTGCAGAAGGGAGTCAGCATCCCTCACCCACTGCCAATTACCACCGGGCTGCACCGTAGTGCTACAAAAGGAAAAGTCCACATCTGAAGGAAGCCACGCAGATTCACCCCTTTTGCAGTGTCATTTCTGGCTATTGCAGGGGATTATAAATCAGGCATTTCTTTTATCTGGCGAATAAGACATGCGAACTAGGAAGGTTGCGAAATACATACAATCTTGTTTTTTTTTTACTTTAAGGCTGCACACACACGCAGGCTACACACGTGACGCCTTCTGTTGTATGCACCGAAAGCAAACCTCAAGTCCACTATCATGATGTATAGTGGGACGTGTATGCAGCAGCCAAAGCCACGAGAAAGACATCTGCCGGCATGACACAGCCTGCGCTCTCAGGTGTCAGCAGCGAGCTCCGTGCTCATCTGTTGCCGGCAGGACACCGGCGAAAAGCGCAGCATTTATCCCGCAGCCCTTATCATGACTCAACGCGCTTCTTTAGACACAAAACACTGCAGAGGCCTAACAAATGAGAAAACAAATACCGGCGTCTATGTAGTAAAACGAGCAAAGGTAAAGCCTAGTCTATTGTGGAAATGGTGTGTTAAAAAAAGAGAAGGGCAAGCGGTGCGTTTTGGGATGTGCAGCGTGGTACTTACAAGGGCTGTTGGCAGAAAAGCGCGTTCTCCTGGGCGAATAAGACTCGTTTTGTTCCAGTTCATATGCAAACGCGTTCAGCACCACCAGGAGAAAAAGTCCCGTCCTCAAAGGCATCGTCCTCTTAACACAGATAATGTAACTAAATGTGAAGAGGCGCCTCCTGCTGTGTGTGTAATTCATAAGCACAGCGCTTCAAAAAAAAAAAAAAAAAGAAGAAGCTCACAATCAACGTGGGTTATTACAATGTCTTCACACTGGACTCCTCACTACCGCTCCGACTTGCATGACAGATCGCACCGATGTCAGGTCTGCATGGGTTTATATGGGAGCGCTGAACATTACGAGCCTGCCGCTGGACCAATCAGAGCGCTGCATTCAGGGCCGTGGTCCCGGTCCCTCGCGTTCTAATTGATAAGATCGTTGAACAGCAGTCCAGCGGTCACATTAACCTGGGCAGTTTGGCCGTTATTCAAATAATACATTGATTTATGGGTGAGAATAGAATTCATGGAATATAATGGTGGTTCTTTTGTTCTCTACATTGTAAATGTGTAAATCACTCGGTGTTAAAAGTTCGCATGAGTTAATGCTTCCGTAAAGAAATAATAGTACTCCTCTGTGGAACTGTACGTTTACAGCAGACTACAACAGCAATACACTATCTTGTAACTAAATAAGCGAAATTATAGTCTTTAATATAATTTCTGATGTAAAATCCAGCATGAAACGCCCGAGTCCCAGTTTACTAGTTTAGTGATTTGGAATGACAAGTTTGGAAATTGACATGACACTATGACAGATCTGAATATTTGTTATATAATCCTATAATTATTGTACTGCTCTTTAATCAGAAGACATACAGTAAATCAAAGTAAATCAATTACAGCCCCTAAAATGAAGAAATGTAAAGCCCACCTCCAAACTAACAGACCAAACTTTGCTTTATTCAAATGTGGCATACCCTGTTGGACTTAAATGCCTTTGTCCAAATATTTCATCACGTTGCCATTTTCTTAAAACCGTGCTGAATGATGACACCATCGTTTCTTTTGCTTAATATGGAGATAAACTACCTGTGGTGTTGACCCAGTTCTCCACACTCCTCTTCCTCAAGACTGTGAAATGTTGGCTCATACAGAGGATGGTGTGTGGGACTCGGCTATCATTGATCACGGAGGCCTCACGCCTCCTCACCCAGCGCAGCACTCAACTACAACATACCGATTCAGACACGAGGAAAAGGATTTGTCCTGATCATAAGAGTGTGGAGTAAAAGTAAAAAAAAGACATGGTGAACGGACAAACTTCTTCGAAGTGATTCAAGTCATGTGTGTCTCGCCGTCAGATGTGCAGTTCATTACTGGTGCCATTAGTGGTGGAAGATTTGTGTTATTTACTTTCATTTCATTTAAAAATCACTTCGGCTGTGGTGTTTCTGTCATCTGCTTGTCTTTGGAAATCTTTGTGATGCGATTTTTCCCTGAGAGTTTTCAGTTGGACATGATGTTTGGCAGCTTATCTCTTCTGGTGAATCCAAATGTGGGCCTTTCCTAGCTGCTAGCTGCCTTCGCTAGCTGCAACCCTATTCTTTGTAATGGAAAGATGACGTCAATGCGCGTAAAAAGCTTAATAAATGGGCTGTTGTTCACCATCACCATCAATCATCACCAACATCCGAGTCCCCGTAGTGCAAAAGCTCCACCTTAGGACTGTCTATTTCTCACCTCAAGCATCTCTTTCTGTTACAGTAAATTACTCTCCAAAGTTATGACAGGTCCCCCTCCCTGTAGACGAGACGTGGAGAGGAGAGCAGCATGTCAAAGACCAGGATGCTTACTTATTGCTTGTGTCAGCAGTCGAAAAAGAGAAAAAAAAGACAACCGGAAGGAATCCAGCGATGTGAACAATGTAAGATTTGAGTCAGATGTTGGCCGCATACTGCTCACATGCTCGCCATGAATATTTAGCTACTCTTGCATTTATTGCTTCTCTGTGCTTTCTCCCTCGAGCTGGGTGGTGGTGGTGGGGCGGAGGGGGGTATCGGGGAGGGGGGAGGGGGGCGGGGGGGCGAAGGGGGGTGGTCTCCATTGAAACTGAAGACAGGTGTTGTGTTTATTTATGAGTTTGGAAGTCAGTCTCGTCCTTGTTAACACTGCAGACTCCTCCCTTTTGGAGCGCAGCCACACCACAAACATATTTGAGGAGACCACTTCTGCGTCCTCTGGGGAAAGGATAATGAATTCCTTTGTCTGGCAGAGCAAGGTGGTTCACCTTCTTTTCCCAAAGAAAACCAGACAACACTGGCATGGAGATAGAGGGCAGAGTTCACTGAAAGGACAAGTGCAGCGTGAGAGTTTTGCATTTATTCACATCGAAGCGCATGAACGGACGCTCCGATGATTAAAGATTGATTTGCATTAAAGGTGAATTTTACGCAGAGATTGTTGCTGTTGACCTGGAAGTCCTGTATAATTATCAGACCTTAGACAGACCTATAGTGAGCCATGGGATGGCTCATTGTGTGACTTTTTAAACGCATCTGATGCATGAGAAGCTGATCTTTTATCAAACTAAGGAAAGATAAATATTACTAAAGTCTGCGATAAAGCTTCTTAACCAGTTGATAATGGGTTACAAAAGAGCCGGACTTTTTTGGGTGTTACTAACTTGCATGAGATTAAAGAAACATATAGAAACATTGTTTCTAGAGATAACGTAATTTTTAGTGGAAAAAAGACATCTAACTTTTCAAAACTGCTTCTATCATCAAGTGGTCCCGTTTAATTTGATTTAAACCACAGTTTTCATCTGTATTGTTCGAGGAAAGTCTACCAACAACCAGAAGAGTAGCGAGCCAACAGAGATTTGGTTTCTGTGGAGACACTGAGCCGTTAAACTCAGTGTTTTTCATCACTCGGAAACGCTTGAATTAACAAATGCCACCCGCATTCTGCTGCGGCCCCGTGGAATCCACAACTCCTCGGAAAACAGCACGATCAACAAAATACTCGTGCTTCGCGTTACGTTCATCAATTCCTCCGTCTCTGAATGGATGTTTCTTCCTCAAACAGATGTCTGCATGACATGAGCATAACACCGTAACTCAGGGGATTTGCGTTCCTGAATGTGTATCCAACACAAGTAACATAGGATGTACATCTGGAGCCTGGAATGAAAACACACGGCTGTCCTGCCTCTTGAAACATTAGGACCAAACATTACACTAGAAAAAGTGAATTGGTGCAAATGTTTTTCCCTTTTTCCAGCATTAGTTTGAGATTAGTTCGCGCAGGAATAATTCTCAGCGGCATGTAGAAGCATGAAATAATCCTGTTTCAACAACATGGATAAAGGGGTATGAAGGAGTACCTTAAAAATATAATTCTGTTGCATGGATTATAATTTTGTGCAGAAACAACTGTTCAACATTATCTTTGTCATCTTTAGTGCTGTTTGTTTGTAAGCTTGATGTAACAAATACAACATGATTATATTCATGTTAAAACATGTTAAGCAGTTTAAAAATAAAGCACCCTGTTTATTATCATTTTGTTAGGACTCCTTAGCATCAGTTGGATTTAAGAAAACCACAAGGTGTTTTCGTTCAAATTACTACATTTCTAGTTATTACTTGTACTTAAAAAAGTGATGTAAAATGAAAAAAATGAAACTAAAACAAAAACAGCTGTTTGTAAAGTTAAAGGCACACTATGCAACATTTTTCAGTTAATTATTGTGTTTCATACAGTTTTGGGTGATTTAATGAGTCATTTCAGGTCGAACAAAGGTTTTCTCGGCCGCCCTGGTGGTCTGTAGGGGAAAAACCGCACTTGCAATTGCAGGAGCGTCGGGTCGCCCCCACAGGATCAGAAGTCTCGTGCATCGCGAGAGTCGGTCGCTTTACGGCGAGAACTGATACACACCGCCCCAGTGAAAGGCAGGCTCGTAGCGCAGAGGCGATATTTGTGCAGTTATCATGGCGGAACCAGCGACAAAACGGTGAAAGCCCACGTTGGAGCAGGCAAGAAAGAGTAAAAGAGGCTCTGTCCAGAGCCTCTCTTTTACTTTCACCTCTGCTTGACGGAGAAACGAGGAGAACAGCAGAGCGTCTTTACGACAGTGCACTTTTAATTTCGGCCTCTGGGGGGAGCCTCGCTGGAAAATCCACCCGGGTTGCATAGTACACCAAGAGTGAAAGTTAAACGGTGACACGACAAACAACACGTGGTCTCCAGCAGCGGACCGAGCATGTGACCTGGTTTTCAAACAGTGAGGCTACATTTGTTGGGCAGATGGTCACAAGACTGGTGTTTTAAAATGACTTGCTAGTGACATTTTCCCTACAAGTAAAAACAACGTTTTTTCATTCGTAGTTATAACTAGGTTTTTTTTGTGGTAAATTTGATTTCGTTTAAAAGACGTGCATGGTGAAAATTCCAGTCCACATGTGACCCATGTGGATGGATTCTGTGATGGAATCATTTGACCATTCCTTGTTCTTCCTGTGATTTGGAAAGATATGTCAAATAATTCTTCGAATGATCTATTTGTTTCCAGATGTAAATCAGGTCACAGGTATCAGGGATCAGAGAGTCGTGTTTTTGTGGGTCTTATCAGCCTTTTGGATTGAGTTTCATTTTCCAGACTTCATCCATGGCTCATCATCAATAAGTCTGGTGTTTCCTGGTCAAACATAAGCATCTGTGCTGCTGAATTGTCCTTTAGCGTGATGCTGAATCCCAGCTCCATCTGTGTTAATCTGCAGCTGGTACTGCTGTCTGAACTTGCCATGAAACAACTAAAATGACTATTTGACTGACCATAAATTACAAGGACGCTGCTCACCGAGATCAAAAGACGCAAGATGTTTCATTATGACAACAATGTGCATCCCACGTTGATTGAGTGGCCTCTCTGTAGAAAGTCGTTTGTTTCTTTCACCTCGGTCAGTAAGACACTCTTTGGAGAAAGACAGTTTCGCCCTCTCTGTCAAGTCTGTTTTATTAGGACCAAAAAGTGCAGCTGTGATATCGTGTGTGTGCCTTTGTCTTCTGGTCTAGATTTATGTTCTAAAGTGGCTAAATTGTCGTTGGAAACATGTTCAATGGGAATGCTTTTGAAGTGAGATGGCGGAAAGTATTGTCTGCTTGCATGAGCCACGTTGTTGAAGATACTTGAAATGCATTGCTTTATCAGACCCACACTGTTTCCCCGAGGGCAGAGCCGATCACAGAGCTCTGTGAGTCCCAATATCATTCCACTCCCAGAACTTTTGCTGTTTGAGACACCTGCCACGCTGTAGGTTTCTGATGGCAACATCGTCGGGTGCACAGGTGTATTTGCGGTAACTTTTTGCTGCAACAGTAGCGCAACAACAGTTTCAAGAGAATAAACTAAAGATAACTGTTGTCATTTGCTTTAGCTGGAAGTCTGGCAAGCAACATCTGGAATGTGCACCCAATGAAATATGTGAAAAGCAAATTTGGAGATCTGAAACTTTTTGTCAGACCTTTCATATCCAATGTCAGGACTCCACTGTTGAACACCATATGTTTGTGGATCATTCTCATTCCATTGATTAAATGCCAAAGGGTCTGTTGAAGCCAGTGATGTGATTAAGAACAGAGTATTTTATTTCGTTTTTTTTAAAGCCATGATAGCCTATGATATGTGTACTACAGTTTAATGTTGACATTTATTTTTACAACCCTCAGACAAGCCGATTATGTATACTCCAAAACATTTCATCAAATAACATTTGACTCCCCTTAGATGTCCGATAATGAGTGTCATTCCTCTCTGCATTCCACAGCACAAGCAAACACACTGGCTTCTTTGCATTAATGCTGAACACATCTCTCCCACACACATGGACACAATGAGCAACATCCTAGTGCCTCTCCCTTGTCTGTCGGCATGCAGCGTGCAGTAGTACCTAGGCCGCGTTCCCTTCGCCCAGCCATCTGGTTTCAGTTCGGACCCATCTGGATCTGTCTCCAGCCCAGGCATCTCAGGAGTACATTTTGGAGGAGTGCCCACATCCGCTTCACACACTCAAGTGTTTTCAATTACTCAATTTTTCAAATGTCTCTAAAGTCCATATGAGTGAGCTTTTTTCTTCTTCTTCAAAAAGTCAGAAGGTGTCTTAGGTTTATAGGAATTTGGGTTGTGGATGCGCTCACGTTGATTTATATCGACGTGTTTCCGATACATGTTGTACAAATTTTGGAATCACAATTTATTGCCATCGCTTATTCCAGTCTGTTGCATTGATCCAGCTCAGGTATTGGATAACGGATGTTGTACAATTGCACTAAACATATTTAGTGTTATTACCACTTTGGTTTTGACCAAGTACAGGAAGAGTACAATGACTAATCTAAACGAACATGTAGTGAAAACAAATCTCTTTACTCTCTCTCTTACTCGCTAGTCCACCCTGATGACTTTGCACCTGAATCTATTTTTAATCTTGACCAATGGCACATTTTTTTTGGCTACTATTACTAACCCACTGGAGATCTTTCTCAGAATGCCCATTGGCACGTACTCACACTGCTGCAGTGTTTCACACGGCTGTGTGATAAGAGCACTTACAGTATACAGTTGCAGGTTGTTAATACCAAAAGGAAATACTGCATGCTAATGCCAGTGCAGTTTAATCTGATATGCACCTTGTTGAGCAATAAAAATACAAAAAAGTTAAAGATTGTTAAGGATTAACAAGCCTCAGATGCGCATGAACTCTCCTTGTTTGATCATGTACAGAGACAATTGAAGATTGAGCTCAGTTTCTGAAGTAGTGGTGTGTCTGGGTTCGTTGTGGCTTATCTTTCAGATAAAACCCTTCACCGCAAAGGTAACAGATAAGAAGGTCTGAATGCATGAATTGTGAATTGGAAGTGAAATTTGACCATTATTTGAATCCAAAATAGTCTATACAATGAATCTAATAAAGCTATAATGTTGCAATTGCAGAAAGCCTTAAGTCAGACAATAGAAACATCTTTAATACCTTTACAGGGAGTACAGTACAGTTTGATTGATTCTAATAAGTAATCAGTCATTTAATGCACAAGTCTTATAGAATTGCATGCTGTTGTGGGATTTATTGTAGTCTACTATAATTTGAGTGTGCGTTGCAAAAAAAAGTACATTAACTCCCCTGCCTCCATGCACCATCAAGCCATGAGTCTCACCATTACACCAATTCCTTTGTTGTTAAATATGTTTCACATACATCTTTAAATCTGTAGGACGTGTTGTGGTTTGGATTTATGGTGCTGGAGAGTTTCTCAATGGCCTTGCGGTACTCATCACATGCGCCTAATTCCTAATCAGGGTTATGTACATAGCACTCCATCAAGAACCCTTCAACATCGCTCGGAGAATGCTGACTGGGTAATTGAATTTGAACATTGCTTATGATGGGAACATAAGCCAGATGCCAGGATGTTTATGGCGTTGTTGCTTTGTGGGCAACAGTGTACACAACCTTCGTCTCTCACTGCAGCCAAACTTTCCACGGCTAGTGCAGCCTTACGGTCAAAATATCTCCAGTGATTTATAGAAACGAACTCGATGCTGGCAGTGATATGCATCATGGACATTAATTACTGGGTTGTGTCAGATGGGGGGGAAAAGAAAACAAGACTTAAATTTGTCTATTGCAAATCATATCCGAATAATAACCGAATGCAGATTGCTCCCTACATCTTTGATATATATATATATAAGTTGAGACTAGAAAGCGAGTGGAAGAGTGGAAAGTGCTCGTGCATGTGTTGACTACTTACTCCTTACCCATTGCTGAATAATTGCGGCCAGTATTTTGGGGCATTACGTACATTATGTCACAATTTGCTTACGTTTGACTCGGAAACGCTAACTGAAGCCATGGAAAATGAGACTTGACCCAGAAGTCTGATGTAATACTTGTTACATTTTTAGTGACAACGTAGGAAACAGTGTGTCCTCTCCATGCTTAGAGAAGCAGGGTGTAGGATTTAGCGGCAGCTTTGTGGTGGCAGATCTCAAAGATGAAGATTCTGTCCTCCGAAGTGAAACCAATATCTCAAGTGAAAGAAAACACAGCGCCACTCATATCTAAGTAACAGCTGACTCTGCAGTCTCCTCTGGGCACAGTTGTTTCACATTAGCTCTTTATTGTATCAATCATTTTTCCTGCTCCCTAATGACCAGTTAAGATGTATTACGTAACCTGATAATTTAACAATACTGGTAGTTCCAAAAGGAGAATTATTCACTCAGTGGCAACATAAACTACTTGTGTACCCTGCTGCTCTGACCTAGACACCACAGCCTTCAGCTGCTTTCGCAAAGTTGTGCTGAAAAAGAAGACAAGAAATGTCTCACCAAGCCGCAGCCCGCTATAGTTTGATAGCAGACACCCTAACCACATAATGGCCACAATGGATAAATGAAAAAGCAACGGGATTTGTAGTAAAAGCTTTTTGCATCCTCACTGAAACTCAGCCTCCGTGTCATCAAGAGCCGAAGCAGCCCGGGCCGATTGCTGTGAGTGGATGCAGATGGGAGCGATGCCCGGCAATGGAAAAACGGGGAATAAACTTGCTTAATGAAAGCATCATGGCACCGTGAAAAGCCAGTCACAGCCATCAGTGAGGCCGCCCCGGGGGTAGGAAGATGGGCCGGTGTGCGTGCTGGGGGCTGGAAGCTTGCCTAAACCCAGGAGGTGCGTTGGCCCGTCTGTGGACCGATGACACGTAGCGTAGCTCCTCGCCATGAGCAGTCAGATGGCCGATGCGACGCGTCGCAGGTCAGGCCCCTGAGGTTTTGCTGGTGCCGCGAGTCCAGATTGATTTTTGCCAGCTCTGATCGAGCCTGGACATCACTACGTGACGCAAGTATCCCCGTCGCTGACCTATTTACATAGTTCGAAAACGAAGGAATGGAATGTTAGATCCCCCGAATACTAACTCCTAAATCTGGACGTCTCTGTTTTGATTCCTGATGTTTCGTAGAGGAGAGAACGGGACCAGCGACTGACACGGCCCATATGTATGTTGTTCCAAAAAAAAACAAAAACGTCTTAATTTAAGTCGTACTTTTTATTCAGAATTATATCATTGTCATTCATCGTCACATGAAGATCAATCACGGGAGGAGGAGGATGATCTAATCGTCAATCAATGACACGTGAAAGTGCGGTTCAGGGGGAAGCCAGTTAAAAAACGTTGAACAAATAACCTGTTCAATTTAAGAGTTCGCACGACGAACAGTCGCTGGACGATAAGAGTCCTGCGATTGTCTGACAGATCCTCAATGTTGAGCGACTAAATCCAGACGAGCGCGCGTTGTCAATGGACATGTTTCCTGTCGTTCAGAGACAGACTTCACTTTTTCGACTCTTTCTAAATCCCTTTGTCTCATCGTAGTCAGCTACAATAACACACATGTACCAGTTACTGCGTGTGGACAGAATGAGCCGTTTTCCTTTTCGGTATTGACTCTACTGACAGAAAAGACATTTACAACTTCCAAGTATATATCCTCCTGCTTCAACTCGCATATGTGGGAAAGTTGCCATGTATTTTCCACCGATCCATCACGAAGGGAATCAAAGCGTGAGGGGCCAGGGAAGTGCAAACAAGGCAAAGCTGGGTCACGGCCTCTCCTCTTTGTCTCTGTGCGCGGAAGAGCGGATATTACAAATAGGAGCTAAGGCAGATTAATTAAACGCCGACACCAAGAGAAAAGATGCATGGAGGACAGACACACTCAGCTATTTTTCTCCTATCACTCATCTCCACTAAACAGGTTATATAAGGGAGAATAATAACCACTTGATGGCTGTCAAATTTTCCAAGGGGTTGAAACGATTAATCTTTTCTACACATTATTCCATGGATGGTGGTAAAGTTGTATGAGCAGAACTTATTGTATAACTTAGCTTTCTCTATGATGTTGTAGTTTTATTCTTTGTTCACCAGTAGTGTACCATGAACGGATACTGCATATTAAGATAATGCTGCGATAAGATAAGATACGTTTTTTTTAAGAAAGTCTTAGATTCATTAATTTTTCAGTGTTTTGTCATCTATCCAATTCAGTTCACACTGATATGCTTTCATTTTTCAGTGTTTACCCGCCTTAGAACCATTACATTTTTCTGAGATCTTTAGAGAACCGTAGTACGAACATTTCTATTGCCTCGTCAACTTATTCCTTTAAACACTACTCTAAAGGAAGAAATTGACGTAGCAAGCAAATCTGATTCTAGACCCCCATGAAGAGCTTCTGGCCTTAAAGCAATTACGTATTGATTAATTGGTGGAAATGCTAATTGTAGCCCCTCAATATCCCTCATGTTGACCTCCAACTAACTGACCATCCCGTCCTAACAGCTGAGGGACATTGATGAGCTCAGCTTTAAAAGCTGGTGAGACGCAACAACACTCAGGTTCTTTGGTTGCATCAGAACTCAGTAACACGTCCAACAACACTGGCGGTGGCTTTGTTGGGGGCGAATATTTTCCATTAAGAAATTCATGGGCTTGTAAACAGCTCAGATCTCGGGAAGGGATGATAACCAGCATGTTTGTACAAAATGCTAGTTGTTATGTTTTCATTGACCTACCCTGTTTTTCCTGCACAAGAACAGCTCGCGGCTCACTCCGTAATGAGACCGACTGCAACCCTGAAGAAGGCTCAGTAGAGGTTCCCGGCCTAGAATTCACCTCAGCTCCATCGGTTACAACTTTTTCAGTGTTTACAGATTAAGTAAGTATTACTGTGAGTGTTCCCGGCTGCGGCTTTAAGTGCTTGGCAACCTCGGTGTGAGCATACATGGCGCACACTGAGTGGTGTGCTGGTGAGGATGAGTCAGTACAAAGCCACGAACTTTAAAGGGCCACCTGTGAACAGACATAAAGCTGCCATTGTGCTGGCCACATGTGCGCTGACAGATCATTCCGCTGTGCTCCGCTTGCATTTCTCATGTCTCCTTCTTTTTTTGCCGAGCTCTTTGAGGCGACGCTGCTCACTGTGACTGGTGCTATAACATCATCTGCCGGCAACGTCTTGTGTGCTTGCACGCAGCAGATTTTAAATTATGAATTCTGATTCGGGTTGGGAATAATAGGTTTAGTACTAATTAAAAATACTACCAAGAAGCAAAGAAAAGCAGAGCACCGTTGGAAAATAATGGGCCATTAAAAAGCCTAAAAGGGTCTTACCAAGTCATCGTGCTTGTATGAAGCGTGGTTACTCATCATTTTGGTCCATTATAATATACTATGATGAAACAACTCTGGCTCCAAAACCAGTCTGCATTACAGAGTAATTACTTGAGTGTATATTTATAATGCCATATTTTATCTCTTCTTTTTATACCTTTAATTGGGTTGCAAGAACCTGGCATTCATTTTCTGTTTCCCCCCCGATGGTGCCAGAGGTTTTAAAGTTAACCTTCCAGGAAAGCGTTGGTTATTTTGCTTAATATGAGGCCTGCTGTTCTTCACTTTACTGCGTCTCTATATGGTTCTGTGGAAAAACTGTCTTTTATGATCAAGGGTAATCCATAACAGAAGGAGTAATAATACAAACCCATAAGGTAAGTATTTCTCATGATAGTCAACATGTTAATAAAAAGGGTATTACGCAATAACGTGGGAGGACATTACTGATCAATGCACGTACACAAGAAACTGTGACAACTCCCCTCTCAGAAGTATCGACACCAAATATTCACGTCTTAAACAGGAAGCTGGCCCGCGTCCGGTTCACTTCCTTTCCTCCTGTTTACTCCATTGTTTATCCCGTGTTTCTTCCTCGACGAGTTTATTCATCATAAACACTTCAATTTCCTTGCCCTTCACCCTGTACTAAATAGCCTTTCCTTTTCACATTTAAGTTGGTTCCCATGTGTTTGGAAAGCAGTTCAATCCTCACCAGCTTACGCTGCGACTCATCAGCATCCCAGAGATCCTCCCTCCGGTTCTCTCAGGATGCACAGCTGCTTTTCTGCGCTCCGCTTGCTGGAAAGTCTATTTTTGTGCAGATAATATTAGCTACATCCCCTGTTTACTCAATACTGAAAACTGAACCATTGTAGGTGCAGCAGGCAGGGTCTCTGGTGGCTGAGAGTCACATCTACAGGCAGACGGTTTAAAGGGAGGAGATCTATCCATCTGTGCGTATACCTTATCGCCTCGTAAAGTGCAACCCTTGGTGTTTAGTGCCTCCTTTTCACAGAAATTGGAACCCTTTGTCGCTATGATTTGGATAAAAGCGTCAGCTAAACGACATGTAATGTAATGATTTCCTACAATAGAAACTCGAAAAAAAGAACTCTTCGATAAATGATAGGGTCCACACAACCGTTATCTTGTTAAATGTATTACTAATTCAGAATTGTGGAGGAATAATAGACAGTGTAAATATACTCACATATTCACACATGTTGTAGCCCTTTACATGTTGTGGCCAGATGGAGCGGTTAACTTAAACACTTATCACTTGACAATGGATGCCTTTTATGAAGAAAGTGTGGAATTGATAGAGTTTAGAGTTTACTTAATCAAACTTAATCTTTCTTGCTTCCCAGCAAAACCTCAATGAGTTACTTGTAAAGTGGGAAGTATGTTCCCCCCTCTTGCTGCTTTGTGACTCAACATAAATTAGGTGCTAGCGGTGCGAGGCAAACAGAGTTCCATTATGTTAACGCGTGTGCACGTTGAGTCACCTGTTCCTCTTCCCAACCCGGCTGGACCCGAGGCCACGTAGCATCTTAAAACTGTGCTACAAACGAGATTGAAAAACCTCGCCCCGGCTCACCGTGGCAGCTGCGTCTCACCTCGACCTCGGATCAACGCTCGCAGTCTGCACAGTGAAGAATTTTGAAGCAGCACACCTTTTTATTAAGCATCGGCATTCCCAGGGAGCGTCGCTCTCTTATCGCCTTCCACGCTCTCCGGATCAACAACATCCTTTTTGTGACAGCAGAGGAACTGACGGGCCTTCCTGGGCTTCGTGTCGTACACGGGGAGATATTTTTAGGCCGTCCTGTATGAATTAAGCAGTGTCCACTTTTCTCTCTGTGGGGCTGTTCAGATCTACCTGATTCTCCCTAATAAAGGCCAGATTGTGGGAAAATGGTGGTTAATGTGACCCGGCTGTGGCTTGCTGACAGACGTTCCCACCAGCAATGTTGGACAGGAGGCTGCTCCATTTTCCTATCCACAGGAAAAACGCTATTTGCTCCCTCGGTGCTGCAGACTATTTACTTTGCATTATTTTCCCCCGAGAGATTTAATAGCCTTCTATCTTGCTCTCGACATCAGCTGGGAGATTCAATGACTCCATTTTGAATATGAGAGCATTCACTGCCTCTCTGGCCGCGAGGCAAAGCCTTCAGATATGGACACAAAAACCCAGTCATACGAGGCAAATGACGAATGCGTTTTATCATGCGGATTATCTTCAAGGTCTCAGGTTTTTAGAGACATTACACGCCCTTGGTCAGTGTCAAAGAGACAAGACGCTACAGGGATATCTTTACGTGTAATCTGATTGTGTGAGGGTAGAGTATCTGAAAAAGTGACGAACCATGACATCATCCAGAAGACTTCCTTTCTCGCACATGTTGCCGCTCGTTTATACGTGGCCTGGCTCCTGGGTGTCCGGGCTTTATCTCAAACCTTTATCTGCTTTGTCTGATATTCAGCATCTGCATTTGGTAGAAAAAGTGGAAATTATCCACAACATGAAGAGAGAGAAGGGGACGTCAACTTTTGAGGGGCTCCCTTCTCGTCTTAAACTTCATATGAGCAGTTTTTTCTGAATAACCTATATTTTTAATATCAGTAAAAAAGCTGCTGTGCTCATTTCCCCGACAACTGATCATACAACTATGACAACACACAGAAGCTTGTGATGCGAGTCACAAAGAGGGTTTTGGAAAACCTAAAGCACAAGGTTCCTCTTTTTACTACAAGGGGAAGATGTTCTCCTGTTACCATTTCAATTTACATCTTTACGTCTTAGTGACCAAACGAACAATTGAAAAATAAACTAACAAAGCAAATGTTATTTAAATAAACCAGTTACTAAACCAAGTTAGAATTCAACTTATTCCATTGGCCACGATTAGGAATGTCATTGTTCGTCCAAGCTCTTGATATCTGGTCAATATTACATATTTATATGTAGTTTTCTGGTATTTGTTTACACATTAAGCATTTCACCTGCAATACATGTGTGCTTAAGGTTCATTGTCAGACTTACAATGCACAGCAGCCACTAAGCCTTGTGGGCTATAGATGTTGACTAGTGTGGATGTTTTTAAACCTAAAAGCAGAACTCAGACAGAAGTTTGCAAAAAATCCACACGCAGCTTTATTTAAAAGTGAGTGTGGGGAAAGTTTGGAAAGTTGATCAGGGGGTTTCACGCTGAGGCGGGCAGGCGAGGAGGCAGCCTGCTGAGGTGCAGGATAGAGGAGGCAGAGGCCCCCAGAAGGAGAACGCACCTGAGGCCCACACACTAAATTATTCAACGGCAAACACAAGACAAGCGCTGACTAGAACTAGAGACCGGCGTTAGTGTCTGTGCCACGCTGGAGTGCTGAATGATCTGACGGACTGCGGAGTGGAGCCCGTATGCAGGACCTTCGAGGAGTGGGGGGGGAAAATCCGTAACGGCAAAGATGGCTGTTGTATGCGCATGTCCCGCCCCTCCCACTGGAAAGCCAATCATCTGCTTTTTAACAGTCAAGCCGGGAAACATTTAAGCCTATCGTCTGGTTCCACTGACGCATGCGCACAGCTGAGGTTTTGCGACAGCGGAGACGATGGCGTAACACCGGCATTCTGGATAGAGACGTAAATGAAGGTTGGTGTCGTGAAGCCTTGCGCATGCGCAGTAACAGTAACCTGTGGGGGAAAAAGGCGTTTTAAAGCTTATTTTGGGGCAAAGTCATCAAACTTTTTCAGCAATTTTTATCATTTTCTACTGCTGTTTCTATACATGTCGTTTTTATGTCCTGATGACACGTTGAAAGTGCAGTTCTGACTCTCTCCCTATTGATTGAGATAGGAGGCTGGTCTTGTTAGAGCTGCCCGGAGGCGTTGCAAAGATGGCGGCGAGTGGCATGACTTGCCTAAAAGGACTTTGATCCTACACATCACCGTCCACTTAAATCACATTACAAAGCCTCTAATTGGCATCCAGCGCGCACCCTAAAACCTCAGACACAACGGGAACATGTTGAAACATGCCGGTCTCTCCGTTGCCCTCTGTTAGCGGAACAAGCTTGTCTGCGTGAGACCCCTTTTAATTCAAGCGGCCGGGTGACTGTTTGTTCTGGGTCTGCTTGGTGCCGGGAGAGCCAGCAGGTGAGGGACAATAGCCACAGCGTCCTATCAGCCAGAGCACCTCGACCCCAGGTTCCAACATTGGTGGATATTCTGCGATTTGTGGGTCCGTTTTGCAGCATTTCTGCGGTGAATGTAGAAAGAATCAAATAAAAGCTGTGAATCGGGTTCACCCCTCCACGAACACACGATACAGTGCTGAGCTAAGAGGGAGACAAAAAAGTCACAAACCCTCGTAAACATCGCTCAGCGTACACACAAGCGTCCCCCCCCCCCGGGGGCTCAGTGTGCTTGGGGACGATCAGCTCAATTAAAGTACATCTGCCTTTAACACTGTCGCGTTGTGGGACCTCATGGGGGACGCTGTGTGTTTACGTGTCACTCCACTTGACAAATACTTTCACGAGAGTGAATGTATTGATGAATTCCTCTGTAAATGCTGAGTGTATTGAATGTGAACCGATATGTGGGTACAAAGGTCTTTATGAACCTCTCTCGCCGCCACTGGTGCTGAAAAGTGAAGCTGCAGCCCCGGCTGTGGGAAATATGTGTCTTTTTTTATGTGTGAAAAAAAAGTTTGAATTCAATGGAGAGCAACAATCAGCAGGATTCGACACTGCAGACAATGAATGAGGAAGACGACAAAAAGGCAAAATGAAACTCCTGAAATTTACGCTCATTCTAATGAATAAGAATTAGGATGAATGTAAAAAGGGAATCTGCTGCGGTGCCACTTGATTTTTACAAGGACTGAAAAGGGATGCAGCTGAGGTGGAAATGAGAGGCTATTTCAGTCCTGATCATTATTTTTCTACCTTGTTCCTGCGCGTCAGCTCTTCACATTGTGATTAATATAAACATCTGAGCACAAAGGCCCTCACACAGTATTTAAAACAAGCTCAGTTATTTGATTAAACAGGACCAGACCTTACTCTTGTGTAAATTTGCAATCCACAGAAGTCATCCAGATGACACCACATAAGAGGTACCCAGAGGTGGAATAATATTCTTTGGATTTCCTGATTTTCGTAATGAATAATATTTTATTATGCAGAAGCTAAATTCATCCATGAACACGGACATTGGGCAAGCATCTATTTATATGTATTGCATTAAGGTCACTGTGGAAAATAACAATATTGGCTTCCCCAATTTTGTAAATTACATGGCAGAAAGTACAACGTCTTAAATCTAAATTTGGTTGTTACTGGCTTGGTGAACATGTTTTGGCAGAACAAATTGTAACAGTTTCTTTTTTAAATACAGTTTTTTTCAGGACACGGGAACAGAGACGAGCAAAGTAGGCTCAGGCTGTGTGGGCAGCAGAGGGCCGACCTCAGGAGGGGACACGGGGTCTGAATGTGCTCTCGCATGAACCGGCTGAACCGGTGCAGAGCTTTTCCATCCATACAAACAGCTGCTTGTTGACTCTCATGTCAACTTATATTTATTTTGAATGAATTGTAAGATATTGGCCTAATTGACAACTACGTTCTGTACGTAATGATCTTAGTTTCCACGGCAACGAAACCAGAACATGGCCTTTTAGTCAAGGATGGCAGCATATGTGGTCCAACACTGAAATATCTCATGAAGTATTGAATGGATTGCCACAAATCTCGGAATTAACATCCATGGCTGAGGCGGGATCAACTGTTCCTCAGCGTTTCTTCTTTAACCATCACCGGGGTAAACGTTTTCAACATTATTGGCTGTCATCCCCAGCCTCGGCTGTTCTTTGTGAGTGATACTGATACTGCTGCCTGTTGCACAAGGTGCTCTAAGAAATGAACAACGCTTACATCCAGTCATTTGTTCACTCAGACTTTTATCTTGATTTACAGCACCTTTTAGATCTGCGGTTCTTGTTCTTACGGCTTCGTGTTCATGGTAAAAAAAGGCATCCTCAAGTCAGTGGTCATCCCAGGCCTCTGAGTCGCAGCGTACTGCTTTTCCCATCTGTCTGATCCCGTCTGTCTCCGGTTTGTCCCCCGGCCAAAGCAGCTCCCCCCCGCCTGCCTCAGCTCTGCATAGGTGGAAGTTTGTATCTTGCCTGGGAGGAAGTGGAATGTTTTCACAGGGAAATTTGGGATTAGACAACTATTGCAGGATTTTCATTCCATTTCTCGGTAGCTGCGGCCCAAAGGAAGCCTCCCTTATTTTTCCTACATGAGTAAGCAATTACCAGTTGGGATTAAAGCGATTTATCCAATGCAGGAATAACAAACTGGACTTTGTGACCAAAGATTGCAGCACTGTGTCCATGACCGAGCTGCAGAAAGGCTCCGTGAAAAAAGACTCCCCCTCCTGCTGCCCACTGATATCTTACCGCAACATTTATTGACATCGTCAATACATATTCCACGCAGCACACCCACAAAGGGAAATTCCTGTATTTTTGAGACCCGGACGAGAAGCTGTTGAGAACATGAACGTGTGGGCACCAGCAGGGAAGGTGACATTAGCGACAACTCAGAGGAAGAGGAAGTCAATCGGCAGAGCGAGAGGCAGGAGGACAATAGCTGTGTGGCATGAGAGGAAATCCAAGTGGGGCAAGTGGGAGTAAACACACACACACACACAAGATACTTCTATCTGCAGGTCAGTGGCAGGGAGGTGCTGTGTTTGCCCGTGCATGCATCGGCGGTCATTTGGGCATGTCATGTGTCTGTTCATTTTGCATACGCGTGTGTGTGTGTGTGTGTGTGTGTGTGTGTGTGTTTGAGCATGCGGGAGAATGTGTGTGGAATCGCACAGTTGTGCGTTTCGCACCTGTCCAGTAGTGAGTCAGCTGTGGCGGGAGGTTGAGCTGTATTCTCTTGCACTGCTCAAAGTTGCCTTAACCTTTAACACAAAAGGCTGTGATGCTGTGCGCTGCTGCTAATCCTGTGAGCAGAGCCATCTGAATGCCATGTATTCTTCCCGCTGCCGTCAATCTGGTTTTAAATGTGTGGTTGGGGGTCACTGGGGAAACCGTTCAGAAAGTCTCACTGAATTGTAAGGGCCTTTAGGTCATTGTAAGCAGGATACAGTTCAATTGAAGGGACCCGAGGCCCACAAGTAATCATTTCAATCAGAAGAGACTCGGCCCGAATTAACAAACATTTATTACACATGTGTAACATTGAAATAGTGCACAGTCTTTGGCGATTGGACTCCTAATCCTCAACCGGGATAATCAAGGGGCCGCGATGCAGAGTTCTGCATCACGGCCCCCCCCCCCCCCCCCCCTCCCCCCCTACCCCCCGAGTCCAGACACTGGTGGTGGCGAAGGAGGGAGTTGATAAAACTTGAGTGCAGAACGCCTGCTAGCTGCCGGAGGTGCCTGGGGTGGCGGAGGGTTGCATCCGGTTTCACGCTGAAATGACACCTGACAGTAACAACGGCGAGACCCCCCATTAAAGGTTTGACAGCAACTGTATGATTGGTTTAGAGACGCAGCCCCGCCTCTGTTGGTAGAATACACCTGGGCGCAGCCATTTTCCGCTGATTGCAGAATGCGGGGAGACCAGCTGAGGCAAACCTAGATTACGCGTGGCATAAAGGGAGTCTTCCTTCCAGAACTACCGCTTAAGCTCCATTTAATAGAAGCTTGAAATTCTAAAATTATCTGCTGCTGTCTGTCTTTCAGTATTTTTAGTTGACTGGGATTTTAGTTAAAATAAAATTATTGTCAGTGTGAAACAGCTTAGTATTAAATAAATTATTCAAGGGCATATCTGCGCAGCATTAAGCAAATCAATGGGGTTACCGTTTTTAGTGGCAACATTTTGTTATTTGATTAACCTTGTCAGAGCAAATATCCCAGTGAGAGACGCCAAATCACGCACTCAAACATGAGAGGAAGGAGGACAGGTCAATAAGCTCACTGTGCTAGAGGTCACCACAGAGCGAGTGTTTTCAACCTCGCAAGGTTTTTGAATTCAGAAAAAAAAAATGCTACTGGAAGAAAACTCTTATTTAGTCAAAGAATGTTACATTTTCTAATCCGGTTGGCATTGATGGTCTTTTGGTTCACAAATCTAAAAGAAATGTTGCGTATTGTAGTGAGGTATCATGAGGTTCCACCAGTATCTGGTAAACAAGTAAACATGATATTTAATTATTATCCTGTGTAGACAGATTCGGAAAATTGATTGTGAAAGAATAGAGACGAAGGTGGCTGAGCAGCAGAGTACTTACACGGCTCAAATTTAGTTTCCAAACTGATCGGTAAATAAATTGTAAAGACGTGTCTGACCCGCGTGGGTGTGTAATATTCTTGGCGAAATATCCCAAAATATCCCTACTCTACAAAGGGGATGAAGCTGACACTGTTTTGCAATCGTGAGTTCGTACATGAATGTGTGTGTCATGTAGCACACTGAAACCAGCTCTAGTGGCTACGAAGGCCGACTACACAGTGAAGACGTCCTTCGAGATGGCCGGAGTTTACTGCCGTGTTGTCAGGGCGTCCTGCACAGTCAGGCAGTAAGGAAGGCCAGTGTTTGCTCTTGCTGTGGAAGACGTGAGCAAACTGTTTGCCCTCGCCACCAATGTTTTCTGTCTCATTGCTCTTTGTATGTATTCCTTGCTTACCAGAATGTGAAGAAAAAAAAAAGGCAAGATAAAGCAGATTACTTGGGAAAATTGTAACGTCAAATTGTTGCGTTATCTGTTTTATCTGCTCTGACAAGGCTGTTATTGAAATGAAACGGTGGAGATGAGCCAGGAAAGGTGAAGATTACACAGCGTGAGCCACTCATGACACAATCCATCCCTTCATCACTCTGAGCTTTCCCCACTTTCAGCCCAAGCAGTGAAGTGGGGCATGTGAGGGCTGGATGTGGGCTGGAGGGCGGCAGGAGTGCCGAGGTAACCACTCTGCTAAGTGACGCATCTCTGCACAGCATTGTGCATTGTGCTTTGACATGAAAACCCCATTGTGAGGACACTGTGTAGAGGAGCGATGCAACAAAGACGGATTATTTTCTGAGAGGGAAAGTTCAGGTGCCAGCCTGTCGATACTTTAGTGTGTCAGGCCGGTGTGGATATCGCACCTCTTCAAACAACGATTTGAAGATGACGAACACTTTATTTACTTTGGCTAAATCGGCGGCCCTCGTGCTCTTGGTGCACTCAGCTGTTGCCAATTGTTTTAAATCTTCTTCTGTGATAAATTACCATCCTGAACTGTGGCTCCCCTGCCCAATAGTTTTCCCCACATAATCAATTGTCAATCTTCAATCGCGATCATAACTTTTAAACATCAGTAAATGTATTCTTTCATTAAACAGAAACGCTAAAGGCTGCTACATTTTTAAGCAACGAAAGACATTTTTATATGGCTTTTGAACAGGAACAGTTCAGACCCTCCACTGTGTTCCCTCAGTGATAACGGATCAGCTGCGGTGCTTCATTTATTTCCTTGTTTCATGCAACAAGGTGTCTTTTGTTTTGTCTCTCACAGTCTTAAGGAAGCTCATGATGTTAGAGCCACCGGTGCCCCGTTCCTCTAACGCTCTGGGTGCTCTGCTGATCATCTCCCCCTCCGGCCCTCGGCTCTGGTCGCTCAGTTGTCGGGCGCGGGCAGCAGGTACGGTGATGAAGCGGCTGACGACGTTGATGTGGTAGCTGCGCAATGCCAGCAGCTTTGTGACACAGTGCTGAAATGCCTGGTTTAGCCTGTGGCTGTCTTGCCGCTGGACAAAACTCTTCAGGGAGGGTTGCAACGAGATGTCCGTGACCAGCAGCCTGTGTGCCGGTGGCATGTAGTTCCTCATGCGGGTTAGAAAGGCCCCTACATGCAGTGGAATCATGAGAATGAGTCCCTTTTAAAACAGCCCTGCAACGGTTGTGATCAATCAAAGGGGGGAAGAAACAAAACATCCATCTTACCACTTTTCGCTTCATGTTTTACTCCAAAAAGTTCGTCGAAGGAGTGCAGCAAGCTGCTCTGTGCAGCACTCCCCCCCGAATACTCCATGGGCGCCGCCTGGACCCCTTCGTATACCAGGCCCTGTGGAATGCAGGGGTTGTCTTTCCACCTACGTATGTTCATGGACACACACACACACACAATTACGCAACTGAAAAACATGTTTCAAAATGAATAATTAGTCAGTCAAACGAAAACAAAATACCCAGACAAGTAGATCCTCATTGTGCCATAGAATACCGAAGGCTCCACGTAAACTTAAGATAAAAACATCCCATTCATCGCAACGTCAATACTTGTTATGCCATGCAGTCAATGAGAAATATTCATTATTTATCCGTTCAGATCGGAGTGATCACCTTGCATGAGTTTCAGTTTCTCTGTCATGTCCTGTATGGATTGGCTGATGACCTCCAGGCCTTTGGCCACAGTCTCAGTGTCTCCACACCTGACACCGTTGATCACAGTGGGAATGTTCTGCAACACAAGTAATTAAGTGCCTTTGTCAGAGGTGTCCACGCCCCCGTCCCATTTCATTCATTTTGGACTGTATTATCTTCAAACAAAAATCACTAATTTTTGGGTAAATATTCACCTTCAATGCAGGAACTGCTGCCAGCTCCACCAGCAGAGTGACTAAAAAGAAACCTCGGGTGCTGTCTCCCCCTGGGAGGCTCACCAGCACGTCCAGGTTCCTGCGTGTTACCGGGCAACAGTAACCTTTGCGTTCATCCCAATATTTTGGTGCATCACGTGTAGAGGACATAAATCTACTTACTCCATGTCAAAAGGACTGGTGCAGGATACATACAGATGGACATGAAAATAGAGAGAGAACAGATTTAATACCAGACACTTCAGAGGGCAACCGAAGCAGACGCAGAAGCTAACTTGGCCGTACCCCGCCGGATCCTTCTTCTTCCAGTTAGCCAGTACCGCATCTGCATGGGTGAGAATCGGGGGAAGTCCTAAACGCTGTGACACCTCCCAGTATGGGACCGCCAGGTTACGTGGTAGCGTCTTAGAAAGAAGATTATTGAAGGTAGAGATGAATTCATATAAATGGTATATTGCAGAGCAACTGATAGCAGGCAGGGAAGAAACCAGCCGGTGCGACAGAGAGAAAGGCATGAAAAAGATGTCACCTGCACTGTGTCGTTCTCTCCCTCCTGCCACATGTAGCCCATGGTCATTACACTGAGGGCCAGGTGGGCCAAGCGTAACTCGCGGTGTTTCAGCAGAAACTGGTTGCTCAGCTGTGGCATCTGAACAGATGGGGTATTAACAGGGACCAGTGGCTCCGGAGATAAAGTGAATTGTTCTTTGTCACTTTATTGTCCCCCACCTACCTTGTTAATTCGAAGGCGCAACTCGCGGGAGTGCACGAGCTCCGGCACTCGCAGGGCAATATCCATCCATGGCTTATAGTACGGAGGGAGCTCTTGCTTTTATGTCCATCAAAATAAATGGTGACGATCACCATGACGAATGGAAATGAAATAAAGCAGTGTACAAATGGGAAGTTGAATATAAGAGATCCCTCTAAGTCCTTTTTTAAATCCCTCCCAATATTAGCATATCATTCGTTGTGTTGCTATGTGAACCGTTTGTATATATTGTACATATATTGCTTCAGGGAAAAAAGTCAATTAAAAAAGCAATCAATGTTAAACTTCCCTGGTTCAGTTGGTTTCAATCAATACCTCAGGTCACCAGTTCACAGTTTTATAACTTCTAGACTATGAGTATCGTTTCCACAAATCTGAACTACATTTAAGGTAAAAGCTAAAAGACAATCAAAGATTGGCTGGCAATTTTATATTTCAGTACAATTGCTTTGTCATAAAGGAAACTAATCCATCCACCTACCAGAGGATCCGGGAGGATGAAACCGAGCTCTTCAGAGACATTGTAGGACTCCAGAGAGAAACGAGGTTTGGAGTCTGGTTCAGAAGCAGCCATAGAGAAAGGAACTGAGACCACAGTGACAGCAGCGATCGTGCGACTATCTGAATGGTTCAGGAGTCGACAATGTGTCTGGACTTTGCCACAGAGTTCACTTTAAAGCTGCTGTCCGTAGCAGTTACACATTGATCTCTCACTTCGGATGTTGCTCAATTCTTCGGTTAAGTTTGGCAAACAGTGTCAATGAGGATTTCCACTGACTTTCTTCACTTCCACTTATAATTTTAAATAAAAAAAGATGAATGAATGCACTACTACCACTACTCGGTTCTGGTCAGAGAACACGCAAACATCTGATTATTCTGTATTTACTCTGTTAATACAGACTCACAGATGGATAGACAGAATAGAATAGAATAGAATAGGAGGATGGACAGAAAGATGGAGTTTCTGTAACAAACACAGAAAACAAATTAAAGAACTGAATAGTTGATAGTAGTTAACCTAAAGGTTAATGAAAAAAGTGGTAATACACATAACTTCCATCAAAAGGAATACAGGCTCGCTAGCCAGATTAGCCGCTTAGCTCAACAGAACCAACACCGACGGTAAACAATCTTAACAAACTTAAGCCAACTAACTTAAAAGTTAACAATCTAACTGTTTAAAGTGAACATTTACCAAACAAAAGTATCTCAGAACATCAGCACCGGTTTCCCCCAAGGCTGCGTTCCTGCCCCTCTGCTCTTCTCCATGTACACCAACAGCTGCACCTCCAGCCACCAGTCCGTCAAGCTCCTGAAGTTTGCGGATGACACCACCCTCATTGGACTGGTCTCTGGTGGGGACGAGTCTGCCTACAGGTGGGAGTCTGACCATCTGGCGACGTGGTGCAGCCAGAACAACCTGGAGCGTAACGCTCTGAAGACAGTGGAGATAGTTGTGGCTTTCAGGAAGAACAAAGTCCCACCTTCCCCCATCACCCTGTGTGACTCCTTCCGTTTCCTGGCCTCCATCATCACCCAGGACCTCAAGTGGGAGCTGAACATCATCTCCATCACCAAGAAGGCTCAGCAGAGGATGTTTTTCCTGAGGCAGCCCAAGAAACTCAACCTGCAAAAGACGATGAAGGTGCAGTTCTACACAGCCATCATCGAGTCCATGCTCTGCTCCTCCATCACCCTCTGGTACGCTGCAGCCACAGCCAAGGACCAGGGCAGGCTGCAGCGCGTCCTGCGCTCTGCACAGAGGGTGATCGGCCGCAATCTGCCGTCTCTGTAGGACTTGTTTGCTTCCAGGACCCTGAAGCGAGCCAGAAAGATTGTGCCGACCCCTCTCACCCCGGACAAAACCTGTTTGTGCCCCTTCCATCCGGCAGGAGGCTGAGGTCCATCAGGACCAAGACCTCCCGCCACACAAACAGTTTTTTCCCGTCGGCAGTGGGGCTCATCAACAGAGCCCGTGTCCCCCACTGATTGACTCTGTCATCCCTTCCGGTCACTTTCCTCACACTCCTGCACAAACACTTTCATTTGTCACTTTCTGTTTGCTGGTGCACTTTAGATTTTATAACTTTTTTTTTACTCTTCTTCCATTATTTTTTAACTAACCCCTAGCCTTGGTCTACTAACCCATAGTATTATATCATATTTTATTCCTTGCACTCTGTTGTCTTGTTGTCCATTGTCGTCTGTTGTTACGCACCAATCCTTATATGTCTGACACGCTATGGAAATAAATGTTTTCTGATTCTGATTATCGTAAATACGATTATTTTCACGACAAACGTGTTGCAGTAGATTAAAAGTTGTCATTAGTTGGAACTTAGTGAACTTAGTAAAGTAATATTCTTCATATTGGATTGCAAAAATAAGGTTAGCATTTACCCAACAACTAATCAAGGCTGATAGATAAATGAGTGATGCTGATACAGTAGCTTACATTCTTCGGATTCCTTAGATGGCACGCGGCAGATGATGTAACGTTCAGACCTTAAGAGACTCGAGGTTTGATTTGGAAAAGTAGACTTCTGCTTTGTACAAAGCTGCAAATAATATAATTTAATGAAAGGTGTCTCAATGAGCAAAACAAAAAAACTGAATTCTAGGAGGATTACACAAGTCATCTGCACGGTGGTGTAGTGGGGAGAACTGTCACCTCTAAGAGGGCTGAGTTTGACATCGCTGAGCTTCTGTGTGGATTGTGCATCATTGCCATATGTCAGCTTCCTCCACTAGGCAAAAGACATGCAGGATGGGTTAATATTTGACTTAGGCCTGTAGGTGTGAACGTAAGTATGATTAAGTATGATTGTTTTTCTTTTTGTGTGTCAGCAATATGATCGCCTGAAGACCTGTCCATTACTGTCTCTCTCATCACTGTGTGTTGGCTGGGATCCAGCTCCCCAGAACCCTTAATCACATAAGCAGTTATAGATAATAGATCAAATCTAGGAAGAGGGGTATAAGGGAAACACCAGAGGATAACTCCACCCACTCTTATATTTTCCTCTCTATCCACAGCACCAAGTTGCATTCATCATTAATCATTATTTATAATAAGTATGTTTTAATTGTAAGTACTTGTGTTTGATATTCTGGCTCCCAGTCATGTAACGCTCTTACATTGCAGTATTACCGAGAACTATAGCTTTCTTGTGACTTACTTTTATTCAATCAGTAGAAAGTCCTCACTTGCAGCACAAATGGTGTGATGTAATAATTCATCATTATGTAATGTGTTTCATTACAATGCACTTATTCAGTTTAATTTGTTCCACTCATTGCTTTGTTTTCATGTCTATTTGTGTTGTGGCTCTGTGTGGGGTTTCAAGGACGTGTGAAGTAGACTTTTAGCCCTTCCTGGTGGAGCAGAGTTGACATTACAGGAGTTTTAGTAAAGCAGGATTTATGGATTAAAATGACAATCAGTACCTCAGCATGAAGTGCATGAAACAATTCCTAAACTGGCTAATATCACTTTGTACAGCAGAAATACGGTTATGGTTTTCATTCAATGACGTATTAAATGAATCTGTTAAAATATTTCCGAATAATTGTTGTTGAGGCCTTTCTTACACAACACACAGCTTGGGTATGTATTTCCCAAAATGTGCCAAAGTATAAATGTCAGCTTTATAATGGGATAACCACTACAACACTGTGGCCCCTCAAAAGCAACTAGTCAAATGACTCCATTCAAGGAAATATTCTGAATTCTTTTCAAATTTGATTTTCACACCAGCGTGCCCCTTCAAATGACTAAAGTGTAAATTGCATGACTTTTTTTGCAAAATATTTTGTGATTTTTAGCACATCACGCGCTGCGCGTAGGGAACCAAATGTGTTTGTGTTCGATGACGTTCAGAAATATGCGCCGTCTGCCAGAAGGCTGCTGACAGCTGCTCTGATGTATCGAGACTGAAGATCGTTAGATTTCAAGAGTTTAAGTAGGCGAGTAGTTAAGTTGCATTCATCGCTATCAAGGGGGGGAAATCCTTGTCCCCACCGGCGATAAAAATAAGTCATCAGTATGATGATGATTATGTGGCACTAGGAGGATGTTGACAGTGATGAAGATGATGAAGATGCTCTCTCAGTGCTCTCCTCTGGGGCCCTGTGTTGTCGGTGCAGAACGTGGCCCTCACGTAGATGATCAAATCATTACAGCTCTGATACTGCTCATTACAATCATTACCTCAGAGATAGATAAACAATTGCTATCTTCTCCAGAGGTGGACTCTTTTGTGATTGTCTCCTGGATTGAACCCTGAGAGATGGATAGAAAATGTATATTTGGATGCGTTAAGTAATTGTTCGGAAAGCTATTCATTTAACATTATTCTGCATCATCATCAATAAACACTGCAATAAACTGCAAATAAAATACCTGAAGGAAGTAAAGCATGTATTCATGAAATTGAACAGTTTATTATGAAACACAATGAACAACTTGTTGAATGTTAAAGATCAATAAAGTAAGATGAGGCTTTATGTGTTGACGTAATGAAAACCTTTTAATGCAAACGTAACATTGGTGCTATTTAGAAAAAAAGGAGCTACACATTTCAAAATGAAAGGATTTTAGTAAATCTACTAGTCTTTACTTGAAGGATGTTTACACTAAAAACATAGTTCTCCTTATTCACACTTTAGTTTCTCATTCTTTAAATTTGAAAATAATTACAGAATACAACAACAAAAAAATCAATAAAAAAGATCCCGATGAATCACTTTGTGAACACCTTCACTGAACATCACAGATTTTGACATCAGCAGTTTTAGGATCACCAGACTCTCCAATATTGAAATAGGGGAAGAGTTTCTCAGTGAAAGTGTCTCTGTAAGTGTAGATAGTCGTGTCTTCAGGGTCGTAGAAGGACACGTGTCCCCGGTCATAGTCCAGCTGGACTCTGATCTTCCGGAGACTCTTCTTCATTCTGAGAGGCCGACCAACTCCATTCGTGTATTTCTCACTGTGAAGAGCTAAACACCAGAATCCATCACACGATGAAGCACCTATCGCTCCCTTTCTCATACGTGACTCTTTAACCAAACCTACAAACCAGTGAGGATGGTCTCCCACCTCCACCTCCCAGCTGTGTTTCCCTGAGCTGAAGCCCTCAGAGCCCAGAACATCTGCATAATAAGTGAATCGCTCTGGATTATCAGGAAGCTGCTGCTTTGTAATTCCATATCTCACAGAGGTCAGATCATCAGACAGATATAGTTTGCAGTGTTTGGGTCCAGAATGACAGGACTGAGGTGGACCTGGTCCTTCATCTTCTCCCGGACTCTGAAGGACAGGTTGCCCAGGTGTTTGGCCACATCTATCAGCATTCCTGAGACAAGCTGTGGATCTGTCAGTGAGCTCTGGACTTTGGCTCTGGTCTGAGTGACTTCATAACTGCTGAGGAAGGACACGTTGTCTTTCTGCAGCTCTTCTTCAACAGCAGATATGCTGCCTGACAGAGAGGAGATCTGCTCCTCAATCATCTTCATCTCTCTGCAGATGGTCTTCCCCTTCTGCTCCTCTTCCTCCCTCAGAGCTGCCAGTCTGGACTCCTCTTCCTCTCTCAGGAACTGGTGGAGCTTGTTGAACTCTGCTCTGATCTTCCTCTCTGTGGACACCAGCTGCTTCTTGGAGAGTTCAATCACTTCATTGTATGTTTTCTTGACTTGTTGATGTTTGTCCCTCTTGTCCTGCAGAGACTTCAAGTCAGATCTCAGCTGGTCCTTCAGGTCCCTGACTGCTTGTTCTAGAAGGAACCACCTTGTGACTGTGGTGGAGAGAGAACTCACAGACAGGACACACAGCTTTCTGCTCGTCCTCACAGAACCAATAAGGGACGTCTGGATGTTCCTCACACACCACCTCCTCGTTCTCCTTCTCTTGTTCCGTCTCAGTTGATCCAGTTTTCTGTCTCTCAGCAAACGAGTCAGCAAGTCCCTTCAGTATTAAGTTCACAGCTGGTTCATCCGTTGAGGACTTTTTATTACAAATGGGACAGTTCTTGTTTCCAGCTTGTTTCCAGAATCGCTGCAGGCAGCTTGAACAGAAGCTGTGGCTGCAGCTCAGAGACACGGGATCTCTGAACGTCTCTGAACAAACATGGCCGCTTAGGTAACTTTGAAAAAGAGCATTTTTTTTAGCCATTTGCTCAGAATTTTCAAATCTCAGTCTTTTTTATTTGAACATGAAAATGTATACAAAATGTATACAAAAATGTATGACCAAATAATTTCTGTACATAAATGATCACATATGTGCATAATAAAATATTTTTTTTATGTATTCTGTGTCTGTAATTTTTCCCAGAATGGTAGCATCATATGATATGGCAGGTTGTGTAATAATGTTATTCTGTCACTTTAGGAAAATGGCATCATGGGCTTAAGCAGGCAGAGGACAGTGAAAGTGCTTGTGGAACTAGGAAGAGGGGACTGACTATGCTTGTGTAACTTGGACAATGATGTACAGGACATGGGACATTTTATTCATATTTATTCAGAAATAACAGTTTCTTAACAGTTTTGGGTTTTAAACAATTCCTTTTTCTTGACACAACCTCTCCGGCCTTTGAAAACACCCTTTCACAGGTACAGAAGATGCTGGCGTGCACAAAGACGCGAGAGCAAGTCTATATACATTTCAATACAGTAATTCATCCAGCTCTTGTTTTCTGGTGGCTGGTTAAAAGAGAATTAATACAGTGTCTGTTACTGGTCTTTATTTGCACAATAAACAAAAATGAATCCTCCTCTTCATGGCTGGCTCCATTGTATCACCTATCCTTCTCTCCTCACTCTCCTAACTCTCCTAACTCTCCAAACTATCTCTCTAACCTCTCCAAACTATATAAACGCTATATCCAAACTATCGGAACTCTCAAATGACCCCAACTCTCCACTAACAACCCACATTTTGAACGGAGTCTGAGGGGTTTATATTGCTGTCAAACCTCCCGGCAAAATCCGAACCACTTCCCGAAGAAGTCACGTGGTAGAGCCGGGCAGCGAGGCTTCGGACGTCATCATGTTTGGCTCCTCCCCTAATGAAGCAAGCCTCGATACGCGCTTCGGGGAAACGCCCCCTCCATTACTCGACACACGCTCCGAAGCGTCGGCACCTCTCGTAACATCACTACTGATCCGTGTTTTGCCCCGTGTGGTGTTTTTGAGTTTTCTTGCCTTTTTGACTATTAAAGTCCTTCTTGTTTTGGAACGCTGCGCGTGTGTCTCCCTTCTTCCGGTCCGTATCTCCACCTCGACACCTGCACGTGACAGCGGCTTGGAAGAGCGTATTACTAAATTAAAGTCAAAATACCTATTATTTAAAAGAGAAAACCTTCCAGTGCCTATGTGTGGTGGGAGGCCTTTTTCTTTTTTTTAATTCACCTTCCAATCACTTCCATGGAAATTCATTTATTTGTTATGCATCCTGTGGTTGAGGTATCGCCTTGCCCTAATGTGCTGCAATAACTAAACTGCCGTATATATGCACTTGTCAACACTTATGGAATACGTGGTTCTCCTGGTTGTTACCACTAGTCTAGACCTTTGGCAATATGTGGTGGCCGTGATACAAATCTAATGGAATCTCTGTGACTCAGTGATTTATTGACTCATTTCTTCTCAAACTATCTTTTTTTATTCACAAAAACAATCTATGTGAATTCACTTGTTGATATTTTGCTGTATGGGAAATCATTTTAAAGAAAAAAACAAAAATACTATTTTGTGTGCCTTTCAGCCCATAAAATAACTCCTGCAGGACATTTAGTGTAAATCTAAAAATCCCACTTTTATGACTGCAATTTTATCCGAGGCCATCACGGGAACTACAAGTCATAAATACTCAGTTCAAAAGAGCCCAAAGAGGGAATTTAGTACCACGGAACAGCCCAATGTGCATGCCCAACAGCCAGCATGACTCTTCTTTGTTTTGTTTTCTGTTTTTAAATGGATCCAACCATCAGTTTTCAATCGCAATCGCAACAAAAACACACGGTTAAACTGCACAAAGTCAATAATCCAGGGACTCACAGGGAGGTAAAAAAAAAGACACACACACCAAAAAAAAGACACACACACAGGACAGGACACAGGACTGCACGCAGCCTCCCGTGGCGGCTTAAGGGCTTTGGAATGAGATGTTTGTGACTTTAAAGTGGATCAGTGTTAGTGGTGATTTTTTTAGTCGGTGCCTGCCTATTATTAGCCTCGGAGGCCTCACGGTAATAAGTGCACGTGGCTCCGTGGCGCTCAGGGCTGCAGCGCCGCGCATCGCACCCACAGGCTTCACGTCAGCCGATCGTATTTTCGTCAAATGCAATTGGACTAATCCCACTGATCCGGTTACCTGAAACATCTGCGGGTGGCCGCTTGTTTTCGAGACCTGTACACCCCGCCGTACGTGAAGATGAAGTTAACCACGAGCCGCCGTCAGGTGCAACCGGCATCCGATGGAGCCCCGCTGCTTCCTACCGCGTTCACCATCGACCAAACCGATGCAGCACTTCCTCGCGTTGCGGTAAGTGGGACGTTGCACATGTCCTGCAGAGGAAACCACCTCCTATCATTTCCTTCATCAGTGTTCGCTTTTTTTTTTTTTTTTTTCGCGATGTGGATCGACGCGCAGCCCGATTAACAGGCTCAAGAGTCAGTGACGGCGTGTTACATAAGGTGTAAACGCAGCAGAGCCGCATGACCAGTGGCTCGGTGCTGCTGCCGGGACTGTTCGGTCCTTCTGGTAGGATATATGCACGATTTGATCATCGTTGTTGCGGGTGTTAATCGAAGCTGCGACGTAATTGGGAGGATGTCCTGCGGTGTGGGCTCTTTTTTTTCAGTGTCTGGCCGTGTATGCAGTTATGAATGAGTTGGGGAGTTGCGCAGCGCGTCCACGGTTCCCGGAAAGAGCCCGTGAATAAGCGACGATAGAGGCGGTGTGTCAGTGCAGTGTCGCACAGGCCCGGCCTGATGTAAAATGTATATATACCGAAATGGAGGCGAGACCCAGCCTATAGGGATGCAGGTCGGGCAGTCAACGGAGGGATGTTTTTTTTTTTTTTTGAATGGCCGCAAACGTCAGGATGAAATCATAGTAATCCGTAATAGTAGTCTGTAGGGCATCAACATCAAAATGTGAAATCCTACTAAATGAACAACAACACACGATTATTATTTAGTGACCATTGCTGATGGTTAATGGGAGGGTGCCAGGTCCTGCCAGAGGGACACGAAAACAGCATCTGACCTCATTCATAAGAAGTTTGCACTCTTAGACAATCCTCCTCTGCTGCAGTAAGTCTTTTAAGGGGGATTACACTGGGACAAAAGTCACATTGATTAATGGAGTGTAGAGATTAAAGATATAGTTCATTAAGTGACAAAAGCGTTTATAGTTTATAACATTATAGTACCCAGGGTTTGCGTCTGTGTGCGTTGGTAAGGAAAAAAACACGATTGTGTAATAGATGCAAAACTGTCTGATATAAGCTGTGACACACCAAAACACAGACTGCAGTTCCCTTGGAAACCATAAGAGCTGCCTAAATTAGACACCATTTTCATGAGGCAGAAATGGTTTATTAATCTATTCCCCCAATTCCATCTAATGATGGTGGATTTGTGGTTGTCATAATTTAGAATTATTACGTTGTGAATTTTTGAGCCACAGTACTTTTTTTTTTTGCATTGTGAACGGGGAAAGCTTTTTTAGGTTTGCAAACTGTTGGGGTAGAAGTCTTATCAGTCTTTATGTCCATACTCGGAAAGCTAAACAGTTCATTTTTAAATCTGCTTATTTATTTTTTTTGGTATTATTTTGGAATACAGGTTGAGTTTCAAACTCAAAGGATGACCTTGTCCTTTTCATAAAAATATGCTTCATCAGGAACTTGTGAATGGGCATTGGGAAGACTGTCCATTGATAGCTCTGCAGGCAGAATGAGCAGAGCAGATGAGGAGTAGTCACAGTGTCTAATATCCCTATTGATCCATGTTCCTGTATTGTCCAAAAAAAAACGTTTAGGATTTCAGGCGCTGATGCAGCTTTCTGTCCCACTCTGTATTTTCACAGGTCCCAGCTGACAGATTCTGATATGGACTATGAGAGGCCTAACGTTGAAACTATCAAGTGTGTGGTGGTGGGAGACAACGCAGTGGGAAAGACCCGCCTTATCTGCGCCCGGGCATGCAATGCCACACTAACTCAATACCAGTTACTCGCTACCCATGTGCCCACAGTTTGGGCAATTGACCAGTATAGAGTGTGCCAGGAGGTAAGTGTGCAAGCACATTACTTTTTATGATTTAAATGAAACATTCCTCAATGCATCTCTTATTAGGTATTGGAGCGCTCCAGAGATGTGGTGGATGAAGTCAGTGTGTCCCTCCGTCTTTGGGATACTTTTGGGGACCACCATAAGGACCGGCGTTTTGCATATGGCAGGTGAGAGATTGTCCGACCCGTCTGCCAACACAATACTGGTGCTTCCTGCGGGTTTAGTGAATTTCCCCCGCCTCTTTCTTTGCAGGTCAGATGTGGTGGTACTGTGCTTCTCAATTGCCAACCCCAACTCTCTATACCATGTGAAGACCATGTGGTACCCTGAGATCAAGCACTTCTGCCCCCGGGCTCCTGTCATTTTAGTTGGCTGTCAGCTGGACCTGCGCTATGCCGACCTGGAGGCAGTAAACAGGGCCCGGAGGCCCTTGGCGAGGTATTGCACCTATGTTTCTATGAAACTCAAAGAGATTGATTGAGATTTACTCTTTTCTGTGATCTATTTCTGATATATTTTCTTGTGTTTCAGACCCATTAAATCCAATGAGATTCTTCCTCCAGAAAGAGGCCGGGAGGTGGCTAAAGAGTTGGGAGTGCCGTATTACGAAACCAGTGTTGTTGCTCAATTTGGAGTCAAGGACGTCTTTGATAACGCTATCCGAGCAGCGCTCATCTCACGCAGACACCTGCAGTTTTGGAAATCTCACCTCAGAAATGTTCAGCGGCCTCTCCTTCAGGCGCCCTTCCTGCCACCGAAACCTCCCCCGCCTATAATCACTGTGCCTCCTCCCCCAACCACGACCGAGGAGCACCCAGTCGGTCTTCTGGAGGACCCGCACTGTGCCGATGTCATCCTGGTCCTGCAGGAGCGACAGAAAATATTTGCCCACAAGATATACTTGGCGACATCCTCTTCAAAGTTCTACGATCTCTTCATAATGGACGCACATAACGAGGAGAGCGAGAGGCCCTCGCGTGGCCCTCTATCTGGCAGAGAGCTGCTGATGCGTGCTGCTAGTTTTGATGTTTGCGAACTCAGCGATGACGGCGACAGGGCCAACCTCAGGGCCTGCACTAGCGACGGGACGTTGAAAGACTCCGATGGGGCCCGGCGGGGAAAACTGCTCTCTTCGTGGAGCCGAGCCTTTGTCAGCATCCAGGAGGAGCTGGTGGATGACCCGTTCACCTACAGCCCCAGGCCCATGACTGTGGTGCACATGGACCAGTCCATGCAGCTCGGCCCTTTCCGAGCTGTGCTCCGCTACTTGTATACGGGTCAGCTGGACGAGAACGAGAAAGAGCTAATGCACGTCGCCCACATTGCCGAACTGCTGGAGGTCTTTGACCTGCGGATGATGGTGGCGAACATACTCAACAACGAAGCCTTCATGAACCAAGAAATCACCAAAGCCTTCCATGTACGGCGCACAAACAGAGTCAAAGAGTGTTTGGCCAAAGGCACCTTTTCTGGTGAGTGGAAATCATTCATCCGTAATTGTTCAGGCGTTGTGCTTTAGAGAGATTGAATGTGGGCATAAGTATTGTGTGTTTGTGTCTCACCTCTGTGTTACAGATGTGGTATTCAAGCTAGATGATGGGACCATCATGGCCCACAAGCCTTTACTCATCTCCAGCTGCGATTGGATGGCAGCTATGTTTGGCGGGCCTTTTGTGGAGAGCTGCACCAAAGAGGTAAGTGGTTCCCTCGGCTGTGAAAAGATCAGCAAAGCTCAAGAACACAGTCAATGCTGGGTAAGATATTCATTCAATGTCACTTTTAATGGCATTCTTACTGCCAATTAAGGTATTGTCATTACATGATCTGACCTAGGTAGAGCGGCAATGAGCTCTGTAGTCTTGGTACAAAGTATAGTTTTATTACCTAATGCAATTACAAAGACTGTGAAACATTGGGTTGAGCTCAGTTTTTCTACCTTCATAGAAAAAATACTAGTGAAAGAAAAGATGTGTATGTTCTGAAGGTGGTTTGAGCTTCTGCCTGAGCAGCTTAAGCTCAACTGAAAAGGGGAATCGCAATTTTGATAACTTTTTCTTCATTTGAAATATACGAAAACCAGATTTTCTTGTGTCTTAACTAAATAAAAAATGTGCAAAATGGCTATTCCTGAAAGTCCTGACGGTATCACGTCCTTGTTTCTAAGGTGCTGTTTCCAAACACAACTCGCAGCTGTATGAGGGCCGTGCTCGAGTATCTCTACACAGGTCGCTTCTGTTCTCGGTCTGACCTGGACGCAATGGAGCTTATTGTTCTTGCCAATCGTCTTTGCCTCCCCCACCTGGTTGCACTTACAGGTACGACGGTTGGTACGGTTGCATACGCTGTACAGCACAGGCTTGTATTACACAAAGCCATTGTTGCATGGTGAACAGGGACTGCTTTTGTGTTCCTTCCTTCAGAGCTCTACACAGTAACAGTACTGACGGAGGCAGCAATGATGGGGGCGGATATTGATGGAGATGTGCTTGTGTACTTGGACATGGCCCAGGTAGTGTACCCTGTCAATCATCAGTAAACGTAGACACACTTAAAGCTCTCATATAAAGTTCGACATTGTATTAGTGAGGGCATTTCTCCAGAAGGATGAATTTATTTATTTATATTTCATAGTTCATCTAAGCCAGTGGTTCTCAAACTTTTTACACCAAGTACCACCTCAGAAAATACTTGGCTCTCCAAGTACCACCATAATGACCAACACTATACAGTAGCGTAGTAGGCCTAAGTATTCATCAAAAACAAGGTAGAGGTTTTATTCCTAAAGAAGTATATTTAATATTGTCAGCCATTGTAACATTTTACAAAGTTTCAACAGTAATACTGCGCTTAAATATAGGAAGAAAAAAAAAAACTGTACTTAAATAATGATTCAATTAAATTGTATTGCACATAAAAGGTAAATAAACATTGTACTAAAATACAAGTAAAAAACTGTTCTTAAAGATTAAATAAAACTGTAACTGTAACTGTACTTAAATGTTGAGTAAAAAAAAAAAAATTCAGTGATTCTTTGTCGTACCACTAGAGGGAGCCCCGCATACCACGATTCTCAAAGTGCCTACCACACTTTGAGAATCACTGATCTAAGCAATTTGGCATAATGGATGGCTCCAGATCTTTGGACATAATGTATGTCGTCATTAAGCTGCACATTCCCTTCATCTCTTCAGTGTCGCATGCAAGGCCGCATTACTGACGGGGAAAAGATGCTCGGGAGCCAATGTGTCCATTTAAACACTTCTCATTTCTTTGGTATTATCTACCACCAAAGCCCAATGATAAGCTATACATTAAGGGTGTAACGATCCATCTATTACATCGATGTATCGATTTATATTCCTCCGATCCAACTACATCAATCTGTGCTCGGCGAGTTGGCCTTTATGGACGACATATATCGATCTAACATTGTTTTAAAATGTAATAAATCGATTGTATTGATACTAGGAAATAACCCATTGGATTTAAGCACGTCAGACTTTTTCCTTAGCACTTTTAATGACAAAAGCTGTCACGGACTGAGCCGACGGCGGGTAATGTGTGACCTCCGCAATCAATCGCTGCAAACCACAACAACAGACAAATTATGCTTTGTGTATGTTGACAGTTCCACGGTGCCCAACAGCTCACTGGTTGGTGTCTTCACCACATCTGCACCAACTACAACAGTGTCTGCCGCAAGTTTCCCAGAGAGATGAGGGCCAATTCTACAGGTAACGGGTATGATCTCATAGCAGCCTGGTGACCGTAAATACGCTTGTACTCCTATAACTACTATATTACTGGAGTGCAACAGTATGAAATACGTTTTTACACTCTTAATACTCTTTGAGGAACGTCGGCTATTAAATCGCTTAAGGCCGATTGTGCTCCTTCCTCCTGAGGAAGACTATTAGTTTGAAGCGCTTCAGCAGAAAATATATTTATTCTTATGTGATAGCTAGTCTAGTGTTTAATAATTCAATACTTACAGTAGGCCTATACTTCAGGTATTCGTTCCTTCGTGAATGCTGTTAGTTTTGCTGTTATACAGGATAACACGTGAGGCTGTGCTTGTATATTAAAGGGTAGTTTTAGCCATAAAACATGTTTATACTAATGTATACCTCATTTAAATTTCTATCACAATCGCTGCAGTTAATAATATGAATATAATTCTTAGATCTGTCTCTTCAAACGTATTTATTTGTGCAGCAATTTGTTGTTGTGACCATTTAAAATGGACTTCCTAAGCCTTTAGAGTTCATTCTCACGCAGAGAACCAAGAATACTTTGAGAAACATCGCTGGCCCCCCGTGTGGTATCTGAAAGAGGACGACCACTACCAGAGAGCGCGCAAGGAGCGCGACAAGGAGGACTACCTGTACCAGAGGCGGCAATGTAAACGCAAGTGGCTCTTCTGGAACATTCCTTCCTCCCCTAACAGAAACTCTCCTTCCTCTGGCTCCTCCGCTGTCATCTGACCAAGTGGTAAGGCCAGGTCAACTCCGAAGTGCATCAGCGTGGATGCGAGTTCTAAAAGGCCGCCACCCGGCTACACACGCTCCGATTATTCAGGCCCACGGTCTCTCCGCCGGTTTGTTCTCCACTGCAGTCAAATTCCTCCAGGTCTGCAAGCTCAGCGTAATCTGGCAGTTCATGTAATGAGTGTTGGTCCTTAGATTTTTAGCTTGTTGTAAACTCAAACCTCAGTGATATCAACCGTCCTTACAAATGGCACAGTGTAATTGGTGCAAAGAACAATGTCATATTGATTGCTTATGTTATAAAAAAAAGAATAACTGTGCTGGCACAGAACCTTTCACATATTATTTTCAATAACAACACCTGAACTGATAACAACCAGCAATTGAACGCAGAACTACTCAGTCTCATATAAATAACACTTTGCCCTTAGGTGTTTGTACAACCGCTCTAAATGTACAGTATGCTCTTGTCAACAGGATGTAACAACAGCGTGGCCTGCCGTGAATCAATTATTGAAGTCATCTACTTTAAGCATACTGATTTTGATATCGTAAGCATAAAGGAAAATATCGGCACGGCGGCTTGAGTGCGGCTTGCAAAGCTTAAAGTGACGTGACTTTGGAAAGGTTCATCATAATTGTTTTGTGGTCTTGTGAGTTGTGGGTTTCATAAAGGGGATTTAGTTTACATGAAAGCATTCAATGTCCTGAAACACAAGTACCTGTATTTTCTATAGAATGCAGACAAGAAAATAGCAGATAACAATTTCCTATGAGTTGCTTTAATGAGGCCTGTTAGCACACATGTTCCCTAATTCCATCACTTTTAGGATTCCATCTGCTTGATCACTGTCATCCGAAAAATACCCATGGTACATCTCAAAAGCCAATATCAGCATTCCCAGAGCTCAAGCAACCCAGGTTCCATCCCCCCGTGATGGTGTGTTTCACGTATCCGACACTAGTGTTGAGTTGGCCTGTAGAGATTTATCGTAACCCCCCCGACTGTCTGAAGTCCGCCGGATGAGACCACATGTAGGAGGAGGCATCCTCGTGCCCGCGCGAGGTCACACTCCTCCACACCAGCATGATGGTAAACGTCACCACGGCGAGCGGCTTCTGACCAGGATGTTTGAAATGTGTTTGAACACAATGTATGTTTAAAGAATGTCATCCACTGTTGATTGTAAGATGGACTGCAGCAATATTTAGTAGTAGAGAAGCATGGTGCAAAGGGAAGATGGGTATTGTAAATTGTACAAAATATCACACTGACTTGCATCATTGACGTGCTGTTACCTAATATTGTGCACTGCAGGCAGTGAGCAGAATTGTACAGTGTTACAGGGTTATAGATATACTGAAAATAGACTCGACTTGTATTAGTTACTGTGCAGCTACAAACTGTTGGGTAAAATATCTGAATACTCATTGTGCTGACCTCTAGTTAACTCTTATATTCTGAAGAAAACATGTTAGGTGCAGGCAGTTCAAACTAACAGTTTACTAATAGTAAAATAATATTATAGTGCAAGGTTAAGTAGACACGTGTTTAAATAATTTACATTATTAAGACTTGGTACATCCTTGAAACATGTCATAGTTATCAAAACCATCTAACAGTAGCATATGTCAAAGGAAGGGTAACTTAATCATGCACATGACTGGCTACATATTTTCACGCAGTGTATGTTAAAACAGATTAGATTAGATTAGAGCCCAACAAAGTTTACAATTTAAAGTGGTATGAATTAATACAGTGAAAATTAGTTTTTGCTGGTACTAACTTTCAATCAAGGTGTAAGATACAGAAACAGAGTAGTGGTGCTTTTGCTCTAAGCAGTAGCTTTCACTAGAATTCACTGCTTTCTATTGGTTAGTAAACATAACTGATTTTTGATATCCTTTCAAATTTTTTCGGCACATATGGTCAGACATTAAGCCGAAGGATGATAGCCTTCCTTCCCATCCCCAAATTGTCAGACGAAATACCCTTATTCTAATCATTTAAAAGCAGGAGGGTGTATATTATCATAACTTACCGTTGCAATTTCATAGATATCCATTTAATTCCTCAGTGCGTTGCATTTCTCAATGACTCCTCTTCTGATGTTTTGTCAACACCTCATGCCTTAATGTACAGTGTAGTGTATGGAATCAGATTTGCTGTGGTCACTATTCCTTTTGCTCTTTGTTTAGTTACCATGGTGCTCTCTAGATGATGCGTGTATCTTTACAGTGTGATAGGTGCAATGAGTGTGTTCTAGTTTGAACACTGTGCAGGGTTCATGCCCATTTTAGAGCTGGAAAATTCAAACTAATGAAAGACTCAAACCACCGAGACCACACTAGACTAACAGAATGACGAACCATAGATGTCTGACATTTATCATGAGGTCAATGCAGGGATTTAGAATCTGTTCCATTATTTTTATGTCGCTTTATGCTAATGATCTCCAATTTTTTTTGAGTGTATAATTCCAAAATGCCGCGACCGTGTGGCAATTGGAGGCTAGATTGTAACTCAAACATGTAAATATGAATTATGGGATGACTTTCAATTCAGACTTAGTATAGCAATTGCTACAAGCTATTGCATAGTTTAACATATAAATGTTTTTGTTCTATGCATATTGAAATCTCTGACTTTGAAATTACAAACTTGCACTGCTTTGTAGCACCAGGTTATACTCAAAGTGTATTAGAGGATATAGACACATCATTATTAGATATGTACACAACATCAGGTAAAAAAAAGAAAAAGATTTGATCATAAATTACAAAGACGTTGTCGCTGGAGTCCTTCACCATATGTTTGGGTGCTAATTTCACGCTGCAGAGAAGCACAAACCAAAGGGAGCTTTAGCAGCACCAGGAATATATTATATGCTGCACAATCACTACTGCATAGATTAAGAGGCCTTGTTCAAAAATGGTTGAAAAGTAAATGTTACAAAAATAACTAATTCCTGAGAAGAAAAAAAAGAAAAATTGAATGTTTTCTCAGTGTCACCTGGATGACATTTTCTTCAGTCACCAGGCATTTGGGTTCCCAAGAGCCGTTTTGATTGTTTAGAAGCTGTAAACCTAAAATCCTGTAGCATGTGTTCTTGAAAATGTTTAAATACTATTTACTAAATAAAAAAAGGAGCAATGTGTGCTGTCTTTGTTTTCTAAACCCCTTTTAATGATGTCATATAAAAAACGTCTGCAGCCTCACAGGTCAGCAGGCTCGTGCCTTCTGCAGAGCTGCAACAACCGCAGCCGAACCACAAGGAGAAACCTGCAGCAGATACAAGTGGACCACTTTACAGACAGCGTCGTGTTTGCTCCCATCCAGCTAATGCTAAGACCGTAGTGACACATTTAATAGGCGGATGGCTTCCTCCTAAGGGATACCCGAGAATTTATTTACCCCCTAAATAAAGTAAGCTGACAAAAAGTAATCGCATGACTTTATCCCCAACGTGGCGCAATGTAACGTTTGCCAAATGTTGCTGTTAAGTTTGTGGTTATATATAGAAAACGCAACAGCAGCATGTAAAACCTTGTGTTGCTGTGAATTGTAAATTAACAATTGTTAATTGTTAATTTACAATTAACAAGTGACATTTAAAAATCAGTGACATTTGTGACAGTGACATTTGAAAATCATGTGTGTTGCCTTGACAACGGCTGCAGGTGTCGGAACAAGGCGAAGACTACACAGCAGGGGAATTGGGGTCTGTATAAAGCATTTCGATTTTTTCGATTTTCTGTTTTTAAGAAACGTGCCAAACATGTTCAGTCGTCAAAATTTCTAATGTTTAGGTTCCCTGCTTTACTTTGACATGTATTATATTATAGTTAATGTCATTATATTAATATATATTAGTTTGTATTATTATAGATTATATGACAATTTAAAAAAGGGCATCTCAAGGTTTTGGGAACCTCCATCCGGTATTATAAATCATTTTCACATCTTGTAGACTAAACGGTAACTTAATCTACAAGGTAATTAAGTCAATAATACAAATCGTTGTAAGTTACAGTCCTACATTAGCGCTTTAATTCAAAAGTACGCCTGATGTCAGTTAACAGTTACTCTCCGTAACTTGCAAACACTAGTTTGCAGTTCAACATCTATACTGCTGGCCAGATAACTGACACAGAACTACTGAGCTGTTATTCATCAGAAGCAACAAGGTGAAAGTCACACTTCGCCGTCAGTGTCGAGAGGCCACCTTTAGGCCCAACTGTCACTACGTGAGACTATATGATATACAATTTAAACACAAAGAAGCAAAACTCATTTGTCGGTCGAAAATAATCATTTTTTCCCAACCGAACGCTGCTGTTCTGCAGAGGGAACCGTTTTTGTTGTTACGCGCCGGCGGTTTAAGGTGTTTTATAACAGAAGGGCAAAACCAGACACCATGAACCCTGTGGATTCCTCTCTCTGTCTGTGAGTAGCCCGTAATGTATCAGACAGCTGTGATCATATAACATTTGAAACCATATAACAAATTAACTAACAAATTCTCTCTCTCTCTCTCTCTCTCTCTCTCTCTCTCTCTCTCTCTCTCTCTCTCTCTCTCTCTCTCTCTCTCTCTCTCTCTCTCTCTCTCTCTCTCTGCCTCTCTTTTATTTTCCTGTCTGGCTCTTTGGCTCTGTGACCTTAAACTCACAGAAATGACCAGCACCCGTTGGAATGTGCACCACAGACCTACTTCTCGAGAGCACACAAGGTGAGAGATGTGTGTGTGTGTGTGTGTGTGTGTGTGTGCGTGTGTGTGTGTGTGTTTGTACTTGTTGGTTGTTGCTTGGATGCCGTTGGAGTAATGAAATAGTTATAGTGGGCCGTTATTTTCTACTTACTAGTTATTGGTAACTATAACTAGTGGATGGATTTCCATTGGTATATCTGTATGTCTTTGATACTAAAGCAACTTGCTACATGTTTGATATAGTAAGAATAGCCAATATTTTGGAGGCTACTCATCGTCCCTTTTTGTATTATTAAACAAAAGCAAATTCCTACAAAGAGGTCTGAAATATTCCTGTTGATTGATTTCTTTTTCTTTCTGTAGGTCATTTTATGTGACCGGCAGGTGCATTTCTTCAACACTAGGGGGCAGTAATGGATAAAGCAAGCATCTTTACCTCAGAGGCCTGTGGTATTCTTTGTCACCAGATGGTGGTGCTAGCACGTCATACTTGTGAGTCCTTCAATGACCAAGGGATGAACAGTAACGTCCTATTGATGGTTTAAATTGTCCAAAATGTCAGATGGTATAGATTGTAAAGTAGATACTATTGATATTGATTTTAACTCATGGATTCTTCAATCTCTGTTTGATAGTAGTGACGCTTCATACATTAAATATCCTTCTTTGAGATGGTCTCATTGCAGTTATTTAATAGATTTTTTGCAGACAGCTGCAAACATTGTGCGTGCTTTCCAGTACCAGTTTACGAATCAGTACTCTTTAGTTCTAACTCATATTTAATAGGAAAATTACTTATTTATGTTTAAGTAACTCAAACCATGACTCTAAGAGTAAAATAGATCCCTAATTATAACCAATTCATTGAAAGATTTTGGACGTAATTTAATTTAAACCCAGCAAAACTAAAACATGAAGTTTGAGTGTTTTCTTACAATATTACAATATATATAGACCCTTAATTATCTTTAAACCACATGCGCTGTAGAGAAAAACAGTTTTGTACGGGTAGACTCTACATAAATAAGGACCGTAACAGGTGATACGTTTGTCAAAACCAAATTACTTTATTAATTCCAGATATTAAATGTGTGTTTTCTTCTGTGGATCATGTTCTTTTGTGCTTGAGCAACAAATTGAAAGAGACACAGTTCGCAATATACAGGACCTCTCCCGGAGTTGACAATGAGATCGGAAGAAGTGCACAGCAAACCTATATCTGGTGATTGAAAACTTAAATTGAAAGCCACCTCGACTCAGGAGGTAGTTTATGAATTCCAGAGCTAAGCAGTCTAGCTGGAACATGATCTATTGCCCCTCTCTCTCCCAAACTCCATTTGATCTATGGTCGTATTATCTATAATGCTGTCTTACATGATTCTCTTTTATTGCCAGAATCAGTGTCAGACAGCATAACAGATTACACGTTGGATTAAATCAATACAAACTTGATCTACTGGGCTTTGAAATGTAATTCTCCCGTTTCTCCAGACACTTCCGTTAAGCACGCGCGCGATTGAAGGCCGATCAGATCGTTGCGCCTTATTTCGGTTCCGCGCGGCGCGCTGCGCGCGCGCGTCCATCGTCGCGTCACGCCGCCGCCAGCAGAGCCGCGCTGCCACATTCTGCGCCACTCATGCCTTTGCATCCGGTAAGCAGGAATACGGAATAGTGGCCGCTCGGTTTCAAATCCACCCACTGGTAAACACCCACTTCATTACTGGGACGGGAAGCATGCCCGCTGAGTAATTGGAGTGGAGCGCGACGGGCAGCGCTCCCATGAAGCCGCCTCTAAATAGGTGCTCTCAGCCGAAAACAAAAGCAAAGGGCCGCGGAGACCGCAGATTTCTGTGTTCAAACTTCAGAGCAGCGCGATTCGACACTCGAAACTTATGTTGTGTTCGCCAAAGCTGGCAGGGGTTTCCACAGTGAAGCGTTTCTGGAAACTGTCACTCAAGTGCGGGACTGAAGTATCACACGATTTAAGCGATAGGCTCATCCAACATTAGGAAATCAAACAGAGATGGCCGTTTTATTACGGGAACTCTCCGTTTAAAAAAAAGAAAAAAAAACATTTACCGTGATTGAAGAACACAAGACGGCTCACATCGCGTTTTTTCCTCTTGGCACCGTTTATCTATTCTTATCAAAGAGCGCCTGCGTCGGGAGGAGCCGCTTCACGAAGCGTCTCTTTTATACGAGCTCCCACTTTTTACTTCCTAATCTCAAAACTTTTCAGAAGTGAGCTGCCAATGGGCATCTATCCCTTTGAAAAAGACTAGTTTTGCACTTTCAGTGGTCGAGTGGAATGCAATACACAAGGCTAATTGGAATTGTGTTAGTTATCTGAATGATCTGACAGACTAACTTATTTATCTCAAGAAATGACCATCATATGTTAACATGAGACCTAATGCTCTTCTTGACTTTAGCAGTATAATGTCCAGAATTACATGATTAGAGTTTTTGTGGAGTTCTTTGGATGAAAAACTTTTTTTTCAGTCAGCCGCAATTTGTCTGAGGGGGGGAAACCAATCTGTCAACGTCGATCATTGAAGACACTTGCAGAGATGAGCAGCCAAACGTGCAAATGGACCGAGATACATATCTCAGTTACAAAAGTGGGAGAACTCCTTCTGTTGTGTTTTTATTCATCGGGTGTAAGAGGTCAGAAAGTCAGCGCACTCTTGAATCACATGAGAAAAGCGATGTTTGGCACTGATCATCTCCCTGATACACAGAACACCTTGCTTCATGTTAAAACAATGTTTCTACTCATTGTTTCTTTGTTTAATAGAGATGCAAAATAATGGTGTTAAAACATAGGACCTCAGTATCTCAATTCAACATTAATATAGTCTGAAAGCGCCAAAATGCTTCTTTCTGACAGAGAGGAAAGGATACGTTTTTAAGGTTTGGGGAAGCTCTTTGGAAACCAACCTTTTTGGCTTCAGGACAGAAAACGTGTCAGATGAAGCTTTGCCTGCAGATAAGAATAAAAGAACAGGCGAAATTAAGACGATTCCAAAAATAACCAAAGAACTCTGAACTAAAAAGGATTAAAAAAGCGGTGTATGCTGTACTGTATATTTGGCTACGTGGCACCTTATCCAGGTGCCACGTAGCTAATGAGTGTGTTTCCACCTCATTAAAGCGATGTGGTTAATTAAGCTTTTGATTGAATTTCTTTGAGTTTGAACACTTTTCACTTTCAATTAAATTTTCTCACTATTCACTATTATAATAACGTTGACTTTATTGTAATTGCTTTGGACATCGCAGTGTCTGCAGGATAAAAACCCATCAAAACAAAGGCCATCATCATCAAGTCCATCATAAAGTCTGGATTTCTCCTGGATACGTTTCCCTGTTCATCAGATCATCATTCACCAAAGTTGAGCCTCCTCAACAAACAGTGATGTCTTTAGCCTTTTATAAAACTGACTAAATAAGTCACTTATCTATTGTTGAGGGCAGATAGACAGATCTCATGTGCATCCATGACCACATTTTAACCCAATCTTGGGGTCTATGACATTAGACATTAGACATAATCCCTCGTCGCCGTGAGGCCGCAGGAGCTATCTTTACCTCGCAGTTACCAAAAGTGTAGACAGTTTTGGATGTTTTTTTTTTGTAAGGACCATAGCCATAGGGCACCTTCTTAGACACGGGGGATTTCAAAGCCTTGTTTTTAGGTAGACATTTCTTGCATCTGGTGGATGGAATGAGGGTTTAAACCATTACAGCGATTAGAGCTGCCTCACTGTGATCTCTTGAGCTTGCTTACTGCCGCTAATAGCTGTTTCCTCTCTATTTCCCTCTATCTTTTTCTTTTTCGCTTTCTCTCTCTCTGTGAATGATTTTTATGCTTTGCTAAAACATGTGGGGGCGTTGAGAGAGGATTTAAATGCAACGATCCCCCTCCTTTTTTTTTTTTTTTTTTTGGTGAATCTCAGCGTTCTTTTCTGCAAGCCTCTGATGACGACAGGGCAGCTTTAAGCCCGGCAGTGCCCACGGCAGGCTGCCGTCTCAGCGCTGCCCACTCTCCTCCGTGTTGGCATGCTGGAGAAAGCGAGGGTGGGGTTCCTCTTTAACAGACCCTGTCATTCCTAGGAAAGCCTACATGTCCACCCATGCAGGATTCCTGATAGGGCCTCATGTCGTGGATGTGAGAGTGCAAAGACAGGGGTTTTGTTTTCATTAGGCGAGGGTCTTCGCCCAGCGAAGGGTCAAGGGTGTGTGTCGGGATGAACGGACAAGGCGCTTCTCTGAGCCTTTACGTGACAGTGAGGGTCAACAAGTGAAACATGTCCCGTGATATCTATGTAATTGCATATTCAGTGTCACCGGGTGGGTGTTTTTCGGCTGTGCTGGATTAAATAAGCGTGTTTGGCCGTGATTCAGGGAGTCTATTTCCTTAGCTAATGTTCCCCTTTGTCATTATAACAGCCCGTTAAGCTGACCCGTGTCCCGCTCCGTTCAGTCATTACCCATCACGGCACAACATGTATGATTCATGCAAGTCTCCTGAAAAGGAAAAGAATAACAACCTACCAAGAAAACTGCATTGATTATGCATATTCCAGGGAGCTGGGAGACGCAATAAACCTCTTAAGCCACCTTTCCACAAAGTGAAAGAATAATTTGCACCTTGCGGTTGCTGCATGTTGACCACCACAGGTGCAAGAAAGAAGTAGTGCAAATGTCTCTGATGCTTATGTGAGATTGCAACTGACACATATATCTCATGACCAATATGTTGTGTATTTCTCTCACCCCCCTTTTCCTGTTTTCTTCGTCCCTCCAATCGCCTTCGGCTTCATTTGTAAAATAGTTTATCTTGTTTCTCCAAACCGTTTGTACCCTGTTGTTGCAGCAGCTCAGTATTCCTTCACCTTGTATTTGGTTGAAGAGCGTAGGCTGCAATATTTTTACGTCTGTGGTTGTGAGTAAAATATGATTTCAATAACCATGACAATGTTTTGTGTTATCAATGGGGGGATGAGTACAGATTAAGGAAGCTCTGGGATGCGGATGCAGATGACAATGGTCAGGTTTCTATGCAAGCAGCGCTGTTGGAGAAAGTGATTTTTTACTGCGTGACAAAAGCAAAGAGGAAAGAAGGTGGCTCAACGATGTAAAGCTGATTCAACTGACCCTGATATGTTTGAGGTGAAGTTATTTGCTTTAATACACAGGAACTTTTGAAGTATTGATAGAAAGCGTCACCTCCCTTAAAGAGCAATCTGAGAAAGATAATCTCTGCATGCTGAAATGGGGCTTGACTTACCAACACGGGACCATACATGACATGCAAGTTAATTAATTAGATCCAAAAATTGGAAAAAGCTTCATCAAAGAAGCAATAACAAAGGAAGACTTTAATAAAAATACGGCTTGAACCTGTGCCACCTGATTATTATTCAGTATCCGCACCCCGAAATTCAGTTCATATACATTGACGGCAAGATTGTTCAAACAGAGACTCATAATCTGCATGGGAAGTACATCTGCTGCCGTGGATGCTTAGGCAAACATACAAGATTAAATTTCTATTTATATGAGTCACAGAACCTTAACATTTACCGGGGGATTTGTTGTAAGATCTGGAGAAGACTTGGTTGCACTTTGGCACAGTGAGACTCGTACAATTTATTAATATGATCCGTCCAGCAGGTAAATGTCTGCAGCCCCCCGATCCCAGACACATCACCTGCAAAGAACATCCACCCGCCGCCGTGTGCCATTTGTCTTCTTGCTTTGAACACATGTGAGAAGTAAAATTTCTCTTTGACAGAATCTTTTTTTTTTTTTTTAACTTAAGTAAAAAGAGTTTACTGCAGACCGTCTTCGGAACTTTACGGACAGGATTACTGTGGAGATTATATTGGATCTGAGGTAATTTACTTTTTTTCAAGTTGACAGCCTCTTTTCTTTCGGAGCGAAGTAATCTCAAAGTTAAAAGTGACGATTTGAAGTCTACTTAAGAACCAGATGTTTGGCTTAGCGGCATTTTGCCCAAAATGTTTTTTTGTTTTTTCTCATTTGCGGTCCGGTGGAGGGTTTAGTTACAGTTGTGTACCAATCCTCTGATTCACCTTCTTTAGGAACCGCTGCAGGGCTGCTCATGATACTTAACTCTCCGTAATGCCATCCCCTTCATCTCCACAGTGGTTTTATTGTCTTAACTCTGGATGGAGAGACAGAGCGTTAAAAAAAAAAAAAAACAGGTTAATACACGTTTGGCAAAGTGAAAGTAAAGTATCTTTTCAAAGATGCTCACTATTCAAGGTTTTTCTTTGAAGGAATGAATTTCATCAGATGACGCCTGTCTCTCCCAACTTGTTTAGTTACTTTGTGGGTCTGTTTTTCTAGTGTTTTTTAAAGATATATTGGCAGCGATTCATTTTGCTTTTGACATTAAAAGCTCGTCGCTTGCTAATGGTAGAAGCAATCAGGTCCATTGATGCTTGATTGATATGAGAACAGGGGATAATACAACTGCCTTCCTTGTCATTTTCCTGATCCTGTAGTTTTGAAGCAGAGAAAATCAGAGAAAATGTTATGCAAATGATTTGTTAATCCCTTTACATTATTTGTTCCTTTTCGCTTTCACACTCAATTTCCAGCACAGCAAGCTGACAGGCGGACACCCTCAGATTGCTAATTCTAAAAAACAAAAACGAAAAAATGTCAGCCATTCATTTTGTATTTAGAATATACGTTTACTAATAATTCATTTATTGCTTGATTTGGTTTTAAGAAACTGAGAAATCCTGAAAACTATACTTCACTTCAACTATAGGGACCTTCAACTTTAACCTTTTTCTCTACTTCTTTGCCTTTAAATCTGTGAGAAAAAGTATGAGCCCAGAGAGCAGTGGCACACAAAACTGTGACCAGTGTGGTGGGTTTTTTTTTTTTACATAGTTTTGTTGTCCCAAAGGTTGGTGTTAAAAAATAAGAAAGAGGTGGGATGGTCTTAGATTCAAGAAGCTTAAAATGCAAAATCTCAAGTAAGCCCAATTTGCTCCAGCCAATCCCGTTGCCTTTTGGTGGGCTTGTGTTGATCGTCTCAACTGACTCACACGCCGCCCCTCCCCGAATGAAAACACCACCGATTTACGTGGCTTTTCAAAAAAAATCTATCTAGACATTTATCCAGCTTAATCTTCTTAACATATTAAAGTGATTTGCTTTTCCCCCGGAGTGGCTGAAGCTGCGAGCTCACCGCCCTTCATGGCGCTAAAACCTCAGCGGCATCGTGGACGTCTTTCCCTCTTGAATAAGAGAGAAGTGGGCAGAAGTCGACCTGCTTCTCAGCCGCGGCGCTGTGGCTGTCCCCGCCGTGCGTCCATTTTTTTTTTTTGTTCTGTTATTAGTCCAACTGTTGCACTCAGTCGCTGTTCTTATAGGCACGCGGCTCTGCCAGCACTGCCCACACTGTGGTGTGGAGGTTTGGAGCTTTCAGCTTCTGAGCTGAACTGAAAGAGCTCTCTCACAAGAGTAGGTGTTGGCAGGGTGCTTTGTTTCTTTCTCTGAATGTCACGAGAGGTACGGATAATGAGAAAACTGAAGCACAGTGATGGCGGGATTTATCCGGGTGCCAACTTAATGCCGGACCGCGGATCTGGGCATTTTCAGATAGATGATGGGCTTAACCTTTTCTTCTTGGCGGGACACAAATCAGAGAATCGGTAGTGACGGTTACAATGTGTTTTCCCTTAAAACACCACTTTACAGGCCGGGCGGCTAAAAGGTCTTGTTCAAATTCAAGCGCTGCTAATGTCTGTATTTGGCATAATGCTCTATGCATCTGCTTCAGGGCCCTCGTTTTGCCAGATCAAATCAGTAGAACTCTAAATGTAGACTTGGAGACATTCATCGTAGCTGAAGCCTCAGGCCCATTCTTTGTCTTCTTGGTATTTAGCTTAATATCTGTCAAATTATCACACGACTGGGTCAACGTATGTGTTGATGTGCTAAATATAATAAATACTTTTAAGAATTACATGAAATATAAAGGCTTAAAAACTCACTCTCCACATTATGTTTATTTAGATAGAAGATAATTTTCAATTAAGCCCGCAGTCATTCTGTCAAGCCAAATATTCATGTTTACCTTCAATGTACAAAGTTCTGTGTGTTGAGTAGCTCATTCCTCGATCCACTGCTGAGGTTGAAGCAGGAAGCAACTCTTCTCTTTATCACAATGTTATGCTTCATATTGGGATCTTAGTGATATTAGAGAAATTATTTGTGCCTCTTTTCTTTTTAAATTACCTGACAATTTCTTGGTACATTGTTTGTCTACAAAATAATAATATCATTCCAGCAAATTCTCACAGTTCAAACGTTTGATTGTTGAATATTTGAGATTACTTACAAGTATACTTTGTAACTGCTGTTCTAATTCTTTCTATCAGCTTTAATTTATTAGACTGACTCTTGTCTGACAATTGTTGTTTAAATGTGTTTCCACTGTATACAGAAGATGGTTTTAATCCTCCACTTCATCACTGAATCCGATATAGCAGTGGTTCTCAAACTTTTTACACCAAGTACCACCTCAGATTAACTTGGCTCTCCAAGTACCACCATAATGACCTATACAGTAGCGTAGTAGGCCTAAGTATTCATCAAAAACAAGGCAGAGGTTTTATTCTTAAAGAAGTATATTTAATATTGTCAGCCATTGTAACATTTTACACAGTTTCAACAGTAATACTGCGTTCAAATACAGGAAGAATTTATTTCAGTGATTCTTTGGCGTACCACTAGAGGGAGCCCCGCGTACCACACTTTGAGAAGCACTGCGATATAGGAATTAACCCTTTGCAAAGAGATTACTTACTCGGAATAGCTAAGTTTACATACTGTATTTTGCAGGAAAGGTTTTAGTTGCAAACCAGACGATGAAGGTGACGGCTTAGTCTTGCACCCTCAATCCATGTGTCATAACACGATGATTTTTAGGGGGATCAGATGCCATGGGACCGTTTTCATTGCCTCCACATGGAGTACGTTGGCTTACAGCGCGCAGTGCTAGCAGCGCTAACAGCGCTTACATTGCATACTGCGGCGAAAAGTGCAAACAGAGCTAACAGTGCTACACTAAATAGGATATATTGCAGTTCAGACTGTCAAATTCATTTCCTACAACTATGATGTGTTTCTGTAAGTGCGTCCACTTATCGGGATGCCTCATGAAAGAAAATACGGTGTTTTGCTCCGTCCCTTTGCAAACTGGCAGGTGCTTGACCTCTTGTTCTTGGACTGAATGTCTGACAGCTGTTAAAATCCTACACTGAGGCTGTCCGTACAAAATATTGTTGAACCGGGCACAATTCCGCACAGACGAGCACTTCAAACAAACTATGAGTGGTTGCTTCTGTTCATATCGCGGGGAAGAGGATAAATTGATTGGAACTGGGAGGCTTAGGACAGGATTTTCCTCAACCATAATATTTTTTTCTTTAACAACTGCAGCTTAAATTTATATTTTTTATTTTGGCTTTGTTTTTTATGTTTTTGTCCAAATCCCATCGAGTGGTGCTTCAGGTTTTTTCCTTGAGTAAAAAGTTGATATTGTTGTGGGGAGGGAGAAAGGACTTTTTTTTTCATGTGTGCAGGAATGTAGATTTCTTTCCCCCCCGTGAAATCCTAATTGTGCCTTGGAGGGCTGGTAGGGTATCTCAGCTCGGCTCAGCTCTACAGGATTTGTGTGTGTGTATGTTAGGGTATGTCTCTTAGCTTGAATGCGGATATAACCCTTTCTTTGCACAAGCAGCTGATTTTTTTTTCTCCAAATTTGCCGATAGGCAGATCCTGTGCATCCGTAGCTGTTTGTAGAAAACATTGAAAGTTTTTGTTTAGAAAGCTTCCATATTTAATATTCTTTCCCTTGAATAGTGGATATTTGTGAAGAGCTAACGCAGAGAACAAGTGGACCTATTTCTGTGGATCAACCGCACATGAATATGAAGCGCCCGAGAGCAGGATCTGTCAACAGTCTGTGGTCAGATTGAGAATATATCTCGGGTCAAACTACGTCGACCCCTTCTGTTTCTTGCATTATTGCTATGCATTTATCTATGCAAATCCAGGATAAGATCCTATCTGCCTGCAGCGACATATCCCCCTGGATTTGGTCTATGTGAGTGAGGCTGGTTATGGTTTACAGTCAAAAAGGAATTGCAACAACACATATGCCAAGATTATTGCTGCAGTCATTAATTGTTGCTTGAAAAGGGATTAGGATTACCGGTCCTATTGAGCACTCGAACACCTGTCCTTCCCCATTTCTAACAATGTGACTTCGTTTTTTCCTTATTTCAGTATCAGTTCAAGTTGGCAAAATAAAAAAGGCTGATTTATTCAAATGAATCATCGACGCTGGAAATGGTTCAATATGTGCCACATTCAGATGGGTGATATATTATTCCCTTGGGGAGAGGCAAAGATGGAGCCGTGGAGCTGTTTTATTTGTGCTGTCTTTATCAGTGTGTCAGGCAGAGAGGCTGAGCTTGTTCTCCATGAATGGACGAGCCCTTGAACCATAAACCTGTACCTCCTCTGATAACAGTTTTTGCATTGTGATATAAGTGTAATTCTCCATGATGTCCCCTCTGACAGCGCTAAATATATCAACATACACAAAATAATCTGTCAGACGAATTATTTTATTCCAACCAGTTCTCCAAAACTAAGGATTTTCTGTGCTTCGTGCACGGTGTGTGTGTGTGTGTGTGTGTGTGTGTGTGTGTGTGTGTGCTTTGAGGACATATTGTGGATTCTGTTGAGGATCAAAATCAAAGCTCGGTATTGTGGTCGCATTTCTCCCAGCTTTGCTATTCATGCTTTTCGTGTTTTGCCTGTAGGTGAACAACTTAACTGTTCTTTTCAGTCCTCCGTACCTTGGGCTGTATGTCGTTTCATGCTGTTTCTTGCTGGCTGCTCTGACGTCTGAGATTGCAGCGTCTTCGAAGGTGATGAGAGTGCTCCCTGAATTACTCAGTGCCCGTGTGATGACATGGCCCCGATTGTCAGACGGGTGGGCTGGTGACACTGGAACACAGACGGTGCTTGTCTGTTTGAAATATTCTGTTTCAAGCTTCCAAGCCCTGGGCAGTCCTCTATCCCAGTCTCCCAACACCCAGCTTCGCCCACTGAAACAAGACTCTTCCATACTGGAAAATCTGGCCCCGTCGACTGGCAGTCTTGACTAGGTTCAGCCCACACGCCAAGCAACCCCCTCCTTCCCGCCCCCCACCACCACCACCACAAAATCCACCCCTTAATAGGCACTAGAGTTTGCCACCCCATGTAGATGCCTTTTGGTCGCCATCCATGAATGGCGTCAATAGCATCTTCCTACACAACAGTGACTGAACGGAGGGCACAAGAAAATGTGGGAATAATTTACACTTTCTCACTGTACTACCATCAGAAACCATAATTAATCATGATAGAAAAAATGTGGAAGCCATCTTGGCTGGTGAGACACACAGTGCCTGTGAACAGGCCTGACACCTTTAACAGCTCTGATGGCCAGATAGGAATGAGTGTCAGAGTGCTTACAACCAAGCTCCCGTCATGGCAGCGCGCACCCCGTTGTCTTCAGAGTTGTTTCTGCCGCTCGATGGTTCTTCCTGAAGTGCGACTGCATTTTATATATTATATAACATTTTAGGCAGTTGTTAGAAATGTAGCTGTGAGTGTGAAAATAGATCCTACAATGGCTGTTAATCTTCTGTTATAATTAAAGCAAAATATATATATATATATTATTTTTTTTTTACTTTAAAGACAAAAATGAAATGTAGAGACACAACTAAAAGTGAATCTGAAAAGTGAAGCGTGAGCTTTAGGTGTTTGCAGCTTTGACATTTCAGTCCACTAACCAAAACTGCCAATAACTCCAATAGGTCCTTATTGTATTCCTCGGTACTTTTAGAATCAAAACAGTGTAGATTCCCAAATAGTGAGGTAATTAAATGTGCTTACCATCAAGCTTTATAGACTGCACACGGCGGTAAAACAGCATCTGACTCTCAGTTTTTGACGCGCTTGACAGACTAATTATGGATACGGGTCCGGTGCTGCAATTTGCCCTGTTTGACTGTGCTGATTCCCGAGCAGCCGAAGTGCCTCATTTAGCCTGGCTGCATGCTACTTTCAGAGCACCTGCTAGTGGTAGTTGCTGTGTTTGCGCGTGTGCACTTGGAGAAATGTTTCCACGGCAGTGAGTAGGTGTATGTGTGTAAAGCCACCACTAGAAAGTGTTGAAAGCCTCAGCTAGCAAGATCGCATCCAGGGTGACTAATAAGCTTAACATGAGCACGGCTGTGTTCGCAAAGCACGGCGCAGTAAAAGAGGTCTTCAATGTTGAGAGAAATGCAGAAATGCTTCTCTAGGCTGCTGCTAATTCCTTCACCCCCCGAGCTCCAATCAGACTGTGAACCCTCTCACTGTTAGCTATGGCTCCGTGGCAGCCTCGAACTGCACCGCGAAGGAGCGAGGCTTCGCATGCGGCGTTCAGGACGCTCAGAGAGCTGTTCATTTGTGCTTCGTTTTGCCAAAATGTAAGTGAGGCACAGATTTGTATTGGACGCGCAGAAACGAAAGGGGTTTGACGTGTGGGTCCGATTCCAACGCAGGATCGTTATCTGCGTTATTATGTTCAAACCCCAAAAAGTGTTTGTGTGACGATGTGAACGTGCGACTTCAAACCTGCAAAGCGCCGCGTCGTCGCCTCGCGGCTCTTCCTTACCTTCGTCTACCCGCCGGGGGGGGGGAAGTAGTGGCTGTGTGGTCTTTCGGCCTAAAATATGCCTCTGTGTCCACATGTGACTTTCCTTTGACCAAGAAGCTCCTCAAAGTGCGGATTCATAAGCCACTTCACACTCCGCTCCCGTGTGGGAGGGAAGCTGAGTTAAAAATAGGCAGGTTTGGAGGTATCGAGCAGCCAGCGCTGTGTGAGGCGCTTAAGAACACACTGAAGAGTATTGGCATTCTCTTTGCATATCATTTATATGTGTCAATAATCAATCTCAGTGTTAAACCAGTAACAGTAGTTGTTACAGGCTCTTGTGAAATATAAAATATAAATGGTGTCGGAGGCATCAGTAGCACTCGCATTGGACCGGAGTGACAAAAAAGAGCTGAAACGAGGTGATGTGGCGTTTTGCAAAACATTTCTTCTCGCGTTCTCTACTCGTATACACCAAACACATCGAGTGGCTTCACTTCAGCAAACACCCTCTTTTGTTTGACTTCATGTTGCATGTGTTTGTGTCATGTGTTATGCAGTACACATCCATGTACATCTCTTTTACGTACCATCTTAAAGGGGAATTACAGGCATTTATACAGTTAGAGTAGCATAGGATTTTGGTGTGTGGCGCTTGGGAGGGATATTGGGACAACAAAGTGGAGGACTGCGGTTAGTATCCTTGTGTGGGTAGTGTTAGGCAACAAAAACCGGTTTTAAATAAATGCTGATGAAGCAAACAAATCACTGGATTTGCAAAGAATTTAACCAAGACCTTCAAATTTCCCAGATCCCAGAAGTGGTTCGTGTGCCCAAACGTAACCATGAGGGCAGCTGTTTGTTTTTAAAAGTGGTCGTAAAAGTGCTGTTGTAGTTCTTCTGTACCGGGGACCAGTGTTCTTAGGAGTGGATCTCTGTTTTGTTTGTGTTGTGCGCGCCCACCCAGACGCCGCCTGCCGTTGGTTTCAAGCTATGATTGATAGTTTGTGGGGATGGTGGAACAATAGAAAAGGCACTTTTAAGGACAATGCCACCAAGGAACAATAGGTGAACCACCTGAAATGGGAAAACATTGGGCTTGCAACTGTTTTAAAGAAGAAGGCATGCATTTAAAGTGTGAGACCTTAATGGAGTGTTTTGGTGAGACACATGTTATGTCAACAGAGGGGAAAAAAAAACAAACTATGGTTTAGTTGGAACAGGCAGATGTTGTATTGCGAGCAACGACAATTCAGTGTACATATATGAAACATCTTACCTTCATTTAAAAACACAACCACACTCCCCTCGAAGCAACTCAGCTTCTGTCCTTTAGCGGGACGTCCTTGAACTCGACACCAACAGTTAGACAAAAAAGCTCGTGCCGAGATTACTCAAGTGAGTGACGTAAGTCGTTTTATACTTTTTCTACTGTTATTGTTAATAATAATAATATGTTATGGTCACATTCCAGAGGGGTGGAGCAGCATCTCTCATAACACTTGTTTTGTTTTTTGGCGTTAGCATCAGCATTAATGCCCCCATAGTAATAAAGAGGCCTTTTAATAAGATACTGTTTGACGAACTTTAGGACTTGTCCTGTTAAACTGCCCGTGGAGAAGGTGGTATAATGCTGCTTGCAATGAGGTTTCAAAGCTTCTTCCGATGAGTGGAGGAGGGAGGGAGGGAGGAGGGGGGGGCTATTATTATTAATGGCCGACACGGGCTACCTCACCTGTACGGATGTTGACCTCTAGGTGAGTGCCACAGCCCCCCCCCCTTCTATCTCCATCTCATTTTGGGGTCCACGGCCCCCCCCCCCCACTCTCAGTTCAGGATTCAATTACTGGTGTCTGGCTGACCTTTGACCTCCCCTCCAACGGGATGAACCTCCTCTTCTTACCCTGACTGTGGTTACACTGATCCTCTTCAATCACTCTTCAATCACTTTCTCATCTTCCCCTCTCACTGCCATCGGCCTCCAAAATGAGGCCTTATTACTTTGTCCGTAGAATAAAAGGCGACACATATTTTCAGCATAAATTCCCTTGAAACACGGTTATATATTAAGTTTAAGTGTTATTGAAAATTCAATACCTTTCCTTTGTTGAAATTTCCCATTTGAAAAAAGTACTTCTCCAGTTGTCTTTTAGAGTTTCCATTTTTTTTTAAACCGACCTTTCGACCTTTTTCTAAGCTGCAGTCGATGGTTGTTAAGCCATCGCCGTGTCTTAATCACAAAGCAGATACCTGTTAATTACCGAGCCAGTTCATATATTTTTGCTACTTAAAGAGGGATTTCAAATCGATGCGTTTCTTTGCCCCGGGTCGAGCGTTGAGCACAGTTGACCATTTAATGAAACGTTGTGGGGTTCTTTGAGCAGCGGCTGGAGGAGATGAAGCACGGCGAGGATAAAGCGATGGGTATATTAATAGGCTGCTGTACGGATGACACTGCTTGGTATTGGGTCAGGGATAAAGCATGAACTTGTAAACTCACACAGGGGCCTCTCCTCCCTCCCTCTGTCTCGCTAACTCGCTCTCGCCCTTCGCGGTGTCATCAGTTAGCGGAGCCGGGCTCGATAGCCCGGGCAGCTCTACGAGAGCAGTGATTAGGCGTCTCTCTGATTCTCATCCCCAGCAGAGTTCACTCAGAGGTAAGCCAGTAGTTTACATCCTCAGAGACACTGCTATTCCTTTGCCTTTGTTCTCCGCCGTCTTCTGTTGCAAACAGGGTATTTATTCGATGCTGTTGGCATGATGTGGGAGTTTAATGTCTCCTACAAACACACAATGTAAAAAGTTTGGTTTTCTAAAACAGCACCTGCATCTCTGTCGTATATGATCACAGAGAGGTTTTGAGTGGTTCTCTGTAGATGTTCCACTGACCGGTCGGCACGGCGTCGGAGGTTTAGTCCCACGGGGGGCCCTTTGCTGTGATCCCGGCGGGCTGCGGGAGGTTAATCCCAAGAGAATGCAGCCTCGATCTGCCCCACCCGCAGCCTGCACCCAGGTACCGGCTGTACGATCGCCCAATGGAGCTCGGGGGTCTGTGGCCGACACCTGCCCCCCTACCCAGATTTCGCTTCTGCTACAAGCTCTTTTAAAATCATTTTACAACACCTCTGCGGACCTCCTGTGTCTAGAATATAAATCACTAAACACTGGGACATTAAAACAATACCTCCCCATCAGCCTTGTGTGTCCTTCAAAATATAGAAAATAATCATCAGCGAGGGATTTCTTTAGCGGCAGTGTTTAGGCATACCTGAATATTGAATAACAGTAATGACAATAACAGTAGGTAACACTGATGACATATTTTTAAAGAAGATCTTCCTTCGGGTGTCCAGCTATGAGAATTAGCGAATTCAGTTAAATCATGCTTAGATATGTATATTTAGTTTGTCAACGATAAATACATTTCAAACGGCATAACATGCATCTGTTTTTCCCCGGAGTCCTTCACACATATCTGTGAGTAATTAATGTAGATCTTGACAGATGGAGAGAAAAGTGTTCTTGTAAGAGGGAAGGGTAATGTGTGAAGTGCAAGCATGGAGGGAGCCTCTTGTATTATTTGCTGCCTCTGCCAGCTGGACCGGCCAGATTCTCACAGGTAGAAAGTCAAGCAATGAATTGAAATTCGTTGCCCGCCGTGCGTTTGTTGTTATAAATCAATGTAAAATGCTTTTAATGTGGTTCTAAAATCGGCTTCAGGGAAAGTAACCCTGTCATTTACAGTGTATCTTAGTATGTTAGTGGATCAAACAAAGTGCTATTTATTCCAATGATAATTGTAACCTGAGGTCATTTTTTTTAATTTCATTGCCTCTATGTGTGTGCGTGTGTTTAAGGGTGTGCTTGCGTGTGTGTGTGTGTGTGTGTTATTTAAAACCATGCTATTTCTGAATGCATCGAGGTCTGACTTAAATATTAGCGTAACTACATTATCACAGTGTTTTTTTGCCTGGTAGCAAACAGTACAAATGAGGATTACAACTCTTGAGAAGGCAACAGGTCATGGTTGGTAAGCTGCCCGGGGGGGTCACTGATATAGAGTCATTTTTGACAGGCTGTGGAGGAGGATCTATTGTTCCCGGTGTGTCTGGATGTTACCTGCAGGCACTATCGCTGAGACTACAGTATTATCCTATTATTAGGCTCAGTTGTTTACGCTTATTACCGCTTGTCAGGTAGGCAGAGAATCCTTCTGAAAATGAGCATCTGCAGAAAAATACATGACTGCTTCTTTATCTCATTCGAGTGCGTTGGCTTACGATAATTTTCAGAGGCCTTTAAGAATGTCTTGATAGGACACAACAAGCAGAAACTGAAGGTTTCTGTTTACATGCTAGCATTTGATTTTGCTGCACCACAGACAGCGTTATTTAGCAGCCAGTGTAAGGAGGTAAGAAAGGCTGCATCTGTTTTATATGTATTAAAGCTGATATAATTATGGTCTTGATCCAGTTGAGAGTACATTCTCAGTAAGAGGAAATCGTGGATTGAAACAGCCTCGATTAATGTCTCTGTTTGTAGAGGAAGTGAACAAAATAAAAAAAGCCTATCATATGGTCTGGCAGATTTTGGGCAGTGGACCAGGGATGACAAATGTGCTCTTGCAATAATTCAATCTGCTCTCATAATTCTGTAACTTTTAGGGACAGACAGAATGAAAAATCTCCAGCAGTTTAGCCGCCAAGTTAACGTCCAATAACTGCGATCAAGTGTTAGTTAAGATGCTTTTCTCTCTCGTTTATCTATTGACAGATTGAGGGGTACAAAGACACTGGGCAAGTGGCAGAAAGTTACTGGGAATATGTTAACGAGGGGATTTGGTACCAGATCCAAAATTTCATTTTATTGATCAGAGTTGTGATATGAAGTTTAAGGAACAACAGAGTTGTACTTTTTTTACTGCACTAGGTGATTGGTGGCGTTATAGAACACATTCTCATGCAATTGCCAACTTTGTTTTATGATTCAGACTAAGACTTTAAGACTAACAAGGAACATTTTGGCCTTGACAGCTGAAATAATGTAAAGCCAACATTCTGGTATGAATTCTGCCATATTTTATGAATAGAGTAACATTATGAAAACAATTAAATTCAGTATTTTTAGGTATACAGTCAGTCAAGTAAGAAAGTAATATGAAACATCTATTTTAAAGTATTAAACTGCGGTTAGCTGCAGAGAAATAGTAAACAATAGTAATATGTGAATCCACTTTTTGTTTGCAGAGTAAAATGCTCGTTCGGGTTGCTTCCTAGAGGTGGACGTACAGGTGTAAGTGTGGAATAACCTCTGCTCTGTCTTAAAAACAGCTTCTCGTGCTTTAGTGATGGGGGGACACGGCCGGTGTTGTTATTGGATTAGCAGCTCGTATGGTACAAATTTATGGTGGAGCGTTTGGATTTTTTTCCTTTAAAAAAAAAAAAATTGTGCATTTTCATAATCCCGGGGTCTCACTTGGCATGTCTTGTGTTTACATCTGCACCGGGGCCGATCGCAAAAGGCTGACAAAATTATGAATGGTTTTAAAACCCAACTTGGTGGAGAAAGGGGATGCCAAGTTCAAAAAATGTTAATTTTTTCATATCATGTATCTTGTGCAATAAATGCCTGTGACAAAAGTGTGGGAGTAAGTCTTTCTAAATGGCTGTGAAAGTTTGCAAGGCCCTGTCAGCAGCAATTTCCCTCTGCTGCAGAGAGCCTGGGACGTGTCAATGCGGGCGTGTGAGACTGAGATTGAGGAGAGCAGCATGCGAGGCGCACACTCTTTCTCCCATAGAGCTCCAGTCCCTCAGCTCCCCCTCCAGTGGAGAGATCTTGGCACAGTGTCCTCCCTTCATCTGTTCCCCCAGGCAGAGCAGCTCCCCCAATGATCCACACTTCTCCATATTTTACACCCCCGAAATGGGCACCGCTCCGATCCCCCTTATTTCTCTTCGTATTTCACTCTTTTTTATCCATTCGTTTGTGTGTTTTCACATTCTTGCATTCTATCGCCAAATGCGAGTTGAGTTGTTGATTGCCTCAAATATTTGGAGGTTTGCAGACATTTTATAATCCCGCGGGAATCCGGGAGATCAACGCAGTAGATTAAGACTAGTGGTCTGAAAAAACAACCACACAAAGACGCTACAGCGATGTATCACTGCTGCCGTTTCACTTCATAAGGTGTAGTTTGTTTCCTCAAGGAAATGCCACATTGATTCAAAGATCCAAATGGGATGTGTCTGGTATATATTTTAGTAAACCTTTCAACGGGCATGAATTCAGAAAATTTGGGATTCAGCTCATCGATGCTGCGTGCGCTTCAGAGATGATTTATGCAACCGCATTCTTGCTTGCCTGCAAGGATGTTTGCCTCATATCCCTCGCATACATAGATGACATGCAACAAAAAAAAAAAAGTCACTTTGTAAAATTGCAATAGGCATCACCTTTGCTTCTTATTTTAAAGCACGTGAAGTCTGTCTGGCCAGGAGACCAGCTGTGAATAAACAAATGTCTTTCAACTGCTCGTTCTCTCCAGCAATTCAATTTCCTGTCGCTTGTGTGGGTGTTGACCTGCGTTGTCCGCGTAGGGATCGGCCAATGCGACGGGATGTTTTTTCTGATTGTGACTGGTGGTTGGTCAGAAGGGTTAATGAGCCTTTTGAGTGATGCCAACCTGTAGTGGGAGGTGTTTAATTGACACGGGGAGACTAGGTCACATCACAAAACCTCAGTTTTTGTTTTTTCAAGTGTCAATGGGAAAGTGCCTGATTTTGTTTCCGAGCAGTTGTGGTTTTGACGGCTGTAGTTTAATTTATAAATTAGTGTGTGTGCATGTATCTATACAGAGAGTGAGGTACCATACAATTTGTTTGATGAGAGATGTTTTAGTAGAGCAGCTGAAGCTCATGCCTTAAATGTCAATTGGATCAGTGTTTTTGATCCGTGTTTGTCAAGCAGCACAAGTTGCACCAGCCATATATGTATACATATATATATTCATTATTCCAAGGTCATGCAGTCTTGCTCTGTAGATGATGCAATACTTAGTGTGTATTCTTTATCTATAGCCACAGCTAAGAAGGTAGAAGATTTCCTTAATTCAGCTGAGAGGGGAGCGAGGTCATGCTGGACTCTGCAACACGGCACCACAGATTTACACTGATTCTCCAGCCGAGGTCTCATTAGAGCAGCAAGACGACAAGGACACACTGGACTACCTTGTTTATTATGGACTCATCATTCACCTTGCTTTGAGCTGAATAATTTAGCTTCACTTCACTTATCACAACATGTGCTGAGGTTCTCCTCACAATGAGTCAGCCGTGCTAAAAACCCTCTTTAAGCACGGAGAGAGGCGTTTGAGAGCCTGATATTTGTTGCCACACACTGTGCAGTGCCGCATAGTGTTCCTCCGCAACCAGCGTTGAGCCTTATGTGAAGCCCAATTTAGCATTAGTTGTAGAAACGGGCAATTTACACACAATTTACAAATGCGTTCCCGATTCTCTGACCGTTGTGTTTTCTCTTTGGGTGTTTGTGAAACACCAAGTTGTGTTTCAGGAAGAGGGCATGTTTGCTCATTTACATATGTACAGATAAAGCTTTCTACAGAGCAATTACAGGTACCTACTTTTGAGTATTACGTATTAGCATTTCACTCCTTACGGTGACTTTGACAACAACTTACCATAACTAACCAAATGTATAACACGACATGTCGTTGCTGACATTTTCCCTGTTCAGTGTTTTCCTCCGTTCCAGGGAATTAGCCTGGATCTGTGGCCGGACTGAGGGCTGCGAGGCTTTTGGGCCCAAAATGCCGGAGATTCAGGGTTTTTCATATGAAATTTTTTACTCGGATGAGAGATAGATTTTGTACACAATCTAAAGAGTGTGTGTACAGTGCTTCACATCTTTCAATGCACTCCCGACAGTTTGCAGGGCAGACGCATCGTTTTAACAGAAGAGCCAATGTTTTCATTGAATATCTTTTTTTAGAATGATGGCTTTCCATCAATAAATCATTGACATAAATTCAACATATGGGAATAAGTCAATTTAGCTTTAGCGAGGGATAGCTTTCTTTGGTATGATTTTTAGATGTTTTTTATGCATTTCTCTCAATGTATGTGTAATGCCTAATAACACAATTATACAGGGAAAACAACTTTATTTTAAAAACACTTTTCAGTGTCAAATCTTTAACACAACAGGGTATTTCATTATCATTTTGTCTGCGTGCGAAACCCTGGCAGTTAAGTGTAAACTGTGTCTTTAGGTGTCTCGTATTCACCCACCAGCTGTCCGATTTCTTTCAGAACCACATTATTCGATCCTCCGTGTGCATTTCCATCACAACTTCCAATTTTTTACGGATTCCTCGAGTTTAAGAAACAGTCAAGTGGAATCTTCCCCTGCAAACGTTGTGTGTTTTTTTCAATCAATTATGGACAATTACCAAAATAACCATCAACAGATTGTTGTTGAGCTGTCAAAGTCAAATTCCAGATTGTGAGCCTCTCCCTCCCTCCCTCCGCTCTCCCAGACTCCAAACCAATGCAGATGTTCTGGTGTGGTCTCGCAGCGATAATTACCGTAACAAGCAAATCATTAGTCTCTGAATGGCGGCAGGTAATAATAAATACAACACTCGGTCTTACTTTTCGGTTTGCAAGTAGACATGATGCAATGTGAACGTACAAAAGAGTGCCCTAGCTATTCTCTATACATTTATTTTTTTATTTTTAATATGTGTAAGGTTTCTTCCTCCATTAAACTTGTTGTGCCTTAAATTATTTTATTTCTTAAATGCTTGCGTCAAAACAAATATACACAGAACGTATATACAGTATCCACCAGATGAAAACACACTCAGGCTTTCAGCTTTGTTATTGTTTGATTAAATCTAATTTAATGACAGTTTTCTGTTTAAAAGCAACATCAGCTCTTCAGGGTTCAATCATTCAGTGTCCTCTTCATTATGGACTTCCAGATTCACTTCAATAAGGTCTTTGGATTGCAAGCCATCATTTGTGTGTTAACTTCCTCTCCCTGGCTAATTGAAGGCCAGTTGGACGGTTTAGCACACAGTGTGCTGTGCTCATTATTATGGTGCATGAGGGATATGCATGCTTTAGCATCCATCTATGTTGTAGCAGCTCCCAAAGGGGGAACAGAGCTTGTGTTCTGCTGCCGGTCAGGCAAATAGAAACAGTGAAGTATTGTGGCTGTATGAGACCAGCTGGCTTTGTGTTTGTGAATTCTGCAGCCTGCAGAGATCGTCTGCTCCACACCTCAAAGATGTCCTTTAACTGCAAAATATCCGTCGTTTAACCCTTAACTGCATTTTATTTTATGTTTTTTTCCTTAAAAAGGGGTGACAGGGTGTAATTTTGGGGTGTAACCTCAGATGTACCACTCCCCCGTATAATATAATTTCATGTTTTTGAGAACAATAGTTCATTTCAGAGAAGAACAAGCTGTTACAGGTCGTTGTCACGTTTTTGAAAGACTGTCACATTATGTAACAAATGATAAAATAATTATTACATTTCTTACCTCCTCATTAGCAATATTCATCATTGCAAATAAACATACACAATTGAATCGTTCTTTATCCTGTAATTATCTCCACGGTGGCCTGTTATGATCTGAGCGTTTATTTTTTAACAGACAGCTGCCCCCGTATAGAAGCCCAAAACAATTTCCCAAAAGGCCAGACGAAGCACGGCGGGCTTCATTGTCGCAACAAAGAACCATTGGTATTATTCATAATTAAACTCTTTTTTTGCGTACCCTGCATATCTCCATTCTTCTGCCTCTCTCGCGCTCACTCTGGTTTCGGCACTCGGTGATTTGCACCTCGTAGCTGGGAACATCTGTCTGGCGTCAGAGTGGAACCTGGCTGTGCAGATTGGAGCAGGTAGAGGAGCACATTGTAGCCCAGCTAATGATGAGAGTGTCTGCCCTCTCTCTCTTGGAGGAGACGCAAGCTGCTGCTTCACGCTCGCTCACTCCACTCATACGCCCAGGGAAACAGATTTCCAAACATATGCAGTATGTTTTTTAATCCAGTTGAGCACTTCATTTCCCAGCAAACACAAATAACCTTACGGGACATCCATATCTTATGACAAGGGGGTGGGCGCAAAGGAATTGAAAAAAAAAAAAAGAAAAAAAAAATCCTTTTAAATGTGATTTCGTTTTTTTTTTCACTCAAAAGTTGCTAAACGTGCTCATAAGCCGGGTTACAGTTTGCTTGTTTATGGTTTCTCAAACTTCTACGCAGACGTGCCTCCTGGCTCCAAGTCATATGAAGCAACTTTATCCAATCTAAACTCCACTTGGTGCACCTGTTGTCGTCCTTTGTTTAAACTGAGAGTTGAGTAGTGTCTTAAAGAATTTGAACAGATTGTTTTCAAAGATATCCATGTCAGAATAAATTAAAATAAATGAATTAAGAGTAATGCTACAGAAATGTCTTAGCAAATTACAAAGAATATAACAGCTAGTATTTTCTATTATACATTTCATATTGCAGCTAGAATTAGTTTGACCCTGATAAAAGTTTCCACGCGGGTCATCTTTTCTCTTAAATATGCTAATACTCCCTGAGTACAAGTCAACAATAGCTCTTAACATGGAGGCTCAGCTGGAGGTGCTTAACATTTAGAGCGGCGCCCGTCCTGCTGACAAATGTCAGAGGTGGTTCTGCATGTGAGTTCAGCCTGTGGAAGCCGTTCCCTCATCGCACCTATTCACGCTCCCCTTGCAGCCCCTCCGCCACATCAGGAGGCCGGCGTTCCTTACTTTGCCCGTTTCAGATTTAGCTTGGCATCTTAATGCTTTTCATCTTTTACTAACATTTTTTCCGCTTGCCTGTGGGTTTTGCGTGTGCGTGTGTGTTGTCCGCATGCACGTGTGAAAGAGGTTAAAAGTTATGGCAGATTATTGGGGCCCGCGTTGCTGTCGCCGTGGCTCTATCTGCTGCATCTGGACCCCCCCCCCCCCACCCTTCCCCACCCTCCTCCCCCGCTGGTCTTGTGGTCGCAAACATCCGGCATTAACACGATCGATCTTATCTTCACTTTTCAGCTTATTATCGTCGTCTTCTTCTTCCTCAGTGTGGGCTGCTGCTCTCTCTGTTCTCCGCCACCTAAGAGGAGAATTACATAAGAATCCTCCGCTCAGTTGTCAGCTCCATCCCCCGTCTACGTATATCAAACACACATATACACACACGTACACACTGTACTGCAGCCGATAACCTTACACATTGCCATATTAATCTACAGCTTAATCGACAACCGACCCCTCCTGCTGTGGTTGCCTTGGTGAGATGCTTGAGGAGGTTTCTTCACTGCAGGAAGAACGTGAGCTCCGAGGGTTTCAGAAGCTGTGAACGCCGTACGGACAGCGAGGGAGCAGTCATCCAAAATGATAGTTGTCAGATGTTACTTAATAGTTTTTGGAGGAAAACTAAATTCCTCTCGATCGTAACCCTGCACGGTCTCTTCCTTCGTACGCTTGCAGATGTATTTCAGGAAGTAGGCCTGCTTTGTTTCAGTGTGCTAACGTGTACCCCGCACACCGTCCTGCGTGAATCATAATTAGTCCCCGAGAAATCACGGACAACCTGGAAAGCCGCCTTTGATCCAGTCTGTCACACAATAGCCAAGCAGGGAAAAAAAAAAAAGAACAGATTGGACCTTCTCCATGCAAATGCAGTTTAGAACCGGTAGCTCAGCACACATAAAGGCGCTTCTTTTAATACGTGCCCCCTTCCTTCACACCCACGACCATTGTGTACAAAATCCTGTTTTTTTTCCTGAAAAGATTTCCAGTCGCTGCCGCAGACAATGTTCCCCCACACAAGCTGTCGTCTTTGTCCCCCCTCCCCCCTTCACTCTCACACACACACACACACACACACATACGCACACACACTCAGTAAATCAGGATCTCTGGCAGTTGCCCCTGCGTGCAAATATATGTGTTTTGGGGCACAGCTGGGGGGCTTGAAGGAGTCTGCCTACCTGTTCCCCTGTAAACTGGTCAACTTTGACAGACATGGATCAGGGGGGAGAAATCAGACAGGGAAACCAGGAGGGGGTAGAAAGGGGCGGGTAAATGAACAAATGTCATTGTCGGCGGGGGGCGTGGGGGGGGTTGCTGAGGCCGCGGCTGTGGAAAACGCTTCCTCTTAGGGGTTTCTCCTGATAGGGCGCGGTGAAGGGGAGTGAGGCATGCTGATAAAAACAACTCACCCACAATTATGCTCACCTAAAATAGCCCTTATTTAAGTATACAGCATGCTTGCCAGTTAATTGTACACAAAAACAAAGACTTCACAAAAGACCTCCTGCAGCCAATGTATTTTCTTTTATTTTGACATGATAATTAAGCGTGACGGCTCTGAATGCTCAGTTGGCAGATATCATATATGCCTGTCTAACTCTGCGTGCTGATTAGGATTGTTTGTATTTGCTAAAAGTTATACCAAACTACGAAATTAGAAAACTTCAAGATAGGTCAAGGAACAATATTGTATGATGAACAAATAATTAGAAGTGTTGTGGCATCTCAGATTCCGCATAATTAAATAAAGTGAGCTCACATGTCGGAAACAGTGCAAGTGGAATCCAAAGTGATTTGACAAAATACTCAACAGTCCGGACATCATTGTTATCAAAGCTGAATGAGGCAAGTTTGGCAATTATATGTAGATGTGCTCAGTTTCATGAATATTAAATAATACTTCAGTACCTGACAATTACAGAAATCGCACAAAAAACAAGTCCGTTCTGTGCAGATCACTGCCCGTATCTATTCCTAACCAAGCAGCTGACTGCATGGGATTTAATCACAGTGTTCCTAATATTCCCAGGAGTTAACGCTTTTATTATTCACGAGTAAAAAGACACCATCAGTACAACGCTTTCAGGAGAAGCCAACATTTATACATTACTGCATTTCCTCTCAATTGTTCTCAGGATTTGTTCAACTTGTTCTAATTTATATGCTGTAGGACTAACAACCATAAAAATCTACCAAGACCCCTGATCTGTACTATTGACCACTATCATAGCCACGAGGTTTGTTACAACGTGGTATTTTTATGCTAAACTTGGTGAGAAAACCTGTTTACGTTCCGGGGTGGCTGTATAGTTCACTTCTCTCAGTAGCTCGGTCTGATTCCGAAGCGCTGTATAGATTTCTTTCAGCTGATGAAATTAAAAAGACAGCAGTGTGTGTGTGGTTTGCCTTCCAGCTACGCGATTTGCCTGTGAGTTCACGATACGGGTTGAGAGGGGAGTTCCTTTGGGGGGGATTAAATAGCTCCCTCTCTTCCTTCCCTCCTCCCTTGCCCTCCATACTTGCAGAACACAAACAGCTCGCAGGGCTGTGCTGTACTTGTACAACATGTTTGCCACAGTGCCGCTCACAGGTAACAATAAGCCAAGGTCAAAGGTTAAGAGGAATTGTGGAGCTCGGATTCTCGTGTGTTCCTCTGGCAAACATCGCGCAAACAGGAACAGGAAACAGTGCCCATAGTGAGGCTGGGAGAAAGAAAGACCGAGAGAAGGAGCGAGCGAGTTGTCTCAGTCGAGAGGGGGCATCAAAAAGAAAAAAAGAGCGAGGCTGGTTTCTTAATAAGATAAGGAAAGTTTTATGGGTTCGGACAATTCTAGTGTTGCTCTTTGTCTAGTCTAATACCAGTTACACCACAGCCTAAGATTAAATACTCATATTACAGAGCTGCCCTTACGTTGGAGCATTAGCAACTGACCTGAAATCAGCGGTGAAGTAATTCCAATAGCAAGACAACAATGTGAAAATACTGAAGATCTGCATTCAAATAGGCAGCAGTTTGAGTTTGTGATCCAAAGCAGCAGAAAATGCACAGGAACGCCACAACTTCCCACTGGTCTACTTCGGCCATTTCAGCGTATTACGTATCACAGGAGCGTATCTCGCCGTGAGCACTGTTACGTCCCTTGCCTTCATATTGTCTCTCTGTGTTTTAGGAGAACGCTCGGGGAGCCTCTCCAGCCGCCGATGAGGCGATCGGCGATGCCTACATTGCCGCCTCCCATGGTCGTTCTCTCCCGCTCCGGGGTTCGATGTCCAGACCGCCCAAGAGGCCGTCACGAGCCGACGAGGCCGACACGTCAACCGCTGCTGAGGCATCAGAAACGCTTCCATTTCCTAGAAAATGGTCTTAGACTTTAAAATGTTTAAAAGTCTAAGACAACTGGTGTTCTTTTTATATATTTACAAATTGTGTTGTCAAGAAACCACTAATGTCGCCTGCTGCTGGGAAAAAGGGGTCGAGGGTGCTTTCGATAAATCAATCAGTGCCGGCCTGAGCCTCTTGGGGGCCCTGAGCAGAATGTTATTTGGGGGCCCCCCTCCCACCACCACGCACAGTCACCTGTGCTAGAAGATAATTGGCACAAATGTCACGCTATACTGTTATAGCGAAAATTATAAACGAATACAGTGAGGTTATAATACAAAACTAGGGCTGCCAGGGGGCCCCAAGCAGCCGCTTAGTTCGCTTATGCCTTGGGCCGGCCCTGAAATCTGATTTTTCCAGAGGATCCGTTTGTCACTGAGAAGTCAGTGTCACAAGGTTTTTTCCAACTCGTACACGACAGGCGTCACTGGAGATTGTCCAAAAACGACGAAGCTCCAAGCAAACCGGTGAACTTGGACGCCTGTCTGAACCGTCGGTTGCGTTTAAGCCGCGGTGAAAGTCTATCTATCTCTGTGAAACCAGATCCCTGCCCCCGTCGATCTTCTGAATGGGAAGGAGATTATCCATTTAATCTTTTAATCATGCATACGGTGTACATAGTTGGTCCTGTGCCTAAAACCTTTGTCCTGATCACAGCCACCTTTTGCGTTAAATCCCTCTAACCCACAGACTCAATCAGAGCAGCGCTGACACTGTTGCACACGGCTTGCAGTGTATTATACCCGTGATGCCCTGTTGAAATGCTACCCAGACCAACGGTGCATGAATATTTAAAATACGTATTTTTTTTAAATCCCTCATTGCCAGAAATGTATTCAATATGAAGGCAGATGTTTCATTACATGAATTAGGTTACTGTACATTTTGCGCAGTATATGTTCCCCGAAAGTAGGAATTAATAATGAAGATGCTTTTTGGCCTGAAATTGCTATTCAAACAATTATGTACTTAGTTTCTTCCAACAAATGCATTCCACATTATTGTTTTGCCTCATAGCAAAGCACCCAAAAGACTAAAACCTTTCATTTCAGCAAAGGCCGCTTTTGGTCACCGTCAATAAAAGCATAAAAGCATTTATTTCCCACGTTTGTCAAATTAGCGGCATACTCCATCTCCCATAGGACTTGTAAGGTTCATTAACCTTTCTGTGAAGTGGGACAGGTTTCCAGCAGTTACCATAACCTCTGTCTCTCTCCTACCTCAATTATAATAGAAGAATTAAACATCCAGTGATTCAAAACCGTAATGCTGCCTCTTAAATCCCTTTGTACCAGCTCTCAGTTGTTAATGACTAAAGACACTGAATGAACTGTTGAGTTATCAACAGAGAAGCAAACGAAATGGCTGCTCCCAAACAGCAAGGATTACTCACTTCATGTTCAGTTTTTTTGTTTGATGGCGCCAGATTGGACTGTTTCTAGAATTATTATTCATGTAAATGGTATGTGGCCTTTGCTTTCTTTGAATAACACAATGTTGCATTAATGGGACATGTAACAGTCGGAAACTATGCCACATCTGTGTGGAAACTCGCGGTTTGTTCATTTATTAATCGTCGCATTTTATGGATATTTCCACCAAATTTTACGGCTTTGTTTTTTACGCCATGGCCATCACTCCCTCCAAAGTCAAAAGAATAGACTGACCTTGAACTAATTAAGTGGTCAATTACACGCCTGTTGATCTTTTTTAATTTCTTAATAATTAGATTAATTGTGTGGGCAAAGATTTCGCTCTCTTGTCCACCTACTCCACCTTCCGCTTCTCTTTCTCCTCCTCCACGTCTGGGCCCACAGAGTTTAAATACTCATTTATTTTGTGTCACCGTTCACACTAATCAAAAAAAAAAAAAAGATTTAAGATTTAATCTAATTTCAATAAGCTTAATCTTCCTCTTACTCGGCCACCCCTGTATATCTCCCCCGTACTCTCAAGCATTCATCAAAAGTGTATTGTCTACTATAACAAATTCATTAACTATTTATAAACCGCTTTCACAGATTGATGTTGTCGCGGCCGTAAAGGCCCCGTCCTCCGATGCAGCCTGTGAGCTCAGGCTGGGATTCTGCAGCGCCGCCCCCGGCAGTGGGAAGCCCTGCGCGGGGACATGTCAGAGCCCTGTTTGCTTGTTGTGCTGATGGAGCCGGGGGGTGTAGGGTGGGGGGTGGGGGGGGGGGGGAGTGGGCCGCCGCGTTCGGGTTCCAGGATTCCCTTCAAATGAGTCAGCCAGCCCCCCCCCCCCTACTCAAACCGACTGTTACCTTGGGAACTCACACTTGGGCTTCCCTCAACAGGACTAAAGTACAGACTCATCAGCACCCATGCTCACTAACATACACACACACACACACACACACACACGAGCTTGAAAGGGCTTCGAAGCAGCATCCGGGTTGGACTAAAATGATCTTATTAAAACGCTCTGCCTTTGGCCTCTACTCTGCCCCGTTAGGCCCAATCTGCTCCACGAGAACGAGATGACCAACGCAGCACGGCCACTTTGTTGAGGCAGATTTGTAATTTATGCAAATTACGCTGAATAGATTGAGTGTGATAATGAGTTTTGGTGGCTAGTGTCTTAAGTCAGTGATTTGAGTAATGGTATGCTTCCCGACTAATGAGCACCACCGGGGTGGTGCAGGTTTGGTGTGTCAGGTGATGTCAGTGATGGCTGGGGTTCACTTAATAACTGGACTGTTTATGTTTCCAACTCAGTTCATTACCAAAGGCAAATGAGTTTCTTTACTAATGCCATTAGTCCAGCAGGCTATTGTTAAGTGGCTTAATTAGTTTGAAGCGCTGAAGCAGATCGTGGGTGACTCCCTCCCCCCTCCCCCCCCGCTGGCTTTCACCCTGTCCCGCCGAGGCCGATCCATCCCGCTCAGCTCATCACCTCTAGGTTGTGCTGCCAACCAATCACCTCAGATTCAAGGCTTTTGGCTTTTTCAACGGAGCCTCATTTACTGTAAATGGTAATATTTTAGAAAAGCTTATTCTTTTAGGGGTTTGATCCAATAAGGGTTTGTTTTCAAGGAAATAGCGGTGTTTATTTTTTAATAATTCAAGAACATTGCAATTTAATGAATTCATTGTGATTTAGGTTTGACGAGCATAAAGCAGGGATGGTTGATGGGCAGCCAGGACAACTGCACAGAAAGGCCCAGTTTTGCTGGCATGGTCGGGCAAAGTCAAACCGACCTGATAAACCCGAATGCCAACGAATTTAGTCAAGGCAGTGAACACGTATTCAATTGCTTATGGCTACATATTTTGTCTGTAAACTGTTACCTTGTGATTGTCAAAGGCAGGTGACGGGATTTCTCTTCACCCCTTCTAACAGGGAAACTTTTCCCAAGTGGCAGATTTACGCTGCTATCCTAATAGAAATCAGGTTGTCACGAACATATTCAGTGTCTTTTCCCTCTCGAGAGAAAAAAACGACGCTTAACCTTTAAACGATGAGGTTCCTCGTGAGACTCAGACTTTTAATTCACAATAACCCTGAAAATGAATGGGCTGATTACTGAGGAGAAGATAAGGAGGCAGTCATAAGCACTTGGCTCTGAGTGGAAAAGGCGCGGGGGGGGGCTGTGGCGAGGGGGGGGGGGGGGTGCGGAGGGAGGGATAGGGGGGGGCGGTGGCTGTGGCGGTACAAGTCCAGCCTCAGAAATAGAGCTGTGAACACCATCTGTCATGCTCTCTCTCCCCGTCTGTTAGCCTGACTGCAAGTAAAAAGGAGAACGATGCTCTCAGTGCCGCATTAGAAGGACGTGGGTGCTGATTGCCGTAGGTGTGGGTTTACAGGGTGTGCAAGGGAAGAGGAGGAGGAGGAGGAGGAGGAGGAGGAGGAGGAGGAGGAGGGAAGTGGTGCGTGTGTATGTGTGTATACAAGGAGGTGCATGAGTAACCGACAAAGGGAAGCACTCTCCCACTCAGGGAAGGAGGAGGCTTGTTGGACAAGTGGGTATTCCTGGTGAAACCGCACCCCTGCACCTTCTCACCACCTCCTCGCCGACTCCCACCTCTTGTCAGAGGATTCCCAGCGGAAGTTATGTAGACACATTATACAAACGCACAGCTCATCTTCTCATCTCAGGTGCGGAGGGGTTGACGATTCATGTGCAATATATACCGAGTCCCTGGGGGCCCGGAGGAGGTTCATCGTTGTCCCATTAAAAAGGCTGATCATTTCCAAGACTTTCATGACGGTGATAATGAACAAATTCCTTCATGGGGTGGTGGATGATGGATTAGTTGTTCTGGATAAGCCTTGGTTTCCTTTTAGTTGGAACACAGAGCGAGAGTTGTTTGCGCTGAATGCTGGTGGCCGGAGTGTCAGGCGATTACGTGACCCGCAGAAGAAGCTCTGGTGCATCGCTTTTTTTTTTTCTCCCAAACCTCAGAATTATTCATCGCTCATAACGTGTAGGTTGTTCGGGAACCTTCCTGCTCTTTTTTCTGAGTCAGAGCGTGAAACAGAGTCAGTAAAACAAGAAGGCAAGCTAGGCCACGACGAACCACGGGGAGAGACACGATGGAACGTTGGTAACACTGATCCGGTGTCTAAAGCGGCGGACGGCTCCTACGTTTGAAAAGAGACCAATGGAGAAACCTACAGTGATTATAATTTAATTTGCATTTAGGAACAGAGCCAATATTTAGTCTATCAGCTCGCCTCGATTTAATTTTTTGTTTGACATGTTTGGGTTGATCCAGCTTTCCCCCGGTTTCAGGTGCCATCATACCTCTCCCCCACCGGTTTACTGCTCACTAAACTCCACAGCACCCCTCTTTAAATAATGACAAAGCATTATTCTCTCTGGTAAAATACTTAACCTCCATTTTGTTGCTTTCTGTCAGTTCCTGCCTCTCCCACACACTCAGTGTGTGATTCAGCAACAGGAATGGGTATTTCCCTTGAATGAGATGTTAAAGTTTCAGAGTCTCAGTTTGTTGGACTCAACGTCTCTCACACAAACTCAACCCGAGTACTCGATGTATTTATCGATGCAGATCAATGCTTTGCATGATGTTTGAAATGAAATTGTCCATTAAACGTTGCTTTAAACTATTGACATTGTCTCTGTCTTCCCATTTTCTGAATGTGCGTCACTCAACAATAGATGAACCGTGTATGCCTGTATGTCTCTCTACGCATAAAACAATAAGAGTTCCAGGAGCCAACATTTCAAATATGTTAATTTGTGCATCAATATGAGTAACTGAATATCAAATAATTTTGTGAGACAGATGAGAGAACATTGTCTTTATAATATATTGTAATCTTGTTACTTTATAAGAAGCAACAGGAAACCAACGCGTACCAAATGTATACATTTATAACACATTCATAACATATATTTATTGACCCATGATTTAATTAATCATTTTTATGCTTCCCAAATAACATGAATACGTTTTTTTTATGCTTATTGTCATAAGACAAGGTGTCCTTATTAGGATGCTATCCATATTATCCTTGCTGTAGAAATTGTTAGTTCGGTTTTTGTCTTCTGTTTGCAGCAAACAGTAGCAATCATCTAAATGAGAGACCAAAGTTGGTGCTTGTTCACCAGCTCATTAGAAGGTACAACCGACAATGTGTGAGCCTTGTAATGTTGTTATATCCCTTATCTATGACATCATTATTCCCCAATTTTGCACGGGTGTGGTTAACAAGAAAATTATTCAACATGATTGGTTTATATTAGATGGATTTAATTGAATTTGAACCGCCCGAACAACACTATAATCATTAATATCAGGATTTCAGTGTGTTGCATTTCATTTTGGTGCCCAGATGTTGCTGCAAAACTTCAACTTTGCACGCGTATTTCTATTCATAAAAACATACTGCGAGACTAGAATTATACTCATATTAAAACCCCCACTTAAAGCTGTACTTTTTTAATACAAAAAAAAACAACACAATTAACACAGCGAGTGGCTGTCAATCATTTAGTGGTCAGAACTGTTCACGCTCTGTGTCCCGCCCCCACAGCAGGGTCCCTGAGGGAGGCCGCCCACCATGTGAGAATGTCCTTTAGATTAGTGTGAGCAAGTCCGTCACTCCCCAGTGAACACCAAGAGTCAGCGACCTCACACTGCCCTGCCCTGTCACAACTACTGTGATACCAGTTAAAGCACCACAAAACCCATTACCTTTAAGACGTTTGTATCTGGTGAGTATCAATATATGTGATTCTATCTCGGTTGTGCATATACGCATATAAATTGTCTTTTAATGTTCGGCTGCATTAATATTTTGCTTAAATTAGCTGTTGTTTATATTCCATGTATGTATCAATGTATCTATGGAAATTAAAAACACACAGGGTGCCATGGAGAGCGAGAGTCGACTATTAAGATGTGATAAAATGTTGCACGCTCAAATGTTGACTACCTGTTGCTATGGCAATGGGTTTGGATCCTGCAGGCTGCAGGACTCTTGCTATTTCTAAATAAAGCATTTTTTTCTCACTGATCAGTGGATGAAGAAGATAGTCAGGGCTGAAACTAATCTTCTGAATTTGACCAGGCTGCGTAAACACTAGTGGTCTGCACGTACAGACGTACTCCTAAACCTGCTAAACAGCAGTTACAGAAATATACAAAAGAGGACATGTGCTTTGCTGCTGCTGCTACATTTCTTTATTCTTTATAGAAAGTTTTGTATTCATTACAAACTGTGTCTCACTCTTGTCGGGATTTAAAGACACTCTATATACTTATAACAATGGATTAGTAACAATTTAATTAGCACTATGTATCATCATTGACTCTAAAACCGCATTTGTGATCTCTCCAATTTCCTAAATCTCCACATATGCAAAATCCTCCCTCTTCTTTCGCATGAATACAAACAAAACACTAATACTGAAGTGATTTATTGATTTACTGAAAGCGGTCTAACATTTTGAACAGTCTAATATTTTAAATTCCAGTTCAAAAAAGGTTGCAATTGCTGAGTGAAAAATCTGTTTGCATCCCGATGGTTATAAGGCAAAGGCTTCTTCCTCACTGGGAGCTGTATTGTAGCTCTTGTTGCTTAAGGAACAAAAGACATGGTAGAAAAAACACTATCCTGCTTGTCTTTTGTCCTTGCATGCTGCGCAGTAACACAGTACCTGTGTCACCCTGTGGGGGGAGCCTATGTGTGGGGAAAAAGCGGACAGGAATAGGTGCTGAGACCAGATATTTGATGCTTTCGATGGGGACTTCCACGCTCACCTCAAGTGGGGCTTTGGCTATTTCACAGACAACATGTTTAGTCTTTTTCCTCCCACTCAAGGATGCGGCCGTCTTCCAATAAGCAGCCGAGTCTATTAAACAAACATTCCTGTGTGTAATTTGCAGCGAGAAGCGCTTAACTGTGTGCTTCCTGAGGTTGAGGGAGTTTACTCTGACTAATATACAGGAGAAAATGCTTATGAAAAATTAAAAAACATCACATCGGGTAACATCATATCTGTTTCTAGGCAACAGGAAGTTAATGCACAATTAATAATATGGAGAATTGGTGCCTGGCTTGATTTGCTTTGGAACTGTTTCTATATTTTTAGATACCTAGCAGCAAATAATTGTCTTTTTCTAATCATCGCATAAGTTTCAATGTTTTATGGATATATGCTAAAAAACGGTATTTGTCTATTAAACTATGACCTAATCTGCTCCAATCTCAAATTAGTAGTGAGTGCAAATTCACAAATGAGAAGTTTTGTAAAGGTAACCTAGTGTTGGGAAACAGCACTTACTTTCCTCGACAGTGATTTACACAAACCGAAACATGCTGCTAGTACTTTTGGTCTTCAGAGGCATGTTTTTTATATTTGTTAAAATTTTCATTACACCTCAACAGCAATCAATGATTCAAATGCTCTGACAATGAAAAGGGAAAAATCGGGTGTCATTTGTTGGAACTGCATTCAACCCGTCCAATCTCTTCCCGTTGGTGAGCGAGTGTGACGAGTGTAACAACAACAACAACAGTCAGATCTGAAAACGGACACGGGTTTTGGATGTGATTACTTTCTTTCAGTGTCTGTATTGTTTCAAAAGGATTCATCCAAAGGAAAACCAGCCCACTGGTATCAAACAAGGCAGAGGGACTGAAGAACTACAGCTACCATTGTTTTTATCCTCGAGAAAATTAATCCAAATTCATACAGAGGATGAAGAATTAAGCCCCTTGATTTCAGTTGCATCATCGTGATAATCACATGCAGCACACTGCTACGCAATATCACCTATCTCTGGTCTCCTGATTATGATTCTTTGTTGCTTTTTTTTCCACGCAAACTATCATCCTCCAACCCCACCGCAGAAACCTGCTTCTCACCGCTTCCAGTTCATGTTGTTTGAGCAGCTTCCACACGCACCAGTGTCACTTACTGAGCCGTCCCGCGGGACACAGCACCCTGCCTTCACAGCCACGTTGCCTCATGCAGCGCCATCATCCATCATTTACCAACGACGATCGACACAATTACCAACAGTTTTTCAATCGGCAGTTGAAAGATTGCACATGGGAATTATAATGCAAGGCCCAAATAGTACCTCTGCAATTATCCACTTTGTTTTAGCAACCTACATACTATACTGGGGGTATTTGTGGGAGCTTAATTAAGCAAGTCGATGATTCTGTTTGCTGACATACAGTAGGATATTGCGTCATTTTACAACATTAGATTGATTTAGGTACTTAGTCATTGGTTTGAGTGGGCTTAATCCTTAATTTAGGGTGTTATGTTTGCATATTTGAAGACTGAAGCTGCTTGTGTAAGTGATTTGATTTACTATAAAAATGTCCCAATACAATACGGACGTCATCTGAACGAGTTTTAGCACAGCTTTGGTCTCTGGCTGTGTTTTCTCAGGATGCATCATTATGCATAAATCAGAAAACAATTATAACAATGTTCTTAACATATTCAGAGTTACAATAGAAGGATCATTTGTTTTCTCCAAATGCTTGAACTTAACGAGGGAAATGTTAATGAGGTTAGTGGGCACTTCTGCTGCACTTTTGGTTAGAAGACAAGTATGGTTGGCTCCCACGCACCTGCACGAGCCTCCCTGACCACGTCGTGTTGGCACCGTCCGCACAGTGAACTGCACACATAAATTTGCAACCTTGATAATTGTTGAGGGTATGGATTATTATTATTATTACTTTTTGAGCTTTTCATTCAAGAGGCAAAGGTGTTCGTCTACAGCAGCAAGCAGAGTTGTTGATTTGTTTACACGTCAGGTTCTCTGAAATCTCCTCCCTCGGAAGGGAAGTGTCCTATGCACTCGGGTGTGCATCGCCTCGCCTCGCAGGAGGCGTGCTCGTCTGTCGGTTCTACTCGGGTCACAGCCGGAGATTTGAGGGGAGATCAGGGCGGCGGGAGACTTCAAGCAATCTGGCCGTGAATTAGTGGCAGGTGCCAGTCTCTGATGTTTGAAGTTTTGACAGTTTAGTCTGCAAACAATCAATGCGTATTAGGCGGAATGTCTGTTTGATGTTGAAACGTCTGGAAAATAATCGTCAAAAACGTACTTTCCATATTCAAACTAACATTTGGCAAGGTATTGTTATAGTTTTCACTGTGTCAAAACTAGTTAAGATGAAGAAATAGTAGCATGAATAATAGCCTGCTATTTTGAATATTTTAATATATATTGTTGTGAAAAATAAACTGGAGCATACAAATTTTCTGCAACCAGCTCAGAAGTTGCCCCCACATCATGAAGTGATTGAACCGAGTGGATCCACCCATCCCTAATCTGCTGGATGAGTTTAACTGCCGCTGTTGCACATCCTCTCTCTTGCAAACGGCTCTATCTGTAATCAAATCAAGAAATCCACTCTTGGATAATCAAATGTCTCATTTGATGGGTCAATTCTGGAGAGAATAACTGCCCTTGTAAAGAGGAGATAATGGAAATAGACGCCGTGTGGCACATTAAGAATGACAGCTTCGTTGGGTTTTTATGAATAGAAAAATATTCAATTTCATAGTTGTTATTGGCCAGCTTGAATCCAATGGTATACCTGCTGTATTATGGACGGCCTTCCTTCAGCCACGGTTGCGGTATTCCCGTACAGACAAGAGGAGCAGAGGGAATCCCATGTCTCCCCACCTCCTCCGTTAAGTATGTTCACTTATTAGCGTCTGTCCTCCCTCCATGTGGTATGACACAGAGAGCATTTCTCATAGCCCATGACATTAATTGATGTGATTTGCAAAGGGAGAGCATTTAGACGTGGGTGGGAGACTCCTAATGATCGTTTTCCACTTCCAGTAGCGCAGTCACTGACTCAATTTTATCGCAAATTTGTCGTCTTTTTTCTTTTCATCTCTGACCATCGCTTAAATAGCAAAGGGGTTGAACAACGAGAGGTGGAGCCGGGGGGGGGTTGCTGTCTGCCGAATCGTGGGAGTCTGCCGGGCCTCCTGTGATAAGGTTATGCATGTGGGTCAGTGAACTGATGGGGACAGCTGGTTTGTTACACAAGGAACTACGGGGGGGCCTGCGCTCTTGGCACCGGGCACGGGGGGCACGATCGCGGGGAATCCCCCTTTACTCTGGCTCAGGAAGGCCGTCCCTGACTGGAGGCTGCCCCTGTGCCAGCGTAGGGGGCACGCGTGGGCACACAGGCCCTTGTGATACTTCTCAGCCACTTGGCAAGCCCTCAATATGTCCTGCTACTGTTCGGTGCCACCGAGTCAGTTTGTCAAGGGAAACAGTGTTAGCGTTTCCCGGGCAGGGAAAAATCGAGGCCTTGAGAGAGTCCGTGTAGTGTGATTTTAGCCTGAGCGGTGGTTTGTGCATGCAACGGTCACACATCCAGGCCCCAGCCTCCGCGGAAACAAAAAAAAAGCGGTGGATCGTCGCCAATAAAATCACAAATATTGGCTAGTTTAGTTATCATCTCTTTTTTTTTTCTCCCCCCCCATAGCAAATTGCAAAGCAGAGGATGTACACGATGCTGCTGTCGTGTGAATGAACGGATCACAGTGGAGTTAGCTGCTGGATGGTGTACGTTGCTCATCTTGCCTCCTAGAGCCCTACTGCCAGCTCAGCACACGGCACAGTAATTGAAGCCATTTGCAATGTTGCAGTGTGGTAATGGGCAGATCCATGTCTACCACCCACCCACAGCCTCTACCATTAATCAGAGCTGCGTGGAGTCAAGAGAGCCAGGATTTGGTTGCCACAGCAGGCCTGAGTTTCAGCCAGGAGTCGGCTCCTAAAGGAACACCTTGACGTTTTGAATTTTGCCAGGTTTTTTTTTTTTTAAGTTAAAAAAAGTTTTTTTAATTTTTCCTCAACCTCCATCATCCACAAATGGCTAAATATCCTTATTCAATGCTGAAATAAAACATCAAAGACCTGAAACACCTCATCAATTAGTCAATGAACAGAATAATATTTGATTAATTCATCACAGTGTCCAGTGTTTGGTACTTAGTGTACAAGATGCTTTTCATTGTCATAAGTAACGGTAAACAGAATTACATTTTTTTTTTTGGACGTATAAAACATTCTCCCATTATCATCATTTTAAAACCAAATGACTATCAATAATGACCAATAATCATCACCAGCCGTAGTAGCGGAAACAGTTAGTTGATTAATCAATTAGTTGACCAATGGAAAATAATTCTCAGCAAATACTCAGGGAATTGATTAACTACTTGGGACATTTGATTTGTTATTGATTGTGTTTCCCGGGACAGGTGTTGAATACTGACCCATTAGAAAGCAACATGTGACATGAATAGGACTGAATATTCCGTCTCTGGTTGGGTGTATTTGGTAACGATGTGCGCTGTGATAGTGACGGCTGGCCGGGAAGCCGCAGACAAACACTGTGACACCGTCCCTCGACCCAGGTCCCTCCCCAGCATCAGGCCCGATGAGGAAGACCACTCTGCGGCTGACCCCCCTGACCTCCTCCACCCACAAACAATTACCCTCGTGACATTAGGGTGGCATTATAACAAATGTGAATGTTCAGTTGAAGCTCGTAACCTGACATGGCTCCTTTTAGCTCGAGTGCGGTGAACAGGATCACTTGCCTTCGTGTATTTCTGAGACGCCGTAAGAGGTTTATCAGGGACACCGCCCACACCACTAAATGTAGCAGTTCTGTGTCACCTCACAGCGCGGTCCCGATCTTCCCGCCATAACCAGGCGAAGAAGCGAGGTGGAAACAAAAGGGGAGGCAGGAAGACTTTAACATCGCCCTCAGGTCCGACACTATCTGTCCTTTCCATGAGCGGGCGGATGGGAGAGGCAGAAACGCGTCTCTGTGCCGCAAACAGACAGACACCAGCCTATTTTAAGGTCACTTGTTAGTCTAGGCATTTGTAGGGTACCAGCCAGCGATGTAGCACCAGACACTGAATTTGCTTGACTTAGGATCGCGCCCAATGATTGCACAGCTTTAAACAGGATTATGTGTGTAAAGCCTTACAAGCAGTGCCTGGTTTTTACTTTCCGTCTGATCGTTACTCTACAATGAAATAATCTTCCGAGTGACGGTCTCTGTTTGATGGAATGTTGCCTAAAACTACCATGCAATAGTTTTTTTTTTCTCTTAAAGGTTAAAGGGCAAGTTTGACTATTAAACGCATGACTTATCCCTCTATATTCAGTTTGAAGTCTGTTGCCTCGGCTTTCCTTAAAGGTGCTGCATCTGGGGACCCTGTTCTGGACACGGAGGGTAGTTTGGGGATCTGCAGAGGCGGTGCATTATCTCCCACTGAGGCACAGGCCAGAGGGGCCACGAGGGCCATGCCCGATCACACAGGCAGGTCACTGGACTCCATTGACCTCACTTGATTATTGCAGCCCTTTCGGCAGGCAATCATCATTCACAGAGGGGACTTGACGAGATTTCGGTACTCATCTGCTCACCTTACAGTTGTTATTTATTAATCTTCCCCAGCTGAGCTCAGACCCCGACCGGACCTTATGGAAAACCCCGTACAAACCGAGGTGTCAGTCTCATAAGCCAAACATGCAGTGAGGCTCGGGGAGGAAGCATGAGGCCTATCTCTTTCATTGAAGTTTTAGCATTTAAACTGATCCGATGATCCAATTCTATTTCATTGACGATAAATACAATATCGACTTGTCAAAATAAAAGACGTTTTGTACGAAATGTAAATGAATCCCTCTGAATTGTTTTCCATTGATGAGAGTGCATTTGATGTGACACTTGCGACGTGTATTTCTTCTCCCCAGATCTCCTCGGCAAAATTGTGGCTCTCTGATGGCGAAAACAGCTTCGGCGAACGCCCGTAAAGAAAAAAAGCTGTACGCTTTCTATCGAGGCCGTCGTACTCAATGCATACGTCTGCGACCATTCTCTCCACCGATTTGGACCATTACAATAGTTGGCTTTACATTCCAAAGATGGACTTTCCTTCTTGAGCAGCTGTTAATGCTATCACTCTACATGTGGAAATACCATAATATCAGCAAAAATCCCTTGATTTTGGAGCGCGGCTTTGTCGTATGTATGTATGTGAAGACACATACAGGCCGACAGACACTTGCTCTCTCTAGAATCTGTTGAAGTTTGCAAGTTTCAAGCACACAGGGTTTTGTTGCCTTGGAATCAAAATTGTGAAATTGTCTTTTTTTTTGGTAAAGGGAGGGGAAGCTGCAGGGAATCAGCGGTTGTCAAAAATCTTAGAAGTGATATTGTCATACCAGCTGGATGGCCGTCTGGTGTTTGTTTAAAAGGGGAGGGAAGAAGAAAAAAAACGTCCAGGCGATTGAATCATATCTTCTTGCCAATACGTCCTTGCGTTCCCACCTCCATCATTACAGCAACATGTTTTATTTTCAGCAGTGCTGTTCTTAGTGACTCACGTCCCAGAGCCATGTGCTGCTCAGTTAGGCCTCGGATCCCTTAAACACGGGCCGAGCGGTCATGAGAAACACTCTAATGATGCACCGGAGATTGCGATCAGACTGTGTGAATAAAAAAGATCTAATGTGCTCGTTAGATTTAACTGCAAAACTATTTTGTATCAGACTGAAAAACACATTGGGGACTTATATACATTTCCAAACCAAATACCTTTAAATACTTTTTCAATTACTTGAATTGTTGAATTGTTGATGTTGTGTCATGCTACTTCACAGGAAAAATGCATCTTTGGGCCTTCATTACAAGGTTTGATGCATGAGCGTCCACTCCCGCAGTTCCTCAACCCAAACCACAAAGACCAAAGGAAGCTCGGATACCTGAATGAAGAATAAGTCAGTGCAACAACATAACTTTCCCTGAGTTCAACAGCGCAATGTCAGCACAGGTCAGCTTTCTTTGCATCTTATCTTCGAGTTAGAAAGAGATTTCCTTTTGGTGTAACACCAGCTGTTGGTGGTCTGCAGCAAAGGATTTATTGGATAGATTTTGACCCGCTGGGGGATTTCTTATTAGTTTCCAATCGCCGTCGGCAAGAGAAGGAAGAGGGTCTGATATCACAACTCGTTGTGGAAAGAGTTTATTCTAATTCAGGCGCGGAAACACGTCAGGGCCAAAAAAAGGAAGTGGGAGGTGAAACCGAGACCGCAACGCAGCCGGATGCTGCAGTGGAACTTGAACCAAAATACTCCACACAGACAGGACAAGGGGGAGGGGCCTCAGGTCCTGTGGTGGGTTGGGTGCAAGGAACTTGTGTTTGTGTCATTGTTTATCATATTTCCATTGACCATCCTTAACCCAATCGGAAACATTGAGGTGCTTTCAAGACCTTGATTGACCCCGTAAAAGCTGCTCTGACACACGTTGAATGTAACGTTTTCGACAATGAACCCGTTTTGAACTTTGCACCGTTGCACTAGAGGCCTCCCTGGGCGGTCTGCAGAGGATGGCGTGGATATACTTTTTCAACCCGTTCACGAGAAAGGTACTTTAGAAGGTGGGTCAGAGGACCCCCCGCTTGAGGAATATTGGTTTCAAACCAACAACCCTCCTCTGGGAGAGGGTTTGTCTCAATGCCCACGATGTCTGGAAAAGGCTGGATTTACATGAGGGGCTTTGATGTTGTGACGATCAATCTTTCGTTGGTGGTTTTATTGACCCTCATTTGGTGTCTCATCAGTGGGCCAGGCGGGAGTAGGTAATGGAGGTTTTTGTTCCTTTGGTGGTTAAGCCAGCCTTGGTTAAAAAAAAAAGTTGTGCCCTCCCAATGAACTCTGGGAAATCATCGATCAAGTTGTCCTGCATCTGCTTTGTTTGTTTTTTTCCGGCTTAGCAGTCAAAGCAGCCACGTCCACAACGGCCAAAACAATGCGCACATGCCCACAGTCAGTCAGACAGTCCGTTCCTTTTGAAGAGAAAATGTGTAGTATCAGTAGTCCGCTGGAATTTTGCTCCTGACCTTGATTCACTCGTCTCATTCGACTTATGAAATCCCATTTTTACAATTGGCAAGTGTGGTATCATTCCACACTCATTGTGAGGCCTGCCAAGTGGGAGAGCATTCTTCCAAAAAACACCTACTTGAATCCATCAGTACACCATTGAAATGCCAAAATTTGTACTTCCAAATACACGGTGCATTTTTTTCTCCTTCATAGCTCAGAGATATCCTGCCAAAACAGCTGGGTTTTGCCACTCATTTCACTTGAATGTGTTTATTTTTACTCCAACTGTCAGGAGAGTTGTAATATTCTGATTAAGAAAAACTGACAGCTGTAGTTCATTGGCCCACAGTATGTTGAAAATAACAAACTGTTCACGTCCCCTGATAATATAGGAAAGGCATTTAATATTTACTTAAGTTATTCAAACTTATATTAATTAAAAGGAATTTGTATAATCAATTCATTGCCTAACCGGCATGATCTAAAATGCATGGTGACTTTCCATTTGTCTTTTTTTTTCGCTGCTGCTGAAGAAGAGCAGAATATTTATTTCACAGGAGACTTCCAGCCGTTTATCACTTGTTGTGAGTAGTGGAAAATGAAATTGAGGTGCAACATCTGTCCAATGCATGTCAACAGTGTGCACTGCCAACAATTTAGCACATGTGTTTCTACAATGCAGAAAGGTTTTCTGTAGTGAACAATGCCTCGGAAATGAGAATAATGTTTTTGTTACCTTGGAATGGGCCGTATATATATATATATATATATATATATATATATATATATATATATATTTCCACTGAGCGAGTTCTCTTTACGGCGTCCAGCGTGTCTCTATAGCAGCTCAGAACGGACCAACCAAACACTGGCTCGGAGGTAGGCCCTTCTGTGTCAGCCGCCATCGTTTTATCTGCAAGATGTCACAAACTGCCCCTTTAAACGCTTGTCTCTGCCAACATTTAACGCAGCAGATCCTAAGGTGAGGCGCTTCGCCAAAGTACCTGCGTTGCTCTTTTGTCAAAGCCGAAAAAGGAAGCAGTTTCTACTTTTAGCTGCAGAGAAAACCCGAATATAACCAGACAGGTGGCAATGATTGGGTATGCGCTTAATTATATTGAATTTATACATGAGCAAAATACAAGATTTGAAACTGAGAAAACATACCTTCACTTATGATGTGACAATGAAATGCACGGAAATTCTCTCTTTTTATTTTTTATTCAAGCATGTTGTGATGGCAAAAAACATTTTACTGTCAGTTTAAGTTAATTTAGGTTTAGGGAACCTTGTATATCGAGCTCTTTAAACCAACAACGAGGAACGGCAGGTGCAGTCTTCCCACGTGAAGCCTGGAAGAAAAAAAAAGAAACACTCATTTGACTGTGTCCCCACAGTGCCGGGCCAGTTTTCCACCGTGTTTTGCTTCCGCGGAATCGGCGTATGCAAAAGAGAGTGGACACCGCAGCTGCAACGTCAACAAGCCGTCCGACAAACACTGCAGGCCTGCCCCACGTGACGCCAGCTCTCATCGGAGGAAGTAAACCCTGCAGCCGGTAAGGGTGCTGACGTCGCCACACCAGCGCTGCTGCCTTGAGGAGGAGACACACGATACTGAAGCAGGGCCACAAAAACTGACCTCGGGGGATTCGCTCATCTGTTTTGCTTACATAAACACAATAACTGACGCAGCCTTTTCCATTGGTTCTTCCACTACATTGATCAACCTGGGAAACATTATGGGCTGGACGAAGAAAAAAAAACAGGAACAAGCGGACAATATAACGCAATCTAATGGAATGATCCTGCTATGAATACTGCCTTTTATAATTCTGTAATAATATTTGTTTAAAGTGTGTCATGTCCTGGGCTTGTTTGATTATGCAATTGTTTACAAGTAAGGACTGACTTCTCATATTGATAACTTCACTCTCCACGGATGTTTTTTTGTCTCTCGCTATTTAAGGTTTATGTGAAGAGCTCAAACACAAAACAGATTTCTACGTTAATTGGTGGTGCATTAGATGTAAGACGGAGAGGTCAAAGTGTTACACGGAGAAGCCGTTGTTTTTTTGAAAAGGCAGCTTTGAACTTAAAGAGCTTAAAGTATAAAGCAGATGAACAAGACAGCGTAGAAAAATGCACCCTTGGACCCACAGTTTGAATTATGTCCACCAGGATTTTGGTCTATTTCAGACAGGGGGACAACCGTGAGACGAGCCGGTGCTGCCCCCTGGTATGACTGCTACTGATGAAACACACACACACTTGGATAGCAGACTTGTGGTAATGGAGCACACAAGATCAGTTGCTGCTCTGTTTTTGTAAGCCCCCTAAACGCAACGCATGATTCAGACTAATTCTCCCACACTCTGTTTACACTTCTGGTTCATTGAGGTACTATTCATTTCTCAGGTCTGAAGATTCTGGCACAGACACTTCATTCAATATTTTCTGTGGATTTCTCAACGGCCCGTGTGTTTCACATTGTTGCAGCTTAAGCCCAAAACAAAAAACAAAAAAAGCTAATGTCCAGTGCACTATGAAAGAGAAGTGTAACTGCACGAAACCACCGTGAGGTTACAGTTCTATGAAGGCTTTTGGTTTATTGTGAAACCGAGCAAATCACAAGAGAGCATGTGTTCACGCAGCGTGAGGCAAACCCTTCATGTATTTATGTCACAGGTTGACATCCTGGTGGTGAAAAGCGAGCCATGACGCGTCGCCACTGACATCGCTGTTGAACGTCTGTAGCTTCCGATCACTTTTCCACTTGCGCTTCACCCGGAACTCGCATGTCCAAATACGGGCGCGAGGAGGCGGGGCCGGACGCTGCCTTTTTTGGAGATTCCACTTAAGCGGTCACTTGGGCTCCAAGTCAATGCAAGCCTGAGGATTTACAATGCGCCTGCAATATTTACAAGCGATTAGCTCTGACAATTACTGTCTTTGTAAGTGTTGCTGTATGAAAGGGGGGGGGGGGGGTGGGAACCAGTTTTCAGCAATGCAGGACAGCGCGGGGCATTCACGAGGAGCCAAATGACAGAACTTTGACTCTCCGCGGTTGTATTTTTTTTACTCTTACGAGCTTATTCAGACAAAATGTAATCTAAAAGAAAAATATGAAATAAATTTCAGTCAAGAAATATTGTGCAGTATTTAAACAATATTGATGGAATATTAAATATAAATAAATATAAATATATAAAAAGTTTCTTGGGCCTAACTTGTGACATAAAGTAGTCCGTTTTTCGAGTGGCCTCAACACAATCTCCCTCTTTCCCTCTCACTCACACGCACAGTTGCGTAAAAAGCTCCCAGTGTGCCCGATGGTCCACGATGGCCATCACAGTAAAATCAGGACAACGCGCAGTTGAATCGCTGTAATGTTCTCCGCGAGGAACAGGCACAGAGGAAACCCGCCGGCTCGTCCCGAAAGGGGGACGCCGCTGGAGCTTCCATGCTGATTTAGTGAACTTTGTCACTATCTGTGTATCGGAGCCCGATGCCTCCACTAGAGTTTCCATCGACTGACGCGCGGAGAGCCGAGGCACTTGGCGCTCTGTCCATATATGGTCATCTACGTCACGCAAATGTTCCATCCCCCTATTTAATACAAGCAGACTGGAGTCCCCTATCCAGCTCCAATAGAGCAAGTAGAGCTGCTCTTGTGCAACCAACACCGCCACCTCCTCCTCCTCCATTGATTCACAGACTTCAAATTCCCCCACAAGCAGCCCATCAGCTTCAACAGTGATCAGATTAATAACAAGAGTAGCCGGTGATCACACGGGAGGAGATAACCGGCGCTGCTCGTCCTCCGCGGGATACTTGGATAGCTGCAGCAACAGGGTCCATCCCTGCTCCACTCTCCTCTTCTTCTTTTTTTGGTCCACGCCTGGTCCACACCTGTGTTTTCCACGTTGAGAACGCACACTCTTTTTTGTGTATACTACTTGGATACCTGCGCGTGGTCCGTTTTTATAAATGTCGGACTGAATACAACTGCTATGACAGGGAAACTAGCGGAGAAGCTCCCTCTAACGATGAGCAGTTTAATAAACACGATCCCTGACAGTCTCTACCCAGAAGAGGACATCCCGACGTCCATGAATATCTTCACCAGTACGGAATCTATTAACCACTATTCACAGATGAACACAGGTAAGATTTTTCATGTACTTTCTTCCGGGGGTGGTGGATATAGGTCCGTGCGTGTGTGTGTCTTGATCGCGAAAGGCAACAGTTGTCTCGTGGCTCGGAGCACCTGTTTGCGCTGCGCGGCTGGAGCGCACGAAGGCGCGCTGTGGTACAGAACACTTTTTTTTCGGGATCAGGTGTAGGCCAACACCGGCCACTATGATTCACACACACACACACACACACACACATACACACACACACACACACACACACACACTCACTCACACGTTCAAAATGACCGGCTATCAGGTTGGCCACGTGATTTACTTTGCTTCCTTTTTTATTTTCTTCCTTGTCCGTAGCCGACGCGTCAGGATTTCGAACGCGAAAAGGGCCACTGTGATCCATCTAAAAAACTTTTTTTTTTTTAAATCCATGGGCTAAGAGGTTACAGTCAAGCAAATGTGCCTTGTTTTGTAGTGACTTCTTTTCCCGAGAGCTGAGACTCGTTTGAGGAAATGAGCGGCGGCTGAGGGAAAAACTGCAATTTTACGCGAAGTCCACTTAAAACGCAATCGGCTCCCGAGTGAAAGTGAAATCTTTAGGTCATGAGTGGAATTGATGTGGTCAAACTACATATGCCAGTGATATATTAAAATAACCCAGAACCATCCACAACTGACATATCACGCATTGGAATTTGGGAGGCGTGTGAGGCGTCTTTTCTCTATTTGACACATACGGAGATGAACCATTTCCTAAATTGCGAGGCCGGAGATATGGATCGATGTGGGTTAAGTTTGACCTGTACTTCTGATTAATTCAGACGCATACATAAAGACAACTTGTTTGTTCTGCCCAGTGTTGGCAATAAATCAAGAACTAATTCTCACCTTATGAGGTGATGGGTCAAAAATACTGAATCTTTATGGCGTGACGATGGTGCCCATATGAAGTAACCGCAATGTAGATTCTCCTTTTCAAACTGTGTGAGTTAATCAGATTCGTATGCTTAAATTGTTTTCTGAAAAAAAAAAAATGAACACCTCATTTTGCATTTTACCCGAAAAATGTGATCCTCCTTTACCTAAGAAGTGTGCGTTATTTCATCAAGCCAATGACAAGTAGGCCTATTATTAATAGCACTTCCATTTTTTCAGTACGTGATTAAGAGCAACACATATGAGACAAAATACATTCCTCATGGACACGGCAACATGTAATTTATGTGACCTCTGAGAGTAGATATTTAAAAAAAATAAACAACGCTGAATGGAAAAAAAAGGTGTTGCAGAAAAGGTGTGAGTTGCTGTTTTTATTGTCTAATCTTGAGAGAATACACATTATAAACTCTAAAATGTGTATATTTGTAATTTTTGAATGTAAACCATTTTTGTGCAAAACGTTCTAATACATTTTAAAGTACCGTGCTGTAATTTTACAGGGGCACCAGGTGTGATTTGCTCTTCAACACTGACCTATAAGGAAGAGAGCGATGACTTTATGTGACGCCTCTCATTCAGTTTAATACCCCATGAATACATTTACCTCCAGACAACAATAGATTTAGAGTAAAAATCAGTGATAACAATTCAAGTTTGCGTTTTAAGTGTAATACTTCACCAAAAAGTAACATGCCACAAATGTCATTGTTCTCATGTAAGGCTACTGTGTGATATATACATATATCGTTTAGCTTTTGTTGTTTCATCATGAATTGCCCCTTTGTAACATTCCAGCAAGTTGTTATCTCTGGGAGAGCACATTGAAGCACGTATGATTTTCTGCAAATAGAAAAAGAGGTCTATTTTAACTTCGGTTTAAGAAAGAATTCTGTCAAAATGTCTCACATTAAGCCCTCGGAGGACGATCAGCACTTAAATGTATCCCCATTAAGCACATCTGCATGTAATATTTTCTTAAGACGTCTGTAATTATTAAAATGCCTGTAAGTGTGCAGTTTCGGTAAGTGTGATCTGTACGATTAAAATATCACGCAAATTTGTGGAAATGTTGTTGAGCTCACCAATTTTTTTTTAAAGATTGATACACCGTGATGTGCAGATGTTCTATCCTGAAAATACGTTTTAAATCGCGTGATGGATGTGGCGTCTGCTTTATAATCCTCCCTATTGTAAAAAAATCAGATCTTGCCATTTGATTTGACTGTCCTCCTGGGGGACACAATGACTGGATCAAAGGGGGTGTTTAGGGCTTGATTTATGCTTGTGGGATCTGAGAGAGAGAGAGACACCACTGTCTCACAAGCAGCAGTCACTCACTTAACTTGCAGGTCTGACAGCGCTCACATTTCTTCATGAACTCTGGTGGACTTCTTTTATATTTCCTCTTCTTTTGGCAAACTATTACAGAGACATACTGGAAAGCAGAATTTTGGACCAACTGAAACCACTTCATGTTCATATTGTTGAAAAAGTGAATTCTCCAGATTTATTTTTCCACAACTCAACGTTATGGTTTTTGCAGGCTTTCATTCCCAGCTGATTTCATTTCACATTTGTGTTTGTGCAACAACGTGGACGATTTGTTCATGATATCTGTTTTTTTTTTGTTTGTTTTTTTGCCTTCATCCAGATAACATCATGGATCTGGGCATGGGGAGCGAGAAAGCATCCGCAGAGATTCAGTACGGATCCAGCTTCCAGTCCAACCGCAGCGGGCAGACTGTCACTTATCTGGGGAAGTTTGCCTTTGACACTCCTCCGTCAGGGGGCATTGGCGGCTCTGGCTGGTGCTCTGACAACAATATCATCAGTCTTGTCAGCGCGGGGATCCTGGGCGTTTCTCCGTCGCCCGGCACAGTAACCACGCAGACATCATCCTCCGCAGCCAGCATGGGCGGGCAGACGTCAGATATGGAGCAGGTGTATGGTCCACCGCTGCCTGCTTACTCCACCTGCAGTGACCTGTACCAGGACCAGGTCTCCTTCCATCACAGTCCTGCGACCAGCACGGGTCTAGCCTACCCGGGCAATGACTATCACTCCACGTCCAAAGCCTCCATGGACGGGAGCCTGTTCTCCATGATCCCCGACTACAACCTTTTCCACCATCAGGGGGAGGTTGGCGTGATGGAGCACAAGCCCTTCCAGACCATGGACCCCATCCGAGTCAACCCTCCACCTATCACACCCCTGGAGACCATCAGGGCGTTCAAAGACAAACAGCAGATTCACCCAGGTTTCATTGGCGGGCAGCAGCACCCTCCTCAGCACCACCCACAGCCACAGACACTCACCCTTAAACCCATCCGACCGAGGAAGTACCCCAACCGTCCCAGCAAAACCCCCGTCCACGAACGGCCGCACGCCTGCCCGGCGGAGAACTGTGACCGACGCTTCTCGCGCTCGGACGAGCTCACGCGCCACCTGCGCATCCACACGGGTCACAAACCCTTCCAGTGCCGAATATGCATGCGCTCCTTCAGCCGGAGCGACCACCTGACCACGCACATCCGCACGCACACGGGCGAGAAGCCCTTCTCCTGCGAGTTCTGCGGACGCAAGTTTGCCAGAAGCGACGAGCGAAAGAGACACGCAAAGGTTCACCTGAAACAGAAGGACAAGAAGCCGGCTGACAAGAGCAGCGGGGCGGCTGGGAGCCACAGCTCGCCACCGGGCTCCTGCTGGGGGGCCGACGGTGGGGACTTCATGACCGTCGCTACGTGCACTTGGACTGGAGGCCCCTCTCCGTGCCGCCTAAAGAGACTAAAGAAGAAAGGATCACATCCACTATGAGATGAATAGGTGACTCTTTTCCTCTGTTTTACACCCCCCTGTTCTTTTCAGTTAACCTCTATATACAGATGGATGCCTTTAGGTTCAGTAAGAGGGGAAAGGCTGCCACGCCGTTCTCTTTCAAGTAACTCAGAGTCTCAGCTACTGTGACACAGTGCCAGCACAAAGAAGGCCACCGTGGCATATTCTGTCTACAAAGCTGCCCGAAAGCTTTTTTGGGGTGGATACACTTTTGTAAATTTTCCTGAGAATTTATAAATTGGAAGGAAGCCAGAATCCATCATAAGACTCAAAAACAGACACAATTACAATGGAATTTAGATAAAGGGTACGTTTCCTGGGATGTATGCATTCATTATATTAGGCTGTTTAAAAGTGCAATTGGTTATATTTATGTACTGTCATGGATTACCTTATTAGTGGCACTTGGCTGTCTTTTTGTTGTTTTTGTTGAGGTGTTGTGCTTTTTTATTTTCTATTTGAATGTTGTTTTCTCAAAAGAATGTGCCAAATGTATAGTGGTGATACAGCCAACCTTGTTCTTATTGGTGTGCCTGACATTTGCCAAACACAGCAGTGATATCAGTTCAGCACACACGTCGAGGTTAAGAATGGATCAGATAAAAAGGATCTCAGATTTGGATTAATTTGGTCTAGATGACTGAATTGGTTAAACAAAGCAAACCACTGTCTTGTCCTGTTACCTGTTCTTACAAAACAAACATGCCTGCAGCAATCAATGCCTTTGCCATACTTATTTATTTATTAGTCACTGAAAGACACTGTGTATTTCTGTCGCCTTTTTGTATGGTGGCTTTATGTGATGTTACCTAATATCATTCCAGATTTTTTTTTAAAGGCTAACCAATGCTGTTCTTTTTTTTATTTCTTTTGAGTTCTGCAATTGTATGCATAATGACACCAACCAGTAATTTAAAATAAAATTGAGCACAGTTACACATACCTAACTACTTACAGTACATAAATGACACTGGGTTGCAAGCCAACAGAATATGAAAGCAAAGATGAATGAGGGATACTCAGAGTGAAAGGACCATATATTTAGTTTAAAAGACCAATTGATGAACAGCATATGGTGAGAGAAAAATAAATCCAAATGTCCAAATCCATGTTTACATCTTTTATAACACAAAGTGACTGAGAGTGAGTTGTAAACTAAGGACTTGTTGTTTTTGTACATTATACAAACATGTATGCAGGTAGCTACAATAGAAGTTACACTTTTGTACTCAAATGTCACATGCAACATAATTCAGTATTACATTGTGCATATATGTGCATGCCTTCATGCACACTATGTAAATACAAATGTCTGCATAAACAAGAAATTTTAATTGATTGGATGCCTGTGCGGAATGTGTCTTAAAGCTTTTAGTAAAGTAGTTATTTACAGAATACTTTGTTGTCATAGGTCCTTGCAAACATTTTTGGAGCACTGTAAAGGTGCCAAATAAGGTGTATTAGCTTCCATAAAAGAAAAAAGGATAATAGCACTATTTGTACATTTTAAAGTGGTAAATGGTTCACGGTAGCACTAATGTGTTCTCTGAATAAACAGCAAGATTTCTTACGTTTTGTTTATCTCAATTAAAGTCGCAAATCAGTTACTTCAATTAGCACATCTTACCCATTGCAGAGAAAACACCGGTTGTTCTCGGATAGACAGACAAAGTCTTCACAGAGCTTTGCCAACGCGTTTCACATTCCTTAATGTTTTTTTCCGTGCTAGAAGGATATTACTCTTACTTCATTCAGTGAGATATTTTGTGTAGGCTCATCTACCCATTAGCTTCTATGGGAACATAAAAATGTCACAACAACAACCATATTTGTTTGAACCGGTATTTGACATTGGGAATATAGATGGTAAAATGGTTCTAAAAATATATATTTTTTAACAAATCTCAGCGCTAAAAGGTTCGTTTTTTTTTCTGTAAGACTGCATATCAGCGACCTAAAGTGAAATACGGGATGTGTTAACCTCGTCTAAGTGCAACGCTAGCTTCTGATTTTATCTCTAAAACACAAGATACATTTCTCCTTCAACTTTCTGATAATTCTCTGTGCTTTCTGAATATTAAGGACCGTATGCTGTATGCAAGGCAGATCATTTATATAAACATTGTTATCAGTTGAGAAGGAAAACACATTGTGCATTTTGTGTCAGTAGACACTGAAATCAGACTTAAAAAGAAGAAGTCTGATAAATGCAAAGGCCAAAAGGAAGGTTGAGAATAGCTGTGCCACAGAGAACACAGTGCATACGGAAACATGCTTCCAAGGCCACTTGCCTTTCCTGTAACAATTGGTTTTCACAGCTGAGCTCCCTGGCAAGTGTTTGGCCTCAGAGATTCTTTTCTGAACTCATCCATGGGGTTAATTTTTTAGATAGTTTTAAAATCCACACCACTACTATATAATCAATTGCTTGGTGTCTTTAAAAAATATAGATTTCATTTAATTTAACTTTCCTGAGCTTATCTTGCTAAAAGGCATACGACTACACAACCGAACGAGATGAAAATGTAAATTCTTACACATAACATTACACAGCATTCCTCCTGATCGCAACGGATTAATAATAATCATAATATAATAATAATAACATTTCAGTTTTCCAGGTTAAATATTGCAACATGAGTAATGGCTTCTAATATAAACATTGTGTAGCAGACCGCCTCATAGCGTCAGCACAAAAGAATATAGTATGTGACGTGATAGAAAATGCAAAATGTTTATCTAGAACAACTGGATTTTTGATCGTAGACTGAATTCAATTTTAATTTATTTCACCAGAAGTGTTGCTCTCGGTTTTAGATTTTGTAGGTTACAATGGACAATTTTAATTATAATATATAGCCACATTATGGCCTCCTCTGATATAAAACTGTTCTATATGTTAAGGAATGATTTTGAGTAAGGCAGAGAATGCAGCAAACGATTTCCGTGCTTAAATGAAGCCATGTCATTTTGCAAACAGTATTTCATCAGTCCTATCCTCTCACTGTGCTTGTCACTTCTGTTTTGTGACACTTTTCTAATGGACAGATACATTTTGTATCTATATTTATATTATCCACCGCATCCCACTCCTTCAATATAGTTTGGTGGTGGAACAACAACACAGGCTGCACCGTGTTCTGTTGAACAACATTCCTTCTGTGTAATGTGTGAATGCTGTCAATAACGTACTATACAAACTGAAAAACAACCCTCTTCTTACGTTTTATTGCCCAAAAGTGGGCAGCTCAACGCTCTGAAATTGGAATTTGCCTCATTCTCGTTTTTCCGCTCCACATTGGATCTGAGCCAACGTGAGCAGCCATCTTCGTGCCAAACTGGGTTGCAGGGTTGGCTGATCAAAGACAATGAGATGAGAACTCCACAGGAGAAACAAATCATAAATGTGACCTCAGTCTGCTACAGTTGAACGCAGTCCTGTGCTAATGTTTGTGTTAAACTGTTTAATTTAGTCTTCGTGCAGTTGGCCATGGGCAGGGCAATAGGCGGGCTCTTTTGTGACAATAAATAATTACAAGATTGTTTTTTAAAAAACCCTCATGTTTGAAGAGATTTCAATAATGTGTAGATATTATAGGCTGCTCATGTCATCTTATGGACTACAGGGTGGCTTCAGGGATTTTGTGGTCTTCAGCAGTGACACTATGGTGTTCACACGGAGTCATTACTCACTGTTTTCTGTTGTGTTGTGTTTTATTTTCATTGCAGTATATCCTCATGTTTGCATGTGCACGGAAATGCTACCCTCAGATACTGTGAGTGGTGCTCATTTCTTTATTATGCATGAAAATAAGTCACATTGGGTGAAATGGAATTCACCCAACAATTCAAGATAGACAAATAAAAACACACACACTGGGATAACTGTTCTTTTTTTCTTTTCTTTTCTTTTCTTTTCTTTTCTAAGAAAACAAGGGGTCTTGTTTAAAATGTTGTGGATGTCTTTAGCCAATTTCATGTATTTATTACCTTATAATAAGGTAATTTTATGATGAGCTGAATATTAAAATTAATTTGACTATATCCTTGTGATGGGGAGGTGTGCTCCCCTGTTTACTTGGCACTTCAGTTTGTTGTAATGCAATTGTTTTGTTATTTCTATGTAAGTACTTGATTAAAGAAAAATATCACTTGCCTTCAGTTTACTTGGATCTGTACGTGCACACGCACACACGCACGCGACGCGTATACCCAAAACACACGCACACACACACACACACACACAATGAATTTCTAAAACACATTTTACAATAGCATGTGAGCAAAAGTCATTTAGTGTAGGTATATGAACACATCATAACGGTATTAGCAGTTTTTTTTCAGTTTATAACAAAAGGTCCTTAGAGGAAACACAAGCGACTAATCTCCGGACTTCCTGTTCAAAGCCTGGCTGTTGACTGGTGAAAGGGGATGAGGTCCTTGGAAGATAATAAAACTACCCAATGAAACCGGAATAGAGCTTCAGTCAAAATGAGCTGGTATGTACAATCTACAATTGATCCGGCGTATGAGACTTAAACTATAATTTAAGGTGTAAACTACTAATAATAAACAAGGACAGGTGGCTTGTCAACGGGCTCCGGCTATTTCCTGTTAGCGCTAACGTTTCACATCATTAATGAAACGTTAACAGATGAACAGCAGTTAGCGCTAGCTTGTTAAACTCACGAATATAATCTGCCCGAGAGATCGTGAAACAGGTTATTGATGGATACCATTGTCTGCCTGGTAAACAGTTGCTAACAAATTGGTAGCGTAAGTTGTTGCAAAGAGTTAACTCCTCGAAGGGTGTCGATGACGTATTCGTTGTTTAGCTAACGTTATCTTGCACAGTACCACGTTGAGATCCTGCAATCTTTGCTTGCTGAAACATTAAGTTTATTAAGCAGGCGAACTTACACAAATACAGTAGACCGCCGCTCCGTTCTAGAGCTTTAGGGGCTTGTTAATTCATAATGTTACTGTTGAAAGAAACGCTATTGTTGCTACAGCACTGACGTCACTTTGAAACTAGATGTAGCTAGATAGCTAGCTGGCTACATCTAGCTAGCTAGCTGGATGTTTACCTTAAAAACCTGAGTTGAAAAAAAATAAAGTTGCTTGGAAACTGCATATGGCAGTTACAAATCAGTTACAAATAAACTTTATGTGAGATATAAAGAGTAAATTCTAAATGTGTTATCATGTATACATCTATGTATTTTGACCAGCTCATTCATGGGGCGTTCTTCCAACACAAACGTTCAGAAACCAATAGATCTGTTATTTGTTTTAGTGCTAGTTGGCATTGCTTCTTAGGTCAACAGGATGAATGCTGAAGCCATTTAAAGGGATTTCATCGTCCGATGGCAGTAACGTTAGTCAGCTGCTACAAACCGACGTCTGGGTTTTAACGTGCAACTATGATGAAACGTTTTTAATGTGGGTTTACGTGTGTTAGCGTTCGTACTGTTGTGTTGACACTACTGTTATGGGCTTTTGTTTGGGCTAATAATCTAATGTTAGAAGTTACTGCAAGACACTAATCTTTTAAATGGAAGCAGTTTTTGTGTTTTAACTTATGTGATCGTGATGTGTGCCACAGTAATCCGTTTGCAGATCCTGATCAGCAAAGAAAATGAAAGTGATTATATTGACATTTACATATTCATTGGTATCATTGAAACAAATTCAAACGTTGAATTGAGTCCCTTTTTGCACATTTGGCTATTTTTAGTCCTTGAAGTGCTTTGTAGTTTTCTGTGGAGCAACAGATGAATGGGGCACTACGGTCAAGAGATGCTGAGAGGTGGTGGTGAACAGTTGGTTTCATGACATAGTTTGAATGGTTTATCTGCCCAGATATTATCTGAATCTGACAGTCTTGTCATGAGAGCTCTTCCGTCCAGCTGGTGACGTCCCTGAGAAAGTAAACAACAGCAAACAAGGCTGTGCTATCATTTTCAGCCAAATGGCAACAAGAAAATGCATTCTTCTACAACAGAAAATGTTTTGTGCATTTTCAATTCTTCACTCAAAGAAGTTTTAATATCAATAATATGTGCACAAATGACACACAAATATTAGTTGTCCTTACATGTTGCAAAGCTAGTTCCACGTTCTCTCCTCTAGCTCTAGTCTGAATCACCTTAATATATAGGGGTCAACCCTGTACTGTGTATGTTTTACAACCATATACTTTTATTGTTGTTTGGGGGGGACGGTTTTTGTCTGTGCTTAAAAAGAGGTCTTGATAGTTAGAGTGTGTTTCTCTCAATACATGAATGCAGTTCAAGATGGAATGTGGAGAGCCAAACACATGTTAGGCCACCAACCAACTCGAGTTGTGTGTATGCGCTTTACCTCCCTTTGTAATATGTTACATATTCTTGGTGCATTTTCAGGGCAGACCGTAATCAAGGAAGCAAAACGGCGTCAGACAGTTAATAGCTGGCAAGCAAATCTTCTACCAGCACACACCGCCAAACGCAAGGTCAAGAGTGGGGTGCTCGACCAGTAAAAAGAGTCCTTTATGGGCTCCGCTGACTGATGCATTCCAGTAGGGCCTGCAAACTTGCCTCTATGACGTGAGAGGTTTGACTTTGGGGTCACCGTCAGAACAATTCCACTTCCCAACATCTTCAACCAGCCCTCTGTGCTCCATGGAATATCTAAGGTTGAATGATGCACTATCCCCCTAATGGCGTACACATTTGCAGTTTTAGTGAAAAGCCATTGGCTCTTCCAGTCGATGTAAATGTGTCCCGGATGGAGAAGACTGTTGTGTCTTTGTTCTTGCCTACGTGCTTGCTTGATCACAGTGATGTGTAGCCCATTACAGCAAAGATCAGATAGTCCTGTAAATGCAGGCTGACCCGCTTGCTGATGATGACAGCAAGTGTGTAAAAGATCACTTTTTTTTATACTGCGTCTTGGCCTGAAACTGGACAATGACGAAATTTGACCTCTAAACCTCCCTTGTCACTTGTGTGAGTAAAGGCTTAGTGAATATGGCAACATGTAAATCCAAGTACTGTGCATGGGCACAAACAGCAATTATGGCTTTAAAGTATTCTAAAAGTGTTTAGCATTAAATAATAAAGCAATATCCAGTTAATTTGCCATTGCTATGCTTAGACTTCTTTTAGAAAAAATTGGACTGAATTTTGAATTTTCTGTCTTGCAGTCAGGTCTCTGCCATGTCAGACACTAGTTCTGGGTTCACAGGACCCAACTTACCAGTGTTTCTAAATGTGACAGCCCCTACAGAAAGATGGCTGTGTCAAGAAACATTAGAAATCCTACTCGCAGTGACTACCAGCCCCATTTTCTCTCTTTGGTTGTCTGCAACATTTTCCCTCTCCCACCCAAAGCACACTTCACTCTGTGTGTATGCCAGTTCTCATGAGCAGTTGACGAGTGACCACTTTCCCTTGGCTCTTTGTAGAAGTGGATACACTCTGAATCTGCAACACTAAGGACTCACTTCAGCCCCCCCCCCCCCCCCCCCCCCCCCACCCCCAAATGTACCAAATAGATGCTTTGGTACGTTAAAGGGAAGATCCATCGTAATGCAGTTGCACTTGGACTCTTGATGTTGATCGAGAAATGAATCCTGTCCTGGTCCGCGCTGCCAAAACATGGCAAAAGAGAACATTGAAAGCTAACAGTTTCTTTTGTTACAATTGTATTACAATTGTAATGTTTACACTTGAACTCTTTTGCTGTGGATATCCTGATTCTCTCCCTGACATACCCGCCAAATTCAAGAAAACATTGGAAGTCGTTCCCCTTCGTAGAAAGTAGAAACCCGAAGGAAGAAAAAAAACTGCTGCGAAATTGCGAAATCTCCTTTAAATACAGCGCCAGTGCTCTCCATTTGAACCTGAATGTAAAACACTAAATGGACAACATGCTTTTCAGCAGAACATCCGTGACACAAAGTATGTGCCTAAAAGGTCCATGGGATATGTAGACATAACAATAAGCAAGTGTTTAGGGAGGCAACTTTTTGTGAATGGTTGGTATGTGACTGATCAGGCTGAATTTCTTTCAGAGTCAACTTAAAAACTGATCTGGAATTTACATCGGGTTAATTCAATTAATTATGCCTCTCTTGTATTTTGGAAAAGGGATTCATACGATTTCAAAGACCGCTACGTATGTGACTACGTTCTCCACTCATTGTGACGTTGTAGTGCTTAAGTAATCAAAAGGTGTGTCAAGCAAGATGGTGAGTAATTTCTGTGGTTATTTTCCGTGATGGCTCACCCAGTAGATGACACCTTCTTTCCTGAGCCAAAAGCAACAACATATTTTTAGACATTGGGAATCGTTAAAGATTCAATTGTATAAAGGATTTTTTTCAAAACGTCAATGACGGGGAGGTCGGGACAATTGGTAGTTGTTACAAACTAAAACTCTGCATCAACACGGAGCCAGCTAATCAAACGAAATCCTCATCCTGCAGTCACTTGTGAAACCTGCTATTATTTAACTAGATTAAGCTTGCTTTCATTGGACCATGTTGAGTTTCGTGATTGAGCTGTCATCAAAAGGATCTTCCCCACACATCAGTCGCCTTCCCTGGTTGCACAACGAGGTCCTACATCACACCCTCACTTTTCCATCTCATTAGTCTACACACCTTTCTTTTGACGCAGCTGCTGCCTCACCCTGCCTGTCAGCAGCAACTGTCCATCATATAGCTTAGATTTCAGGCTATTAGTGCCACATCAACGACAACCTACAACCCGGCACATTGGCGAGGCCGTTTTTTTCCCTTGTCTTCTGCTTCCCCAAAGCCGCCTGATAGCAACATATTGAGGCAATGGCAGGGTTTTGAAATGTGGATTTGAATTGTGTTTTAACTAGGAAGGAACACGTCTCTTTTTATTTTACCCAAGCCATTGCCAGAATGTCAGTGTGTTTTATCTTTCAAGTCTGAAGAAAAGTTTTTATTCCATTTTCAAAACAAGGTGCAGCTACTCCAGTTGCACGGGTATGTTTTTGTTTTTGGACTAATTTGTAGCAACGACATTTGTCTCAAATGTCCTGGCTGTACCTTTTTTTTTTTTTTTTTTTTTTTTTTTTTGAGTCCAACACACCATTCTTCCTGATCTACACTAAAGCGTGTGCTCAGTGTTTGATTGCTAGCCGGGGTGATGCAATAAAAGACACAAAGCAGGAGGATAACCGCCCGCAATGAGAGCCAGATGTGTTTTAGTGACGATGACATGTGGTTAATATACATGGCTTTGAGCACACGGTCCTGAGAGGCAGGAGTTAACAGCTTCAGATTGTTGGTGTCATGGATCTGAAAGAGGCGCTGGTTCACCTTTTAGACCTGTAGCAGTCTCTTGTCACCCATCAAGCAACCGATGAGAGTTCTGTTATTCCACCTTTTTTTTAGGTAGTTATCTTCCAATTGTATGTATGTCACCTCTCATATGCTTCTGTGTGATTTCAGGATTCCCTTCAAGATTGGACAACCGAAGAAGCAGATTGTCTCTAAAACCGTAAGCCACTTACAACAAAAGTTGACTCAATTTAACTCGTTAATCAAAAACGTTTAGTGCATGATATTTGAAATAAAATGTTTTAGGAAGCTTTAGCTGTAGTTGTTTTGAGAAATGGTGTATACAACATGAATAGAGGAATAAATAAGGTCATCAAAGTGCCTCCCCAGAAAGAGGGATGTGCGACCCATGCAAGGGGGCAGAGGTGGTTACCTTGAAGTGACAGTCAGTGGGTGATCTCCTGGCTGGAGAAAACCACTTCCACTGTAATGGCTCTGTGGCCCGGCAGTAACTGTCGGACTGGGTTTCCTGTATCCTGTATCATCCCAGGCCAAAACCAGGGAGTGGGTTGGAGGCGCCCCAGTTAGTTTATCCGCTGGTGACGAAATGTCAACTGCCCTCCTCCTTGTTCTAGCCGCTGTGTTTACATCCAGGAGCACACAGAACCACAAGACGGGAACACGAGCTCTGTCCGTAACCTGCGTTGCATGTTTTGGAGACATGGTTGGACAAACTTGTTCACCCTGGCAACTAGATGTACTCCGGATGTTACCTCCATTTCAACCCCTGGAACCATCTTTTGTTATAATTCCGGTGCTGCGGTCTGTGCCCAACTGCAAAGTTGTCTTTCTAAGAAAGGACTTTCCCGAGGAACTATTGGCATGAACGTAAAGGCGTCTAACATTGAGGCAGGTTGAGTGCTAAAGCCTAGAGACTCCCGTGGACTGTCTGAAACGGACTATTCTGTTTTATGATCTCAAACCAAGTAAAACTTCTTATTTGTTGCTGGTCTAATTGATCTTGGCTTCTTTATGATTCTTTTCAGAAGATGCAAAAATGTAAACAACCAAATGTTATTGTCCGTGTGATGTGCGCTAACAGTTCCTTGGGTCTCTTATCTTGGGATAATCGAATTGACACATGTTTATCCATTTTTACATGAGCTGTCTTCTTCTGTAGGTTGAAAGAGACTTCGAGCGGGAATATGACAAGCTCCAAAAGTAAGTTTGCGTTTTGAACCAAAGTTCAAGGCCGACAGATGTACTACATCTGGGCCTTCTCTCACTGCGCGGCTGAGGTTATAGAAACTCCCCGAGGGCCCTGCAGAATGAGTGGGAGCACTATTTGCCTCTCGGGTTTTGTTGAGTAGGAGGACCCATTATCAGGAAGGTGTGGTGCCAATAGACCTTATAGATGAGTCAGAGCAGCAACGCCTGTACAGACTTCTAGGTTCTCCGCCCTAGAGATCCATATCAACACACTGGTCTAAAATACTTGGTAGACTTATCCACGGTTCCTGTTTTTTTTAATCCCATCTGACCGACAAAAGTTTTTGGTGTAATTTGATTTTGGAATTTTGTCTAAAATAAGCAAACTTGCCATGTGATGAATGCTTCTCAAAAGCAGATAACTAATAACTATTCAACAGGTTACTCATGCCAGTGTGAACAAATTGTAATGTAATAGCTGGATAGAAATATTGCCTCTTCAATTAGAAACAGCGTGATGCTTGTCTGATCAGATTCTTCACAGCACATTGTCTAGGCCGACGTGGAGTCCTAGAGTCCTAGGACACGTCGAGAGGGTCAAAAGGATGAGAAGGACAAGTTTATTATAGGGAGTAATTACTGGTTTTTAGTTCGCCTTAGACCGTACATCCACAGTTTACCACCCTTTTTGTTAGTACAACAAATAAAAATTACATTGCACATCAAAGTCTAAAATTGAGCAATGACAAATGCATTTTTGACATGGCTGATACATTACATTCATTCATAATTAATTGTTAACTATCTTGTTACTTGTGATTTGTTTTATACAATAGGGATTTTTTTGTGTAACATAGTATAAATTCATAAATTGTTCATAACTAATGATATTACCTTCTGGTACAAATGCCTAACTATAATATTTTGAATAGTTGAGGCGGAAGCGCACATTCATGTTCGGTTCTCACACACACACACACACCTATGCTGATTGCTAATCCACTGATTGTTTATTTACCAACTGCTGAAAAATGACAAAAACCTCCCTGTAAGTGGAAACAGCAGTCTGCCATTTGTGGGTTACCAGTGTCCTAAATCCTGCGGCTAGTGGCCATAGTGCCCCCACTAGAAATCCTTTTGGATTACCCAGTTTTTGTCCTGCCTGTTAGAACAATTCCTCAAAGCAAAGATAGAAATGAAAGCACCACAATCCCCTTTTCATCAAAAAGGAGAAATTGCATGTCGGCAGTCTCAGGGGAGTTTCTAAACCTCTCATTTGCCTTAATTGATGTAATGAATGGCGTGTGTTTTCAGCCTCCATAGGCTGGTAATTGCCATTTTTAACACCCATCAATGAATATGAGCACTGGAATGATTGAAGACATTAATGCTTTTCAGAGGAAATGTGTTTGACAGTAACAACAAAGATCCCCTGAATTATTAATTAGCTAACGGATGTTATAATAGCATTTTATGTGGAATCAATGAAATGTGTAATTTCTTCTTCAACCATGTCTTTTTTTATATACTAATTTCCTTTTCTATGTTTTTGGTTTGGATGTTACGCTATCAACAAGTCTTTTTTTTTAATGGATGGAATCAATTTGGAAAAGCGTATATAGATTTAATCCTGATGCGTCAAATACAAATCTCAGGCCCTTGTACTTTCTTTGTCGGTTTTTGTATTGTTTCTTTTCTCTAATGCCATTGTTTGTTACTCATTGTAGCCCGTATGTCCCATTGTTGCCAGTGTTGCTGCTGCTTTACTGCTTATCCTTACCAGAAGCTTGTTTTATAATCATTCTCCTTTTTGTTTTACAGGCTGGAAGATCAGACAAAAAAGCTTCACAAGGACATGAAGAAAAGCACTGAGGCTGATTTAGGTGTGTGTGTGTTACCGCCTGGCGTACCATTGATCTGCACTTGTTCCCCAACATACTTGATGTTGCCTGGCAGGTTTTCAGGGCTAGAAAGACTCTTTGGTTGTCTTGGCTTTTGTTTTGGTGGTGCAGCAGTTCTCTGAACAACTCGACAAATGAGACGGCACAATACAGGCCTTAATCTTTCAAAGCTTTTTCCCTTCCTATCATAGTGTGTGTGTTTCTGATTTAATAGCGTATTGCTCAATTTGTCTGCAATCTCTGGCCTCATTTATTCAAGCACTTGTTGGCCACAGAACCCATGTGTACTCTACATTTTATTTGCTCGGTTGTTGGTTATGGAGTTGTGTACTTTTGGAAGCGGCAATAGACATGGCCTGTGGTAAGCAGTCGTTTTGTGGGGGTGGAGGAGCGTGGACGGCTGGAGGAGTGAGAGACTTCTTCATTTCCTCTCCTTTGTGCTCTGGAATATGGATGTTGGCATCATCAAAGCGTATTAGCTGTCAGTGCCTCATTACCGTTAATGGATTCCATCTGTTGCACAGGTCCCTGCTGCAACAGCGGCTCCTAAACAAAGCACTGGACCTACTCTGCATGTCAGCACTGCATCTAATAATAAACTTCCCTATCAACCGGCATTCATCAAGTAAAGGGTGGTGACTTGCAGAACTCAATTAAACTCTGCTTCCAATTAGCCGGCGAGAGACCATAATATATTTTGATGCTTTGCGTCTGTAAGTAACAGAAATGCTGAAAGTGGCAGGGATAGCTGTTCTCCCCATACCGAGGAATTTCTCGTCTCGATTTCGGCCCCATGTGATTTACACGTGACTTGGGCTTCACTTGTTTGCACCGTACCAACACAAATCATTAAATCGCTGACCTCGGGGTCACCCGTATGCTTTTCGTGACCCTGTAATAGAAATGCCTTTTTTAGTCATGTAAGTCGAGGCAAAATCAGGCAATGTCATACCTGTCAAATTGAGAAAGAAAATTGATTGGTTGAAGATCGGTCTTAAGAGAATCCCGAGGCAGTGTGAAAAGATACCAATGACTGTTCCAGATCTCCTTGAAGCCCATTTTCTCCACAGCCTCACCCGTCAGCTTGTATCTCCTCAGCGAAGCTCATTTGTTGAGACTGTGAAGCCATAATCTTGATATGTGCTCTGTGTCTAAACAACGTGGCATGTGTGCAGATTAACAGTAATTTGAGCTGTCAGTAGAGAGACATTGTACAGATTTTTGGTGCTCTGGTGAACATTCAACACGGCAGCCAGTCCCACCAACCCCTCAGCTGTTAACAATGTGGGCAGCACTGTGCCACTTTGCTGCTCAGTGCTCTCATAAAAGATCACTTTTAAAGACCACGGACAAAGACATGGAACCGTTGAGGACATTTTTTCCATGAAAAAATCCCCAAAACCTAGTGTTGGATTAGAATGTGTATGTTAGGCCATATTCTGTAATTATATGGCCTGTAGTCAGAAAGCTGTTTTCACCTTTTAACATCGTTGCGTGTGTGTTTGTGTGTTTGTCAGCCATGTCCAAAGCAGCGGTGAAGATCTCTGCAGACCTGCTGAGCAACCCGCTGTGTGACCAGGACCAGGCCTTCGTGGACTCCATGACCGCTTTAGATACCGCTATGAGAAGGATGGACTCCTTCAACCAGGAGAAGGTCAGACCCATCACCACCCAAGTCTCCCACTCTTTTCCTCTTGCAGGGTGCTCTTCTCACTTTTCTGCTGTGTTGCTCTGCTTTGTTTCCTTGGCATTCGCCATTGGCACGGATACCATTATGATAGCACCGGGGGAAATGTCTTTCCTCAGACATACAAAGTAGGAAACCAAGCGGGTTCTTGTTGAAAATGCATGTTTTCGTATTTGTCAATATTGTGCAGCCTGTGTGGACCAAAAACCATCCGTATGCCTTTCCTTCTGCTGCTTTTGAAAAGCATCTGTGGCATCATCCTCCTATAAGCTCAAGCTACTGGTTATCAGCTGTGAAGATTGATGCACTCGTGACTCACTGGTGTCTAAAATAACTCTCACAATGGAAAGGCCTCTTTTGTTAACAGGAAAAGCCTGTATGTCCTCTCACAACATCTTCAGAAGTACCTCTATGCTGATGGCTTGCATAGTGAACAAGGCATCCATTGTGTTACTTATTTAAACAAACCTCTGGCTTTAGTTTAACACTTTTTTTTTTTTTACATACATAAATGGTTCATACTACATATCATAACTTGCAAGGTTCTTTTTCAGCAACTATTATCAGCTGTAAATCACAACACTTTTATATAAACATCTAAAATCCCATTTTTGTTGGTGGAACTAGAGGAGAGCCGTCCAGTCCAACTGGTGAACCCTAAGGGAAGCTTCCATACGGAAACCACAACTTGTACAATATTGTCCATAACATCCTTGACATCCCTCTTTATTGCACTCGATAGTAGTGTTTTGAGTATTTGTTCATTTGCTGTATTTTTTTTCCCTGTGCTCTCGGTTTGCTTTCACTCTTGCATGTTTTGTCCTAAGGGGTAACGGCACTGAAGTCATTCCAGGACTCACTGGCTCACAGACGTAGTTTGTGAAGATCTTCTCTGTAGCTATCAGGGAAGAGATCAGATTATTTGCCAGGTGCACTTCAGGTTTTTTGATTAGAATCATTGCCACGGGTATTTGTAAAGTGAGTCATATAGTGGCCTTGCATCTGTGCATCCACAAGGCACTGCACTGTGAAGGGCAGACTTTTAAAGTGGGGGGAAAAATACAGCATCACACTAAGGCGCATATACCGATCAGTGGGTTTGGTTAATCGTTGCCCCGCTGTTTGTTTTGAGCTTTTCACATTTGTTACATGAAAAAAAAATCCCCTGCATTTTCACCTTCAGTTGTGTACTAGAATCATTTTTTTTTATTTAACTTTCTACTTTTATGCAAAGTGACCAAATTTGACAAAAGGAAAAAAATTATTGTAGTGAATATAATTTGCTGTAAGTGGATTATAAGCAACTAAAAGCTCACTTTTTTTAGTTTCTTCCCTTTCTTCTGCAGCGACAACATACCAGTCTGTCTAGTCACTCAAAATGGCTCCTGTAAAATTTGATGAGCTGTGAGCAGAACAAAGTATGATGTGGGTTTGGATTGAGCGTGTGGGTTTGTGACCCGGGGTGCATGTATGTTCCAGAACTCTGCTTGGTTCAGCGCCAAGGAGCACAATGCTGCCAGTTAAACTCCTTTTCAGTATAGAGTAACTTTTACATTTTTTTCAGACTTTTACACGATACAGATTATATGAAAGAAAATGTTGCCACACGCTTGACTCTCGTTGGGTAAAGGATGTGGGTTACCTCTTTTTTTCCACATTGTTTGCTGACTAAAGTTATTCAAATTCGCTCTGAAGAAGATTTCTCCTCCTCGCTAAACCTGAAACCTTTTTATACCTGTCACCTCTTGTGATTTGTATTTTCACATGTGAAGCAGTCTCTTGCAGCAAAAGCAATACCGTGCACTTCTATTCCTGCACAGTGTTCACTCATGGACAACAGTTTCCAACATTATTGACGTGGTTGTATGTGTGTGTGTTTTTTTTGTTTTTTTTACTACAAGGTCACACCTGATTTTCTCTGCACATCTTTCACTCTTACTCAATAAAAACCCTCGCCTTGACTCACTGTTCCGTTCCTGGTTTGGGCAGGGCCGTGTGGCTGAAAGTGAGCTGAAGGCTAAATAGCGCTTGTGAGAACTTTTCGGTCAGCCTGCTACGTGGAATATCACCCCAGGTTTGCCAGGTGTTTAATATCCAGCGCAGCTCGACGCCGCTCGAGCTTCCCCCTTCAAGCCGACTGTTGATTCTGACGGCGCCGACCGCAAACCCTGTTGCTGCTGCTGCTGCTGCTGCGAAACAGACACAAAAGCATCCACCCTTTGCTCTTCTCGGCGCTGAGACGAGATGTTCCGCCGCGGGGTCCGCAAGTGAGAGAGCCAGCAGATAAAACGTGCAGCGATAATGAAGGCAGCAGTGGCCCAGGTCTGCGCGTTTTATTTCTGGGGCTGAGGAAGGGCGCACAGCCCCGCCGGCGCACTGCTGTCGAAGCTGAGCCCCAGCGTAGATGGCGGCGGCGCAGCAGAGGATGCTCCGTTTGGAGGGATATTGATTTCCTCTGCGATCTGTGTGTATTTTTGGGAGGCCTGTGTGCCGGGATGGCCTCTGCCCCGTGACTCACTGATGGAGACTACTGCTCGAGCGCCGGCCTCAGGCTCTGCAAGGGCCTCCAAGGAATAGCTCTGCACCCCCTCTCCCCTCCCCCCCTTCCCTCACTGTGGGAAGGGGCAGAGGGTAGAGGGCACAAGCATGCTTAAGCAAATCTGCCGCTGTTGTTTTCCCTCCTCGCTGCATGCTTTCACCTTTTTAGAAGCAGCGGCGCAGCTCGAGTGAGGGGGCACACGGGAGGAGGGGGGGGTGAATATGTAAAACAAAGACGATGTGAATTCCCATGTACTTATTTGTTATTGGTTCGCCGTGTTTTTTTTTTTTCTCCCTCAGACCACAATGAACCATTTTGTACTTGGAGATGTGCCTGCGTGAAGCAGTGAGTGTTGCTGTGTGTTCTCGGAGATGGTCAGGGGCATTTTTTTTTCCGAACACGGCTGCGATCTTGCTTCCTTGTTGTTTTGTGTGATTGACTGTCCTTCCAATAGCGAGTGAACATATGATTAGTGGAGCTGCTCACTATTATCACGCGGCTGTCACTTCCCATCTCTGTTTTTAAAAACATTCTCCAGCTCTGCTCTTAGTATTCGCTCTCCACTTTACTCGATTGCCAGATTAACTTAGCAGTCTGTCGTTCGCAGAGATCCGGCGGTAGCAGTCGTTTTTTTTTTTTTAATCTGCAATGTAAATTACGTTGGAAACTTAAAACTTATTAATTGTGCGCCAACTTCTGTCGATGAGACTTGGGGCTGGAGGCCTCGTGGTGAGATGTTCATTTACTTCCACTTAACACCCCCTTTTCCCCTCCTTTCCTCCCCTGTCAGTTCAGGCAAACAGAAGGAGAATGCAGAAAAATATAAACTGTTATTGTTAAAATGTTTGTTTGCAAAGAACTTTCATCTTGTAAGGCAGCCCACCCTCCACAGGATTTGAAATCAGTTGGGCTTTGCTTTCATGTCCTTCCCCTGACAGTTCCATCCTTTTGTATCGCTCGCTCGATGAATATTCAGGGATTTCTCCTCGGGGCTTGTGTACAATAAAACAGTCAACGTCATGAAAGTTTCTTTGCAAGACGCCTCCCCTCTTTCCCCCCGCTCCTCTTTTTTTTTTTTTTTTTTTTTTTCTTGAGTGCTCTGTTTGAAATATACACAATTGTAGATGTTTGTTCAGTGGCATTACTTGGCAGCTAATGAGTGAGCGATGCAGATGCTAGAATGTTCCAACTTTGGTTTTCATGCAACCCGATTTGACAATTCATGAGCTTTTTGCTTCTGGTAACAATTGTTATTTTTATTACAGGTCAACCAGATCCAGAAGACTGTTATCGACCCTCTGAAAAAGTAAGTGTCCATCTTCATTTCTTGAACTCTCTGTCTATATTTCAAGGATTTGCATTAAATTACACTCGACCAGGGTCCAATAGTAGTTCTGAAAAGTTTAACATTTCTTTGGTGCAGGGGGAAAAAAACACAGGAACGTGTTGTGCTTAATATACCGGTTAAATCCATGAAACACGCTGCTCACCTTAAGTAAAGTTTCTTGTAACATTTGTTTTATTGACGCAGTTCTTTTTGTACTGGGCAACAAAGGCCTGAAGTGCAGTGCAGATTGTTAAAGTGAACTAAAGAATGAGTGGTGGTGATGCTAGTGCATCTGGAAGAGGGTTTATTCGGTGCTCATTCCTAATATTCTCCCCCTTGTGAGAAGGCGGTGAATGCTATTCCATTTGTAATGTCTAATTTTTTTTTTTTTTTTCAAACTTGCACACACACACACACACACCAACACACTGTACTTGCACATGCAAAGCCGAGGTACTGAAGGGAGTGGTTGGACTATCCCTCCCTGCTACCGGATTGCTTGTTAAGGATCTGCTTCCTCTTCTTGGCTCCTCCCAGGAGATTGATTATACATGTGCTGTTCATGAGAGCATATGCATATGTTTCCATTGCACGTTTATGTTGAACTCAAGAAGCTTGTTAGCTTTGTTTTTTAAATAACCAGTGTAAAGATATTTCTCTGTTAAACAAATTGGTTAGGGGTGTGTGTGTGTGTGTGTGAGAGAAGCCCCGTCTTCCTTGTGTGCTCTGGTGGCGGAGCAATGACAGGATGGAATGGTTCTAATTTCCTCTTCCTGGTGGGTGGAAGGCGGACGTGTGGGCAGGCTCAGAAAATGGCAAAGGGCCCAGCTTCCAGAGCCGTGGATTGGTTGAAGAGGGGGAACACACACACACACACACACCGAAACTAACCCAGATTTTGGAGGGGTTGCTGTCTAACAAATATGGTATTTAAGACCATTTAAGTTAGAAATGCACATGATTCTGTGATAGAACTGAGGAAGTTGGTTCATAAACGTTAAAAGTTTTGAAGCCAAGCTAATCTGGCCTCTATAAACCTTTTTCCCCTCCTTAAAGACACTGCACTATTAATTACTAGTTTTGTTACTGAGTGTCTTCTATAGAAAACAGAGACGCAAAAGCAACTATTCTTTTAAAGCCTCCATTAAGGTTCCATTAGTCCATCACTAATGAATATTTTTCATTCTTCACTCAAAATACTCTGATTTTGTGTCACCATGAAGATATTTGAAAAGGAGAACGTTGGTGTTAATGGAAGATCTTAAGTGTGTGCGTGTGCGTGTTCCTGCCATTTAAGGTTTTGGCATTCTTAGCACTTGAAACAAATGAAGACGCGGCCCCCACCTCTCCTCCTCGCTCTCGGGCTCCGATGGGAGTTCTGTCCACCCAGATGGGGGTCACATGATGACGTGACTTTGTGAGGGGAGGGGAGTGCGTGGGCACGGAGGCGTTCGCGTTATCTAGGCCTCCTAACCGGGCCCTTTCTGCTCCGTTGCTGTTCTGGGTGAGACGGAAGTCAAGCCTGTTTGGAGACCTCAGTCCCAGGTCAAGCTGCGACTAGACGGGCCACATGATTCACCGCTTCCAATCAGAAGAAGACTCTGCGAGGATGATGAGAGATTTTTCGGGGGATGTGGGGGGGGTAGTAGTTTTGTATCGTGTTTCCAGGCTGCTTGAGTTTTGATCAACAAAGCACAGGGCAAGTTACGGCAAGATGAAACTCTCCTTGTGGGACAAAGGAGGTTCTGCTGGCATGTACGTCACACACTCGCAGGTTCCCATGGCCCACTGCTCTCAAACCCTCCCTACGTACTTAACACGTTTTTTTCAGTCTTCCGGTGAAGTCTGTGAACATTTCCGTTTTTGAGTGGTTAACCTTTTTGTTTTTCGCGGTAGCGAGTTATGTGATGTTGACGGTCAAACGGGGCAGCCCGCCTCGTAGACTGAGGGTGTCTGGACCAGAGCCGCTCATAAACAGACAGTTCTGGTCCAGATGCTATTTCCAGCCAGCTTGTTCACCACACCCCGACCCCGTCACATGTTTGGTGGTGAGCTCGGCCCATCCAGACAGGGCCGACCGACCGCGGGTGTAGACCTGGCCGGCTGACTGGTAGCTGTCCGGCCACGACCCAGGACATCGGCGGGGGAAACGTCCAGTAGCTAATCCTTCGACCAGGGCCGCTGCTGCACATTCTGGTGTGGGAGCCTTTCGGCACAGCTGAGTCACCGTGCCGTCTGGACACACAGAGCCCCGACTGTTCAGCATCACGGCTGGGACAGGAATCGGTTAACGCGCAGTTGGCTCTGCGTCTTGCTCTTCCTCCTCCTCCTCCTCCAGCGCCAGGAGAGCAGTTGCTGGCATTGCTGTCCCACTTTTGAGAACAAAACGCACGCCATCGCGATGTGTCACGAGGAAATGTGCTTGTGCGCCTGTCAGGTGAGGTGCACTTAGTGAGAATGCGATCAGCCTCTGTCATCTGAAAGCTCGTTGGCTGATGACATCGCCGCAGCAGCAGCCAATCGTGTTGGAGAGCAGTCATGCCTAGAGGGCAGTGACATAATCCCTTGCTACTTCAAGCATGTGTACACTGGAGCAGATAGTCGACTTTAGGACCGGCATCCACTCCTGCCATAAACTGGGCCAACGTGGTTCTTTTATAAATAGCGGAGGAACGTGGGCCGCTCGGCGGAGCGGAGTTACGTGATGTCACTCAAACGCTGCGAGGCCACTCCTTGCCCAACATCCTGCAGGAAACAATCCTGACTTGTTTGACTGGGAGTAGGCTTCACTTTCTACGTCTCTCACCCCGCCCCTTTGCCCTGTGGTGAGGTGTACAGGCAGACCCGGCTGCATTCTAGGATTTCGCAATCAAATCCACCGCGGCTCCCTCAACTGCTGCACAGAGCAGGACAAGGGTTGGCATGGAGAGAAAGTCTCCTGGTAATACGCCACGGGCAGCAGAAGCTGACTAAGTAAACTGTTGCCGTATTGTGCCTACACGGGTGATGATGAAATGCTTTTTAAATGGGTCGTTCAAAAAGCGCTTTCCCTCCATCTTGATTACAAGTGTTCCTTTTATACGTTTTTTTGGTCTGTACGTTAGTTTCTTGTTGAGTCTGTAGTAAATTGTTAGCGACTGATGGGATTTGAATATGATGTTCGATTTCCTCTTCACGTTAGATTTTTGTTAACTTATAAAATTAGGCATTACTGACTAGCAAATGCAGCTGGGAAGATAGATTATTGTGTTGTTTATATGTTGGCTTGATAATTGAATTAAATATTATTTGGTTGGATATTCACTACAGTATTCCTGCTTCCCACTAAAAGCAACAAGTCCCAGGATGAAGCTCACACTCCTGTTGCTAAGTTACAGATGAGCGCTGAAGACTAGGATTCTCATTGGAAGAATATATTTTCATTTTGAATATGATAATTGTCATAAAATGAATCATTTTATGCCATTTTGAACTACGGTAATTAGATAATCGATTAGAGGCAGCTTAAAGCAGAGCTGTCCTCTGGGGCTTGAGAGTACCTCTACAGTAAGATGTTAAGGAGAGGTATTCTATTCATTCATAATGACTTTTATTAACATAGGATGCCACGCAGAATGCTGCTCTATGAATTTCATAGAGCAATCTGCTTTATTGGTTTTAGTCACTTTCTCCCAGAGAGTTCTGAGAAGAAGAATTGTTTCCTTCTTTGAGTACTCTGGTGTGAGTGTCCGGGTATATCTGCTTGCACACATGCATGCCTGCGTGTGTTTTGTTTTAGTGCACGGCAGTGGTTGGTCAGTGAGGTTGTCTGTGTCCTGTGATCGCAGGTACAGTGGCGTCTTCCCCAGCCTCAACATGGCAGTGAAGCGCCGGGAACAGGCTCTGCAGGACTACAAACGCTTGCAATCCAAAGCGGAGAAGTATGAAGAGAAAGACAAAACCGGGCCCGTTATGGTCAAACTGCATCAGGTACTGTGAGTTTCATGCTTGCACTGTGCACGTGCCGGTCCACTCCATTGCTCCCTCTACCTGCAGGAGGGCAGAGTTCACTTGCTCTTGCATGTTACACATATTGTGAATAGGCCGTAATAAGTGGAGAAAGACACAAATGCTGACTGGATACGAACAAAAATAGTTGAGCACATGCACACTGTACATGTGCGCTCCTTCACCCACGCAAGCTACCAGGCTCTCAAGTAGTGCCTTTTCACAAATGCGCTGCTGCACATCTACAGGCATGTAATTGAGAATTGTAGACACACACACACACACACACACACACACCGTGAGGCCACTGCAGAAGCGCACACGTTCACAGATAGCGCTGTAGTGCTGCCTATGCTATTGCTTCTAACACATCCTCACATGGCGAGCCACCCACACACATTGAGGAAAGCACTGTCAAGGGAACAAAGCCTCGGAAGAGGCCCCTCCATCCCTGCCCTTTGAATCACTGTGCACTTAAAGACATGATCCTGGGAAAACACTTGTATGCCATTTTACCTGTCTTTTTGTAAAGAGAACCAACTAATGTGAAGAGAACTTAACATTATGTGGTAGATAAACAGTATGCTGTGGTTTCAATGAAGCATCCCCTTTTCCCTAAATAAAAAATATCTGCCCCTCACACATATTCACTGAGCATTCCACAACTCCAATCCTACAGTAGACTACCCACTAATACATTTTCTCACACACGCACAGATCAGTGGTGCTGGAGTCCACTCACAGCCAAGTCTGCCCACATAACCCACTCCTCCTCACTGTGGTCGTGATTACAGCCTTTTTTTTTTTTTTTTTTTGCAACGCTTCTCCGTGGGAATTAGACAAAAATCTTTCTGAACAATGAGAAAGACACGAAAGATGGCTGCTTTGCTGAAACGCTTCAAACTAACTTGTTCCTATTTGTGGGCATTTTCTCAAAATCTGCAATTCGTTGCCCCCGTTTTTCGTGGCAGAATGTGTAAATTGCAGCGTAAAGCCGACATGTAAAGTTAGAAGGGCTAACGACCAACGTTAAGCAGTTCCTTTGTTTCCTCGCTCCCCTCCACACCCCAGGCCAGAGAGGAGCTGCGGCCGGTCAGGGACGACTTCGAGGTCAAGAACAAGCAGCTGCTGGACGAGATGCCCAAGTTCTACCACAGTCGCATCGACTACTTCCAGCCCAGCTTTGAGGCTCTGATCAGGGCGCAGGTTAGTGTTTCCCCCAACCCCCCTCTTATGGAGACACACAAACTATAAAACGCTTGTGAATGCACGCACATACACACCCCGCAGTGTCTGTTACGCCCTCCGAACGTTGATTAGACAGTGGACGAAGTGTCTGATGGGAGGAAGTGTATAATTGTGGCCGTCTGTCTCTGTCCTCCACGCTCTCCTAATGTGATTAACCCCCCCAGTGACGGCCCACACTGCTGTGTTTAGCCCAGTAAGGCCTCATCTGTCTGGCTCCACTGCAGCCCTGCATCTCGTCCTCCAACCTGAAGCTGCTCTTAAAGCAGCTGGGCGTCTCAAGTTAGCGCCACCATGTCCCCCCCCTCCCCCCCATCCCCCACCCCCCCCATCCCCCACCCCAGACCTGCCTGGCCATGTCATTTCCTCTATGGGACAGTGGCTGGCACACTCATAATCAGCAAACCTGATTATCCTGGTCCTAATGCCAATTATGGAGTTCTATGTTGTTCTTCAAACTTAAAAATGAGAGAACTGAACAATCTGTTATGACCAACATTACATATTAGCACCGATCTGAGCTCCGGTCGTGTCGAATCAGTGTTTCACCTGGTTCGTTATCATTTAAACTTGTCCTTTTTTTTTGTATTCATGTATCTCAAGCACATGAATGAGCATTTACACATGTTTACACACACACACTCGGCCACACGTGGGTGGCCAGTGGATCTCATCCCAGCCTGCAAGTACTTGGTTTCATCCTCCACTCCCTTCTCTCCCAGCCGCTGTTGCTGCTCGGCAGGAAAAGGCACAAGGCTGCCTTTGTTGTGAGCCTTCGGTCTCACTGTCACAAGTCCCGCCCTCAAACTGTCAGTGGGACACTGGGTTTGACCTGTCCACCTGTACAGATGTTGATGAATTGAGACATTGTCTCCCGGTTTTGTATTCTGCGCTCCATGTGTTCTCCATGTGTACATTTGAACGAGTGCCTTCTTTGTCATTTTCTTTGTTTCCCAAAACAGTGGTCACACAATGTTTTTAGGACGTAGTGGGTAGAATGCAGCATATTTCATCATTCATTCATCATTTTGGTGGGCTAGAAGGTCAAAGTGTAACCAGTCTGTATACATATTAAGCAGCCGAGACAGCGTGTATGTTAAAATGTCCAGACACAAGACATTTAATTTCAAGCTCTGCTTCAGCCAAAGACGCCTTGTGTATCGTAGGTGGTCACAGGCTGCGTTTACTTCTCCCGCTGAGTGGACTAATTGTAATAGCGGAGTGTCTTTGCTCCAGAGGCCACTCAAAAGCTGCTCTGGTGTACATTATCATCACTGGTCAAATGGACATTTCCGATGGCCCTTTTCAACAAGCCGTTTCGACCAAAAGAATATCCGCTTTACCCCCTCAAACAGCAGTAACCCAATACTTATGGCCCACTCATGTGGTTTAGGTGGCAAATGTTGGTATAAACATACAAAGGTCTTTCAGGCTGAGCACTTAAATAAGCTTGTACAAGGTGGTTCGGAAACTTCTGACGTTGTCACATATGTTCATGACAGAGTGAAACATGTTAGTTCTGTATAAGCTGCATGACTCCTGCTTATTTCCTGCTCAACGTTGCCCTTTAGTCTGTTCAGTAAGCATTCTTGGTTGGCATCGCTGTTTGGGCCTACAAGGAGACACGCGTGTCATTTCTGAGAAGCCTATGGTGCCCTTGAGTGCACGGTATCAAATGCATCGCTGCATTAATTCATATGAAGGTGTGTGTGTGGGGGGGGGTGAGGGGGGGTTACGGGGTTGCATTTCCCAGTACTTTCATTCTCTGCCTACTTTTCTGGAGTCTTGTAATGTGATTAAAGTCCATTAATCATCAAAGCAACTCTCTAAGGAGCTTGACTCATGAACTGTGGAGAAGAAGCAGGGGTGGGAAGTGTCAAGAAAGCTTTCAGTAAACACTCTCTATCTCTTGTTCAGATCGGGAGAGGAAAGCAGGGTCACTACCCACTGAAGTATCCGGGTTTTTGGGGGCTTTGTCGGAGTTGTTTGATATCCGTGGGCTCCCTCTTCCCCTTTCAAATCACTTCTCATTAGCAGAGTTGAGGAGGTACGAGACTAGCAGCTTCAGACTAGCGTGAGTAAGAGCGAGGTTAGATTGTGCTAGCAGAGTCCGGATATGAATTTGTTGGGAGTTTTCCCCCCTCAGGGACTTGTAACAAAGGTCCGTGGACCCTCCTGACTTTCCATCCGACAGGACCATTTACTTTTTTTTTCTTTTCCGCTCCCCAGGTTGTCTATTACACCGAAATGTACAAGATCTTCAGCGAGTTAACAGACCAGATCGACCAGGCAGGACTGACTGACGAGCAGAGGGAGAGGGAGACCGAGGCCAAGCTCAGCGAGTTGCGTGCTCTGTCCATTGTCGCGGACGACTGAGGGAGGACGGCCGAAAAAACCGGGAAGGACTCCTTTCATGCCTCTCTGAATGGACTGCAGTCTTTTCAGGCTCCTTCGTGCAGTTCAAACGGACAGCAATAGCCTTAACCTGATTATCAGATTGTTTCCTTGCGGCCTCATCATTGTCACCCCCCCCCCCCCCCCCTCCATTCCTCATGCGCTACAATCCCATGTTTTATCCTTTCTACAGACACTCTGGAACTCACAGCAGCTGAAATGCCACATTATACTAAGCCATTAGCCACGCGCAGCATTATAAGCCAATTTTTTTTTTTTTTTTAAAGGAATCAAACTATTTTACAAGGATACACTTTGGTGTCGCATTTGTCTATCAGCGTTTGCTTCTAGAGCAGGAATGTTTTTGTTAGTCACATCTGCAATGTCACCGACAATTTTTAAAACTATGAACTACAGACAGAATGTTACGCAATATACTGTAGATTCCCGGCAATAAAATGTAAGTCTGTATTTCGGCCTTGGCTGGTTATCTCCCAGTTTAGCTTTGTGCCATGTTGTGTAAGGGCTTGTCATTGGGGTTTATTGGGATGGTTTGGACCAAAGCACCTGTACATGAAGGGCCTACGTTGTCCTGGCTGGATGCATCTGGATGCAACCGAGGGGAGCGACGTTTTGGCCTGTGCAGCCGTGTTGAAAAGGTCGACCACTCGGACCGTGGAGAGAACAAGCTGCTGTTGGAAGTCTGATCAAAAACAAAGGCTGGTGCTCCCTCTGGTGGAAGATATGAATCATAACCATTTACTTTTTAACAACACCGTCCTTTATGTTGTGGTTCAGTTTGTCTGTTAGCAGCACATTTCCACGAGTTTTGAACCAAATCATTGCACTCCTGTTTCCATCTTCCTCAGGTACTGCGTCAGTATCAACACGTATGACCTGGGGATATATGCATTGTTCCAATCATGTGAAGGGACCAAGAACGTAACCATTTCTCACTCAACATTTTGTTTTACTCATACACCTGAATTAATGAAGGGTTTTTTTAAATAATGAAGTTAAGTGTGAGGATTTCTCTTCACATCAAATAATTGCGTGAACCCAATTTTTTTCTCCATGTATTACCACTAAATCTGTGAAATTCTGAATTTAATCATAGTGATGTATAGTCTATTGTGAAATAAATAAACTAAAACTGTGTGCTGTCGTATTTCTGCCTGGAATTGAAACGACACAAAAGACATCAGTTACTAGTCTTTATTTCTGTTCATCTCCCCTTTACTGGAACTAGTCAGTAGTGTCCTGTCAGCGAATGTCTTGGGCAGTATTTACAGTTCAACCTTTAAATTTTATGTTCATGAAATCTTTCAGAAACAGCAGCAGAAATACCCAATATTATGTCGTGATGATACAAGGGCCCAACGACCCTAGTTAAGTTCTACCAGTCTCAGCCGACCCCCCCAAAGTGATCGGACAAGACTGTTGTAATTGAACGTCTGCGCATGTTGCTTTTTATTTCTACGACTATACAATAATTTATGTATCAGTAAAATCTCCGTGAGTCAGAGTTAGTGACCTAGACAACAGGGAAATTGGAATTTTAAACAAAGTGGTTTGGTCCCGATTTAATTACTAGTTAGTTATTACAGTACAGATGCATGCAGGAGGTGGATTTGAAGCCAAATGCAGGTATTCCAAATGATACACAGTTGGACGTATAGGAGTAGATTTTAATTTCACTTTTGTGTCCCTGTCCCTTTTTTTCGTTATCCCTTATAGGACACCAGTGGCCTCCCTCAAAAGGCCGTCTGGCTGTACATGCTTGAGATTTGTGTCTGAAAGGTTCTGCGGATGTCGGCGCGTCTACTTTTCAGCGTGGGGGTCAGGAGGCCATTGGCGACGCTGAACGTCTCCGGGTGCAAATGAAGGTCTTTCACCTGGGAGAAAGGAAACGTTAGTTGGTTGCAAAATGTCATCAAGCCCCAATGCGAGCGGAGACTCCTCACTTGTTCAAAGGACTTAAGCCCTGCGTCCTTCCCCACGGCTTTCATGTCCTCCAACACTGCGTTCTTCAGATCCTGTTGAAAGATCAACAACTCAATTCTTCTGGGATGCTTACAACAAAACGTAAATTGCTTAGGTTAAGAAAGTGGGGAAAATGTTTTGATGACGTACTGGGCTCTGGCAGAGCTCTTCATAGGATCCCACAAATCCTCGGCCTTTAGCCCAACCCACAAACACCTCTGGATCGGGTACAACTATGCCTACGAGATAAGACTGGCGACACAGAAATACAAGAGAAAAATCACCAAGATGTCACCCGAACCACAGAAAATGAGTTTGAAAAACTGATAAAGAGTCCATCGAGTTGTACCTGTAAACTGTCTCCGTGCACAAACACCTGCAGCACCGGCACACAACGCATGTAGACGTTCTCTATCTTCTCCGGCGCTATGTACTCCCCCTGGGACAGCTTGAAGATGTGCTTCTTCCGGTCAATGATGCGGAGCGTCCCGTTCTAAGCAGAGGAAACGCGGAGACACTTCAGTCTAAAAAAAAAAAAAAACATCTGGAAAGCTTTGCGCTAAATTGCCGTGTGCAGCCTTACTGGAAGCCACTGGCCCACGTCCCCGCTGTGCAGCCACCCGTCGCTGTCCAAGGCTTCGGCCGTCTTCTCCGGGTCCTTCAGGTAACCTCTGAACACGCTGGGCCCACTGATGCAGATCTAACGGGACAAATCCGGGGGTGAGCGTCAGTCCGCCTCTCGCACCGTGCGATGGGACGGCGTCTCACCCGGGTCGCCTCACCTCTCCCTCGCCGTTCTTGGCGTAGTAGTTCATATCAGGGATGTCCACCAGCTTCACCTTGGCACACGGCAACGGAGCACCGACATGACCTGGCAAGAGACACACACACACACACACACAAACGCACGCCCACATGCCGCATGAGGACAAGAGCAACCAGCACCGAAGCACAAGCGAAGCGGGGGACGGCGTCTCACCCCCGGTCCAGTCCCCCGGCATGGAGAAGGTGCAGCCCGCGGTGCACTCCGTCTGGCCGTAACCCTCAAAGATCAGGCAGCCCAGAGTGGCTCTGAGGAAGGCCAGCACAGTGGGGGAGATGGGTGCTGAAGCAGTCAGGGCAAACCGCAGATTACCTCCTAAACTAGCCTGAAACACAAGCCACAGAGTATTTATGGAAAACGGGTCAAACGTAAACATGTCGTGGGTACAAGCAAAATTCAGTTTTCAACCTGCACGGGATTTTCCCATCTGCATTGACCAGACTAAAAGGGCAAAATCTGTGTGCAAGCTTCTCCCAATACCCTCCCACAGGATCAATATGCTGCGGGGGAATTTGGCATTGGATACTGGAATAGTTGTGCTACTCTTGGAAAAGTTTGGATACAAACAAAAAAAGATCCAGGTCCAGATACAGCGTGGAGCTCCCAGTAAACTGACCTGAATCCTGTTGAACACCAGTTTGTCCCACACGCTGTTGTTGCGGACGACGCCGCTGCTGAGCTCGGCCTGCTTTCTCCTCACGGCGAAGTGAAGCAACGCCCGTCGCAGCGGAGACGTCACCGAACCCAGGATCTTTTATAGAAAAATCGGCACAAAATGGGTTTAAGACCACAGCACTCGGGGAGTCGGCGATGTAACAGTAAGAAGACGTCGCCTTACCTTGTCATAGATTCGATTGAGTAAACGGGGCACGACGGGAAAGAAGGTTGGCCTGAGAGTTTTAATGTCATCCATTAGAAGGGAAATGTCTCCTTGGTAGAACCCGACTCTGGCACCGTAGCAGAACATCGTCACCTGGGACAGGAATGGACTCGGCTTAGGGGTTAACACACTGCAAGAGAAAGACAAGGTCCGAAAAGAGCATCAGCTACCTGAATCATCCTCTCAAACATGTGCGCGAGCGGCAGGTAAGAGATGGAGACGTCGTCTTGTTGGATAACAAATGAACCCTGAGAGGAAAAACGAGAAAAAAAAAAAAAAAGAAGAAGAAAAATTAGAAAAGCACAGGGGAGCGATTACGTTCAGGAAGCAGGCATACGGCGACGCTCCGCAGGCAATCAAACATGCCGCGCGTCTTCTAAAGCAGTTTGATAGCACAATCTGTATACCGAGTAATTAGTTACAGTACCTTGCATCGTCAGGGGCCATCAAACAGCCAATTAATCATACCATTAGACCCAGCGGGGACACAGACAGTTTGCAGATATGGAGACAGGCGGGTGGGAAGGGACGTTAGCCCGTGAGGCTGTTCTCAATTATGCAAGGAGGTGGAAGTGTAGACAGACCTCCAGGATCTTAATGACAGAGGATGTGTTGGAGGCGATGTTGCCGTGGGTGATCATGGCTCCCTTGGGCTTCCCTGGATAAATAAACAAAGAGATTATCGCAGTGCAAGCAAACTACAGCCGTGCCCATAAAGAGAGATCGTTAGTGGGCACTGAAGGGCACTTCTGGAATGATGCGAGTGAAGGATAATCACACGGAGAAGAATGAGAGCCGCCGTTACCTGTGGTTCCACTGGTGAAGCAAACCACGGCCAGATCCTGAGGCTGGGGCGGCTGCAGCGAGCAGCAAGAGAAATATGAGAAAATGAACACAGGCTTCCCCCCCACACTTTTAATTGGAAGTGCCGTTTAAAAGTGAGTGCTAATGATATCTTATTGGACAGGAGCAATGGGAAAACTGCAATCCAGTATTTAGAGGGGGATTCGCCATTTACTCAAACCAGTTGGATGCGGTTACCCGGCAGCTGCAAGAGAATAAAAACTCACCACCGGATCTTTGAGGTTCTGCCTTCCCAGATCCTAAGATGCGGACAAAGAGGAGTTGCAATATAAAAATCGACACAGCGCCGTCGATGGCCAAGTTAGATGAGCCAGCATTAGAGGCATGGGTCCCCGCCCCACCCACCCCACCCGCTCCGCTCACCATGAGCTGGTCTAGTTTCAAAACCTCCACCTCGCAGTTCTTCGCCCTCTGAGCAAACGCGTCGCTGAAATCGTTGAAGAGAACCAGGCAGGAGAGCTTTGGAGTCACGCCTTGCTCCTTGTTCCCCAACAAAGCCGCCGCCTTCTCCTCCCGGTCGCAGATCACCAGAGAGATCTCCGCTAGCAACGGCACCAACACCAAGAGTTACTAACAAAACTGCTGACATCGTCAAAGAGACCCATCGATAGCTAATCAGCTTTACCAGTTTAAAACAAAAATAATTTAAAAAAAAGGTACAATGCTGCAGTATTTTTTTTCCATTACATATGACTTTGCATAAAAGAATGTTACATTGAAAACATCGTACAAAATACCATAATGTTTTAACTATTCGTATCACACAAAATGACCAGTCATGAGATTGTTTTATCGTTCCAAACCACAGTTTTCTGCAGAACTGGTACTTTTTATAAATGTAAAAAGTACATTTAGCCAAGTACTTTTAGTAAAGCACTTTTCCACTGCTGGTTCCATTGGTTTACATGCGTTTAATAGGACCCCAGTAACAATCCTCTATACGCTGCTCACCCAGGTTCAGTATGTGCACGATGGCCTCCGGGCCCAGGGTGTCGTACAGAGGCACCACCGCCATGGAGTACGTGTAGCAGGCCAGCTCCGAGATGGTCCACTGTGACCAGCAGGGGGAGACAAAGCACAGAGACTCATTTCCAGCCCTTCAAACACTGCTGCCGGTGAGTGCTTGTTCACATTAGGGTCAAAACAACCCTCTACAAGGAGAGCGGTGTGAGATTGAAGGCTCTGATGGAGCAGAAAATTATCTTTTGCTTATCATTGAAGAGAAAAAAGGCCTCGCTTGATGGATACAATACAAAATGAGAGTGGGAGAAAACCTGCTCCAGTATTAGCTGCCCTGGAGACACAAATCCAATATTCAGGTGAAATACAAATTGAAACTATTGGACTGTTGAGATTCAAGGTGAAAGTGATACTCAAGCTCCATTGAGAAGTGGAAAAAAGAAAAGAAACAACACTCCAGAAACCGGGGGGGGGTTCCTGGTCGTACCTCTGGTCTGTTTTGTGCGAATATCCCAATAAATTGCTGTGGGTTCGGCTGGCAGTCTTTGGCCAACAGCCCGGAGCCCAGCACCTGCGCCTGCTCAAACACCTGAGGAACCGCAGGCCCTCCATCAGCGACACGGCACAACAAAGTATTGATCGAGTATTAATTAATTGATTAAATACTAAAAGCACGTGTCCAACCTCGGCGTAGGAGATCCACTGGTAGGGCTGCCCCGGCTTCCTGAAGCCCAGACACGGGCCGTCTCCTGGGAGGACAAGACAAGACCGCAGCGTCACGTCGGTTCAAACCGATATTAATAGTCAGTCAATTTAATATCATTACATTTTCTTTGTATAGAATATAGGGTTATTGTTTTTTTGATCACCTGCGATCCTCAGTCCTCTCTGGAACATGTCGAAGACGGTCCTGGTGTCTTCGTAGTAATACTCCATCAGCGAGTCGTCTTGGAGCAGAGCCGACCTCCTGCAGCTGCCGTCTCCCTGCCGACAAACGCTCGGGGGGGTCAAGACAGCTGGCGTTTGCCTGTTGCGCGCACACACACACACACACACACACACACACACACACACACGAGGACGCCGACGGCGAGCCACTCACATCCACGGCCACCGACTGGGCCTGCAGGTCGCAGGGAGGACGCATGGGTCGAGGTCGGGTCGCCAGCCAGTACGCGGTGAGGGAGGCCAGTGCTCCCAGCCCCAGCAGAGAGGAGGGGGACAGAGACAGGGAGAAGGAGGACAGCGGCAGAGACGGCAACAGACTCCAGAGGTTCTCAGATTCAGGGCCCTTGACGGCGGCGCTGGAGCGAAACCACTCCTGGAAATGCATTACTGAGGAGGAGAGGAGGGGAAAGGTGGGGGGGGGGGGGGATGGGAACCAGATGACCTCGAACGTTTCACTTTGCTGCCTAAACAAAGCGGCATCTCCAGCAGAAGGCAGCAGAGGGAACATTTAGCAGAAACCATCGGGTCAATGAAATTCACTGTATCTTTTATGTTTCTAAAGTTTTTGTTTTCCAGCTGCAACAGAGTGTGGCTGCTTTTATTTCACCAATTGAGTCTGTGTGTGTTCATCCGAGCATTTTCTGAAAACTCCAAAACTTACGAATGCATGTCAGAAATAACAATAATCAAATTCTCATTTGATAAGTCCTGGAAAATGAACAAGACTTGAGATTCAGCACGGCCATAATATTATATAGTTGGACTGATTGAAGGAACCAGTCAAAACCTGTGCCGGTGCCTACACTACCCACGATGCAACGCACCGACCTTCCTTCTTCTCTCACTCCACTGACACCCCCTTTGGGTCCATCCATCTCTTTGGAGCCGCGGGAGATTTCATCCCACAGTTTGCACAGCAGTGCTTCTGTGGGTCAGATGGTTGCATTTTCCCTTTGAATCTCCTCTTACCATCCGCCACAGTGAGCCGTGTCCGTTCATGACCACCTCGCTTAAACATAGAACGCCCCGAAACCTTGAAGATGACATGTGGTGGCGGTGTGTCGGGAGGGGTGGAGACACAGCAGGACGCGAGAGCGATGCTTAGAAACAGGCACACAGGTCACTCCCGGCCATGTTGTGCCGCTCTTTCATTAATCAGGGAGCAGCAGGAGAGAATTTGGTGCGTGCGGTAATGAGGGGCTGGTTGCGGGTTAAGGGGAAGGGGAGGACCACCGCCATGAGTGTTATTTTTGTTCATATCAAAAGCAAATGAAAGAGTGTTGTCCCAACACAAACCGTTTCCCCTTCCAAACATACCACTTCATCCTACTGCGGGCAAATTAATCTCTGCTTTCCCACATCCCCTCCCCCAACACCCCTCAACCTCTCACCCACTTTCTCCCACAAACCCAATAAGGGAGGGCATAAAGAGTGTTGCACCCCTCCCTCATCGTCGACCGGTCTGCTCTCGCACGGTTTCAAGTCGCAGCAACGGTGAAGTGATGTCACCTTTATCCTTAAAAAGAGGCTGCACGATCTACGTTCAGCATCGATTCATCTGGATTAAAACAGCTCGCATGCCACTTCACAGCAGCTGGTGAGCCGCTATACAGTCCCTTCAACAGATAAATGACAAACAAAAAGGACATTCTGAAACTGACACAAAAAAAATGAGCATCCAGTGTGGAGTGAGCTTCCTGTAACCTCTTTCTCTCTCTCCATCATTCCCTCCCTCCCTCCCTCACTGCCATTCATAAGGGCCATTGTCAGGGTCCAGACAGGGACCATTGTGCTCAAAGCTTTTACTCTCTAGAAGACACGAGACAAAAGACGCGACGCAGACACACAAACACACACGTGAAAATATCCTGAAGGAATACAAATGCAGCCCCACAGCCGCACAACAAAAAAAAAAATGGAAGCAAATTGACATTCGGCTTTGGGGCACCTGATGCAGTTTCAGAGCAGGACAACAGGCAGATGGGAGGGGGGGGGTGTTTGGATGTCTGTGCACATTTTGTCCAGCTGACAGGCAGAGCTGAAGGATATTCTGAGCCGCAGCACATGCTGCCTGCTAGAATATAGAAGGCGCAGAAACAGAATCATGACCAGCGACGACTTTGATCATCGCTTTGCAGGGATCAACGAGCCTCATGCAAAGTACACCACAGTTGGAAAGGTGCCGAACTATTAACATTAAATTCTGTAGATTTACGTAGATTAGAGTTTACGATCTTGTTTTAATAGTATTGTTGTTGTGGAGAGACATTTTTCAGGGTTCAGGTCCATAAATTCACAAGCTTTCGGTTCTTTAAAAGTAGAGGACAGTTGGTCAGAAATGGGTTTTGCCAATAAACCTTCCTACACAGTGTTAAAACGGGAGCCGATTCAGGGACTTCAAAAACAGGGAGGACTTATCTTCATTCAGTCACCTTGGCAGCAAGTAACTTAGTAACGCAGCACGCATGCTTTTGTATGCATACTTTCATCATGAACAAACAGAAACGGACTGCCTACCGATTTCACTAATGTGTTCGAGTTATTTTTACGTTGACTTAAAACAACATATGGAGTGGTTTCAAACAGCAAAAATTAAGTCTCACCGCAAAATTCCTGCATGGAAAACGTCCATACATAAAAGAAGAGTGAGGCGAGGCGAGGCTCGGTGGCCTGCGGAGCTTCTGTGCTGCTTCCCACCAACCCCAAAAACTACAGGAAGGCGACGTGAGGAGGGGGGAGGTTTTAATAGAGGAGAGAGGGAGAGAGGGAGAGGGAGAGAGGGAGAGAGAGAGAGACACTGCATCTTTTTCTAACCAGCAGCAGCAGTGAACTGCACCCTTTCCATGTGCTATGAGAGGTGAATGGTTCTGATCAAGGGAAAGGAAGGGGAAGGAAGGGAGGGGAGGGGCAACCAATAAAAGAAGAGAGAAAGAAAGAAAGAAAGAAATGCTTGGGTGCTTTCCGGCTATGATTCCCGAATGAAGCGTGAAGAACACGGACACACACTTCGTCCCCGTGAAGTTTTTCTTGGGGAAAAAGAAAAAAGGGGTAAAACACCCTCCCACATGACACTCATGTGTCTCTCATGGTGTCAAAATTCACTTGAAACCGGGATTCTCACAGACAAAGCTAGACTTGTACCCCCACCGGCCCCGCGGCGTGAAGCTTCAAGTAACAAAGCAGCACCGGTTTTGAACACCACTGTGCAACCTTCCATATTTAGCTCTCCTGGCTGGACACAGATCGTGTGGGATTTTTTGGTTCACCACCTCAGCTGCCACATTGTAGATCCGGCCTTTACACTGTAGCTGCGTAACGCATGCAGGGAGGATGGCAGCCAGCTGGCATCGGGCCACAGAGGGGCAACTTCTAACGTGTTGCATTCTCGAGAACAGTTAATACAGATTACTCAGTGGAAACAGGAAGATTTGCTTATCTGGGTAGAAGGTCTGAGGTCAGATGGACTTATTGTATACAAATTTAGTTTCCACCAAGCACATTCACCCTGAGCTTGGAAGTGTCAGTTACACGCGAGTGCTCCCCTGGTAAAGAATCAGACGCACACTAAAAATAGCAAACAAACTGTACGTGTCGGCACCACGAGATAAGTTAAAGGAGCAATGCAAAAAAGGAGGAGGCGTCATTGATCACCAAAAGTGTTTCTTTAAAACGGCGTGCAACAGTTGAACAGGTTCATCATTGCGCAGAGCTCAGATGACTCCGACAAACTCTCAGCTCGGGGGTCTCGGGACCCGCTGCAGGGGAACGGGTTTTTTTTTTTTTTTGCAACTTGTAGCTCAGAATGTGAGACTTTGTCGTTAAGGCGAGTTTCTACATCTGTAACCAGACGAAAAGGCTGAACAACGAAAGGCCAAATGAAACTTACCTCGCTAAAAACGGACGCCTCGAACTGCTCTATGTTGCTACAAAGTTACTTCGGCGGCAGCGCCATCGCAATGCTCGCGCGCGCCACACTAAAAGCGTTTACGCTCGTGTTTCCGGTCCGGACCTTCAAACCCAAAGCCTGTGATGGTTGAATCAATAGGCGCGACCTCAAAATGTAATATGTAAAGCGGAAGGAGACTGATTGTGTCGTTTTTTTTTAATTGGCAGAACTAATTGGGAGAATGTTCTAATGTCATGGCAAAAAAGAAAAAGAAAGACGAAATAATGACGAAGCTTAACGCATGTGAGTGCTAAAACAACAGAATAAACTAGAAATTGTAATAGTTTTTATTATAGATTTCGTTTTGCTTTATTTCCTCCTTTTTTGTGTTGGATATTTCAGCAATCACTTATATACGTATTTTCTTTCACTGTGTATTTCCGCCCGAACTATTTTTTATAATTGATTTAATATGGATATGTATTATTTATTTTGAAGCTCAAATCACACCGCTTCTTTATCTTCTTTCTGCAGCTTTGACACGTTAGCGCCGGCTGTGACGTCACTTCTTAATTGCATTCAGGCATCTTGGGGAGATCAAATAAATAAGTGAAAAGAGAACTCAGTTAGATTGCAGATTGAAAAAAAACGCAAAAGCAGTTTGTTTATTAGGCCTCCATTCATCACTAGTGGCATCACTGAACTTATGTCTTGATTTCAATGACACCGAGGGCAATAAATAATTTATGAGGACTGACTTTTTCCAGTTCACATATGATTCATCAGAAATCCTCCCAGTTTGTGCTCAGCTCCACTGCGCCCTTAGTGTAATGACCAAAGAACCCTTAACCTTAAGGACAATATAAAAAGGATAAAACAGATCTACTCACTGCAACAACAGTTATCACAGGACAGAAACACTAAGTCAAACTGAACGTGTCTCACTTTGGAGGATTTAATGTGCGTTTACAGAGTTCCTCCCAGTTCAATCCTTCAAACCATCGGTATACAAAACGGAGTATCACACCCTAATAAACCATGTTTCCGAGCGCTGGCCTCTTTGATTTTCTCCAATCTAATGGATCTCTCGTCTCACTTCGTGCTTCTGAATGTCCTTGGCCCCATTTCTCCGACAGCCCAGTCTCTCTGAGAGATCGGTCCTTGGCAATAGAGAGCAAACCAGAACACACAAATAAAAATGGAAGAAGTTTTTGTGTATTTGTCAGGAAGAGCACTATAAAATAGATGTCAATTGCTTTCACATTAAAACGCATGGTGGGGGACATTTACAGGGGACTACACAGTTTCTTGAATTGACTGGGGGCCCTTTAAATGAGGTTTTTGGAAAAGTCGATCTGATCCATCCAGCGAATGGTTGCAGAGAAAATCCTTATTGGGTCAGTGTCGATGAATGGGAGCCCGGACAGGGAACCAAGAGCCTGTCACCTTCCGTTCCATATGCAGCTCGAGAAATGAGCTCGACAAATAAGGCTGCATAAAACTGGGCAACCACTCAGAGGCTCAAACACAAAAAACGCCATGTGACCAGTAGTCCACTGATACACTGCTGCCATTGTTCAAGATGATTTCAGGTGCCATGTAGCTCAGCGTACCGCAGAATGTTTTCTTTCCATCTCAACCTTCTTTAGACATCTTGAACCAATCTAGAAAGGAGGCTGTGAGTTAGCTTAAAGCCAACATTTTCAGGCTTGACATCGCTATAGATAACACCAAAGGAAAAGGCCTCAACATCGCAAGCCGTGTACAATCTGGTGCTGCATTCTTCCAGACGTCCCCTGAAAGAAGTACTGCTTTAAGCACGCAGCAAACAAAACAAAACAGACATGAAATCTTGTTAAGCTTTCATCACAATGCAATATGAAGACTTAGCAACGACAGGACTATGAATATTTTATCAATATAACAATATAAACACTTATTTATCTTTAGACTATATAAATCCCCACCAAGCCATTCTTCTGTCAGAACGCACAGGTCCTCTTTGTCTCTAAAGATTTTACGCAGCCTGCAATCAATGCAAAAATATAAGTATGTAAATGATCATAATGGAATCAATACGATCCTAAATCCATAACTGTTGGTTAACAGACACGTGGCTATGAATGGACAATGAGCTCTTCTCTCAGGATGTGCTGTTGTTGTCTGTTGCTGAGGATCAGCTTTTTCTTAAGGACAGAGGGACAGGGGGCAGAGGGGGGCGCGGGGGGGTAATCAATAAACTAGATTATGGAACCATGGAATGTGGGAGAGGAAGCTGCACGTCGCCTGTGTGTCATTATCTGTGCGAGCTGCTGTGAGATCGACCCTCACCGGGTCTACGTGACCAAACTCCCCAACGGCTCAAGTGCAAATAAGCTGGAAATCGCTGGTGGTGGCAGATGAGAAGAGATCAGCATCCTCGTCGGACCTGTTCACAAGCAAAAGGCAGGTGAACCGGTGTCCTATAGGTTTGTAGCATTGTAGGCTCTGCTCCTCACTCGATTTAGGATTCAGGGCAATGATCCATCAATGACGTGCCTGAAGGCCCCGAACAACATCAATTCATGACCAACGTGTAGTACAGTGAAGCAACGGATAATACAGAGTTTGGCTATTCTTCTTCTCCTTCTTGACTTCCTTAGGAGAGATCCTGTAGAATACTTTTTATCCAACGCATCTTTGTTTTCAGAAACTCAAGAGAGGCATTGAAGTGTGTTCCCCTTTTTGCAGGGAGCTTGGATAAACTCGCCTATTACTACTACAATATATTGCTAGTCATATCGACACTCCATTGATTGATATAATGGGTTATTTTTTGGCAAAATGCATCGTACTTTTGTATACATCTTTTTGCATTACAACCATTGGTCCCGCTGGCTGTAAGTTGTGTTTAGAAGGCATTTGTAAACTTGGATCGATTGATTCAATAAAGTGGGTAAAAAATGCATGCAAAAAGCATGTAACTTCCCCCGGCAGCAATAACATCCTCTCTAAAGGAAAGTGATAATGTTACTAATGCAAAAAGAAAATGATATCATGATGAAATAAAAGTCAATTTTCACCATTCTGTGCTTTTGTAGCGTTTCCATAATGTGCTCTGAAAGGACATCATTTACTCTTTACCCCCGCAGAGCTTTCTCTCCAAACCACTGTCTCTCAGAGCTTACGCAGAACAATCTGCTCTGCATGGCCTGGCTCCTTCTCTGTCACTTTAACTTTGCGCGCACGAAAGAGAGAGGCAATGACAACTGCTGGAGAGCAGCGCAGAAAGAATTACCACCATTATCATAAAATTCCTAAAGCTGCGTTGACATTTCGTCCTCCACAGTGTAAATCTTTTCCCCTCTGAAAGCCTGATTTCATGCTACTTTACCTGGCCTTTGCTTAGGATGTAAAACGTGTCTCCTGTGGCCCCTTTTCGGATGATGCAGTCACCTTCGGTGTAGCGTGTCTTTGGAATTTAATTAAAGACAGACCAGCAAGGTGTAAGAAATATTTAAAGGAGCAGAAAAAAAAACAGCAAGAAAAAGAACCAACAATATATTCCAGAAAGTAGTTGAGGCCCAGTGACAATCAACGACTAATTATGGTTCTACCCCAGCAGCACCTGTCTGTCAAATATCAAATATTTTAAAAAAGAATATCAATAAATACCCTGTTTACACGCGGCGTGCACACGGAATCAGCTGGATTCTGTTTGAATAATGAGTGATGGCCACACGAGAACCTAATCTGTACCAGATCAGACACGTTGATGGTGACGTCCTCAGGCAAAGACTGAAGCAAGGGAATGCTGCAGATGCAATGACACACAGCTTCTGTCAATGACAATGACCTCACAAACATTTCACAGTAACGATGATATTTTGGTCGGTGTTAAACGGCCCCAAATGCAGCACGCTGGCGACTGGCAAACAACATGAACCTGGTGATATCGTGCCGATGATGCTAGAATACAAAGCAGCCTTTCCGGCATGCTCTATGACAAGTGGTGTATTGGTCCAATGTTCACCTGGTAAGCAGCTCCATTGAATCAGAAAGGCGGTGGAGACCACTCTGCATGAGAATAGTCTGGTAGCTCTTGCGGTCAATAACCCCCCCAGTTTGCTGCCTGTTTCAGCTGCAGTTCAACGGACAGGGGAACCGTTGTTGTTACGGAGACACTGGAGCTCAGGTGGAAACACAATCATGAAGCTGGATTGAAACAGTCCTCTATATAGTTTGTGTATACGATGGCTCTAATTTTCTCCCTTGTCAAATGAATGGAGTTTGACTAATGCTGAAAACATGTTTTCAGTGAGGACAGCTGAGAGAAGCAAGCTCTTACTGCTGGCTCTTGTCATAGATTTAGTGTGAAATCATGGTGGGGTCCAAAGTGGAGGGCTCAGAAATAACTGTTTTTCTATTGGCTGGATGCAAGTCCTCACTTTGAGCTGAGCAAGCTGCTGGAAAAAAAAAGCAAAAAATACACACACAATAAGACTTGGGCTACCTGCTTTCGGCTTTAATACAATTTGACACGTCTAAGAACCACATCCTGTACCTGCGCTGGCTGCAGAGGATCCTGGGAGGGAGACGGTGGCTTTGTGACGATCCAGTTCTTCCTGCAGTCTCCGAATGAGTTCATCCTTTGCATCCAACTCTGACTCTAACTCGTCTATGAGTGTGTCCCTCTGCCGGAGCTCCTCAACCTTTAACTGCAAGGCAAACTGGAGGTCCCGAAGTGTTCCCATTACCTCTAAACACCAGCTGACGAAACACAGTAAAACATATCTCAACTCAAAGCTTGACAGCCATCTGCATTCATTCCTGTAATTAGGTCAGTATTATCATTCATATAGACAGGAAATCAATATGGTTTAAAAGGCTTTTACAGGAGAGTTGGATAAGCTTCTTAAGTGATTGGCTTGTAGATAGATGAATAGATATTATTATTTGAGCTGATGAAACATGTTGAATGCCAATAATTTTCAATAGGCTGATTAGTAACAAAAACACAATCAAGTTTATTTTAAAGACACATTTTCCAGTGCAATAAAAAAGAGGACAATAAATCTGTCTTTGCTCTGACATTGCAGCACTACCTGCAATGCAGTTCTTGATTTAAGAACACTTAACAAAAATATAACAACAAATGACAAGAAAGAATTGGTTCTGAAGTAAAAGAGACAAAACAACTGACTAGTACATGGTCATTATATCCTCATGCTTTTTAAACAAAGGAATTACTTCTTAAAATGGGACAACAACGTTGTGTTGTCCAATAAACTAAACACACATTTATTATCTGTCCTGCAAAATATAATGCTGAACTGTATTTCACATCTCACACAAACAAAGGGGCACTTACCACATGCAGCCTGCCTGACAATGTGGAAGTCTTTCTTGCGTGTTCGTCCCTATTTAGCAGCAGACGCACTATTCGACAGGTGCAGAGCTTCTCTCCACCGGTCAAAAGTAAGAGATGCTCCTCTCCCGCTCGGGTCTGTGCACATGCACACAGCAGGCAATCATGACCCAGACAGCGGGGACCATTCGAGAGGCTGTAATGACAAATTCATGGACTGGATCCCAATTGGGTCAGATGGTCTGTGGGGTATTTCAGAGCACCGGGGATGGGTCTCTCCGCCAACGAGAGTGGCGAGGTGTTTTATTCCCCAGATATTTTGCCAATGTGAAAGATTTTAAGGCTGGCTGTGTGCACTGATGAGTATTTTTTAGCTCACTCCATTGTAGGCTACCATCCAATTTGTCTATTCTGATTTATAGCTCTCTATATATGCAAGCTAGGGTTTCTTCCTTTTTTTTTCTCTGGTCCAATGCAAATCTTAGATTCCAACGTGAAACATCAGAAGGGCTATCTATCTAATGATGAATAGTAAACAATGGTTGTGGCATCGTACAATATGACCCAACCCAATCTTCGTTTTCTTTCATCCTGATTTTTCCTTTAACATTTAATCCTGGTATAACCAAGAATAATAACGTGACTTGTTTTTCTTTGAACACATGTCGCCCAAAGAACCAGTCGGTGGCGGTAGTGTCACGTGAGCGGAGCGGCAGCACGCATCCAGCACAGAGCAGAAGAAGATGGGCCATTGATAAGCGAGGAAACGCCGTAGCCAGCTTGAGCTAGCAAAGTAACGTTAGCTGGAAATATTTAGTCGCTTAGCTTATTTTTTTTGAACGTGTTGTTGTGTTTTCTTCTAGGTATCCTCGAAAATGATCCTTACCGTGAAACCCCTTCAAGGAAAAGAATGCAGTGTTCAGGTAAATTGAAGCGGTGCCCAGCTAGCTAAGTGCTAAGTGTGGCTTACTGCGCAGCTAACGTTAGCGTTCAGAGCTACGCGAGCCGGATTGCCGACAGTGCTCGGTCCTGATCCTGTGTCACGCTCCCTTTTTAAGTGAAGCAACTACAATTCTGATGCTTCGGATTTAACATTGCCTACGTTTTATGCAGTGGAACGTGACGGATCTATACTGCATATCTACAAATCGTAATGTAATTAGTTGTGAGACGACTTTGCTGTAGGTTGGATTGCTCGCCACATCCTCGAGAATAACACCGTAACATACGGTCAATTCTCTCGTGTGGTTTAGTTTAGCGAGCTCTATAAATAGTTTTTTTTTGTCGGAAATTAAAGTCTTTTGCAAAATATTGTATAAATTAACGTTAGCTAATGTTAGTACTGACGTTAATGGAGTTAAATGGTCTTCTAAGGACTCCGTGATTCCTCTCGCTGTAAGGCTCACAGTTCTGGCCCCGGTGTGTCCCTCTTACGTTTTTCGTTAACAACGTTACATGTATGCGTCACTAAATTGGGCCCCGTATGTGTGGAAAAACTAACAACACGCTGAATAAAGTACTGCAGGACATTTTATGCTTCTGCAATAATACAAGGTATTTTTGTGTCAGTCAATACCTCCTTTGACATGTAATTAAAGTGTTTGCTGATATGACGTATGTCAAATGAAGTAAATAACACAATGGACTAAACTTACTCCCTGGAAGATAAGTGGATCCTGGTGCTTTTCTTTCAACCGCGTCAATGTTTTTCCTTATTTTTACCTAAAAGTTCTAAATTAACTGGCCATTAACATGCCTCTTATTGACTGTTTGCAATGCCAAAATGATAGATTCCAAACCAGTGGCATTGTTTATTTTCTTTGGAATGTATGTGCTGAAGTGACCATTTCTCAAATCTAGGTATATGTGCATTAGTTTCTTGAATGGTGAATTCCCCCATCCATTGTTGGTTATATTTGAGGAGAGGGTGGATGCTTGCCGACGGTATTTTAGTATGGTTACTTTTAATGTGGTTGATCTTCTAGGTGACTGAAGATGAAAAGGTCTCCACAGTGAAGGAGCTTGTGTCAGACCGTCTCAACATACCAGCAAACCAGCAGCGGTTGCTCTATAAAGGGAAAGCGCTTGCAGGTGAATTTGCCAACATTAAAGTGTTTCATAATCTTTACTAAATTAAGCAATAACAATTATGCATAATCTATTTGGTCTCTTTTTTTTATTTGTCAGATGAACACAGACTGAGTGATTATTCCATTGGGCCAGAGGCTAAATTGAATCTGGTCGTCCGTCCAGTGGGGGAGAGAACTGGAGGATCGGGAACGGCTTCCAGTAGCGCCTGCAGCGGCGCCTCCTCCTCTTCCTCCTCACAAGGAAGAGTGTGGCAGACTGTGTCCACGATACTTGCTAGACACTTTAGTCCAGCAGATGCAGCAAAAGTCCACGAACAGCTTATTAAGGTATTTAATAATGGTGCCACAATGCATAGTAGTCTCAAAGTAGAGCAGGTCGTCCTTTAACCATACGGTTGGCGGTTTGATCCTGGGCTTTTGCATATGACAAAGTGTTCTCGATAAAAAGGCCACTCGGTTTTTAAAAGGTCCCCGGTGCTTTACAGCTACCTTGCCTCCCTAAATCTATGGCATTGCTTATATACCGGGTTGAAAATGCATGTGTGTGTGAAATGTAGTTGCGTTTTATTTTTAAGATTGAACAATCAAAACCGGCTAATTCATTTTAGTAAATCAAATTCAGACATTTGAATGGGTTGGATCGATTTTATAACTTGATATCTTCTAATCTATTTGTGTTGACATTGTAGATTTAACATTTTTTTAACCGACATTTAATATTCGCTCGTGATTTGTACTAGAGTCTGACTAGATCGATGAAAATTAAATGTACTCCAAATATGGCCAAGAAAAGCTGCTTTCTTAGGCCATAATATAAAAGTCACCAGTTTCTTGCAATGCCTTCTAAATCGTTGTGATGAAAAAATTGTGATTTGATCATTAATTTTATAGAGCGCCGAGGTATGCCTGGTGAACTTATCAAATTCTAAAATAATGGTTATGAAGTTCTTTTATCAGAGGAACATATTTCTAAAACTTGAATGTAAAAAGCACTGAATGGTCTCCATGTGAAGTTTTGTTCCTGTAAGCATTTTTTTTTTTTAATTTTTTAGGTGTCCTAATTGCATTTACTGAAGTACGTAAATGCCCCGTAAAATGATCATCTGAATATAGGTATTTTAATTGTTTCATGGCAGCGCTTTGGGGATTGTAGTCTGAAAATCTTTGACCTAGCAAATTAGTCGGGGCCTTCTGTGAATGCACCAGTTGGGCCGTATTGCTCACGACTAAAGCATCCATCTTCTCTCATGCTTCACTAGAAATAAAACGACATGGCTGTACACACAAGTGTTGAAATGACTTGTAGACTGTTTTAAACTTGCCCCTTCTCAATGTTTTTACTTTTTGTTTTCTTTTCTTCAAGGACTATGAACGTTCCCTTCGACAACTTAGCCTAGACGACATTGAGCGTCTGGCCGGACGACTGCTTCATCCCGACGGTGAAGTCATGGACACCTCCTACATGGACTAAGAGTAGCTGGAAGTTGGCTATTGTGATAGTCTTTTGAGAGGCGCTCCATTCTCAAAGGTGCATAGGGTGTTCAGAGTTTGAGACATTTGAAAAATACAATATCCCTTTTCTTGCATTGAGCTGTGTGCCTAATCATTGGCTGAGTGAAGACATGCCAGAGTCTGTTGATTATGTCAGCAATGGGGGTTTCTTATCCATGACAAAAGGATGGAAGATTAAACTTGTCAACTTTGAATTTTCCACTGTCTTTGACATGCGATCGGATCACATAATATTTGAAAACAAAGGAATTAATTTATGCTGTTGGTTTCACATGATCTCTGGCTGCTACAACTCTTGAGTGGACGGCTGCAGCTTCTAGAGGGGTTGTTTGTCATTTCTGTGTCGGATGGCGTGTTCTGTTATCCGTCCTTTTGAAAGGTTACACATGTTCTTATTATGTAACTAACTGATGGTCATTGAAATTATTTGTAAATATCATGTTTATATACATGTACATTAAACGACAGAAGAAAAGTTATTTATTTTGTTTGAATGGTGATATTTTATGTGAACGTCAAAGGAAAAAAGTTGTTGAACGAGAATGTGTTTTTTTTTCTGGTGAGATTTCTAGCTTTAGGAGTAAAGTTTTCAGGGGCTTTTTAAGGCGGGGTCACAGTGAATCTAATCCGGACAGCCAATCGCATAACAGTAATGCCTGTTGGTTTACTTGTTGACCAATCATATTGAGGAAGTGGCGTTAGGCGTACCGCCCAATAGAGCGCGCTCGCTGTCTTCCCGTCCAAATTCTGACTCCCTTTGATCCCCAACCAATTATAATGGATAAGAACGTTGGATAAGGACGGCTACTATCTCTTGAACCTCGGTATGGTCATAACGCAGCATCGGTTGTGCCTCTAGACTGCACAGCTGTTCCGTAGCTCAAGCTAGTGTTAGCACCAAGCTAGCACAACCATTTCCCCTTTCCCGCATCCACCGATTAGCTCGAGCTACTGTTAGCTGACGTTAACTGACAACACACGAGCCGTTCGGTCTGTTCCGCTGCGTCATGTGTTGCCGTGTCGGGCAGTGCCGTTATTGGTTAGTTGTTTTCTGTTCGGAATCCTTTTTTTAGTATTTAATCGCAGAGGTTTCGTAACTGGTGGTCGAACTGATGCCGGGGCGTCAACGTTACACCCCTCTCATCAGGACCAGTTCTCCCTTTGGCAAAACAAGACGTCGATCCCCGGGGAATCATTTTAGCTGGCTTTTTGAAATAGCGTTTTGCTAGCTAGTTAAATTTTTGTTTTAAGTATAATGTAACCTGGGGACCTGGGGATACATTACTGCGCTGTCTGTTCATGTTTGTTCTGTGTTTACCAGTTAAGCAGCTGCCCCTGGACCATTGGAAGGATGGAGACTCTGATTCCCACCATCAACCGGATGCAGGAGGTCTTCCTCACAGTGGGTGCAGAGGTCGTACAGCTGCCGCAAATAGTCGTGGTTGGATCACAGGTTATAAACTTAAGTCCTTATGTACAAAGTGTTGATTTGATCAAAGGCTGTATATTTAATTAATTTTGTCTAAAGAAAACACTTGGCATAGTGCTTGAAATGGCTGAATTGCTCTCACTGTGTGCTTTAACAGAGCAGTGGAAAGAGCTCTGTGTTGGAGAGCCTGGTCGGACGGGATTTCTTGCCCCGAGGATCAGGAATAGTCACAAGACGACCCCTCGTGTTGCAACTTGTTAATGTTGCCCCTCTGCAGGAGAGGCAGAAAAACGAAAATGGTACCTTCAGATTTCTCCATTGTTAAATTAGAAGGAATTCGTTTGACTGCTTTGGTGCAAGTTATGATGACTATTAGACATCTGTCTATGCATAGGCTCTGCTAGAAGTAGTATGTGTGGCAGGGCACTTTAACTCACTATAACTTCTTGGTGAACCTCTCTTTACTAATATGCGCTCTTTGTTCCTCTTCTTCTTCGCTACTCTTCAGGGAATGGGGTAAAACAAAATGCCCAAATCAGCTACCCAGGTCTCTGTATATTCGTTCTGCATGAACTTGTCCTCGTTTATTCTTTTGTAAACTTTCTCAAACATTTTGCTTCTTTTGAACTTCTTCTTTTAAGCATGATTTCAGTCCATTAGCAATCTTTTTATTCGTAATTTATTTTGAAGGTCTATCAATGTCTTAAATCTCTTAAATGTCCATTCAGGTGTCAAAGCTGAAGAATGGGGAACATTCCTGCACTGCAAGAACCAGGTAGATTTAACTGCACATTTCAAATTACGCTCTTGACGCCGTCGTCCTGTTTTATGTGCTGGGTTCAGTTAATAAATCATTCTTGTGCCTTTTTTAAAAAGATCTTTACAGATTTTCAGGAAATCCGTCATGAAATTGAAGCAGAGACTGAACGCAATTCGGGTGACAACAAGGTGAGAGAAAGCCTTGTTATGTCATGGATGCCTTTTCTTTATCTTTTTACTCCGCAATAATACATGCTGCTTCTTTTTTTCCACATCCTTAAGGGTATCAGTCCTGAACCCATATATTTGAAGATTTTCTCCCCCAAAGTCCTTAACCTCACGCTGGTTGATTTACCTGGAATCACTAAGGTAAACTCAGCCACTTCACAAGGATGTTGATTTTGTGTCATGCATGCAAACATCATGGCACAACAATATAATTATCATCGCAAGTGCAAACCTCGCGGATTTACAGCAGAAAGGCATGTGTGCCAGGCCGTGCTGATGCTGGCTCATCCCTGTTGTTGCCTCAGGTTCCGGTTGGGGACCAGCCAGAAGACATTGAGGCACAAGTACAAGAGATGATCTTGTCTTTCATCTCCAATCCAAACTGCCTCATCCTCGCAGTGTCCCCAGCCAACTCTGACTTGGCCACCTCGGACGCTCTCAAATTGGCTCGCGAGGTCGACACAGATGGTAGGACATTTTGTAAACGGACGCCTCTTCTGCTCAGATTTCATTTTGATTTTGCTTATTTGATAACATGCCTCAAGGAGAAGCATTTGAATTATTAAATGTGAAGGAAGAATGTATTGCGCTCAAATCACTTCAAGCTATTCAACCTGTCAGCCTTTAGTGTAGAAAGTCTAACGGTTGAGTTGATGTTTTCATGGAGCACTTTGAATAATAGGTTCATGTATGATGTCAATCTGATTGGAGTAATTGTCTTGTAGGTTGTAAATATGGCTTTTAAATGCCATTTGCACGCTAAGTGTGTGCGCTGGTTAGGGTGTGAGTAGGACCTTGCTGGCCTCACTTACATCCCATTAGAGACCAGTTGAATTATTTAATTTCATCCAAGATATGCGACTAAATACTTTTCTCTCGGATCACTCGATATAAGTTAAGTTAATATGACAAACTACGTTTCAAAGACTGTTCGCTACCCATACAAATATGATTGTTTGTCAGGGCGGCGAACACTGCTGGTGATCAGTAAGCTGGACCTGATGGATGCAGGCACGGATGCTCTGGAGGTCCTTTTGGGTCGTGTCATTCCAGTCAGACTGGGTATTATCGGGGTGGTTAACAGGTTTGTAGTGATAAACAATTTTTTTTTTTTTCATTCTGTTTAGTTATGTGATGTGTTAAGCTTCACAATACGGCATGGGTGGAAGTTATTCATGCTTTTATTACCCTGTGAATCTGACCACTTTCCCGCTGGTTATCCTCATAGGAGCCAGCATGACATCAACACCCAGAAGAGCCTGGAGGACTCGCTGAGGGACGAGCAGGCTTACCTTCAGCGCCACTACCCCTCGCTCGCCTCGCGCTCCGGCTCGCGCTACCTGGCCAAAACGCTCAGCAGGCTGCTCATGCATCACATCCGGGATTGCCTGCCGGAGCTCAAGACCCGCGTGACCATGCTGAGTGCCCAGTACCAGGCGCGCCTCAATGGCTACGGCCAGCCGGTGGAAGACCACAGCGCCACCCTGCTGCAGATCGTCACCAAGTTCGCCAGCGATTACTGCAACACCATCGAGGGGACGGCCAGATACATCCAGACCTCAGAGCTGTAGGTCACATTTCTGTGATTTCTTTTTGTTTTTTAGGTCTTCTGATGTGTGTGGAACGTTTGACTTCTAGTGGTTCATGAAATGGATTAGGAAGGTGGTTTTCTTGTGGTGCTCTAATGGTAAAAATCTAATTTTAATTGGTACCACTCTGCTGCCTCATCGCTACAGATCTGTTGCCATGAGGTGATTTACTTATGTAAACATGTAGAGAGAAAATATTGACCGTTTTGGTTCACTGCATTTCATTTTGGCGCGAGTGTTGGTGTCACAGCTGGACTCATCTTTTGCACAGCTGTGGGGGAGCTCGGATCTGTTACATATTCCATGAGACCTTTGGGCGCACTTTGCAGTCCATTGACCCCCTGGGAGGATTGACTGAGCTCGACATCCTCACCGCCATCCGCAATGCTACCGTGAGCTTATCCTGACTGCTCTTCTTTTAATCGGCTTCACACCTAAATTCTAGTCAGGTTCTCTTGTTCGGAGGAATAGCAGGTGTGTCTGATTTCTCCTGCAGGGTCCGCGGCCTGCACTCTTTGTGCCCGAGGTGTCCTTTGAGCTGTTGGTGAAGCGGCAGATAAAGCGCCTGGAGGAGCCCAGCATGCGTTGCGTAGAGCTGGTTCATGAAGAGCTGCAGAGGATCATCCAGCATTGCTCCTCCTATAGCACACAGGTGAGCCGAAAGACATTGACAATCTTTTTCATTTCATGGACTTGCTTTAACAGAGAAGCACTAATTATAGCGACACCATGTTGAGAAATGTGTCTTGTCTTTGCCAGGAGCTCCTGCGATTTCCCAAACTGCACGATTCCATAGTGGAAGTTGTGACTGGATTACTGAGAAAGCGCCTGCCAATTACCAATGAAATGGTAATCCACGGCTTAGCTCAAATCTTTCATACTAATTACTAACAGCCAAGTATTGCTTTACTGCCTGACATTTATCCTGTTTTTTTTCTTCCTGTTAGGTGCATCATTTAGTATCGATAGAGCTTGCTTACATCAACACCAAACACCCAGACTTCACGGATGCAGCGCAGGTCTCCGCCTCCGTCAACAGTCAGCAGGTAGTTATTTTTGCGTTCCAGCAAGTACTCTCATTTATTATCTATTCAGTTTGGCTTAACGGGAACAGTCTTGCCTCCAAACAGTAATACCACTTTTAAAGCTTCTCGTGGCGTGATGGACTCGGCCAAAATAGCCACGACCTCCCCTCTGACCAACTGTGATTCCTTCGCTGACAGGCGGAGGCCCTCGACGGAGGAAAGCGCTGGAAGAACGAGAAGGTTGTGGAAGAGAGGCTCCCGGCTGCAGGCTTTGGCAGTCCCAGCAAAGGCCAGTCCATCAACCTGCTCGACACGGTGAGCGCTGGGATTGGCTTCAAGAACATAGCAGCGAATACATTGCACACTGTTAATGTGTTTACTTTGTCTCTCTCTCTCTCTCTCTCTTTCTCTCTCTCTGCCAGGCGGTGCCTGCGTCACGCAAGCTCAGTGCGAAGGAGCAGAGGGACTGCGAGATTATCCAGCGCCTCATCAAGTGCTACTTCCTTATTGTCCGCAAAAGCATCCAAGACAGGTTTGTCTGGAGCAAGTGGACCCAGGATCCTCCTGCCTCTACTTTTTGATCTCGGGGGTTGTCTTTATTTATTTGCTAACGTTGCTTCCTCTCGGCTGTAACGCCTCGCAGTGTGCCAAAGACGGTGATGCACTTCCTGGTGAACTTTGTGAAAGAGCATCTGCAGAGTGAGCTTGTGGGTCAGCTCTACAAACAGACCCTGCTGCAGGAGCTGCTCATCGAGTCAGAGGACACGGCGCAGCAGCGCACCGAGGTGGCTCAGCATGCTTCAGGTGAAACCGGCGGATGCTTTTGTTCTCTGAACGGGTTCTGGGCATGAAAAACAGAAAGTCCTTTTCTATTTCTGTTTCACTGACCGTTGCTCTCTTTCTTTCTCAGGCTCTCCAAAAAGCCAATAACATCATCTCTGAGATCCGCGAGACACACCTGTGGTAGCCAGAAGAAAAGAACAATGTGCTTCTCATAGGACAGGTTTCTAGTGTACGAGAGTGTTTTTGTGTTTACACACAGTGGCTGTGTGTGTGTGTGTGTGTGTGTGTGTGTGTGTGTGTGTGTGTGTGTGTGTGTGGTCATGGACCAATGAGCATTGCACATCCAGATGTACCTTTTTTTGTCAGCGGTCCCGACCAGTGCACTCGAGTTGTCTCTTTCACGATGAACGTTGTGTGATCAAGCAAATTGATTAAATACTCAGGCCGAACCAGTACTTTAAGGTCGAAATGTCAAACACAAAGCTGCCCTCTTTGTGTATCATTTCTTACAGTAGGTTTTGTTGGATCGTAAGGTTGTTGCTGTAAGTTTAACACTTTCAATGGATTCTGTTGTACCCGATGGTGTTTTCTTTCGATCAAAATGTGTTTGCACTGTACCATTCCACCAAAAACAAATGCTTTTCACAGATGCTGCATCTATGCTAGATTAGATGTTTTCTAACTTTAATCCCCTTAATTGAAGCTCCCACCACAGATGTAAATGAAGGGGAAATCCAACTTGATTAATGTTGACTCTAACGCAACAATGAAGGCCGACCGTGGTGGTTTTTCCATCTCTTTTCTGCATATCAATATCAAGTTTATATTCCAGAGACAGATTTTAATATCAACTCATTTATTCTGTTGACCTTTGTGTTGTAGCCATAGACAAACATTCCCAACACAAATGTTCCACCGTTTACAGGTTTGATGGAGATGAGCGTGTATATTCTATAGAATCTAGAAAATGGAAATGAATTGAATATTTAATTGTCAGAAGATAATGCAACACTTGATCCTTTTTATTCAAGAGCTTATTACATGTTCTCTTGCTCCTTTTTTTCCCCTCAAGCCATTTGTTCACGGAGTTCCGCTCGTGCGATAAGATGGATCCTATTATTGTCCTTGTCCAGTAGTAAGGACATGACCCGAGTAAAGGAGCATGGTGCCGATACGTCCTGCATGCAGAGCATGTTTGCTTCTGTGCCAATCATAAATGAATCGTGTAGTATTGATTGCTGTGTAAAGTTTAGGATTTTTGTTTCGTTTCTGTATCCATTTTAATGTAAATCTTTCATAGCCAAAACAAATAACTATCCGGAAGATAAGGTTTTTAACGATCCCTTAACAAGTGATCAGGGAGAGAACACAATGTCAGTCTGTCTTTCTGAAAGCCTTGTCAGGTTGCATGTGTGTGTTCAGTGTGCATGCGTGGACTTGAATGAATGGCAGATGTATGTATGTATGTATATTTTGTGTTATTTAAATGTATTTTATTATCATGTGTCAACTGCCTGGGAGTTCTTGTCTGCCAATATGTGTGATACATGTCTGCTGAAAGAAGTCTGTGGATATTGGTGGGACTCATTAAACCCTAAAGAAAGGACACTGAAGTTTGAGTGTTATTGAGTGTTATGTATTGCTGCAATAGAAATTGATCTGTTTTCATACAATCTGTCTGCCACAGTGACCTGTGATAAGACTCCCCCTGCTTCATTATTGATTTCGGGTGACCGACAAATCGCTCAAATCCGCGCTTGTGGTTTAAAGACTCCTGAGGCCTTAAACGCCAACGGCCACACGCACAAGAAAGCCAGTTTGTGAACAAGGCAAACGCCAGTCAAAGATTTTACGAACCACCCAAACGACGTGTATTTATTACATGGATTAAAATCTAGAAGATGCAGATTAGACGAGTGATGCTTGGAAAGAAAATGAACAACACGATTTTAAACTTTGAGAAACGATTTCCCAATTCTAGCACTTTTTGTACCAAGTTATTGTGTTCACCCTCTTAAACCCCCCCCCCCCCCCCCCCCCCCCCCCCCCCAGCCAACCCTCCCTCACACCCCTCTCCCAACAAGGCTAGACTCGACCATACCAACTCTGGCAGCATCGGAGGGTTCTCTGCTGCACTGTTGTGACGACCGCTTTGTTTTGGTCTTACGAATCTCGCTGAATTAGTTTGGACGCAGCCCGAGGCGCGTTTTAATGAATTCACCGAATGACTCAAGGCTTTTCTGCCGCTCTGCGGTGATTCACGGGAGGTTTCCCGGCTGCGATCAGCTCCTCTCCGGTCCTCAGCCGTGGAGCCAGTCAGCAGTGCAAGCTGAACAAAGGCATGAGAGGGAGAGAGAGGGAGAGGGAGGGAGAGAGGGAGAGGGAGCTTCTGGGAAGAAATGCCTCTCACTGACTGTGTCGCCTGGACAACCGGCTAAGAGAAGAGGGGAGAGCGCACGAGAAAGAGAGAAAGGACACAGGAGCATAAAAGCAGAGGAAAACAACCCATTATTAACTGCTGAGATTAGAAGATTCCCTCAGAGTGGGGAGAGGAGGGTGGGAGTGGATTTGTGTCCGTCATTCTCCGCTCACGATGAGTTATTAACTGTGACAATAAAGCAGTGGTTTTTTTTTGTTGTTTTTTTACATCCACACAAGGGCATGAGAGAGATTAAATAGCAGAGCACAAGTTCAGCACAATACAAGTAGGACCTATTAGGCCTGAACGCTCCACCTGTGTTCTCACACCATCAGCCTCAGGTAAGACTCTCTTCTCTGTTTGATTGGGATGCTTTGGGTTTTGTCTGACGTATTGACATCAATAATGATTTCTGAGGGTGATGCACTAGTGCAATTATGATTATATAAGTAGATAACTGCCAGATGAATTCCAAAAACACGAATGAACAAATCAACAAGCGCGTATCTCACCTGCTGGGAGCAGACGCATTGCAACTCTGAGGCCGTTTGTCGTTATCTATTTGTTATCCTGCTTTAAAAAAAAAAAAAAAAGGCACCACTGGGAATTGGGTGTGAGAAATTGCACGGTTACACCGGTATGCTCCACACACCGCACACACCTCTCTTTGCATTCCCTTCAGAGCCAGCAGGAATTCACCGAGAACACGACGAGACGATGAACACACGTCGTCGGGTGAGCGCCCATGCATAAGGAATGTGTTCACAGAGCACCGGTGGGGGAAATCGATGCCTCGCTAAATGAGGCAGTGTGCTGAGTTTATATTGATATCTATATTGGATGAGATGGAAAGGAGATTAAACCGAGGGGCCGAGCTTATCTTCAGCTGCTGTCAATGATGAAGGTTACAAGTCTCATCTATGAGCACGAGATGGAGAGAAGACAGCTGGAGGACTGGAGGAGGAAAAAGGGCGATGGAGCGAGGGATGGCTGGCAAACGGAGGATGAGAGGGATGATTGTAGGTGAAAGGTTCAGGCTGGGATTCCTCAGATCTCCCACCTCAGCTACGTGGGGCAATCCAGAGATGCAGCTTGTTAATTACCTGTTAAGTATTGAAGAACAGAAGCTAGTGAAGGCGTTTAATACAAGAATTCATACCTTAAAAGCTGCAAATAGATTTTCCCTTTCGGGGCTCCTGACTGCATTAGTCTCTGTTTTGAGTCCAAAAACTACATTTAGACATACAGACATTGCCCTTGAGGGAGACAGCATTTACTCCCGTAAACACAGAAAGCCCATCTCAAATGACACACTATTTTTAATCCCCACCTGCGAAGGCTGCAAATTGACTTTGTGCTCTCGATCTTCACAGTGAAACAGTGCTTCGGAAACACTCAGGGGGGCTTTCAAACGCATTAGTCATGCCGAGCATCCCTGCGGTGCTTTACACCTGCACGCCATCCACAATCACCGCACACACGTGGTGCAAATGCTCTTGGATGCAAAGAAGCATCGGGCTCGAGAGGAGCGGGAAGAGGAACAGGAAGTCTCCCAGTGGCCTCGCAGACCCTGTAGTCATCTTTTTCTCCCCACGTTACGCGTCACACGGTCAGCCCTCATGTCCAACAGGCATTCACCAAGGAATTGCTCAGACTGTCAGACTGTGACGTCTGCAACACTAATCAGCCTGCTTTGACGTTGAAATTAGACACACACTTGTAGCTGGGGAGATCTGCCGGTCACATTTCAATGTTTTTTTTTACCATGAATATGAATTAGAAGAAATGCACAATTTATTTCATAGATTTATGAGGTGCCGGTGGTTTGTTTGAAGGGTGACAGCTGCGGCTTGTGTGTGTGTGTGTGTGTGTTTCTTCAGTCATTCCCCAGGCTTTTCTTTTGCCGTCTCCTCCGTTCCTCTTGTCTCATCATATTTCTGTCTTCATCTAATTGCCTCCTCTCATCTTCTGTTGATGAGAACACCGTTATCAAAACAAGCCAGAGAGGCTGATATGATGAAATGCAGGGTTACAATAATGCATTTACCAAAACGCAACACTTAATGCGCAATTACATCTCACATACAAAGATTGTTTTCCATAATGTCTGATATTACAGATGGAAAAGTCACAGAAGACACAATATATTGGCTCAGTATCAGACGCCATATTCTAGTCTTTCACTTTTAACAAATGATTTGTTGGAACACATTTGTGTAAAAACCCAAACTCAAACCCTTTCCTAAATCCTTATGTTTCATGATAGATTTTTCACTTAAGCTGGAGAGCTGAGCGCAGAGTCACTTTCTCACCTGGCTGACCTCAAAGCGGCGCTCTGTGAGGAGAGCAGACAAATTGCTGCAGTTTGTGGGCTCACTGCCACTTGAATACAAACCGCTGTATCTTGTGCGCAGAGGAGTGCGGGAGGAGAGGTGCCTGCTGAAGCACTTATTCCAAGGGTGCCCGTCACAGGAGATAAACCTTTTCTTGTTCCTCAACCCCCCCCCCCCCCTCCCCCCCCTCTCATTAGTCTTGATACCGCAGAAACTGCTCGGGGTGATTCATAGACAGCCATCAGCGGAGAATAATGAAATCACAGCTTTTAACCTGTCCAACCCCCCCTGAGCTCTTGTGATCCGCATTTCAAAGCAGGACTCAGCTGCGAGCTGCCAGGGGAAGCTGCTTGGCGACTGCTGTGTGAGGACACACTTCATTTTCCTTTTTTTTAAAAAAAAATAACGTTTCTCTCACATTTCAGAACATCAGGAAGAGAGAGAGAGAGAGGTGTTACTTCAAATGAGCGACGATCAAGTGGTGGTATGTGTCCCTCACAGGTGTCAGCATGGATGTGGAGGATGCGCCACTGCTGTTTCAGCCCAACTGGGAAGGGGAGGAGGAGGAGGAGGAGGAGGAGGAGGAGGAGAAGGACGATGGAGTCACGACGGCAACGAGACAGGGTTGTTCTTCTGGTGGTTTTGGACTTTGGGCAGCGGTAGGGTGGGTCTACACGCAGCCCTGGGCCAGTGGAGCGGTTTTAGCGGCGGTCGTCTCACTACCGTGCGCCCTGTTCGCCTACATGCTCCTCTACTGCCCTCCTCTGGACATCGACCTCTCCTACAGTGCCTTCGAGGTTCACAGTCACTTCTCTGCCGAGCGCTTCGACGCCCTCTCCATCGCCGTGAAGAGCCAGCTGGGGTCCTGGGACAGACGCAGGCGAGGCCTGGACGACGGCGAGTCCGACGCCCTGAGGGAGCTCCTGCTGGGGAGGCTGCGCAGACGGGGCGCATCCAACGGGACCGACGACGAGGCCGTGAGCTCGTCTGCTCCTCGAAAGGACCCTTCACGCTCAGCAGATGATCGGAGAAGAGGACCTCCAGAGCGCACAGGTGACGGGACAGAGCGTCACAGAGCGGCGGGGGAGGCGGAGGCATCGTGGGATGGGAATCGGACCGTTCCGCTCACGAGGAGGCCCCGGTTCGCTCCCAATTACTACCTGCAGAGCCAGGCTCTGTGGAGGATCGAGCTGGTGTTCGTAGCTCAGGGGGAAGGCGATCGCAACATCTTCACCCCCGAGCGCCTGCAGACGATCCACCACGTGGAGCGCCTGCTCATGCAGCACCCGCAGTTCCATCAGTTCTGCTGGAAGCCTCTGGAGATGCTGAGGGATCTGCCGCTGGGGCCGTCGTACTGCGCCCCACCCAGCTCTCTCCTGTCCTACCTGTACCCCAGCGAGAGGGGAGGGAAGATATACTATGATGGCATGGGCCCCGATCTAGCTGACATCCAAGGTGAGCCCACGGCGAAGAAAGCGTGTGAGGGAGGAGGGGGTGTATCCTTCCGCTTATTGGCCATGTATGTATCCCCAGGTTCTCTGAGTCTGGCCATCACCCACCCGCAGTTCTACTGGTACGTGGATGAGGCTCTGTCCCCCGAGCATCTCTCCTCGTCCCTCTTACGCAGCGAGATCCACTTCGGGGCTCCTCTTCCTTCCTACCGCTCCACGCAGGACCGAGCTCACGAGCAAAGGGCACGTTTCAAGAGCTTCGTCGTTCAGTACGCAGACATCCTGGCAGAGCAGTCTACCAGGTCGGGACTCACTCTGTTTTTCGCGGCGCAAAAACATCATCATCCGTTCATTTGCCGCATCGCAGTGACGTTATTCACAATGTGCCGCACATTGTGTAAGTGTGCTCCTCTTTTGCGCAGCCAGGTGAAGGTGCTGTACGGCGGAACAGAGCTGTTTGACGATGAGGTGAGACGCACCTTCCACAACGACATGATGCTGGCCGTCATCAGTGGAGGTTGCATTACCGCGCTCGTCTACGTCCTGACCTCCTTTTCTGGTAGAGCGTCACCTTGAATTACGTTGATTCACTCGTTTTTTTTTTTTTTAAAGTCCATGTTTAGCTACGTGAATGTTAATGCGCTCCTTTATGCTTTGTTCTCTCTCTGAAGTGTTTCTGACTTTCTTCGGACTCGCTAGCATTGGGCTGAGCTGCCTAATGGCTCTTTTTCTCTACCATGTTGCCTTTGGCGTGAGGTACCTGGGCATTCTCAATGGAGTTGCAGCCTTTGTCATTATCGGTATTGGTAAGAGAAAAATAAATACATTAAAGTGTTTGATGTCATGTCCGAAAGTGGTATCAATCTTCTCATCTAACCGTAAGCAAGAAAGTGTATTTTCCCAAAGGGTGAAACTAGTCCTTCACTGGTTGAAAACATTATACGCTTTCTCTTTTGTTCTCTCACTTTTGCTCAGGGGTGGACGATGTATTTGTGTTCATCAGCACCTTCCGACAGGCGTCTCACCTGCGTCAACCGCAGCAGCGAATGATCTACACCATGAAAACAGCAGGCCGAGCGACCTTCCTCACCTCCTTCACCACGGCAGCTGCCTACGCCGCTAACACCTTCTCTCAGGTAGTCATGGAAGATACGTTCACCTGGAGCGTAAACGCCTCCCCTGCTCTGGAGGAATAGAGGTGCCTCTCTCGGGCAGGTAAACACCAATTAAACCTAAGGTTCCCTTACACTCTGCTTTGTTCAACTGACGCTTAGATTCCAGCCGTGCATGACTTCGGCCTATTCATGGCCCTCATTGTCAGCTGCTGCTGGCTTTGGGTGTCCGCCCTGATGCCCGCAGCTCTTTGTATCTGGACCGACTGCGTGGAGCCTCGGGAGCACGCCTGGTTGAATCGGTGAGGCATTGTTTCCTTGCTTTAGTGTGGGATTTTCTTAGCGCGAGCAATGCCCCGCGACACCGCAGGGCCCCGTTGTAATCCCCTCAGCCGTCCCACCTCTCCCCCCCACTCCAAACTGCCTCCTGCCACTGAAGCTGGAAGCGGTTTTCGGGCCTGTCGGCGAGCCCCGGCCCTTTGTCCGACGAGGACGACGACGTGGCTCTGCTGTCAGTGGAGATGGAGCCAGGTGAGATCATTATCTCCCCTCACGCGGAGTGAGCCGTGGTTTTTACAAAAGCCCGCTGTGCAGACACCACTAAGCCTCCCCTCCCCTCCGCTCCCCTCCCCCCCTGTCTTGGTCCCGGGCCCAGGCTCAAGTGACACAGAAGACGACGAGGCCGTTCTTTCCCTGTCGGTGGAGACACCTGGTCCCCCTCCGGGCCAGCAGCAAGTGGGCGTGGTGAGCACCAACCTCCGGTGGGCTCTGAAGCACTTAGTGGCAGAGCCGTGCGTGGTGCGCCGAAAGGCTGTTCTAGGTGAGATGTGATATATCGATCGATGAAAACTCCCATGACGTGGCATTTTATGCCACTCTGTAAAAGTCTCCACAGAGATGTTGTCAGCCAAGGTCTTGTCAGCTCATCTCTGAGCTCGTCTGGCCTGAAAGGATTTCATCTGTCAGAGGAAGAGCAAGCGTCCATCGGGAGAATGTATCCTCCCTCTTCAAAGGCGTGACCGTGATTGATTCTCGCTCCCACATCTGCTCCGTCCGATCCATCATTGCCTCTCGTCTCTCCCGCCATTTATCAATTTGTCCTCCGGTCGACCCAGGCGTTTTCCTCCTGGTGCTGCTGCTGTCCGCCGGGTTCTGCTGCCTCCTGAGGCCGGCCACCCACGCCCCGCTTCTTTTCCGCCGCGACACAAACCTCCAGGCTCTGCTGGCTCTGAGGAGCAACCTCAGCGGCCAAGGCATCTCCTGCCCCACGTGCTCAGGTGAGAGAGAGAGAGACGGTGGGAGGAGTGATTGAAACGCGAGCACCAGTTGACCTCGCAGATCTCCGAAAAAAACAAACAGGATCACTGCTTGTTGTTGTTGGGTGAGCTCCAGGTGTGTTCATGGAAAAGCCCCGTCCGTTGTACGCCCACGCTTCCCCGTCGGCGTTTAAGTTTTCCACGCGTCAACGGGCCGAGAGCGCAGCCGCCGTACCTTCTTCATCGACGTCAGTGAAGCCAAAATCAAGCGCCAACCAAACAGGTGAAATTCGACGTGTAAAAAATCTTCTTCTCGTCTTTGTTGAAAACCTCTCCAACTATTTTAAAATATTACACCTTTTTCAGGCGCTTTACTGACAGTGTTCATATCAAAATTGGACCTTGGATCCTCTGCAACCCTTTACCGCTTCTCCCTCAACGCCAGCACTCCCTCCCCGTGGACACGTTGCAGCGCCGAGCATGAACAGGTGTCATCGTTTCAGGTTAGAGGCCAAAAAAAGAAGAAGAAGAAGAAAAAAAAAAAAGCAACCGCAGTTGTACCATTGTGTCTCCCAACTGAAATATGCGCCACGAAAGCGGCTTATAACTAATCTTGTTTTATCTGAATAGGCTTATAATCAGCCCCATGGCAATTACACCACCAGAATGACAGTGTGTGTTTCCCATGCTTACCACCCGCACCCCAGCTGGATGATCACATCCACCTCGTGTGAGCCGCGTCACGGCTGGATCCCAGAGTTTTCCTTTTATACCGCGTCGTCCCTGCAGCCGCACAGCAGGTGAACATACAAATACAAATTAAAAAAAAAAAGTCAGATTTCACCTGTCTTTTTAGTGAGCAATCTATCATTTCGATCTATCATTTCTACTCTGCTCTCTGCTTTTTAGGAGACTGTGCTTTGCCCAGCGCCGCCTGCGACCTCACCCCAGCCGCGTGTGTGTCCGCCCGCCGGGCTGCGGCATCAGTTCTGGGCCTGATGGACCCACACAGGGAACGTTTTACATTCCACTTCCCGGCGGTGAGAGAGAGCCGGTGTCAGAAAGCACAGTTTGTTCTGTTTTCTCTCTGCATTGGTCACATGCAGAAAGGTCTCTGCAAAGTAGTGTCGTCAGGGGACTTTTTTTCACAGCTACTCTTCACATACAGATGTTTTTTTTACAACGTATAAAGAAAAGGCCCGTTTTTCTGGTTATATTTCCAAAGATTTGTCTTCAGCCGCCAAAACAAAATCATCCAAAACGTTTGGCTTCAACCCGTGCAGCGGCGATGCATGCGGCCGTCCAGCCGTTCGTCCTCTGGTCGACACCGGGGCGATGGTCTTTGTTGTGTTTGGCATCTTGGGAGTCAACCGAACCAAAAACAGGGAGAACCACGTCATTGGCGACATGGTGAGGGTCACACTTGTGTCAGCGTCATCCGAAAAGGGAGACTTTTAATTACATTATCATGTTTTTGACACGGTGTTTAATTCTCTCCAAAGGGCAGCATTATATTGGACCCAGACTTTGACATTTTCCGGGAAATGGAGCTTCTGTGCAAAATCTGTAAAGCAATTAGTGCAAACACACAACTTGTAAAGCCGGGAGGAGCGCAGTGTTTGCCTTCAGGTAACATCCAAACACTATTCACAGGGAAATCTTTTATTTATTTTTATTGAATTTATTTATTTATTTATTTTATTAAAATAAAAAGTGCCAAAAATCCACTGGTTCTATATTCCAAAATATGGATATTGTTTGCTTTTCTCACTGCACTTTATAAATCAATTTGAATATTTTGGTGTATTTGGTCTGCTCTTTGGGAAATGATAATGATAATAAAACCACTAAACCCTTGTTGAGAAACAAAACTGTATTACAAACTACTAGGAAACTGAACAAAGGTCACCTAAAATTCCAGTAACATAATCTCGCCTAGAGAATGAGAGGTGTGTGTAAAAGGTCCTGTCGTTTGTTCTCTCCAGGTAATAAACTGTCATCTGTTCTGCCTCTGCTCCATCCTGAATGCCACTCGCTCCCGGAGCCCAACCTGCTCCCCGGGCAGCTCTCCCACGGAGCGCTGGGGATGCGTGGAGGAAAGGTCCGCTGGCTGTCCATGGCCTTCGAGTCCGTGAGTCCCCCGGCCCTTCAGCTCACGTTGCAGACTAACCAGGGCCGGCCCCTGTAATGCTCTTATACCTCTCTTCTCCCAAGACCACGTACAAGGGGAAATCCTCCTTTCAGACCTATTCTGACTTCCTTCAGTGGGAAAACTTCGTCCAGGAGCAGCTCGCCTCGCTGCCGCCGTCCTCCGCTCTGAAACGGGGATTCCAGACCTGCGAGCACTGGAAACAGATCTTCATGGAGATAATAGGCGAGTCAGTCGGTGTCAATTAGATGTGTGTGTTTTTTGAAAACTGACAAACCGCTCCGGGGTTGTGTTTGCAGGTGTGGAGAGCGCCCTCTGGAGTCTGCTGCTGTCTCTGGCCATCTGCGTGGCAGCTGTGTCGGTATTTACCGCACATCCTCTGCTGCTGCTGCCAGTGCTCGTAACCATTCTAGGTAAGAGAGGAAAAAAGTGTATTTTTCACACCGTTTGGATTTAAAAATCCCTTCATATTGACGCTTAGGGTGGAATCGTGCGTGTAATTTTGAGTTTCCGGCCTCGAACAGGGGTGATCTGTCTGGTTGTGGCGGTCATGTACTGGCTGGGATGGGAGATGGGAGCAGTGGAGGCAATTTCTCTCTCTATACTGGTGGGATCGTCAGTGGATTACTGTCTACACCTGGTGGAGGGATATCTGATGGCCGGGGAGGCCATTTCCTCTACGCCTGGTCATAACTCGGTACGGGAGTGTACGTCTGTTCAGCAATTAGAAAAGCTGCCACTGTGCTTGTGTTTGCACACAGCTCATAGCTACGATCTGGGGATTTTATTAGACCAGAAGCGCCCCGGAGCCTCGTGAATAAAGAGGAGCCGCTCCTCCTATTAATCCCTGCTTTGTCTGCAGGAGCCGGGGCCCGAGAGGCAGAGGCGGACCTTGGAGGCGGTGAACCATGTCGGCGTTGCCATAGTGTCCAGCGCCATCACCACGGTGATCTCCACGGTGCCCCTCTTCTTCTGCGTGATCGTGCCTTTCGCCAAGTTCGGCCAGATAGTGGCCATCAACACCACCGTCTCCATTGTCTTCACGCTGACCGTGACCGTGGCCATGTTGGCGTGCGCGGCCCCCGCGCGCTTCAGCCGCCCCGCCGGCGCCGTGCTGAGGGCCGGCCTGGCCGCGACGGCCGCGGGAGCGGCCCTGTGCTGGGCGGGAGGACGGCTAGGGGCGTTCGGCTGGCAGTCCGTCGGCGCGTGAGCTGCTCGCACCGACGTCAGGCAGCGGAGGTCACCCGTGCACAAAACCGGGACGACTGGGAGCCCTCTGCTTTCCCAGTCGCCGGCTGACTCGGGACGTCCGCGACGATTATGTGAACTGGTTCACGTGAGCCCTCGCGGCCATCTTGTGAAACTTGTTTTGATTTTGTCTTGTGCTGTGCATTGAATGTGTTTTCAGCCACGTTAGAAACGACGGTTATGATGTCCCGATCGGCTGGATTAAAAGTTGTACTGGTCAAACTTGTACCGTGCAGTTTTGTTATGTGTATTGTGGGATTTCCGTAAGCTGCTCCCACACATTGAACTGACTTATTTGACGCTGGCAGCGCTCAGCCGCTCTGAATGGATGTGCAAAGGCTTCCCACAGGATATTGCCTCTTTTTTTTGGACCCCCTTCACATGTTCATATGTTATGGACCCTCCACACGTCCTCCACTGCACTCGTAGACACTCGCTTTAACCAACTCCGCTCCCTCATCCGCACCCCCCCCCCCCCCCCCCCCCGATCCAGAGCACCACTCAGAGAGCCATCGAGCTCCGCCTCGCAGCGAAGGTCAGGGCCAGTTGTCAAACCACAAAACACAACAGTGGCTCGGTAGAGGGTCTGACTCCGCTGCGGCAAGTTTGTGTTTTGTGTGGTGAAAAAAAAAAAAAAAGCAGGTGCAGCTTCCTGTATTCAGGAAGGTAGGAGAATGAAATGCGTTTCAAATGACGAGCTCCATCTAAAAATAGTAAATCAAAGTAAAGCTGAATCAGGGATATTTATGTCTGCTTTGTTTTTATCTTTGCCCGGTGTCAGAAAAATGTGTCATACACAAGGCAGTGTGCGTTTAAATCTTCGGCTCTGTAACCACGTGCTGTGCAACAACGTGCCACAAAACACACTAACAGTTATCCATTTTCAGTGTGCTCAAGGTTTAGGCATCAACTAGATGTGACAAGAGTACTGAAACATCGCCTAACATTATTCTCAATATGTAGTAAGGATTGAGTTACATATTAAATGTGATGGGGAAGGAAAGTAACAGCCATTACAACAAATACGCAGGCCCGTTTCATTCTTGTGAAATACTTCATTGTACCAAGAAAAGGCATTTTCTCTGGACAGCAATTTTACATCAGAAGTGTAAATTAACACTGAAACATAATTCATATCTTTATTACCCCGTGTTACAGGGCACACACAATGTTCAAGTATGCCCGAGGAACTAAAAAGGAGCAATTAAAAAAAAAAAATTAAAAAAAGCATAAGAGAGATAAAATGCATTTAAAAATAAGTGAACTGGCATTGCATTTCACAAAAATTCATAAGCTCATGATTTTGGAACAATTCACTGTAAAGTGCTAACTGGTTTGAGCTGAGAAAAGCACACGTTCCCTTTGAAAGATCATACACATTACTTTATACATGGAGGTACAGTAACAGCAAGTTGTCAGGCAAGCCGTTACCAACCAGAAGACATGGACCACAATTCATTTATTAGTCCTTTAATAAGATAACTGCTTCCTTAATTTCCTTGTTAATTGTAACAATGACAATCTTGCCACTGGTTGCCGGTACAATGCCAATTACAAATGCTGGTGTTGTCAGTGTACAGCTTTCCTTGTAATTACATGCAAATCGACCGACATACAGCATAAAAAAAAAAAACATCAAGTCAAGTCCTCCATATCCTTTTACAGATAGCAATCCTTGAACCGAAAGGATCAGAGTCGAAAGAGAGGAGAGCAATTATTAAGGCGCGCAGGGAAACCCTGACATGCGCCTCCTCCTCTCGCCTCCTCCCTGGATGTAGTTGGCTGGCTGGCCAGACAAAAGCAAGGATCTGTCCAGCTGATGCCCGACTTCCTACAGGTCCTGAGAATCCACTATTTTTCCTTTGTGCCGCTCATTGTGAGGCACGTTAAAAAAAAAAAAAAAAGAAGAAACTAACAAAAAATATCTGGAGGGATGTGGGTAAATAACTTTACCCTGATGCCCGCCTAAGGTGGCCGTTCATCATCCACCCCGAAATCTAACCATAAAAAAAAGGTAAAAACAAGGTGTGCGGCGGAATGGCTTTACTCCTCACAGTCTGCGGGGGGAGCTGGAGCCCCTGGGAGCTGAGGTGCGGTTGGTGGTCTTGCGGCTGTTTGGTCGTGTCCGATTCATCTTGGTGGGCGAAGGTTTCCGAGCGTCAGGTTGCCGGCGCCTCCCCGGGGAGCCCCTCCGTTTGCCCCTTTGCCCCGCCCGGCCCCTTCCGGCCCCCGCTGGTCACTTGCGAGAATGGAGCGTGTCCTGGAACTTGGTGCTGGTGTAGCGGACGTGGAATCCTTTCTTGTTGATCGTGTCGTCGGAGCGGAACTTGATCACAATGGAGTCGCCGGCCGAGTAGATCTCCTCTGGAGGCTGTGAGGAGGAAAAAAAAAAAAAAAAAAAACCTGATTTGTCACTTTCTGGTTCGTTGACTGTCTTGAACTGAAGAAGAAAGACTTGTCACCAGCTGACACGGATGTCAAGTCAGTGACCATGACGAACGGCTCCTGACTGCGGATGCCTGCTGCTTCTTTTACCAGCCGGGGGCCACATAAGGGTCCGGGACCGGCTCTTCCCAAATGGATTGAGATTAACCCTTTAGCTATTCAAGGAAGGATGAAATCTACGTTGGTAATTAGTTTTAGATACAACTCTTTAAAAGAACCAATTTCTTTTGTGAACAAAACTACATACCGAATAGTATTTCATGTATTATATACATCCTAAGTACAAAGGCTGCCAAACTATTTTCATCAATAACAGAAAAGATTTTTTTTGTGCTCAAATATGAACTGGCCGTTTGTCAGAACAGTTGAATCACATGAATATAAACTGAACATTGTACTGAAATGTAATTAGTTTGTCGAGGTGCTCCGACAGCGCTGTAAAGTCATAGCCAGCAACGCTCGTGCAACCAACTGTAAAACACCGGGCTGTCGATGAAAGCTGCGACCCATGACATGGATGATGAATCTACGGTACCGTAATTACTCACGATTGTTTCAAAGAGAAAGCGACCAACAGTTTTTTTTTTTAGGTGCACGCAAAAAATGAAATGTGCAGTTTATCCAAGAAAGCCCTTGAGCTGAAAGTAAGCCTCCCAACACTATAATGAGTTTTCACCCTACTTTGGACTGAACTGTGTCAGTCTATTCCGACATTTTTTATTAAAACATTTTTTTTTTTAAAAAGGAGTCCTGATTGAGGAGCCACTCCCTGGGGTTCTGGGGGCGTTATGTTCTCCCCAGAAAATCGTTGACAGGAACAGGCGCGAGTAAAAAGCCGGAGCTCATTATGGAAGTGTGTAAATGAAATCAAGCTGTTCTCGGGCTTGATGAAATGCGTGTTTTCATTCCCCTGCTGGCCTCATTCCTCAGCGTGGGCCGATTAATTCATGTTACAACCCAACGCGAGCGATTCCCATTGGCAGCCGGTCAGCGATGGCCTGCGTCAACGCACGCACGACCGCCGCCACGGCAACAAACCCAGAGACCAACAGGTCAACGTCAACAAAAAGGGACTGAACTCTTCATTCAACAGCACAACCGTCGCCAAAATACTCCTGATGGTGTACCCCTGAAAATAAAGTGCTGTGACAAACCAAGACAAGACAGAGTGATAGTGGTGGTTGTTGTTGTTGTTGTTGTTGGGAAAACGGAATTTACCCCCGAGCCACAGTAACGTCCCAGCCGGGGAGATTTGGTGTCGGCTCCGTCGAACAGCTCCATGTAGTCGTAGCCGCAGTCCGCCTCCTCCTCGATCTCGAAGGTCTGGAAGATGAGCTCCACGCCGTAGCCTTTCTCCGCCGAGATCACCCACTGGCAGTCGGACGCGCCGGGGTAGTTGTTGTCTCCGAATTGGGCGTGGGAGAACAGGTCCTTGGTTTTGACCTCGGCCTTTAGGCGACCTCCACACTCTGTGACCAAAAGGATCTTAGGTTGACATTTTGTACGCGGGAGGCCAGTGTTGAGACGCTACACGTTCAGCTGCCTGTACTGGTTGGGTCTTTCGCTTATTTGCGGTTTCATAGTCATACAGATACTGAGGATTCTGTGGTTGGATAATGAGTCATTATCATTCTCCGACAGGGCGGAGAACGTGTTCACCAAACGGAATCATAAGCATTACACTCAAGAGATATTTGAGTCATCGAACATCAAAGACGGAACCAAAAAACACCATCTCAGCTACCTTCCTGTTTTTTCCTAGGCAGAGATGGGAGTATAGTTGACTGCACGTGTTCTTACCCGCACTGTGGGAAGCCTCGAAGCCTTTCTTCTGAACAGAATTGTCAGAGAAGAAGCGGACGAACAGCTTGCTGGCGCTGGAGGTGATGGGTTGCGGCTTCTTGGTGCCACAGAAGCGACCCAGACTCGGAGCTTTCCCGTCGCGGCCGTCGTAGATCTCGACGTGGTCGTAAGCGCACTCCAGGTGGGCCTCCATGTCGAGCTCGTTGAAGGCCTGCGGCAATTACAAAAAAGGACGAGCAAGTCTGTAGCGACTGGAGATGTATGAGAGCAAACAAGTTTATTCATTATACACAGAGCCGGAGGATGTGACGCGTACGATCTTGATGCGATGGCCTGGAGTGGTGGTGAGGGCCCAGGTGCACGCCTTCTTGCTGGGGTATTTATCCGGCCAATTGGGGCTGGAGATGACACCGTTCACACTGTTCACAGTGTGATCACAGCCAGCTGTAAAAAAAAAAAAAAAAAAAACATCACCGATTGAAAACCGACCTAACAGGGAAGACCCTGCGTCTCATGCGTGCTCTAAATGTGCGGGCATTTGAAAAAAAAGACCCGCAAGTTTTGCGGCGGCGTACCTTCTTTACAGTCGTGTTTGTTGTCGTGCAGCACAAAGCCGCTCCTGCACTGACAGCTGTAGCTCCCGAAGGTGTTGACGCACTCGTGCTGACAGCCGCCGTTCTCCTTCGAGCACTCGTCTTTGTCTGAGGAAGCGGGGAGGACAAAACCCTGGTGAGCGTCTCCCCCCTCGAGAGGGAAGCGGCGAGCGACGGACGGACGGAGAACGCCGTCAGAAGGGACTCACCCGAGAAGAACTGAGCTTTGAAGCCTTTTTTGGAAACCGTGTTGTCCGACTTGAACTCAATGCGCATGTTGTTGTACTGAGAGGTGATGGCTTCGGGTTTCTCCGCCCCGCAGAACTTGCCGTGCAGCCTGGAGTCCGCCGACAGCCCGCTGCGCACCTCCACGTAGTCGTACTTGCACACCTGAGCACGTGCGACAAGAGCACGTGAACATTTTACTTCCGTTTCAAATGACGCAACACGAGGACGACGGAAGGGGCTTGTTGCAATGACGGGAGAGAGAGAGAGAGAGAGAGAGAACACAGAACAAACCCACCCCGCGCCGCTTCAAAATAACCCTAGTGCTCACGTCATTGCCCTCAGTCTCGAAGACGTCAAAGAGCAGGGTAATGCGGTACTGCGTGGGCGCGACCAGCTGCCAGATGCAGTTCTTGTTGGGCGGGTACTCTCTGGGCCAGCCGGGGCTGGTGATGGACCCGTTCAGCTTGGTGATGAAGCCTCCGCATGCAGCTGCACGGAAAACGCAACACGGGGGGGAGAGACGAGGAGAAAAAAAAAAAAAATCAAGTCTGGTCAGCGAACGATTGCGCTGCTAAACATTACGACTGAAGAGAGTCTGAAATGTACTTTTGTGCGGAATGGATTGTGTTTCTGCATAACCGGCCCATGTGACTGTTTGGCAACATGCACACGTTACAACTACCGGGGTTGCCGCTGAGCTGGCTATTTTTAGCTAAACGTAATCTGCAGACAGCCGTTTTGTGGCTGCAACAGATGTTAATTTGATAAATGGATTTCAAGGTTAGTGGATGTGAACAAGGTGAAAACGTTTGGATCGTAAACGTCACAATACGTTTTTTTTACCTGTTACACAGAAGACGTACGTTTCTTTTTTCTCTGTATGTAACGTAGGTATCAGTGAAAGTACTACCTTCTTTGTACTTCTACCATGGAATATTTTTGTATTTCTTGTGTAAAAGTAAAGCGGATATCAATGGTGGTTAAAAGAAATGCTCACGGCCCTACGGATGAGATGTTCTGTAACATTACATTAGGTGATACTGGACTCAATTAGTAATGCATATAGGACTCATATTCAACCTTCTTTTGCGAACATCTTCCTTCTTGTCATGTCAATGTTATTTGCTGGTTTAGAATTTATAAAAGTTGTACATTTTCTTCAAAAAGGAAATCGATGCAGCAGAGCTGTAGCAGTAGCAGACTTTCTCCAGGGGGACGAGAGTGGCGGCGCAGATATTGTACAGCTGTAGAGCAAATATTTTGAGATAAAAACTGCCCTTTAATTGCTGTAACTGCGCCACCATAAGCACGTCTGCGTCTGCGGCATCTTTTTCTGGCTTTTGCAAAGACTATACTTATTGAATCTGGGTAGCTAATGGTCTTAAACGCTTTAACATGCGAGTAAGGCTGGTGACTCTCCTCCCCTGTACTTACCCTCGCAGCTGCGCTTGTCAGCAGCCAGCTCATATCCTGGGTCGCAGGCACACTTGTAGCTGCCCAATGTGTTGACACAGCGTTGCTCACAGCGACCGTTGTCCGGCTTGGAGCACTCGTCCATCTCTGTGAAACACAAAAGATGTGTTGGGACCCTTTCTGCCGGCCTCCTGGCTTACAAGAGAGAGACGCCCGAAAACAAGATCATAGCCAGGCAAAGATGCAAAGTACCGAGCGGGGGAATAAAAAAAAAACAAAGATGACAAGGGACTAAGTGATTGTTTCAATGTGTCCAATTAAACGGATGTTGACATTCCCTCTCAAGAATTTGTAACCCTTGACCTCTGACCTTTGAAGAAGTTGGCAGCGAAGCCGGCCTTGTTGACAGAGCCATCGGAGACAAATTTCATCCACAGCTGGTTGGAGCTGGTTTTGATGTCATCCGGCTTGTCGTAGCCACAGAAGCGGCCCAGCAGGGGGCTGCTTTCAGAGTTTCCGTCCCGCACCTCCAGGTAGTCGTAGGCACAACTGTCGTGTCTCTCAATCTGCGGAAGGTCACAGGGTTCAAGGGTTTGAGTTGGACGAAAAAAAGAAAGAAAAAAAAAGCCTTTCAAATTATAAATCAGAAAAGTAGCAGCGTCCTACCTCAAAGGACTGGAAGGTAAGGCCGACATGGAAACCCTGAGCGACTGTGATCTTCCAAATGCACATTTTGTTGGGCCTGTAGTCGTCGGGGTAGTTGGGGGACTGGATCTGGCCGCTGTCTTTCTTCACCTCCCCACCACAGATGGCTGCGTGTGACGGGACCAAAAAAAAACCCCAAAAAATATCAGACTGAGCTCCCTCGATAGCAGTATCGTCAGCACGCGCGTCAGGGAAGGGAAAGTGCGCTCACTGCACTGATTTACACAACGTGGATTAGCTGAAATACCTCCAACACCTGCTCCCTCCCTCCCTCCCCCACACACACACACACACACATACATACACACACATCGTCCCTCTGAACGGTCTGGAAACAATAGAGCGGAGTGTGAAGGCCGGCCAAAGTCTGATTAATGCAGTAGAAAGCGGCTGACACATCAGCAGCAGGGGAGCCAAAAACCGTGGCTGTTACTTGAGCCTCTGGGCGAATATTCGGCTCTGCGAGCGGCAATGCGTTCAGTCGGCTGAGCGGCCACACTGGAATTGGGTGCAGTTGGGTCACGGAATGGCCGCTTACCTTCGTAGACGGCGGAGAAACCTTTTCCCACCCAGTTGCTGCTGCTGCGGAACTCGATCCAGAGTCGACTGTCGGTGGATACGATCGGCTCAGGCAGCTTATCGCCGCAGAATCGACCTGGGTCACAGGGGAGGGGGAGGAGACGCAAACAAATACAAATATGCGATTATCACAACGCTGGGGATAGTTCTGAAATTCCTGAAAACGGCCCTTTATTACATAGAAAGTAAACACACTAAAAAGGGACAGAATTCAACACAGAAATGGACAACAAAACAATTCCATTTGGGCTTTCAAGATTCACCTTTGAGAGGAGCCTTCCTCCAGTAGCCATCACGGATTTCCACGTGGTCGTACCAACATAAGTGGCTCCTGTACAGATCCATGGAGGTGAAGTTCAGAATGATCTTAAGAAGCAAGAGAGCACGATTACCGGCACAGATCAGATCAATAACATCCGCGTGAACGGTCAGTTAAAAAGGCGGTGTTCAGGCATTTCATTAGGTGATCCGGTGTTTCCATAAGCTCATACCTTTTCCCCCGGCGTGACTGATATCCTCCAGATGCAGTGCATGTAGGCCGAGTATCCGTTGGGGAAGCCAGGGGAGGAGAAGTTCCCGCTGCTGTCCTGCAGACTGTCCCCGCATCCTGTGCACACAGAACACGGCCTTTTACCGACGTACCGGTGTGACCGACACTTAGTCTTCACCTGAAAACAGATGCTGAAACCATAACACCAAAACTCCTTAAAATGTTCAAACGGCACATCTGCTGCCGATATTCACCCACAACCCAACACCTCAGCCCCCCCCCCTCCTCCTCTCCTCCCCCTCCAGATGATCAGACAAAAAGGAATTGAAACTGACAATTTCTCCGAGCGCCCTTCTGAAAATAAACCTGAACCACTATAAATAACCAAGCGCGATGCATTATGTACGCATTGCCGCACACCCTTTGTTTGACTGGCAGAAACTAAAATGCGAAGGTGTGCGAGGGGCCAATTCTCAACACAACTCGACGGAGGGAGACTCGCGTCTGTCGTCTGCAGTTGATTAAGGCGGAGAGGAAATGATCGAGAGTAGATTGCATCTTCAGTTATTAATCTGGGGAGCCGTCGTCGGTTGTCGGCGTTATAATTAAAATTTCCGCTCGTCATCTTTATTTCTGGTCGGGTTTTTCGGAGGAGTCGAGAAAACATCCGACGCCTTACATTAGTTTCTTGTGCCTAAAGCAATAAAAACAAGAATCCCGGAGCCAAGAGTTGTGTTTAACAATGCGTTTGAGAGGTTTTGCCTGTACTGAACCATTAACAAGCGCTCGGGCACGCAACGGGAGATCCGTGGCTCTTTAAGGATTTACTTTTTCCAAGAACATGTGGATCTTCGCCCCCTCGCCCCCCCCCTCCTCGCCCCGCTCCTCAACGTGCGTCACATCGTAAGCGCGTCCTCACGAGACAGAACACGTCTTGATAAAAAGAGAAAGAATGCTCACGTAGACACATTCACGGTTGAAAACCACACCGGTAATTCCAGCTCTGGTTGACGGCCACTCTGTTCATTCATTAAGCTTTAACGTGAAGCCTGACCTGCGATTTAACCAGCGCGTCATCAAATCTGTTCAGCAGAGTAGAAGCCCCCCCCCCCCCACGTACATCTGTTTAAGCTATGAATCCAGTTTACTTCGACGCGGCTGGGATCCGCTCATCCCTGGAAGGGTCGGGCTTACGTAACCCTCCTTAGCGTTTAGCCTCGGGGGTTCACGTGGCACATGAGTCATGTTCCCAACCATCTTTCAGCCTTGAGAACGGCGGCCCTTCTCTGCGTCTATTTGGGAAAAAAGTGATGACAAACTCGCCGTCTCTGGATAAGTGTTTACGCTCATCCCGGCTCGGACGCTTAAAAAAAAAAACCAAGAAAACACACCACATCAACAGTAGATGCTCGGTTATTTCCACAGTGTGAGCTGCATCCAGAGTCCCTCTCTCTCTCTCTCTCTCTCTCTCTCTCTCTGCTATGTAACACACACGTGCAAAAAATAGACTGGGGAAAAAGAAAAAACCCATAGCACACATCATCTGTCATTTTGGTCTTACTGGAGCACTTGTAGAGTTTGCGTGCCTGTGTGATATCCCCTTTGCTCAGTCTGGTTCTCTGGCCAATGGGCGGACGCACTCCGTTCACATCGTAGCGTGGCATGATGGTGTCCAGGAAAATCCCCCTGTGATTCAGCAAGACAGGCCGCCGTTAATGTTGCATGAAACCCCGGGCCAATTCATGGGTGAATATTCCGACATGGACACACACACACACACAACAAAATACATTTGCACACGGGATTAAGTGATTTACCGTCAGCAGGGCAAGTCTGTCACGGTCAACACTGTAATGACCGGTTTCTGAAGTGTTTAGACTTCTAAATGACGAGAAGCCGTACTGCCAGTGTCGGCTCAACTAAACCGACTAAGGCCGTCTTACAGAGAAATACAGCGCACACAATTTTGCAATTCCCTTTGCATACGCATACGACATGTAAACCTGGTGACTCAGATCACCAATACTTTTGTTATGGTAGAAAATGTATCAACATTTGTTTGTTTTTTTTTTTATTTGAATTTTCATGTTCCTCCATCTCATTAACGTGTATTAATTACTGAGCTTTAATTTCTGATTGTTCCAGACCTGAATACACATTTTTAGGTAATTTATGAAAGACGGTCAAACTGTTTTTTTCTGAGACTAAAGCTTACATCTTTCTTCACACAAACCTGCCCTACAGCGGGGCCCAAACCAAGAGCTCGAGTCCTCCTCCAGAGCAACGGTGTAATCCGTATATAATCCGTATAGGAAGGGACATGGACACACCGTATGAATCAGGTAGGTACATGAAACAGAAAGTAGATCATTGTTTCCCACTGCCGTCCCTCTGCTAGTTTATCATCTCCATTTTTTTTTTCTTCAAGGTATTGGCAAGAAATGTTCTGGCTCCTTAGTGGTTCCCATGGTGACATGCCCATCAACGCCAGGCATGTGCAAACGGAGCAGCCTGAGCTAACAGCTCGTCTGTCTGTCTGTCTGTGAGCTTCTAGGAGCTCGTTTTCTGGCTTTCGGTAAAAAAATAAATACAAAAAAAAACGCAACTGCAGCCGGTGTCACAGCGGACAAAGGGCACACTGGCAGATCTCTATTTGAGTTGGCAGCGCTCCGTGCATCGGTCCTTGGTCCTGAAAAATATCTTTGAAACAAAAGAGGGGGCACCCACAGAATTGTGGGCCGGTAACGCATCCCAGACAAAAAGCATGGGGGGGGGGGAAATCAGCCCTGCTCGCCCCCCAGGAGACGTAGAAAAACATCAAGGCCGGCCATGAAATCGCCCCAACAAACCACGCAGCAAAAGGCCCTGGTTTCCCACGGTGATTTACTGTAAAACACCGAGCGCACACACACACACACACACACACACACACACACACACACACACGCTAATAACGTTCTGACAAAAGGAGGACACTGGCACAGGTAAATCAGCGTCGAGAGAAAGTGCTCGGAATGACCTGTGAAAAGCCAACAGGAGCTTCTTGTTTGCAGACGCAGCTCTGAGAAACGTTCTCCTGTGGCGGCGGCCATTCCTCTCTCGTGTCTCAACGGTCTTATTGATCAACACAGGGATTAGGAAAGCCACAGCGTAGGAGTGAAGACCGAACAAGACGGATTAACCCGTCATGGGCACAGTTTACTTATGGGAGGGGCCGCGTAGCGCGCAAAACAAATTAGGATCATGAAGAGGTTTCTTCAAGTAAAACAGTTTATCAGCTGCGGTGGACTTTGTTGACAGCACAAAATGACCTAAAAAAAACCCCACTAGAGAGAAGTAGCCGTTTTGCAATATTTCAGCTCTGCAACGTTCTCCGTCTCGGAACACACTCGGCATCACAGGCCTTCCCGTACATCCGCCTACACGCCGCCTCGGGCCTCCGTTCAGACGGGATTTTAGATCCCAGAATCTTTTTACAGCAACAGCACAACGGATGACCTGGGAGGAGGCCCCTGCACGGACAAGAGTAACACAGGTCACGGACGTACTGCTGGTGGGGAAAAAGAAATAAATAAATAAAGAGAGTATATCTAGCTGAGAAGAGAGCGCCAAGTAAAAACAACACGACAGCCAACAGCTGGTTCTCGTAGCGGAATAAGCTGGTTATGATCGTAGTCCGGGTTGCCCATGTGTCACATGACACATCGCTATAAGTGGACTCCTCCATTGTTTAAGTGACCTGCAGCTGTCCGAAAAAGGTTCCCGCTGTGTTTATCCACGAAACACAGCCAAAGGGTCAAAATGCAGTTTAATACACACACCTAAAGTCATATCCTGCATGTCAGCAGGCAGGAACTATAATATAGTTTTAGAAATCCTCCTTTGCAGTGAGCAAAGTGGTGCTTTTTTTTTGTGACATTCATGGCCACTTAAACACCATCTACCACCAGTTTTCAAGTCATGTGATTTTGTTAACGGCGCTACGGCAGCGAGGCGAGTTCTAAGTCTTGCAAACCGACCAACTGAATCCTTTAATCACGTCGTTTTCTCCTGATTTGTGTTCATGTTCTAAATGACACCCGTCTGCAGCCGGTCGGTGTGAAGAGTATTCATGGGGAGGAAGACTGACAGAAAGGTGTCGATACATTTCATTTAAAAAAAACAAACAATGATAGTCAGGATTGGGTGTGGTAAAATGAATAGCTTTACAGACTTGGGGGCTTAATGCAGAGCCTAATGTTTGTTTTGTTTAGTTTATAGTTGGGTTGGCAAAATAAATTACTATAACTACCAATACTAACATTACGAGAGTAAATTTGGTAAAAACCAAAGCAAGACAACTCAAGGCCCCTGAACCACATGTCACTTTTAGTAGAGAAATAAGTGGAAAATGTACATAACCAAGGACTTTTCCAAATGTAGGCATATTAGTCGCTTATTGTGACATAACTAGCGCACGCACTGGTGAAGTACACTCATGTTTAATTCCTCATTTGCTCACGTTGACTGCAGGGTAGTGAGAACGATTTGGCTTTTTAAAGTGAAAGAACTGCTCTCTGCCTGCTGCAGACGAGGTGCTGGATTTTAGTCTGTAGAACCATGAACCCGTTCCAGCTTCTGCACAGAGTGCTGTCTGCTTGATTATTCAAAGTCTATTAATATTGAACATGTCACAAGTTGAAATGCCACCAAATATAACAAAGCATTCCCATGGGCCACAAGTAAAACCACGCGCGAAAGCAGATGAGCGGTTGTTGACGTGTGCAAAGGAGAAACAGATTATCGATAGTCAGGTGATCAGAGGCTTTGATGGTGCTAAAATGGCTTTGGAGCCTTTTTTTTTTTACCATTTTGAGACACAACATAGTCAGACTTTCTTTTCAAAACATGTTTCGACCTACTCGTGTTTGACTTTGCGTGCAGTAGCCTAAAGGTGAACGTCATGCTACTCAGAGAGCCTTCAGTAGCATAATGAGCTGGTACCTGCTGGCACCTAGAAGCACAGCTTTTACAAGGGGCCTCGTGGTGCAGCCTTGTAAGTAGCACATGGACATTTGGCCCTGATGAAGCGGGCCTACCCTCGCTGTGCTGGCTCAGACTGGTGCTGCTTTACTGCGAGAGCAGCGGGAATGGAAGGCAAGTCTTAATTTGAACAGGCTGTGGGAAAGAGCAGCCACATCCTTGACAAAAGGCTTTCACTATGGCTACAAATACTTGGCTTTCGCCATGCAAAATAAACAAATTCAAAATGATATACATTTTTTTTCTTTAGAGTTGTTTGATTTTAACAATTTTAAAACATTTCCCGGTCACAAGCCATTTTGGCGATGAATAGAGTCCAGCGATTAGTTTTGGGAAACCTGTGAAGCAGCAGCTCAGCTAGATGCAAAACCAACAGATCTACTCTGGGTCCCCAAGCAAAAAGCTAAAAAGGGAAAACAGTCAGATTTCTCACTACAACTTACTTCATGCAAGTGTACTCGTTTTTCCGTCAAAGCCGTTTCGTCTTATCCAAACATTGCATAAATCACATTAGTCCTCATACGGTGCCCCTAAAAGGCCACGCGATGTGAGCATTGATTGTTGAAGGGGAAAAAGTCCGCCAAAGGAAACATGGACAAGAGGACGAGCTCAAAATACAGGCGTTACAGTTGGAACAACTTTATAAATATATAAACTAAAAGACACACTTCCTCCCTAGAAAAGAATTTCAACATCTTTGCACTTTTAAAGATAGACTTCCAAAGAACAGTGAGCTTCTTCTGAACTTGATATCTGTGGCTGTGTGTTAAGTTTCCTAGTGATTTGTTACGTGGGAGGATTTAGCGTTTCATTCTTTTCGTTGGAACTGCTGCAACAATACTCAGCAGGTTCCCAGACACAGACCTGGTGCACTACACAGCTTTAAACTCATAAATCTCTAAAAGCAGAAATGGAAAATAAAGAAAAAAGGGGTTAAAAGGGTTGCAGCAAAGTGGGAAACCGCTTTACCCGTCTCAATCCGAGACTGGTTTTTATTAAGGGGAGGGACTTGGCTTTTACCTGGAGAATGTGTTCCTGGCGTAGTGCATGATACTGTCGAAGTCATAGACCTCGCCCAAAGAGTCCACCTCCCCCGGCTCCATCTTCAAAAAGTTATACTCTTGTCCTGTGAAATGAAAAAAGGAGAAAACAACGGTTGAAATATGAAGCAGAGTCATGCTGTGCAACTGTATGTCTGGGGTTTTTTTCTCCACTTTGTGGGTCTACAGTAGGGGTGTAACGATTCGTTTTAACAACGATTCAATTTGTATCACGATTCGTGGTTGTCGATACGATTCAAGGACGATATTGGTTCATTTAGAATGACACGATCCGAAACGATTCAGTGGCTTGAAATCGATTCAGTAACTTTTTAGCCAAAAATTCAACCAGTGTGACTGAAATAAATTTCCTAGATTCCTGTTGTTTCTTGTAATAGAACCAGGTATCAATTAATTATGAATATAAATAAACAAGTAAACAACAATGAATGGCAAATGCATTCACATTTTATTTGAATAAAGTGCAAACACTGCTGTAGCAGTGTATGCAGGGTTTTTGTGCATACACTGCCGCCCTCCGGACGGCGAAAGCCTTTATCATTGAAAGTGCCAAGAAAAAAGTCTGACGTGCTTAAATCCAATGGGTCATTTCCTCGTATCGATACAATCGATTTATTACCTTTTAAATCGATGTTTGATCGATATATGTTGTCGATAAGGCCAACTCGCCGAGCACAGATCGATGTAGTTGGATCGGAGGAATATAAATCGATACATCGATGTAACAGCTGAATCGTTACACCCCTAGCATTTTAGGATGACAAAAGGCTTCGACATTTCACAACAAAAATTGGAATAAGCTGGCCCGGATACTGACTGTCACCATCAGCTGTTTATATGCCGTTGACCAGTTCTATAAACACTTGACGGCTGAGGATGCGCGTACACCCCACTGGTGTTCTTACCATCCTAGCCCAGACTTTCTGTGTGTACAAACGTGTCACTTTTATTATTTTGAATCTCTCCAACATTATTGCTGAGGGATCGACGAGGCCCGAGCTCCTACCCGGCTGGATGTTGTCCCTGATGATGCTGACGTGTTCGTCTCGGTCGGGCCGCGTGTGCTCGTGCCAGAAACCGATCACGTGACCCAACTCGTGCACCACGATGCCAAACTTGTCGCAGTTTTTTCCGATGGAAATGGCCTGAGGGCCCCCTCCGCGGCGACCCACGTAGGAGCAGCACCTGTGAATCAGCAGAAAGACACACACACACGCAGTGTTAACGAAGCCTAGACTTTTGTGGAAAATGCAGAGGGAGTCAAAAAAAAAAAAGTAAATCGTTCTCTCGGGAGAAGAATGTCACCCCGGCTCTAAAATGTTTACTAGCTCTGTACATATAAAATGGAGCTTATAACGAGAGCAACATCGTCTTAACAACCTGGGGTCTGTTTTACAGGGGAGCCGTACGAGGCGACCCGTCACCCACACATACAGCAGTGACATTCATTCACCCGTCTGCCAAGTGTGCCGCTGGAAGCTGGCAGCAGCGCTCCATCTCAGCGCGACATGAAAGGTTCAGTGTGGGTGAGTTGAGAGGACGAGGGCGCACACACACACACACACGCACACACACACGCGCATACACACACACACACGCACCCCTGTGGGCCAGACGGCCGCTCTTTAATTACTGCGAGCCTGGCCAGGCTCTCCTGAGACACGCCTTGAACTTTGCACAGGACAGATGGGGGCGCGCTGAATACGCAGCGGAGTCGAGCCTTCCCACTGTTAACCGCTGCCGCCTGCGTAGGATAAAGCCATCCCTGTTGCTCCAGGGGGCCGGTTACAAAAAGGTAAAAAATGGCGACCGAGTTCTTCATGAGCTGCGTTCATTTCCTGTTCGGCGGTATTGTGTTCGGCCCATCAGTGGGGGAGGTACGCTGTGTGTAGTGACATGATGGTTCCAGCTTTTGGTTTAAAAATCGGTGAGTTTTAATCATCTAAAACGTTTTAGATGTTTGTGTGTGTATGTGGGTATGTGTGTCCTGGTCAGCTCTCTAATAAAAACAGCTTGGCCATCTTTTTCCTCAAAATCATTCTTCAGATTAAAAGTTTGAACTAGTTTGTGTTCCCAGTGGCAGCAAATATTTCATCGCAAAATAAAAAAAAAAGAGCCCCGCACACCCAAACAGGTGGTCAATAGTCGCTTAGCAACAAGGACCGCCACAACCAGCCACTTTCCCCAAACGCCGAGTGGACACCGAGTCCAACTCAGCGAGCGCAGTAAACAGAGTTATTGAGGAAAGCTCGGACGCCACCATGTTCAGCCATGTTTGACAGTGGTGCTCAGTGGCCGTTGCACAGTGACGATGAGCCACGGGAGACATTCCTGGACACTAAAAGAGCCGTCTCCTCTCAGGAGGAAGTAACCCCTCACACAGAGGATCAACAATGGTGAAAGGCTGCAGAGCAGAGAGCATGGAGAAGCACTAAAAAAGGCGCTAAATAATTAGCTGTGGATAACGAAGCTCATCGGGGGGGCCGGACCGTTGTTCAGTTCCTGCACGCGGGAGCCGAGAACACCCACTGACTCACCCACATGGTCGGTAGGTGAAGACAATATAGCTTTCTTCCAGTGACCTCTCAACAAAGGTCACACAGGTGTGCTTCTCCCAGTGCCGCATGGCTTGGCGGAATATCGCCCGCTGGCTGCCTGAATGGGACGACAGAGAAGGTGAGATCAGTGGAGCGGAGGAGCGCGCGCACACACACACACACACACACACACACACACACACACACACACACACACACACACACACACACACACACACACACACACACACACACACACACACACACACACACACACACACACACACACACACACACACACACACACACACACACAAAAAGGGGAGCTGAATAGATGCATTGTCACTCCTCCGTACCGTAAAATATTACGTCCCTGCTTGGTGCATTTTAAATGCATTCGTGGTGAAAGACGAGTAAACAATTGTTACTTACCGCTGAAGTTTCCGCTGATGACATACGGAATGACGCCTTCAGGCCACACGCGCTCAGGTCTGGAGGTGGCGGCCCTTTTGTTGCGGAGTGAACCTCGACTATTTTGGGTACTCTGGTTGGTTGATTCTTAAGGATTCAAAATGCAGACAACAAAAAAAACGTAAATCGCATTTCTCAGGTCAGACGTTTTTATAAACAGCAATCAAGAGTTTCAGAATCAGAATCCAAATCAGTAACATTTATTTGCCAAGCATGTTGGACATACAAGGAAATCGTCATGGTGGGTGGTGCATACATTGAACAAGAGAATGATTTACAAGTGATTTACAGATTTGTTTCATTTCTGAAATTGTATTTACCCCTGCAAAGTGACAATAGTTCAAAGAACATCGTCTTCCCATTTTCTTGAAGATTAATTAGTTCTTCCTCCAAAATATCATAAATGCACATAAATGCAGAGTAACCATGGCAACTAAGCTCTCACCTAAACCTGGTAATAATAAAGACCTCCGTATTTTATTATTACTACTGACCTTTAGACAGAGTTGAGTTGAGGAATTGAACGCAAGCGTTGGGGAAAAAGGACATGATTTTAAGCCACACATTCAACGGAAGAAAGACAATGTGCCTCGATGGGGACAAAACTGCAGCAAAGACAACGTACGCGTCCATCTGGTTCCAGTGCATCGTTGCACATCGGCCGCTGCTCCATAACAATACTTGGAGCCGCGCCGCTACGAGCGCCCAACTTTTCTAAAGGAGACGGGATTAAAAGGTGCGAGCCACAGTTGGCACAGCTTTTAGGGAATTTTGCTGAACCATGTGTTTAGTCCAATTTCAGGCTGCAAGGAGTGGATCTCTGCAGCCTGCTGAGATCAATAAGCAAGAACACTTGTGCATGTGTTGAGGAAAAAAGTTTGATTGCAGCCAAATCTGCTGAGCTAGGTGATAAGAAAGTGCTGTGAAGACAACACTTGAGAAATATGTGTTCAATTAAAATAACGCGATTTACCACCTTCGTTTATATAAAGGTATGAGGGACTTTGGGTCATTTGATCATGTTATTTATGCTTATGAAAAGAAGAGAAACAGGCAGCTACACAGTTTAGCTTTAGAAGTTCACAGTCCAGTGAGGTGAAGCATCAGACTCGGGACAGCATTGCAATTGAAATACTAAAATTGAAGAAATGTGGTTTTAGCATGACCTCCATGGTGGTCAAGGTCTCCTTGACTACTAATTTGTATTTACATCCTGTTTAAAAAGGGATTTAAACTACCATTTATGCCAACGTGACAGATTTTCTGTGCAGAGAAGAGTAAAGAGTATCTTTGCATATTTCCTATTTAACACAAAAGTATTCTTTCCACTACACAACTATTAGATGTGCAGCGACTAACCCGCTTAAGCAGACCCATTGCTATTTAGAGATAAGTGTGTAGACATTTGGGTCTCGGTTACAGCTCAAAACCAGGCTGCACCACTAGTCTTTAAATCAATATCGCCCAGTGGATATTTTTAGTGCAGTGGAAATTTTCTAATCCCGTAAAACGTTTCCTTTCCCCTCAAAGCTCATTTACTCCTGTGAAAAACAGCCAATGATGACTATTCAAGAGCAAACGGCACCGTGCACATACGTCACGTCCCCCTCCAAGTTTGCAGGACTGTGCAGCTTGTTGGTCCCTAAATACTGCTTTTTATTTTAACAGCAACACTTAAGCCGACAAAGCCTTTCAATTACTCTTGAACCTGGTTATACAAGCGTGGTGACAACAGCACAAGTGCGCTGTGCGACAGGTGCTGCTGCCGACTCTGGGAAACAAACCACGTCCATTTCAGGTGTTTCGTTGCAATTCTAGTTCATCTCTACGGTGTCAAGCGTTTTTACATTTTTTTACAGGAGGGTTTCTCGTTGTTACCTGTGTGATAACAATCTGGACGGTTCTCTGCGCCAGATCGATTATCCTGTCCACTTTAAACAATCGCAGGTCCTCCTCGTCAAGAGCGATGTCTCCCAGGAAGGCAACTGAAACAGACGAGAAGAGACGGCACACGTCAGGCGACAGGCACAATATGGAGCGCAGGTCCGAGCCGCCATGTTGCTTCGGGCATAGAAACCCAGTCGAAGTACCGACGGAAAGGCCAAGAGCGAGTAAAACAAATATTAAAACATGTTCCCCTTCCTCTTCCGCGGAGAAAGGTCGGCATCGTCTGGACTAAACAGATTGTGGGAGATAAAAGCCAGTAGCACGTTGTACACGGCTGGCGACGGTTCATGCAATGAAGAAGTGAGCGTGAACTCAAACCACAGGATCGACCGAGCCAAGTTAAGCTCCGATGTGTTAATGGGAGACGTGCGGATATGATACAGTGACACGCTCTCAAATGGAGCAATATGGGGCACCTTGAACAAGTAATGGCGCTTTAATGAGGCCAAGGAGAGAGAGAAAAATAACCCAACAGTCCCACTTGATGAGGAATGTGGGATTCCTAAGTGCCCCATTTCTGTGGGCGATAAGCCGGGACTCTTCTCCGCAGAGACAGGCAGTCACTTTTACAGCCATTCAACGCCTGCGCCAATTTATGGCCCCCGCTCCAATGCAGGAGTTTTGGAGCGTGGGGGGGGGGGGGGGGGAAGAAGGGCAAAGGGGGCAGGGAGCAGGGAGCAGGAGGCGACAACGGCAGGGAAGGGGAGAGAGGAAGAAGACGTATCCTCTGCGTCCTCACCGCACCTCTGAATAGGGAGGGCAGCTGTGGAGCGGAGAGAAAATGACAGCCCTCTGCTGTGTGTGTGTGTGTGTGTGTGTGAGGGTCAGCGTGGCGGAGGGCAGGACAGCGCAGATGGGAGTGATTAATAGTAGTTGCTTGTAAAAAGTTTAAAAAAAATCTTCAAAATGCGTCACCCAGATGAAAGCTACCATAACTGTTAAAAGAAACCGATGGTTAGATCATTAAAGGGAAAGATCTTTTTGTCTCTTGCAATCCTATAAAAGTTTGGAAGAGGCGACAAACCCCCCCCCCAAAAAAAAACACTTGGCTCAATCCCTATTCACTGGTGAAGTAGTATTGAAACAACGTGGCGCTGGCGTCGGTCGATGCAGGCCAACTCTGCAGGCGCTAGAGGATGCACAGCAGAGAGGTTTTCTTTGCAATTAGAGGCTAATGACTACACGATGCAGATCCCAGGCGACAAGACAAGGCATGCACCGATGATGGGTTTGAATTCCACAGGTCAAAAAGGCACCCTTCAAATTGTGTATGCAAAAAAAAAAAACTAAACACTAATTCACTCCAACAAAATCCCTGACATAAACACTACAGAAGCAAGCGCCACTCAAAAAAAAAACCCACCGACAGGAAGAAACTATCAGATCAGGACAGAAGAAACGTACATATACAAGGAGTTGGATGAGGTGGCTCTAAACATGGTGCAATGCTAACACTAATCATTCCAAAAGAGGGAATAGCAACATTTACAAAGAAACACGATGAAGACCCAAAGGTTAAGACAAACAATCCCCCTTTTTTTATTTGATTCCCAGAAGTGACTGAGCACAGAAAAAGAACACACAGTACCGTTTCCTGGTTCCTGCCATATGAGGCCTTAAGCCCAGAGAAGAAATATCCAAAACAATTCTATGAAACTCTTTCACTCTACTTTGACTGAGGAATATAAAAAAAAAAAAACAATTAGAAGACATTTCTTTTTTTTTTTTCCTCTCCCACATGGAGTGTTAACTTTCACCCTATTAGCCGTGTTGTGTGGAGGCTGTGACCAAACAACGATAAGCAGCCCCCCCCCCCTCCACCCTACCCCCCTTCCTCTCTGCCCAATCATCCACCTCCATGTCGGAGAGGCCGGTTAATCCGCAGCGTCATTGTTCTCAGACAACAGTGGAGACTGAAGTGAGCAAACGCACAACCCGGCGGCATTAGGACTCATTTCCCCTGCGGGCACAGCAGTCGTCCCGGAGACGCTGTTGCAGGTTTTAGGGAAAGACTCGCAGGGATTGGGAATTAATCCCCTTGTTTCCTGGCTTTAATTATCCACGCTTTTTGGAGACCACGCGTGCGGTTGAGGAGAAGCAATGGAGGAGGGTAAAAACAAAAAAAAAATGTATATAGTGACAGAGTGCAGTAATAAGACGTGGTACGAACACACAGCAACTTGTGTGTTGTACTGTAGATTAAAACTCACAGAATGTGGCAGATGGCAACATTATCCATCACCTAAATCAAAACAGCTGCAATACTAATATCCGTGGAACAGTTAGGTAATAAGTGTTTTTAGCTCCTGTTCTTGATTAGATGCCCATTTTACAGTGAGAAAACAAAAACAAACCAGGTATTCTCAAACTAATGACACTAAATTAAAGGGAGACCTTTGATGAAATGTCAATGCATTCGGTGTGATAAAGGCTAAATCTTTTGTTAATCTAACCCTTCAAAAATCCTTCTCATCTCAGATTGCCTGACCCCCTCACCTCCATGCCCATCAATCAGCGCATCACTCAGATTATACATGCGATCTCAATCAAATTAATCCCATTGATTCGTGTAATGCCCTCGCGTTCTGCCGCGTCAAATACTCCAGGACCGGCCGCCATAAATCTCCTTCCATAAACACCACGACATCTGCCACTGAGGCCTGCACAAACATTAACACCAAGCCTAAACAGACACCAACACCAGCTTATATTCAGCAGGCCGACTCCTCTGCGAGCCCGCAGACATGTTTAGACAGTCCTCCCAGATACAGATGAGGGATGAGAGCGACTGGCCAAGACGTAAGCCTGGGATGCATCACAATGCCACAGCCGGTGTTTGGCAACAAACGCCGCATTTGAATTCAAATAGGGGGGGCCAATAGCGTATTGCCTTCAGGTGAGTGGCACTTTTCAGGTTTCATTATGTTTACAGGAGAGATTGGAGGCAAAAAAAAAAAAATGTACAAATGGTTTAAGCTGATCGCCCCGAGAGGAATTATTTTCCACTGAAAATCCGAAGTGTCTGTGTGCTGTCGTCGCACTGCAGCGACGCTGGCCCGCTGGCTAAGTGAGAGCAGCTTTTGGCCACAAAAAAGGGGGCACACAGCAAGACCCTGCCTCCCCTTTAATTTCACACTCCATCAAGCCCATTAGCAGATTGGGTTCCACAGCTCAACCCCGCCACTGATTACTGACGTACACCGCATCAACCCCCCTGCAAGGACTCACCAGCTCGCCAGCGACGGGTCATTTTAGAATGTCAACGACATTTAATCTCTGATGAATTATTCAGGAGGGCGCACCGCAGGGATTTTTCACCTTTTGACCAAAAAGGTTGTTTTAGACCATCCAGGCGTCGCCTTTGCGGGTTTATAGAGCAGACCGACAGATCAGACGCGCACATCTGGTGTGAGGAAAGAGCAGGTTTTCCTCAGAGTCAACGTTCGAAGTAAAGTTTAAGCAGGTGTGGGGATTAACTAAAGCTTCAACACTTTCCATGAGGAATAGCTCGATCTTTATTCACCACAGCTGGAGGGAACAAAAACAGGAGAAAAAAAAACGCTGAATAATGAAGTGACTGGTAAACTCCTCTTTGTAGTGGGCTAAATGGGAATCATTCAACCATTTGTTAGAACCAGACTTGATATTAAATGTAACGCAAGATTAGCAAGGACACAAACAAAAAAAAAAACAAAAAAAACATATTGTTCCAACTAATGCGCCGAGATTGTGCCAATAGATTGTGCTCCCTAATCACCTGAACCCTGCAGGGAGAGAAGTGGCAGGGGTCCTGTAACGTGTGTGCACACAAATAATTAAAAGAAAAAGCTTGCCTGCATTCCATGATAAAAGAAAAGCATCTTCTTAATTGTTGCTTAAAAGGCCCAATCGTGAAGCTGCCACAGCAGGACTGAGGGAGTAACGAGGGTCCTCTGCTTTGAACGGCCGACATTTGCAGGAGGTTCAAATCATTGTTGGCAAAAATTGTTTGTTGCGTTTTAAAATATGGGGAAAAAAATAAAAAAAATCAAGTCACAGGTCGACCTGAGGCCTGTGTTAAGTGTCTGGGGGGGAAGCTTGTGCCAGACGGACCCGAAAACCACCGGATGGAGAGAAAACAAGAGAGACGGGTGTCCTGCAGCAGCACGGGAGCTAAAAGAGCACGAACAGGATTCTGCATCGGGAGGTTTGCTTCATAATTTAATGCGCACACACACACACACACACACACACACACACACACAAACACGTCACCGTTTTCGGGATTATTATTTCAGTGGAGCAGACAATGAACGAGACTGCTTCTCATCCATTTTTCATTTTGAAAACAGCGGATCTTAACTCGGGAGGCTTGTTAGAGCCTTAAATAACTTTCTGGGATGCTGCCAGATTTGGAGTTGAGCGAACTGAGGAATTTTCCACTGGTTCCCTTCCTAAAAAGAGACGACCTCACATTTCTATTATTTCACAGATAGTGAGAAGTCATCTAATGCTTTGTAAATGTAAAACATCTTTTAGGGGATTTAGTTAAGTGAATGACACAGGCTCCACTCGGGTCAGAGGGCCACCAGAGCAGCAATCACCAATGAAATGTTCTGTGAAGTGTTACAGAACGGTTTTCATGTCATACGTCCTGACTGAACGGAGAGCTGTGCAGTGGGGGTGAGGGTGGGGGTGAGGGTGGGGGTGAGGGTGGGGGTGAGAAGAGACTCCCAACCACCTGCCTGCCGGCGCTCGCCATCCAAAAAGGACTCTCCACGCTTAACCAGAGGTCACCTGGCGTATGGGAGAGTGTGAGGCTCTGTGAGGGCCTTCAACGGTGTAAATGGGAATGATACATCACCGTGACAACGTTCAAAAAATATCATTTACAATTGATTTGAAGATTTTAAAAGTATACATTTTAAAATGAGAGTCCAAACACACACGGGCCCTCCTGATTGTTTGCCTTTTTTTATGACTTCATGCTTTCACTGGCATTGAATGGTGACTTGGGAAAAGGGTTCACAAAGGGGCTCAAGATGTCTGCCAGAGAGCCTCAAACACGCAACGATTTGACAGCGGGACGCAACTGAACCCTCGCGGAGTTGGCGAGCGTGCCTCAATGTCTGAGACACATAAAAAAAAAAAAAACTAAAAATCAACCCTGAAGTTGGAAGTGGTTTCCCTGGAAATGAAGCTGACACCAATATTTGAAATGCACAGCCTCTGTTAGTTTAACCCTGAAGTCTAAAAAGGGGTGAAATACCACGGCGACGTCCTTTTATCCATCCCAGTGAAACAAAATCGGGCAAAACCGTGAAAATTGCTCAAAGGAATCAAGGAATTCCAATGAAGCAACAACCTTCACCGACTTACACATGGTTCATCTGCGGCCTGACCCGGTCATCTGTAAAGACAGAAAACACACAGAGACAGACAGGCAGGCAGGTAGACAGGTAGACAGGCAGGCAGGTAGACAGGTAGGCTAGAGTTTGGGGATTTGCATTGGGGTTTTTTAAGTGACAGCCGCATCAGAAATTGTCAATTGCCAGGCATTTCCCAGACTTTAGAGATCATCCTGGGCGAAGCCAACTCTTTGTATCTGTAACCTGAATACTTTCACCAGATGGAAAACACAATCTGTTCAAACTCCCCCAAAGGGATTTGGCAAGACAGAGTTCACAGCGCGCGCGCACACACACGCACACACACGATTGCAATGACAAGTCAGATATGCTTTCAACACAGAATTGGCAACAACTAAATAAATAAATAGCTCTCACACAGCACAAGATGTACAGAAGCAGTTCCTCACGATAACAGACAACTTATTTATGTTTGCATGATTTCTGAACTCCGCTGAACGTTAACCTTTCCCCTCCTCCACTTTGTTTTAGTGGCCGTGTGAGCAGCCGGTGAAGGAAGAAAAAAAAAAAAAAAAAAAAAAAAAAACCTTAACTATTTGTGCTTTGACCAAAAACCCGTCAGAAAGGGAGCAGAAATCCTTCGTTGGTCGACATAACAGCGCGTTATGCGCCTGCACGCGCTTCCGTGGCAAATCAAAGGAAAACAAGTGATAGAAGTGGATTCGCTGCGAACATTTGACCAAAGCAAAACTTTTAAAGTCTGGAGAAACGCACGCAGACACTCGCGAGCCTCTGCAGCCGCTCAGCTGGGTTTCATCCGCGTGCTTCCCAGGTCTCAAACTGCACGAGCCGTGTCACTCCGCGCAAAGCCAAACGCACACGATGTTCCCTCGAGCCGCTCAACAAACTACATCCACCGCTGTCATCTCTGCAGAGAGCGGCTTTCGGGCCGAGCTCCGCGAAATGAGCTTCGTGGCATACAACAAAAAAAAAGAAGAGAAAAATCACAGCGCACAGCTTCTGCAAACAAAACAGGCGAGGGGGGGGGGGGGGGGGGGGGAATAAATCTCACCAGCTTTGCAGGGATCCTTATAGTCGATCGGCTCTGATGTGGCGCCGGACTCCACATAGTAGCCCGGATCAATCGCCTCCAAATCGATCGCGAATCCCACGCCGAGGAAGAGCAGGAGACACAAACATCTCGCCGTGAGGTCCATCATTGTGGTGGGGGAGACGGCGAAAGGCGAGGGCTATAGGTAGAAGCCGAGAGGGGGACGGAGGGAGGGAGGGAGGGAGGGAGAAGAAGAGAGAGCAAATGGGAGGGGTTTTCTTTGAAGAGGGGGGGGGCGAGATCGCACCGGAGGGCGGGTTTTAAATCCAGCCTCTCCGGTGTGTTCTTAAGGGGGGGCAGAGGAACTTTGATGATCTGGCAGAAGATGAAGATGCCCCATTACGCAGTGAGGCTCCTGTGTGTTTGTGTCGCTCCACCAGGGGCCCCTGCAGCGCGTGCACGGGTCTGCGATCCGTCCCTCGGTGTCTCTTAGTGGGGACACTGTCCCGTCCACTGTCTCCACATACAGTCTGGTTTATACTATAACTCCTTTTGCAATGGACCAAAGGAGTCGTATTTTACTCGCTGAGACCGGAGCTCGATGAAAGAAACGCGTCCATTAGTTTGGTATTTAATAGTAAGTCTACTCAGTAAGTGGAGATGAAGCTGCTTTATTTATGACGGTTTTATTTCAGTTAAAGTTGAGTGCACTCAGGTTCCCTTTGGGTTTTTTTTCCTTTAACACAAACGAGCGATTTATAACGCGCACGTGCGCCCTCAACTTCAGGCGCCTACTCGTGATATCACGCGCGCGCGCACACACACACGCACACACAAACAAAACAGGCTGATCTTGACCTTTGCAGAAAGGCCTTTTACTCGCACATATAAATACAAGCATCCCTGAGTAGACTGTCATGATTGGAGCGCCACCTGTTGGCAGTCGGTGGTAGATTACACGTAGACTAAATGTAAGTACCGGCGCAGCCCCACAGGGCGGGGTCATGTCATCACGAGGGCCTGTTTGGCAAATTCAGTTTCAATCAAGTATCAATTGGAGCTTAATATACATAACTTTTAATAAATCTAGTCGGTTTTCTACAAGGGCCATCCTACATATAGCGCGGTGTTTGTGACTCGCAGCAGTTTATTACGTTTAATCCTTCTCATTTAAGCTGCACTGTATATCCAATGGATTCAGAACACAGGGAGAATTAGATGGAATTCCTTGAGCTTCTTCTAAATCTATCGCACTATAACCAATTTCTTGGCACTAAATTGCGAAGATTGCATTTTGCAGTCCCGCTGGATTTGAGAGGCTTTACAAACTCATTCCTGTAGAAAATAAGCAAACTGTAGCCTGGATATGGAGACTTCAGACTGAGTATGTGCTGCTGCTGCTGCTGGTGACCCACTCTTCTCTTTAGCTTATCTGACTGCTGCTTATGTGTGGAACTTAAGACAGGATGGGACGAGTGGGCTGTATTTATGTTGTTGCTGTAAACACAGCCGTATAACTATTGTGCGTGACAGCATGAACCTTCATTATATTTGGAATAAGTAGTTACTTAGCCGCTTGCTCAACACAGTGCTGAGGAAACCGGACCAAATATTTAGATTTAGAGCTCGTTTTTTTCCCACATCGAGGTTTAAAAGTCCATTCCTTTGTCCATTCACTGTTTTGACACAGTGCAGATGGCAAAGGGAGCGTCCTGTACAGTAGTTTAGTAGCGACAACTGTAACACATACAGTTTATTGTGCGTCGTAAACCTTGCAGGTTATGCAGCCTTTTCAGTGGATATTATTCCACGGCATCTTTGACAAAACACCGTAGCTTCTGCCATTACACCATCATGACCGAAACAGACTTTTAATTCACTTTAAGTTTAGTTTTTCAGCATATTTCAGGCCTATACCATCTTGGGAAGTTGTTTGCCACCGGAAAAAGAAAAACACTGCACAGAAAACAACGCTGTGGTGGAGTGAAGATTCTTGTGGTAAATAATGTAAATCATGTATTCTCTTCTACTAGGTTAAAAGGTGGAAGACACCACCGACTGTGGAAAGACCAACCGCTGCGGTCTTTGCAAAGCGTTACCCATCTGTGCACAGCGGCTAAGCGACGCAGCGACTGCCTGCCTGCACGTTTCTTCCATCGTCTCCGTCCCTGGAGGATCCGAGGCAGGTGTTGTGCGTGTTGTTGCCGTCTTTATATCACGGCGAGGAGGCGGAGGGAGTCTCATTAGCAGGCTGCAGCTCCCACATGTCTCCGGCACCACAAAGAGACACCTTTCAGTGCTGTAAAGGGGCAGCGTGGTGTTAATGAATCCGCATTCCAGAAACCATAAAACAACAAGGACAGCTTTAGTATGCAACCCGGAGCTTCACAAATTATTTGAATAATTTTGGGAGGGCATCTTACTTTCATAAGACATATTTAAGGAAGTTCATATTTGGATTATGAGAATACCTAGCTTTCCGATTAGGGTTACTAAAGGTCGTATTTGTGCCCCCTGTGTGCCTTTAACCCTGTAATAAATACTAACCCTCCACACAAATGAATAATTATTTCATGCCACTGAGGTTGCCATGGGAATGTAAATCTTAACTAGCCAAAAAGAGAAACTGCCTTGGGTTGTATGGATAACAACGTGGCTACTGTGAAAGAAAAAGCAAAAAGAGGCAAATATTAAATGAGCTAACGTGCTGGAATATTGATGTACGTTAAAAAAAACAAAAAACATCAAGTGATAAAATGGGACATTAAATGAGACACACCTTGGACTCGAGCCTCATCAGCTTGCCTGAGCTCATCGCAGGGTCGCCGTTATGGAGGTGGGGGCTTTCTGCCCTACAGACACACAAGCTCAGCACGAACACGCCCACCTAAATTCAAACGTGCCGTGAGGGAAGTCAGAGCCACCTTTTTGCTTTGCGTTCAGAAAACAAACGGTCTTGGGTTAAAAAAAAAAAAAAGAAAAAGAAGGGAAAACCATCTGGGAGATTTAGTTGAGAGAAAAAGGAAGCACAACAGACTCAAGAAAAAAGAAAACAGGGGCGATGAAAACACGAGTTTTATTCCAGTCTTTATTGTAACAACAGAACAAAAAGCTTGGGTAATGCCATGAGCGAATACTAATACCGCTTTTCAACACACTTTGTAAGTAGGAGGTTAGCATTGAAACATATGCAGGTTTACAACATGTCGATACACGAGTACCAAACAAAATCTGAGATACACATCCACACACACACAGCTTTTAACTTAAGTCAATTATTCTGTATCAAATAGTTATTGTACATTTATATCTTACATTTGCATTCACTTCGATGCTTACGTGTCAAACACAAGCATGGTGTCTCTCTGAACACGAATACAGAACACGTCGTACGGCACGGACCAACCCTCCAGTGCTGCACATGTGCACACCTGAATCTTCACACCTGATAAACAGCCGGGAGAACCAACCGCGCACGCGCGCACACACACACACACACACACACACACACACACACAGACACACAGACAGACAGACACACAGAGCTGTCCTCTATAGCGGCCTTCTGCAGCAGTCCTCGCTGGCCCCTCAGAACCACGTCCTGAACCACGGCTTCCAGAAGTACGGATGAATGAACTCTGAGCATTCAACGTGGCCGTCGTGTTCTGGCCGCTTTGACAGTCATACCAGCGGTCTGATTGGGGACGTGCGCCAAGCCGGGCAAGCTGCTGCTGGCAAGCCTGGCCAGCCCGCCGTTAGTGAGCAGCTGGTGGATGGCGGTGGTTTTAGCCACTCCTGTGCTGACCACAGGCAACGCCCGGAGCAGAGAGCTGCTGCTGCTGCTGTTGCAGGCGGCGCTCTGGGCCTGATCGTGGGGCTCGCCACAGACCGCCTGGAGCTGGGGCAGCAGAAGAAGAAGAAAAGAGATAGGTTCACGGCCTTGTTTTGTACGACAATATTAACGGATAGTAGCCTGGGTTTTCCCAGCCTGCCTTGCGCGCGCGATTTGTTTCGCGCTGCGAGACAGTCTGGAAACTATGGAGCAAATTTGCCCCAGAAATGGGGCACCAATCACAGAGCGGGGAGGGTGCAGCAAGACTCCTGTGCGACGGTCACCCCTAACAACGCTAACCTCTCGGATAAACTGTGTTTTTTTTTCGATAAAAACATGTCTGTAGAGTCGCCATATATACCAAAGGAAATGAACAGGGGGTTTCCAGACCCAGTCTCATTTGAGAATGAAATAATTTGAGAATGAGATCAGGGTGTGACGTTAGCCAGGCTAAACGGATAGCAGGTGGACGTTATCTTTCATCTGAATCAGGAAAGTCTTCAGAGTCTGCACGTGTTCTTGTTTTAGGTACAATTTACATTCAGTTGCCATTTTATTTGGTGCATTAAGATCAAACCTTCCATTTAGGAAACAAATATTGATAAGGAGGAAATATTTGAATTGTTTTGAGCACCACATGTGCGACCCAGATGCATTAGATGTATTAGGAATCACATCCCCGGTCAAAGCAATATCAACATATCCGTCTATCAATTCATTTTCAGCTTTAAGCTCCACAGAGGTGTGTGTGGAACAGTCCGCTGTAGCTCTGATCACATTTGAATTTGATTTAAAACTGTACACAATTCAAAGTACCGTAATTTTCGGACTATAAGCCGCACCCCCCCCCATCCCCCATTTTTCGATTCTGCGGTTTATACAACGCTGCGGCTAATCTACAGGCAACAGCCACAACCAAAACGTATGGTTCTGATGTCAGTACCGTTTACATAATTCCTTGAAAACATCCATTGTGCTCATTCAAACCGAGGCAAGCCAACCATGAGGTACCTGCGCGCTGCCTGGATTGGCTGCGGTGGCAGGCAGACTAGGAGCTTTGGTGATGATCTCCTGCAGACTGAAACTTAGGCCGTGTAGTAGACTGCTGGCGGAAGGGCCTGAACACAGACAAAGAGAAGGGATCACGGGCGCTGAAGTAACACCAACTCCTTGTACAAACTGCTCCCACCCGATTCTGCCAAAGGCCTAATCCAGATGGATGGACGAACACACACACGCACACAAACACACACACGCACGCACACACACACACACGCACACACACATGTCATACAAAAGTCATGTCCAAAGGGGAAAGTTGGTGAACGCGACAGACAGCGATGGCGCAAGAGGTTATCGGTGATGGTGTTTGCTCATAGGCTGCACACGATGTTCTCATCCAGCGTTCTAAACTGGAATCTCACTCTGCCAACGGGGGTTAGAGAGCGGCGCCGTGTGTTGAGGGTTAACTGCGCCGATATTAGCTGCACAGCTGAAAGTGCAAACAGGCGTGCAGGGCACGGCAGGGCAGGACAAGAGATACCTTGGGCAGTAGCCGGAGCTTGCGCCTGGTCTCGTGCGGAGGACCCTGACACCGTGCAAGGCTGCGCGCTGCTGAGCGAGCTGGAGCCCGGGGACAGGGCCCCAGAAACCTCTGAGAGACTACCAGACCTGCAGTGACACACATAACCACCAGTCTGCTCAGGAGCTACACCGCAGCAAAAGGGACGGTCGGCCGTCACTTAAGACTACACCATTTGTCGATCCCCCTGCACCAGACTAACTTCTGCCCTAAAAGGCTGCGTGTGTGCGTGCGTGCGTGTGTGTGTGTGTGTGTGTGTGTGTGTGCGTGATTGGCGAGTCTGTTGTTGGCTACTCAAAGTGCACACCAGGGCAAGCTAGCTTACCGCTGGGCTTTCAGAAGTCCAGTGAGCTCCTTCGCGTCGGTCACGTTCTGTCCCACGGTCACTCTTAAGGGCTTCCCAGAGACACCCACTGCATGAAAAAAGAAAAAAAGGGGTCACGTCATGGTGTTAGAGAGCTTTCACAAGGGGGCCGTTTTAGGAAAAAGGCTTAAACATAAACTTTCTTTTATCAAGTCACAAAACAAACAAACAGTTCACTCGGAGGATACTGACAAAAGTTATGTTTGAAACCCCCCTCCCCCCCGAATAAAACTAATGAGTCCAATGTGTAATAAGAACCGCAGGTTTCGTACCTTCCTGCGCGGCAGGGCTGGCGGTGCCGCCTGCCGACTCGCTTTGGGAACCGATGGTGACCTTGATCTTCGCTCTCTTGGCGGCTTTGCTGGTTTGGGCACCAGGCCCCTGCCTCCTCCTGCCATGGGACCTCAGGTCCTCTCTGTCCAGGCCCTCCATCTGATCGCTGCTCACTGGCACTGCAGCACACCACGCAAACAGTGATCCTCCGTTAACCCCAACATTAATGTTACCGCGTCACTTTTGCCTATAATGTGCTGTTCTGAGTTTCAGAAATGTAAAAACAAAAAGAAAACTGGATGTTTCAGCGAGGAGCCAGCGGAGTATTTCAGCGTGACATTCGTAGACAGAGCAATGGAAAGCAGTAAAGGAGTGAAAAGACAGTGGAAAAAAGGGACAGACACTTACCAAAAATACAAGGAGGTGTGCCAGGAGGAAGGTTTTTCCTCACAAGCATGTTCTGTTTCATAAAAGCAGCAAACTGAGCTGCAACAAACGAAGGAAGAAAGGCAGAAAAGGAAAGTTGTAGGAAAAGAAAGAGAAAGGACGAGAGGACAGAGTTTAGTCACTTCTATCACATGCTGTGACAAACCCTCAATGCATGAGGGGGGGGGCTGACCTTGGGCCTGCTTGGGAGTGAGCACGGTGCCGGAGCGCTGCATGTGCGTCTTGAGGAGCTGCGTGGCGGTGATCAGACTGGACTTCTGCGCCGGAGAGAGACCGGACGTCTTAGGCTTGGGACTTGAAGTGGGACTGCTGCAGACGCTAGACAGATCCTGGGGACGCGGGGGAAGAGGAGGGACATGTGACGAGGCATTACTGATTGGTGTCAAGTCATTGAACATGCGTACCCATTTATTGTATTTTTCCAACAAACCTAACTTTAAAATCGAAAATGCAGCCAGCGCCAACGACCTACGTATATTAGATTTGCACCCAAAATTGCAACAAATAAGAATATACCACATATTCCCTAAATGATGTCACTCAAGTCAACGGAGGAAGGGAAAAGCCATGAAAAATAAATGCACGTCCACTTTCCGTTGTTCACATCCGAAAACGTTGGTAGTTGTGGCAGCTGCCAACTGACCTCTGAGCCCGAAGGCGAGATGGGAACTCTCAGTGCAGGGGAGGAGGGTCGTCCTCTCTCCATGTCGAAGGGAAGCTCCCGCCGAGGCCTTTTCTTCTTCTCCGTGTCCAGGTCCCTCATCTCCCCGGAGCCGTGGCCGTGGCCCTCCGCCCGCGTGAGGACGCCTGACAAGAAGTCGGCTATCTCGTCCTGCGGATGAGTCGTGAAGGGAAAAAGGAGGCTTTTGGTTGTTAACATCAGTAGCGCTTTTTGTTGTTGTTGTTCCAGGAGAAGGGAGCTCTCTAGACCAACAGTGTAACTTGAACATTTCTAGTTACAAGGACAAACCTGAACGCAGCGGTCCACCATGGTCTGCGTTAATCCGTCCGATTTCATCTTTGTCGAATTGATTCTGTGGAAGAAGAAGAAGTGATGGTGTTACCAGCACTAAAATCCTTGTTCTCAGTCAAGAAATAATACAATATCCGCTCATTTCCTCCTTGTTAAACCGACAGGCCAAGGCGGTGACTGACCTGAGGTTGTCGTCGGATCCTCCCACCACCACCATGCTGTTGTCTGCCCTCAGCTTCTCTCTGAACTCCTCCATGCCCTCGATGCTGCACTGCAGCGCGTTCTGGCCGACCACAAACAACACTGGGGTCTTCATGTCCATCAGCGGGTCATCCACATCCTGCAAACCAGTGGCACACTAACATTTGTTACGACTACTGGCTTGAAGCTAAAAGGTTAGTTTTTCCTTTAAAAAAACAAAAAAAAAAACAACAACAACTAATGAATGAAAATGAACAGAAGATACTGTTGAAGGCCTTACCCCTCGTGGCCCATTGACTGTTAGCAGGGGGAAGCCGAGACACACTACAGCAGTCAGATACTCCATAAGAGATACCTGAAAGGAATCAGGATTTAATGAGCTAAAGACGCTTTAAAAAAAAAAAGAGAAAGGGGTTTAAAAATCACACAGCTCTACATTAGAAAGCAATGGTACATTTTTAGAAGTCTTACGTGACAGGCGATGAGAGCACCAGCGTTCCAGCCAACCAGGATAATGGGTTTGTGAGGGAAGTGACTGTGAACCTGGCGGGTCAATTAATGGCGATAATCAGCTGCAGACACGTCCCTTACGAAAGCCCAAATAAATGATAAAATAATCACACTGCAGCTCAAGTAGAAAACAACGGCAGGACGTCCTACCTCCATGACCTTGGCTCTGACCGTTCCCAGCATGTGCTCCAAGCACTGTGTGATGCCAATGTTGGCTCCGCTGTTCACGTGACTGTGCACTGGAATGACCTGACACGGAAACGGCTATTTATAGGCACATCTCTGATATTATTAAAAACCAAATTACAAATAATATATAGCTTTAAGCGAATAAAACTAAAGACCTTTCCCAGACAAGAGAGTTGCGACTGCCAGAATCTCATTCGTCGCGAGGTGGAGAGGGCGGGATTGGTTGGGCACGATGGCGCAATTAAGATGAGCGGCGATCCAGGGAGCTTGCTCTGAAAAATATAAAGGGAAACACAAAGGGTCAGAATCAGCTCTTTAATGGTTCAAGATTACAGAAAACGAAAGTGTACATCGACGCTTTCTTTCTCACCGGTTTGTTTTGCGACAGGACTCCCACAGCAGGGTCCCAGGGCCGCTTCAACAGCAGCGACAGCGCCTCTGCGCTCGGAGTGCCGGTCTTTGCCGTCGTCAGCAACATCCGGTCAATCAGCAACGGCAACTTCCCGAGACACAAAATCAGGAAAAGTTATGAATCAAGTACTCTAGATTTTAACATATGCAGACAGGGTCTTACTGTTAAATGACACACATCGCACCTTGCTTTTGAGAGTCTGCAGCACGTCCAGGTAAGCAGCGAGCATAGCCAGGCTCAAAGATTCAATCATGGTGGTGTGCAACCACTGCGTCAGTTTGGTGTCCCAGTTCACACTGGCTAACGCGTGACGTACTTTCCTGGCACACTTGTCCACAGCTATTCTCCGCAAGATTGGCTCGTTGGAAGTCTAAAAAAAAAAGAAAAGAAGATCACAGAAGACACCAACAACGTGAGATCAATGTTTCTATGTCATCCCAAGGTTTACAGAAAAGAGAAAGGTTTTGGGACCCACTGCTCTACGGTAAAGCGGTTTCTTTTCAAATGATGGTGTACGAGTCCATATGTCCATAGTTAACAGTAGTTGTGTCGCAAGGACACTAAAAACCAGTCGTTTCACAATCCGAAACTTACTGCAGTGGTTTGTAAGTTAATGTTACTCACAACCGGTACACTGTTTTTGCAAAAGAAGATATAGCTGCTATAGGGGATTATGATGGATAAAAAAAAAAAAAAAAACGTTTTCAGAACTTACATTTTCATTGGCCAGCCGGGCAAGTCTTTCAGCTTGTAGAGCTTTAAGGACTTTATTGAAGAGTTTATTCTGGGCGACTGACCATCCAGTCCTGAAACCAAATTATAATGAAGTTAAAAAATGATGTACCACGCGGTACATTAGTTCAACATTGTCTCGATAAAAAAAAGTGTCAAGTGGATATAAAATGAAGACGTTGATTACTTGTTAACATGTTCCTCCCAGTCATCGGGGGGTGGAGGGCTCTCGGCAACCGTTCGAGCAAACAGAACGTGGCGCTCACACTCCTTCATCACACTCAGAGCTTTCTGGTTATCGTAAAGAGGAACAGGCGTCGGCGTGACGGTCTCCACGTCCAACACAGCGTCCGATTCTCTGCAGTCAAAGAAATGAAAAATAATAAAATTTACGGCAAGGCAGAAAACAGCTACTTGTTTTGAACTGATCTCCGCAGGAGTTTGGCTTACAGCGAGGCTTCGGGCAGGCGGCGAGCGGCAGGTAACAAACAGGGATCTGGTGGGCCGGGCGCTGCTTGCATCTGGGTGGGCGTTCCACGGTTTGGCGTAGCTGTGGTCCAGGAACACCAGATCCAGCTCCCTCTCGTGAGCGGACAGCTGGAAGAGCAAGGACGTGCCCATCTTTCGTGCCGTTATCTGGAAGTCCTTGTCCCCAGCGCGATGCATCGTCCTCCTGGGCGAGGATGAGGATTCTTCACTGGCCTCCCGCAATGAACTTAATGGGTTAAAAAGGGGGGACAAGACATGCTGAACATAATCAAGAACTGAAAGGTTTTGGGGCAGCAATCTATAAAATAATGATTTCTATAACTCAAGATGTTTAAAGAAAAGCGCCAGAACTCAGTTCGGGCTTCTTAATACTCGTTTCATAAGTTACTACTATCGTATTTTACATATATATCGCTTGTGCCATGAAACAATACATTTGATGATGCTGCCTTGGACTCATCCATCATGCAACGTTAAAGACTTAACGAGTACTCGGTGGAATAACCGTAAGATGATCCCAGAAAGGGTGTGCATTATGATTCGATCCAACATGCTTTCGCTTTGTCCACAGTGAGCAGCACACATCACTACCATAACAATATTGATCTTATTCATCACCCGTTTCGGGTTGTATATAAACCGTTCGCGTACCTTTACATGGCTGATGCTCAATAGTTGATATTTTTCATGAATTGTTTGTAAATGTTCTGACGACTATGTGCTGGGCTGGGCTGACACGCTAACATTAGCACAGAAAGCTAAAGGCTAGCGTAATGGCGCTATCGCTGTTCTTCCACTCACCTTTTCGCTCTATTATTCCATGTTTGTTGAGACGCGTTGAATTATTCTCTTGAGCAAAGCGTGACCAAATAAAAACGTGGTTGTTATTATAATTCTAGAGTTTATTTTAAGCCTCAAATATTCAGTGCGCAGAAACCTTAGCGGTACTTCCTTTTGTTGTGGGATGTGTTGCCATGTTAGTGTCTACAATCCTCATTTTCAGTAAGACAAAGAAGTGGGGAAGGTAAGGCCACGTTTCAAGAAAACTGGCAACCCCATTTGTGGCGCATTAGTGAGGGACGCAAAACACGGACAGGATTTCAGAATGGGGGTCGGGATCATTTTCTCCCTTTACAAAAACACTCGATGTTAATTACTTAAACAACCATATGAACCATAGGTTTTCATTTCAATGCATTATTTGTCTTTATTTATATAGATATAAATCTAAATATATATTTAGAAGATATAATTTAAGTAAGTTTAATATAAGTAGCGATAATTTAGATAGTTACTTTAAATCAGGGGTGTCAAACTCATTCTGGTCTGGGGGCCGCATACAACTTAATCGCATCTCAAGTGGGCCAGACCAGTAAACTCATTCTAAAATGACATAGAACTAACAATAAGTCCACTTTCTTCTTTGTATTAGTGCAGAGAAGAAGTAAATTATAAAAATCTTTATATGCAATGAATTGTCCTTTTAATAAATATATTATCAACAACCTAAGAGTTTTTAAGAAAAGTAATGTGCAATTTCAACAACATTTTCACCCAGTTTAACATTTATTTAAGTGCATCATGCATAAAAACTGATCACAGTGATTGTGATTCACCTCCATGAACATGTAGGAAGAGGTCACTTTTTCTTGAAAAATCCGACACTGTGTCCACTTTTCTCTTTTTTGACAAAGACATTTCACTGAAGAGGGTGCCAGGGTCAACAGAAAATGCGGGTAAAGCGATAGACGTGAAACAGCGCCACTAGCGGACAATATAGGAACTGCAGATTTTATAGAAGTGTATTCTTATTTTTTTTCAGTAATACAGATTTATCCCGCGGGCCAGACTGAACCACCTGGCGGGCCGTTTCCGGCCCGCGGGCCGTACGTTTGACACCCCTGCTTTAAATCAAGCCACAGTTATTATTTTGAAAAAGGAAATAAAAAGATGACTTCAGGACACTGAGCTCAAATCTGTAATCACGGAGTTAGGCTGCCATAATGTCCAAATAGCACAAAAAGATTTAGATAAATTCATGTACAAATTGACACTTAGTTCAATTTGTATAGCTCTTACTCTTCTTATTACATATCACAGTGTCCTCAGATGCCTTTACAATGTACACAGCATACCTCTGTCCTCTGTCCTCAGTCCATTGACCCTTGCACCAAATAAGGACAAATGTATTCAACAGGAAAAAAGGCAATTACCTCAGAGGAGTGATACCAAGGGTGAGCCGAAGAGCAACAACATGTGTGCTGAACGAACAGCATAATTAATGAGAACAATCAAATCGTGTGACAGAAATGAAACATAGTGAGAGTAGTCCTTGCATAATTCCTTATATTTACAAAATTATTAAAATTGAAATCTTAAAATGAACCTCTGCTATTTTAAAGTGCAGTATCATAGTTTGTTTGCAGGGATCTTTGGAATCAAATAACGGGACGGTTTTGGGCTCTTTACCGGAAGACTTCCTTCTTGGGTTGGGTTCTTCTGGTAAAGAACCCAAAACCGTCCCGTTACCTTTAGTGAACTCTTCCGGTAAAGAGCCCAAACCGTCCCGTTATTTGATTCCAAAGGTCCCTGCAAACAAACTGTTTAAAAGACAGAGCCCTTCATTAGAACACCAGCTGCTTTTTCATCTTTGAACACACTCAAGCCAGACAAATTGGACTGACGCTATGGTGAGTTTAAAATGATTTAATTGTGAACTTGTTTTTCGGTATAGCTATTTTGCATTTGATTGGAATACAGGAATGTGGATCACGGAGTTGAAGAAAGTTGTGAGGTTTGCTAGTAAATAAAAGGAGCGAGGAAGACCTTTTGCATTATGCATGTGCCTCCACTTTTCTAAGTTTAGGGACACACATCATGATAGCTGCATGTTCAGTAAGATAATCTCCACAAAAGAACCCCACTTTTGGGTTTTGAAGCATGATTGCGATTGCCCAAAGCGAAAAGCTAAATGATCATTTATTAAACTACACCGTTCACTACGTCTTTGAAAGCTTCACAATTCAGAACAAGCATTTGTACAGTACAACAAATCAATTTGATCTCTTAAGCTTGTGTTAATCACAGACCATATCTCAGGGCTCAAAACAAAAATTCCATTGACTTGTTGGTAAGAGAACATGAAGTTCCAGTTCGACGTCTCCTTCCTGCACCACTCTAGACACATCTGACCAGAATCAGTATGTAAAACTGTGATTTGTTTCCATTCTTTCTCCTAGAAATCTTTAGCTCTGGCTTTGCTGCTGTGTGCTCTGGCATCACTGCTAGACGCTCAGTGCTATGTCAAGAGCCTGAAACAAGGTACAAGGAAAGAAAAACACCAAGTCCAGTATATTTATGGCAAATACACACACATTTTGAAAAGATATTTGACCCTCTTTCCTTGCGCCACTAGACCAGACCCACTGCCAGGACGATACAGATCAGGATTGGCACGCAGTGGGATCGTCTTGGAGAAACAGCGAATGTATGGACTGTTCCTGCAGCGGCTGTTGCGCCGGGTGAGGACACGGATCTCAACATTTAACTTTTCAAATGGGTTAAACAATTAAATTAAATCTAGACTTTCATTATCTACCGTTTATTGCGTGTTTGCAGGTACAGAACTCCCATTGCTTTTCCTGACAACTGTGTGTCCGTTTTTCACCGGGAGGCCTGTGAATACATAGTGCACGTGAAAGGTGATCCGACCACAAGATGTCCAATTTATGGAGCAGTAGGGAAGTAACGGAGTAATTTGAAGATCTGAAGTAAAAGCCTGCAGATGTGAAACGTCACCGGCCCTTTCACCGGGAAACTGATTACAACCAGGGCGCCGACGTTTAGAATGAAACACTGCTACAAAACAATTAAAAGTGAATAAATACATTTCTTTGTAATTTCTTGACTCAGAGACTGCAGAGACAAATCAATGACATTGTTTTTGTTAATCATGCCAACTCCGAAAAGAAGTGTATCGACTCCACCAAATATGCCGATGGACAGAAAGGGAGGAGTAGAAAGAGGCGTCAGGTATTTTACCGCAAACACGATCGTTTCTTCCAGAGTCGGCAGGAAACCGACTCTTTTTGACCTGGAAGAGTTTTATGTGACATGACAAGAAAAACACCCCCTCTGGACCATGTCAGAATGATGTTGACAAGGGAAGTGAAATAGTTTGAAATGTCCTGCTGCTTTCAAAAGTTTGCTTATCAAAATGGGAAATGGTTCATTTATACCATTGGTATCATTTACCAGTACTTGGTTCTGGAATAAGATTATGTTTTAAGAGAATAAGGACAACTTCTGAATCTTAAACAAAATAACATCTTCAAAGAAATCATACATTTCTGAATATTATAAACAGATAATCAAGCGTTCTTTGTGTTTTTGGTTGTGTGTGTGTGTGTGTGTGTGTTTGCTTGTGTGTACATACTGGCCAAATCCCAACACCATCCTCTGCGCCGAGAAATAGTTCTTCTCCTTTTCCACTGACTCAAATTTTATCCAGCAGGATAAAAAAGGAACTGTTCAGAACTTTAGGAGGTATCAATGTGATTATAATGCAATTCAACACAACACCCCATCAAGCTAAACACCTAGAAATTCACATGTAACAAAACCAAAAATGTAGACTGACAGCATTTTCTTCCAGTTTATACAGTATGCACAATTAAAGTGGTCGAAAAGCCACCACCGGGGGCAGCGTAACCCAGCAAATGATGGTGTGTTCAATGTATTTTTTTCATCCCTCTCTTCTGCTACACACACACTGGAAAAGGAGAGACAGAAGGAAGTGGTGAGGGGGAGGAGGGTAGAGAGAGAGAGAGAGAGAGAGAGAGAGACTGTCAATACAAGGAGAGTTTTGCAGAGACTCTCAACGTTAGACAAAGGTCTTAGAAGCTCTCTGCATGGTCTTGAAATTAAAAAGCGGAGCGAGAGGGAGGCTGTGCAGCGCTTCTCTTCAGCTGGTGATGAGTTGGTCCCAAGAACAGTGACCTGTTTTTTGTTTAATACATGCTAACAATCATGTGGAGGATTGAATTTACAATCTGCTCGCAGGATTAACTTTGCAACTTTTTCTCTTGTGGACGTTTTTATCATTTTCTATAAACTTGAATAATGCCTGTGTGCTGGAGTAGAAGCTACTGGTTTCCAGTGCTGTTTGCTGCTGCACTGGTTGCTCTGACTGTTGCTGATGCTGGACCAAAACAGGACAGGAGGAAGGCTGCATCTTCATCATGCTTTGGTGGCTTTGATCTCTACTTTGTTTTGGATAAGTGAGTAATCTGACATACTGACAATAAATGAGTTCAATAAGACGCAATAAAAAAAATGATTATATAAATTTAAATATATTGTAAATATATTTATAAGTATGTTTATCGTCATTAAGTGAGCTTGGCTTGACTGCAAGCACAAGCACTGTATTTTGTTGATCATCCTAATTAATGTAACATAAACCAACTTGGGCAGTTTTGAGTCCAGTTGGCCGCCTTAATTTCTTGGAATTCAAACATAATCTGTGTAGTTTTAAGTAGTTTGCGGGACGTTTGTCTTCCCTTCAAAGTAGGTCGTGAATTACAGTTTAGTGAAGAACAGTTTACACAGGTGTTTCTCATCTATTTGGGGGTATCTTGCCCTGACAGCATTTGGCATCAGCTGTAGCTGGGATCTTAGGATCTTAGCGTGCTCTGCTGACGTGCTCCACCGGCCCTCACTTTCCTGTTCCTGTCATCTATCCGATCCCTCTCCTCTCCTCCTCTCTCCTCTTCGTCTCTGCGCTGCGCTTTCTCCATTACACACAGATGTTCAAGTATTTTGGCCAACTGGCAGGGCTGTTTTTGAGCAAACGAAAATTCATGTTAAAAATGTTGGCAAATGTTGAACGGGGGGCAACTGTTGTTTGTTCAACAGGTGCAACTGCATAATGAGATCCACAGATAATTGAATTAGATGATAACAATACTGAGAAGCTCTGAGGATTTTGTGACTGTTGCTATGTGCCCCAATAAAAACATGAAATGTCAAGAGTGCAAGACGATGGACATCCACAGCCATGGATGGACATCTGTCCGGTGCATCGATGTTGCATCCTTGGTCTACGGTTCATTTGACATCACTCCAACAGTGTTGCAAAGAAGAGGTCATGCCTTTTAAATACCCAGCATTTGTTGGAAAAGACATTGTCACATACATTTTTCTTTTCTTTTCTCAGATCGGGGAGTGTGCTGGATCACTGGACAGAAATCTACAACTTTGTTGAGCAACTAGCTCATAAATTCATAAGGTAAAAAAAAAAAAAGTCTGGGAAAACACAGAAATGATCAAGCAGAAGATACATTTATGTTCTTCTCCTTTTAGTCCACAGTTGCGCATGTCCTTCATTGTGTTCTCCACTGAGGGAAGGATCTTAATGAGCCTGACCGAAGACAGGTGGGCGTAACCCTTTGTTCTCTTTATCATGCAGCCGAGTGTCCATCTTGAGCCAATACAAACTTTCTGTGCTTTCCTTTTTGAAACTGTTACTCAGTTTCCACGCGTTGCGCCTGGTTTTTATTTAAAAGAAAATGTTTTGAAAAGGGAATCTGACAAAGGCCATTATTTTCCATTAGATTAGATGATCAACAAAGCTGATTTCCTCCTCATCTGTTTTGGGATTAGGGAGTCCATTCGGAAAGGTCTTGAGGAGCTGCACAAGGTCAGTCCGGGGGGAGACACCTTCATGCACGACGGCCTCCTGAGGGTGAGTGGCCTCTGCGTGTCCAACTCTCCGCACTGGCTCCAGCACAAACATTACATTCTCCAGAGAGCGAGGTTATGTTAGTTTATTGAGGGGTTTCCTTTCAGATCCCATACTGGTTCAAACCATCTTTTTTTTTATTTTCACAGGCCAGTGAGCAGATATACTATGGAAACACTGACGGTGCGTAGGATTTTTCTTTACTAAGCCTGGATGAACTAGTTTAAGTAGTCAGAACTGTTTGATGGAATGGTGGTTCAATCAATGATCTGTTTCGGTGGGTATTTAATATTGTATTATATAACCTGAGGGCTTTAAGTTGACTTTACAAGCATCACACAAGGAGTTTGGGTCAAATGCGATTATTGACAGTTTGGATTTACCTTTTGGGATTACTTTTGTGAGGAAGCGTGTTTGTTATACTATCAGTGAAGCGGTTGGATTGGAATGGATTATTACAACACTGCAGCAATTTTAACAGTGCATGTTCATTTTCAATGGAGGATAAGATATGAGGATATGAAATTGCGGCCGGTGTGACGAAATTCTTTCTGCCCTCAGGTTATCGTACGGCCAGTGTGATCATAGCTCTGACGGATGGAGAGCTGCACGAGGATCTTTTCGAACGTGCTGAGATAGAGGTGGGGGAAATAAGATTACGCAACAAAAGTCCCACGAATTAGAACCGCGTGGAACAGGGACTGAGAATGTGATGGATCGGATCACATCTGTTTGCTGTTCAACTTTAGATTTTATAACATTCTTTATATAACTTTTCTCTTCTTCCATTATTTTTTAACTAACCCTTAGCCTTAGTCTACTGACCCATAGTATTATATTTTATTTTATTCCTTGCACTATGTTGTCTGTTGTCATGCACCAACCGCCAAGTCAAATTCCTTGTGTGTCTGACACACTGTGGCAATGGAGGTTTTCTGAATCGCCATCTGGATCTTGCTACCTTGATCTGGAGAAACAGAGAGAGCATGTCTGTCAGATTTATACCTCTGAGCCCAGTCTCCTCCCAGCTGCACTGTTTATTTACGGATTCATTTCATCAAAGGCACGTGAAGGCAGTTTGCCACAGGTTTCAACACTTATTCACATCTAATTATTTGGGTTGTGTGTCCTGTTTGGGGTTCAGGCATACATGTGATTCGACTCTTCTCAACCTGTTTAAATGAGGTTATGCAATGCGGAGGCGTAACTCAACCCAGGTGCTGAGCTTCTTTCCCCCTTTTTGCCGTGAATCTTTGCACACCTGACAGGCAAACCGCTCCAGGAGTCTGGGGGCCTCCGTTTACTGTGTGGGAGTGAAGGACTTCAACGAGACACAGGTGCGTTTTTTTGGTTTGTTTTGGTTGGTACCTTTTTTATTTTTTTTTATGTCTGAGCTTTAGAATGTGAAAGTCATAGTTCAAACTTTCTATATGATGTAGAGTAGAGATTGTCTCAATTGTCTTCCAAAAAAAGAAAATTGGGTTAAATTGTTAATTTTTTTTTCAAATGAGCCACTTTTGTAATCGATTTTTGTTCTAAACTTCACAAAGGATGCGTCTTCCTTAGTGGGCACTTGTTCACATTTGAATTGTATCAACGCTTTTCTTCTCCAGCTGGCAAAGATCGCTGACAGTAAGGACCACGTCTTCCCGGTGAATGATGGATTCGAGGCCCTGCAAGGGGTCATCGACGCGGTGAGTGCTTCACGTTGGACCATAAACTTGTTTTAACAGCCCTCGAAGAGTCAAATTCAAGGGTTAATGGGAATCACCTTGTTTTAATGTACTTCATAATCACTCCCATCACTGTGTATTAAATCCATTAACACACTGCTAAAAAAGAGCAAACAGGAAACAAACAAAAACAGGAATTTCCTTCCCGGAGACACACTTTGAGAAAAAGCCCTCTGGGTCTCTGACGGCGCTGTGTTTGATCATCACGACGGACGTCTGGCCGAACCCAAAGCCACTGCTGTGTCTTTTAAGACGCATCTCAGTGGTGCCGACTTCAATTCCTATTTTTTTGCTACCTCGTGAAACGGTAACTGGATTGCCGTTTAGGGCCGCGGTCACTGGGAAACGGGGTCAAAGCTTCGGCAACTGTCATCTGGAGCAGATTAACAACGAAGTCAGAGCTGTTGCTTCTCCGTCACATGAGCGGGTCGGTGGGTCACGAAACCGGTCCACTTCCTCTTCAGCATCACGCTCGCATCATAAGCATCATAAGACCCGTCTGAGCAGCGAACAAGAGCGGAACCTTCCCTCTGTGTTTTTTTATCCAAGCTTCTTCTGACTCTGTTGACGGCTGCACATGTTTTCAGTGCCCGAACCGTTATCTCAGGGATGCCTCCCTGTACTGTTCTCGTATAGCAGCTGCAGTGCCGGCCCGAGCCTCTTGGGGGCCCTAAGCAGAATTTAATTTGGGGGCCCCCCTCCCACCACGCGGAGTCACCTGTGCTAGAAGATTATTGGCACAAATGTCACGCTATAATAATAATAATAAACGAATACAGTGAGGTTATAATACAAAACTAGGGCTGTCGGGGGGGCAGCGGTCAGCCAGACACGTGGTCAAAAAGTGAAAAGAGAGAAAAAAAAAAAAGTTGGTGCCAGGCAGGAATCAAACCCAGATCTCTGGCTCCCTAACCAGACACCTTATATCTGAGCTATCATTCACACTTTACAGTGCACGCACATGAACCGGGTGCTTCCGCTCGCAGTTTGAGTTGAGAGTCATTAACGAGGACATTGAAACGTCACAATTAAGAAAGCTCAATTATCTTAGATTTGCTGTATTTATAAAAGTGTTTCTCATAATTTCCTCAGATCCTAAAGAAATCCTGCATTGAGATCCTGGCGGCAGAGCCCTCCAGTATCTGTGCAGGAGGTAACTTCCCGTTCACCTGACACTTCTTAAGGAATGAAATCAGACAGAAGCATCTTGGTCGGAGGAGCTCAACAAAATGTCAACGCCGATCCCAGATGGAGCAGATTAAAATCCATGCAGCTGAGGAGGTGTAGGTCATTAGACACAGGAGGAAACAACCAGCGGCGGGCAGACAGTCATAAGGGGGGCAAACACACAAGGGCAGGGCAGGGCAGGGCAGGGAAATACAAAATAAAACACTGTGACCTAAAATCAAAATAATGAGTCATTTCTTGTTCTGCTTTATCCTCTTCAGAAAATGAATCGTGAAGATTCACAGTTATAAAACAACGTTAAATGCTGTCAAAAAAAGAGCTCAAAACAGACTATTACAGTAAGAAAGGTTTATTTTGACAATGTTGAGCATTTTACTCATCTGTCAATACTATACATATTTCTTTAAACTTTTAAAGATTGAGTGTAGTAGAGCCTTTAGATCTTAAAGACACTTCAAGCGAGTGAGACTGTGACGAGGTGATGAGATGTTTAGCTGTTGCTCAGATGTACAATTCAAGCTTATTGCAGATGTATTGTCATTTGTGTTTGTCCTCGCTCAGAGTCCTTCCAGGTGGTGGTGAGAGGAAACGGATTCCTCCACGCCCGCAACATCGATAAGGTCCTCTGCAGCTTCCGCATCAACGAGACCCTCACCAGGAGTGAGTGAAACAACAGTCTGATTCACTGCTCGTACACACTGACTCAGATCGCTTACAACGAAAACAGCTGGAATAAAAATGCCAGTTTGCAGGAAAAACGCTGTTGGGAAACTCAATTATTGTTGAGTGAACTTCTCGAAAGTCCAACCCAAAGCGCTTCACACAGCTTGAATGCCTGGTGATCAAACTCACAGCCGTGGTGTTATTGTTTTTTTGTTGTTTCATGAACACCGTTTTACAGCCTGGATAGGAGCCAGAAACCACAGATAAAAGAGAACCACACACTAGGTAGAAAGGGACAAAGGGTCTTAAGGATGCAACCAGTTTCCTTATGGTTTTTTACTGCTGTTTTTTTTGTGACGGTTGTTAAAACCCCTCCCTACCAGGCGTGCCGCTGTAGTGGTGCTGGTCTAACTGCAAAGCAGGACGGCTTTCACACGCTCACTTATTTGGTCTGCGTCATTGCACACATGCAGTGCGGATTTAGCCGTTATTTTCTTCTCTTTAACCACGGTCATTTTTGTGAAGCCATCAACATTCAGACAAGGCCCCGCCCACTTTGAATCATGGTGGGAGTCATGGGAGATGAGACATCAAATAAATAGTTTGATATAAAATTGATACACTGCCAGGGGTAACATGGGACGGTTGATGCCCTACTTGACTTGCTTAGCAAAAGACTGGTTGACGCAGGTTGAACTGTTAACGAATTTAAAAACTTGCTGGTTTGTGTATTTGGTTGCTTCGGGGTCAAGCTAGGCTTTCTAGTTTATAATCGCTTTATTCTCGGCGAGAAGGCGCAAAGCCCCGAGCAGGTGAACCGTTCCTTCCAGTGAGATTATTGCTGAGTCGAGTCAACTCGTGTACCGTACGCCGATTTCTTTGACAACCCGTCACAGTGGGAATCTGTCAGATGTGCACATCTGCCGTCATCTTAAACAGTAATAACAGCAATTAGCCAAACTCTCACGGTAAAATACGACCTCTCTCTGGACTCGAGAATAAACGATCCAATAAAACATGATGAAATGCACTCTGGGAAGTTTGCCAGCCTTTTTATCCCCGAGAGATTTATTCGGTGGAAATCTGCCGAATCGGCCGTTCGCCTTGTTGTGATTTGTCCTTTAGATGACCCTCAGGTGTTTTCCTGGTGCTTTGAATGGCGTGTGGCTGCAGTGATGAACCCTGCGTGGGGTTAAACTCAATTCAATGGAGTTGTTTGTTTAGCCCCCAAATCACAATCAGCGTTTCTCAAGAAGAGCCGCCGTGACCCATTCGGCTGCTAATGTTGATTTACTCAGTTTACTCCGTTTCCTCTGGCCAGGATAAACACACCGGCTCTGGTGACGAATTTGGCAAGATAAGTTCTCCTTTAGGCCAGCTGGACAAGGAGAGGATCAACATTTTCCTAAAAAAAAAAAAACAAAAAAAACTTTGCTTTGTTGGCGTTTTCGGGGAGTTGTGCAGACGTCCTCGGACAGCGGACAACAACATGAAATGACACTGGGCAGGATAAACAACGGCCCGATCTCAAAGCGCATTTGGGTCATTGACTAAAAAAATGTAAAACCGGTTCAGCTTTGCACAAAAGTGAAAACTGTTAACTGGACTTCTTCACTCTGACGACCCCGTTTCCTCTTCTCCTCCAGTGATGAAGCCTCTGATTGTTGAAGACACGTATCTCCTCTGCCCTGCACCTGTGCTTCAAGAGGAGGGGATGTGAGTCCTGTAATGCAGTAACGTCAACGTGGGCTTTCATACGACTCCGTCTGCTCTGTTTTCGCATTAATGACAGCTGAGGCGTTTTTTTTCTTTTCCAGGGCAGCAAACCTTTACGTCAGTATGAATGAAGGGCTCAGTTTCATCTCCAGTTCAGTTACCATTTCAACTGTGGGCTGTGTAAGTACCACATGAATAATTTAGGATAATGAATACATTAAAGTGTCTCACCATTAACAGATTCCACTGAAGATAAACCCCCCCCCCCCAAAAAAAGAAGTTGCATATAATTTGAAGAGTGCGCGTTGACTCGTCCGTCTCTGTCCCAGTCGGATGGAACCGTCCTGACCGTCGCTCTGCTCGTACTGATGCTGCTCCTCGTCTTGGCTCTCCTGTGGTGGTTCTGGCCTCTCTGCTGTACAGTGGTGAGTTTTATATTAGACGTCAGTGAAATAACAACCAGCCGCCTTTCCAGATAGCGACTCGTCTATACTCCCTAGAAATTGTTGATGTTCGAAACATGAATGATAAAGAGGATTAAGTGATGTCGTTGGTGAACGATGAGATTAGAAAGGTCAAGGCTACGGAGTGAACAACTGACCCTCTGGCGGGTCTCCCCCTCTCGTCTCTTAGTTTGTCAGTATATTCACTAAAAAAATTATTCCATCTGGAATGAGGCAGGGTAACTTAAAGATGCAGCTACGGTGTGGAAGGACACTGTTTTTATGCGTTTATATGACATTCACCTCTCCTGGATACAGAAAACGCAACGGCTCTACCATTATTGACACATTGATTCACCAGTCAGCATCACAAAGTGCATTTTTGAACTGGTCATTTGCTTTTATAATTCAGTATTTATCCTTTTAAATAACAGGTTGTGGTGTCTATTCAGGACCCAGTCCAATGTTTCCAGAGCTGGAAAGTTGAAAAGTTCCGGAGAGAGAGAGAGAGAGAGAGAGAGAGAGAGAGAGAGAGAGAGAGAGAGAGAGAGAGAGAGAGAGAGAGAGAGAGAGAGAGAGAGAGAGAGAGAGAGAGAGAGAGAGAGAGATGTCAGCTTTTACAACATGGCTGTCCCTCCCTTTACTTTTTCCTGTTCTTTGCCCATTAAGTTAGGAGCTTGGGTCCGTGCAGCAAGTCTGTTTAGGAAAGCCGTGCGAGGTTACCATGGGGAATCGTTTCGTCTTCCAAGGATTTGAGAAGCATTGAGGAAAATCACAAATGAGAATCAGAACCGTGTGCATTTGTTGTAGAACAATTTGCACTGGTAATAAAACACACTGACAGGTCATACGGGGAGAGAGCGAAAAGAGAAAACACTAGCTGGGAGGTGGAGGAGTGACATGCGGACTGTGAAGCTATGAATGTTTTGAGGAAACATTGATCTGTGACATTTGTGGGGGTGCAAGGAATAACGGAACCTCCTCTGGTGCGTTGTTTTTCCCTCCGCAGATCATCCATGAAGCCCCACCAGCAGCTCCGGAGGAGAGTTCGGTACGAGTCGGTTCCTTTTCCCTCCAAAGAACAGCATCAGGAAACCTGCGAGCGTTAGGTTGCGTATAAAAAAAAACCCTCAACGACTGTGCCGCGTCGTTCACTCCTTTTCTTGGTATGAAACTCGTTTAGTGATTCATCCATTGGGAGTTTATACGCTCTCTCTCTCTCCGAACAGTGATATCCTGCCGGTTACCATTTTGCTCCATGTTCAAGACTTCACTTTACGTTCTCCACACTCGACGTTATTATACATTTCATCAACAAATTCATGTTGATCAGATTTTAACTGCCCAAAACGTACATTGTAAGCTTACAACGTGCAGCCTTTATTATGGCTCTGGGCTTTGTAATTCTGACAACCACCACAGATACAACTGAGGACTGGTTTTATTTAAAGTCACAGAGAGATTTTCTGATAACCAGTTAGAGGGAGTTTGTACCAGGTGACTCTGAGCTGTTCATGCGGTGTGCATACGTTCACGTGAACCAGGGAAGGAGGAGGTTATTAAACAGTTCACTATTATTTTTACTTCCTAATCACTCTTCCACAGGATGATGAAGACTTTGACGCGCCAAAGAAAAAATGGCCGACTGTAGATGCGTCCTACTACGGAGGAAGGGGAGTCGGGGGAATCAAAAGGATGGAGGTAAGATGAAACAAAGCATCTGTTGTGTCAAATCATACAGTTTCACTACAATACGCTCCGGACCGTCTTTAAAAGTAGCGTCGGGCACCGTCACACACCCACGACTCTCCATGCTCCCCGGTCTTTAGGTCCGCTGGGGCGAGAAAGGCTCCACCGAAGAAGGAGCCAAACTGGAAAAGGCCAAAAATGCGAAGGTGAAGATGCCTGCACAGGAGTACGAGGAGGCCCCCACACGCATCCTCAACAACGGCATGCGCAAACCCCGCGGGCCCCGCAAGTGGTACTCGCCCATCAAGGTAAAGTACCGGCCAGGAGGAGAATATCTGAGAATCACTGACGACGTCAACAACAACCATCCTGCCATGCGAAACAGTGACTTTAAAAACCATTATATTTAGCAATTTGAAAAGAAACTGGGATGATGTGAATATAGAGGAACTTTGCTGGGACGAACGTCTTGTTGAGATCCGTTAAACACGAAGCCATTTTTAACGGATGTTATATGGCCATGGATATGTAAATAATAGCATTATTGACGCGCGAGAAGTGTCGAGGTGACCATCGGCGACCACAGTCCCATCCTCAGAGGCCAGCATGGGGTTAAAGGCGTCGCTCCGCAGCGCGCAGTCAGCAGGGGGATCGCTAATGGAAACCAGACTCCTGTTGGACTGACCTCCTGGGAGAGCGAAGCCGCACAGCCAAGCAGTTCTGTGAGAAGAAACGGCTGCAAATTCTGCCCTTACCCTCAAAGCAGTTGCAGCGTTTGAAAGCTATGAAGGAGTCCTTTCGTGAAAACCCTTTCAGTTCGTTCAGTTGCTGTGCGAGGCGGATAACGGCGGTCATTTCACAGGAGCTCGAGTTACAGGGTAGAAATGTGGGGAAAAACAAAAAAGCGTTGAGAAAAGATACTTGATTTGAGTCATTTTGAGATAAATTAAATGGTTTATCGGTTTGATTTCCTTTCTGCTTCTGCAGAGCAAACTGGATGTATTGTGGGTGCTTTTAAGAAAAGGATACAACCGCGTGTCTGTAATGAGACCTCATCCGGGAGACAAGGTAAGGATAACTCAGCGGTCACACTGACACGAAACCAACCATCAGCCTAACTATGACCGACTCATCCGTTCAGCTCTCAGTGCGCTGACCTCTACGGTCACAAATGACTGAATTTAGGCCAATTCAGAAATACGTTTTCAGGTAGCGAATCTGCTTGGATAAAATGAAAATGCCATAGTTAAATAAAGCTCTACACCAAACATCCCCAACACGTTAAGTGAATGGTCTTCATAAGAGCAGAACATTTAACTAATTGAATTAAATTTCTTCAGGAAATAGCATGTTTGTAGCAGTAGAACAAAAACCCCCCTCAAGACAATATCTCCCCGGTAATACAACATTCCCTCAATACATTTTTTGGGTTAGACAAAAACGAAGACTGGAAATTACACAAAGCTGAAACCCAAAAGATTTTAAATATAGTTTAGTCCGGAGCTCCAGATTATTATTATTTAAAACCTGATACTAGTGAAGATACCAACTACTCTACAATGAGGAGTGTAGAAGAGTGTATCAGGTTTGGCAATAAATGTTGACACCCAACTCACTTTTCTAAAGTTCTAAAACACACACACACGCAAGTTCAAACAATGCAATAACATTGAGAGAGTCACGTATTTGGCCTGAAGGGCGGTGAGTGCACGCCATGTACGCAGCACTGGAAAAAATAGGTCGGCTCTATTACTCTTAATGATTTGTAGTAAACAAGCTTGTTCTGGTTGCAACAGAAAGGTCTCCTGTCAAAGGCAGGTTTTTACAACTTCCCCTAAATGAAGGCAGCGGTGCGATCGGAGGGGCCTGTTGATCCCGCTGCCTGGCCGGGGGAACCCACTCAGGCTGCCGTGACATGTTTTTTTTTTTACAGTTTTTTTTATTAGCTTCTAGAACGGGTGAAATCAGGATGAAAAAAAACTCTCCCGCTATGGCACATTGTTGTAATTGTTGTAATTTAACGGTTTCCCAGCTTAGCCGGGTGATGCCAGGAGAGTCAGACCAGTGACTTCAACGTGTCTTTGGTAACATACGATTAGATACTTGGAATATAATTGGCAAATTGTGTAAAAATATGTAAATCCATGTTGTGGCACCAATTCACTATCAGTCCATCGTAGTTATTTTGTCAGGCTGAGTACGGTACGACTGGAAACGTCATTCATCCCAACGTCATCAAAAAACGGGTCTGCTTTGAAATTTCAGGGCAGATGTATGAACTTCACCCACATGAAGTCGCCCCATCACCCGCGCTACAACCATCACCTGTCTCCCATCTACACCCCCCCCAGCAGGACTCCGCCCACGCCGCAGGGCACCCTGCCCCCCAGCCCTCCATCACCTCCAGCGTTCTCCTCTCCCAGCCTTCCACTGTCGCCTCCGACACCTCCTCCCACCTTCGCCCTGCCTCCTCCCCCCACCCCTCCACCCTCTTCCTCCCTGACTGGCTCCCTGCCTCCTCCTCCGCAGGGACCTCCTCCGGGCCGAGCCCCTCCGCCCGCCCGCCCGCCGCCTCGCCCTGGCGTGTAGAGCACACGGGAGACAGATTAAAACAGAATTTTTTTAAAAGGCGACTGAAGCGTCCCACCGGCAATCAGCACGTGAGCATCTTTGATCGTACCTGTGAGGACCTGCGAGCGCCTGGTGCCTTGCTCAGCGGGCCGTGGCCTTGTAAAGGTGGACCCCTGAGGACTCGTTTTCAAGGACTTTTGTCTACTGTGACTTCGTTACGTATTTAGCCAAACAATGCAATTGCTCGGGTGCCGTTACTACGCCAGCATGCCTTACAGATGAGGTCAGGCAGGGCGGCTTGAAGTTTTTTTTTTTTCCCTCCTTGGTCCTCAGAGCTGCTTCAGGCCCCGTGGTCCCTTCCACTAAACGCCTCTTCGAAAAGGAGCATAATGATCAAGCCACTAAAATATGTGCCTGTGTTACATTTCCTATAAAGAGATAAAGGACTCGTTTTGCAAATGTTCAACATGAAACAGATCCAGGAGTTTAGAAGGATCCGATATCCTCAATGTTTGGTTTTCTTGAACGTTGACTAATTGCGTGCTTGAGTTGTTCTTTTTGTAACGTGTCTGCGTTATTTCGTTTTGTGTTGAGAAAGCCACATTTTCCATTTGACGCAAGACAAACAGTCATTAGTGATTAACACATTTACAATAAGTCAGACGCGCACAGGAAATTGTTCTTGCAACTTTCGACTTGCCAAAATAACTAGCTCCATGTGCGTCACAGCTGGCCTCATTCTTTGTGCACATACAAGTAAAAACAATGTTTTCTTTAATTTTTTTTTTACCTACAACTATAACTGACCCGACCAAGATGACTTGGTCATTGCTGCGTAGGCTCCGTCTATCAATGTGGACACAAATATGTCTGTCAGGGAAAAAGCTTTGCACATCGTCTTACTCACCCACCCACGACCTCCAGCAAAGGGGTTTTGTGTAAATAATCATTTCAATATAGTCCTAAATGTTCGGATATCTGCGTGTGTTTGCCAAAAGGTTCTGTTGTTTACCCAAACAGGATGATTAGGCTTTTTTTGCACAAGGTGCTTCCAGTTCTTGGAAGAATGGAACCTAATAAAAACGGGTCGTAGGAAGTTGGTTAGATGGAATGAAGGTTAATATGAAAATGTTCCTCGATGATCGGAGGGCACAGATTATAGTGCAGATCGTAGTCACCTTTCACTCTTACAATCTTATACAATGAAAAAGACAAACTGTCCACTAATACAGTATAGCATATTAACACATTTGTTGTTACATTCAAAATAAAGTAAATAATCTGTGTATCAAGATTTTTTTTTTTTTTATCGCGTTCGTCTTTATGTATCGTTTTTTTTTAAAAAGCAATTACCGACTAGACAAGCAGCGAAATTTGCTTCTTGACAATGTAATAACATACTACACACCTTGCTTTGTAAGAATTATTAAAAGCCTGTGATGATTTGAATGGGTTTAAAGTGCTGCTACTTTACAAACTCTGCAGGAAATGACCAGGTTCACACAGTGCACAGTGGTTTAAATCAGCACCTCACTCACTCCCTGTGATAGATTAAGAGAGCAGAGCATCGCTAACTAATCCCAGATGTTATAATATTCAATGCATTAATGGCGTGAGATATCTTGGAGAACATTAAACCATCTAATAATCCTCAGGAAATGTGGACAGGCTGCAAGAAAGGTGTCCTCGTGCCGGGACATCATTTGAGGTTGAGTGATTTGAGTGAAACAATCTTCTTAATGTCTCAGAGAAAGTGACTTCACATTTAAGGTTGACAGCATGAAGGGACTTTTCTTCAATCTGGCAGCTGTCAGCGATTTTTCCTTGTTGCAAAAACTCAATGGAAAATGTCATTGCACTTGTCAACTTTTGTTTGCACTCTGCAGCACACGTCTAAAATATACTATATAAACATTACGTCACATATTGCAACTACTTGACAGATTTCTCCCATATGATAACTCGCCCAACAGCAGTTGCTAGTGTTGCGTGCAGGGTGCAGTCTCCTTTGGTAGATTCTTTAGGAAGAATTTGGGTTGAGTTTTTCCTTCCTTTATTTCTGACAGAGTTTATCAAAGCAGATTTATCTTTTGAATTTGGCAGCACCATAAGGGAGGCCAGCTTTGTGTTAAAACAACATTCACTGGTGTCTTAACAACCTTGAACGCCAGAAGAGATGATCAAAAACCAGCTCATGTGCGAGGAGATAAGGAAATCACGCAATTCGGAATTTAAGTTGACAATACATTTTTGTCAGCTGATTGCTGGGATGCATTAATTAGGCTGGTGACGTCACACATCTACACTCCCTATTGTCCAAGGTGTTCCATCGGATGGAAAGCGCAGGTTATCACAGTAACGATGGCTCTGACCAGTTCAGTGTCAACGTTTTATAACTGCATGTGACGCTGGCAACGGAGTAACTGTTGGCCTTAAATCTCATACCGTCATTTCCCTGCAGCGACGCGCTATGGAAAAACAAAAAAACGAAACTATACTCAAGCCACTTAACTAATTAGGTCACAGTGGATGAAACACATGCAAATAGTTATGCAATCAAGCAGACTCCATAAAGCCGCTGTGACGCGCCTCGCATGCAGAAGGACTCCGCTGCAGGACAGACGGCACCTGACATGCCACAGACAACGGTCAAGCCAGATGCAGGACCACCCAAAAAAAGGCTTCTGGTTGGGGGTGTGGAGGCTGCATTTACTCACCGCCGCGGCCATCTTCTGCAACTACTCCAGAGCTGCACTTGAGGCCGTCGCCGTGGCCACTCAGTGCAACGACATCCTCCTGAGAGTCGCCCTGGCTGCCACCAAGTGCATAGCTTTGTGTCTGTCGACCATGCTGAGGCTGAACGCGTTCCTCGGGCTGACGCTGGCAGGCGTGCTCTGCTCACCGGAGGCCGTGGGCCGCCGACGTCGACGCTCCGGCTGCTCCACCTGTGCGTCGTCAGAGGCGTTGGGAAACAACCGCTCTTCTCTTTGGTGCTGTGGAGGAGGAGAAGCCGCGAGGTGGCTCAGGTCAGCGCTGCGTGCCGTGTCTGTGCTGCGTCGTTGGTGCGCTGCCTTCCGGCCCTCCGTGTGCACCGCGATGGCTCTGTGTGGAGGCATCAGATCGCTGCTGGCCGCCTTGCAGACCGCGACTGGTTACGCTGCACGAGCACTGGATCTCCTCGGGGACCAGTCGTTGCTAGTAAGCAGACCAGGAGCATTTTGTGAATCTTGACTTTTTAATTGGATGTACATAAACAAGCAATTGCAGTTTTAGGAAGTTCCAAATGAAAATCTTAATTTTGAAACTCTGTTTTTACTCTAATAAAATGTGACATTTGATGTTGTACATTGAACAATGTTTCAGCATGTGCTTTTACACCCTTAACTGTACCTTCTACTAAAAAGGGAAGTTTCACCAATTTATTGCATCGGTGCCGCACTCGAGCAGTAAGCCGGAAGGATTCAGTGCCGTGTCCTTTGTTTATTATTCCTTCAGTCAAGGAATCCAAATGTACTGAGTTACAAAAATACCTTTAACAACATTGTCCAGTTTTCAAAACCTTTCAGGAGAAACTTTGGGTGGAAGGTTAATTGCAAAAAGCAAACTCAACATTTGTAAAGCTAATAAAACAAGCCGCTCCCGATTCTTCACTGAATCACACGTGTACAACATTTGGTTCTCACATCGCCTGCGTCCGACTTTCTATCTAAACAAACCTCCTGCAGCGTAATAGACACACTGCCGTGAAACTGTATACGTCCTATTTTGGGCCTTCATGTCCCACAAGCTACCAACCTCAGTACATGCCTGGATACAACAAAAGATAAACATAATTATGTTTTGGTAGAAGTGCCGAAGCCATTGTGGAGATTTTCGGTTTGATGGTATATTTTAAATGCCAGTAACATTCACATCTCAAATCAAAGTAACTTTAATAACACAAAAAGAAAGGGAAATGTAACAAGAGAAAGAAGAGCTATAAATGGTCCCTTTTCTTGCAGTACTTGTGCTGGCAAGGTGTGGGTTGGGAACTGGGTGCAGCTTTTACCTCAGGTCAGTAACTTCATCTTGAAATATATTAGTATAAAGTCAACGAGATCTGTAATAAGGTGAGCATAACATAACAAGGTGCACAGACAGCTTTTAGGTAGCAGTATAGTATATAGAGAATGGAAAAAGCAGAAACATCCACAGTAACGAAACCATCTCACACTCTTAGTAAACAAGGCCTATTCTCGTTAAATGAGCCCACCAAGACCAGAGTTTAAATACAAAACACTAATAAGCTTCTAGAACCCACATGGAACGATTTTACAAAGCTGAATATTAAGCTTTTGCCCTGTGAGCAAGCTGTGTCCTCAGAACAAAAGCACAACAGAGAAACAGAGGCAACACTAGCAAACCACGCTGCATCACGAAGAAGCGGTGGCCTGTGGCTTGGAATGATTAAAGACTCGTTTACTTTTGCTGTTCAAGTAAAGACACTTCAAAATGATTAGCTGCCAAATATCTAAACTATAAATCATTGCACTAAAAAAGGAAGAAAAAAAAAGAGCCGGTAAGGTCTTTAAGACACAACTTCTGTCAGCCAGTGAACCATCCTGTACTATCTGCAGCATGATGAAGTCATGTCAGCGCCAGCCCAGACCTCGCCACCAGACAGCACGGCTTCTCCGTCATTGACACGACAATCAAGTCAAAAGATTCTCCCGAAAAATTAAAGTGAGATACATATAATATGTAACAGTCGGATGCACAACTGTTGAGTAAAAGGTTGCATTACAGAAGATTCATAGACAAGGTTTTCTTTTGGGTTTCTGCATACAGACGCTCCTCCTGCGCTATCTGAACACGTTTCAATGTCGCATCTTTTGTTGGTATGCGAGGATGATGATGATGCAGGCTTTCACTCTACGGTCACAGACTTCGCCAGGTTTCTTGGACAGTCGACCTGTATTTAAAAAAAAAAACACAGGGAGGTAATTTACTACATTACAAACTACAATGAACAACGCGCTGCACAACAATAAAGCGCTTCTACTGTTGACTTGGCGGCCTTATAGAACACTCAGCCTGGAGGTGATTAAAGTCAGACACACCACTTTCTCGTGAGCACAGCCAGCATTCAGCATGTTTACAATGTCATCTAATCACAAGTGGTTGCTTCAAACCTTCTCGGTGTCATTTTGATGGCGATAGTTGTAAGATTTGTCGAGATAGTGAGGGGATAGTCTTGCTTTTCTGCTCACTATAATTGAGATATTAATAATAATGGAAAAAACAGGGGTGAGATGTATTTTGAGAAGGCGCAGTCTGTGAATGTAATCCAATCCACTTTTTGTCATAGATATGCATTGGTCACAGTCACTCCAAGGCCTCTAGTCCTTCAAAATGATTATAATTTATAAAGATTCGGTTTACACAACCCCTTTGTGGCGCTTTCTTAAAAGCCGACCTTGTAAAACTTGGAGAAAATAAAGATGATAGGAAGATGCTCTGGCATGATGCCCATTGTTCTCAACCCATTACTATTGTGGCTCTTTTCCAGTGATCAGTACTAGTTAAGTTAACACTGGCTAACTGCAGACGACATCTTTTAGTTACGATGATGACTGCAGATGAAAGAGCTCAGAGACGGATATTTTACTGCATTCTTTGGATCTAGGTGAGAGGTGAGCCAATAGATCTCAGCTGGTGAAGCGGTCATGCTCATCAGTTTACCGCTGAGCCTGAAGTACTTACGTCGTAACCTCGGAGGACCGCCAGGTGAAAGGAAAGCAGCTGGAGCGGGATGACGCTCAGGACGCCCTGCAGGCAGTCCACACAGTGAGGCACGTTGATGGTGCGGCTCGAGTTCTTGGCCGTCTCGAAATCGTCTTTGTCACAGATCACGATGGGGCGGCCCTGTAAAAATCAGACAAAGCATATTGTTTTTCATTAGTCAACCAAAACTGGATCCACCTCCTAAATCCACATCTGCCACAGATTACTAAAAGCAATGATGTCACACTGGAAAGAGCCCTCCCTTGTGTTTAATGAGGTGAAGGATCAGAGGTGTGGCACAGACAAGACTGAGAAAATTGAGTGTCTTTGGAATGCAAAGATTTCCAATGATGGCACACAACCAATTTACTTGCAAAACCAGAGTTGAAACGATTCGACGAAGTCGAGTTTGCCGAGCAGCGAGCTCTAATAAGTCTGCAAGGCCATTTAAGTCTCTTCACCACTGCAACAGGATATTTAAGACTTTCCATTACGGTCATACCATTCATATTTTTTCGGGGTTGCCACATAGGTCTTACCTGGCGGGCAACAATTTGTTGCAGGGCGTTCTGACATTTGATGTAGGTGTGGTCTCTCATGATGATCATGATGACTGGCATGAGTTTATCCACCAGGGCCAGGGGGCCATGTTTCAGCTCTCCAGCGAGGATGCCTTCTGAATGCATGTACGTAATTTCCTTGATTTTCTACATTGGATGAAAAACAACAGCCACGAGTTAAGAAAAGCATTGCTTACAATGCAGTAATTAGAGTTTACATTTCGACCGAGTGCACCTCTGAAGTAACACTTCTCTGCGCTGGTGTTCTATTGTTTGATTAGGCGGATAATATACAGTCAGATTATTATCTAGAATTTAAAAACAAATAACAAACAAATACAAATATCAAACAAGTCTTGCAGTCCGGTATTACTTCACTAAAGCCCTCCAGGAACACCTGGCAGTAGTTAAAATGTTGAAAGGGAAACAAAGCTGGTTGAAGAAAGGAGTGCATTCACTCACCAGGGCTCCTTCTAGGCAGGTGGCATAATGGTAGCCTCTGCCCATGATCAGAACGCTCTTTTGTTGGTACAGCTCTGCTGCCAACTTCTGGATCTCATCGTCCAAACTGAGGACCTCTTTAATCAGATCTAACAGACAAAAACAGCAAAACCTTGATAAAATCTTGTGCCAAAAACGATACTGTGGCACATGCTGGAATATGGTCTCAGACTCATGCTGTTGGGAATGGGAGAGGCAGAGGAGCCACACATTCCTCATTAGTCTAACATTAAGGAAGTTCCCTCAGAGAAGCACGCAAAAGCACACAGCCCGACAGCCTGAAGCGCTCTCCTCTTCAAATCCCACTCTCACTTTGTGTCGTCCTCCAAGAGGACTGTTTGAACAAACATTCAAAACAGAACAAGTTGAAGTGCACGGGATCATTGCCGTGACAGCCCGTCTCCCGGCCCTTTACATTGTATTCTCTCTCTCACACACACACACACACACACACACACACACACACACACACACACACACACACACACACACACACACACGATATATTGTGGCTTGATTTACCTGGAAGCACTCTGAGGCCCTGGATTATCTCTCGGCGTCTGGGCTGCACGGAAATCCTGTCATCGCACATGAGGAGCGCGAACATGATCAAGGCCACAAACTGGCTAGTGTAGGCCTGTAGAGCAAAGACAAAAGTCACCATTGTTATTATAATCAAGTCACGCTTTTAATAATACAGCTGCCTGATGATACGTGCATTTGTTTAGAATGGCCACAACGACCCCTGGACATGTTGTGACCCAATTGCTATGCTGAAGTAGTTCAACAACCCCATCCAGCAGAGCCACGCTCTCAGCAGAGCGCGATGAGCCTTTGCTTCTTGTCGCCCTATCATGATAGAAAACTCAAGCCTCCAGCTAATAATCTGCACCATATGAGAAACGAAGGACCAGTGGGTTTTAGTTTCATCGCGCTGCTCATCCTGGCGAACTTGGGGAAGACGACATCGCACCAAAGAGCCCAGCCTGTAATCATTGTGCAAACGTCAGAGCATCAGAGGCCGTCTGCGCGCCATCTTCACCGCCCACTCTCCCTCCCTCTCTCCGTCCCTTCATCTCCGAGCATGTTTGGAGACCTTCCATGCCCAAATTCAGAGGGATTAAATCAGCGCTTAAGTGAAGCCAAGTCATTTCACGGGACCCTCCAGACTCGGTAATGGCAGTTCCAAGAAAACAGCCGTTAAAACCTTTACGCAGTTTTTCCCCCCTTTCTGACAACACCCCGACCACACAACGCCCCGACAACGCTGACAGTCTGTGCTGGCGGCTGAGATTTAATCCACGTAGTAAGGTTTTTAAGTGTTCTTGTCACTGACATTTTATTTTTTGTTATCCGTAACATGCCAATTGCAACTGTGCAGGGATGACCCCACTTATATAAACAGATGAAACAAGGAAAACAATTCTCCAAAAAACGGACACAGTTGTGGACCAGAAGGCACATTCTGTAACCGCGTCAACTCTCAAGAAAGCAGTGCCACATGACTCGGATAAACACTCCTCCGTGGTCTGTTGAATTGCCTTTTTGAAAAGCATCAAAGTAGTTTGTCCCCACGCATTAGATTTTGAATACATCTATAGCAGTTGTAAAAAAAGTTTCTTTTCAAGTTAACATTTATTTATTCGTTTAATCATTACGGAACAAAAAACGTTCTGCCAGTTTTGGAGCTATTCAGCAATTGAGTGCGATCCGTTTTCCCTCATAGATTTGATGAGCGAGGTGGAAGCAGGTCGAGTCGGGTGCTGCTGTGGGGCCCAGCCGGTCACGCAGTAAACCACGGCGTCTCTGAGGCGTGCGTCGGGGCTTTGGAGCAACACGAGAGTCCCCGAGCCAAGCCCAGGGGCTGGGCCCGGGAGGGACACGCTTTTAACTAGCCGTGGCTCCACTACTCCGGCAATAAACTGCCAAAACCTTTTAGTTTTGAGAAGACGTCAAATCGTAGCTTAACACGAGAAGATCAGGCTTTGTCAACGTCCAGAAGTTTCAGATAGGTGGAAAATATCAGCTTGACGTGGTTTTCATCTGGGTTTCATTCAGGGGTTGTTGATGTAATTTACACTGTGATGTAGCGAGTTGGTGTACGTTTTTTTTCCAAAATAGCTACACAAAAAAAGGTCAAGAAATTGAGCTTTTTTTGTTTGTTTTTTTCTCAAGTGAGGAATAAGTTAACTGGGGCCTTGTGAGTTCTGGTAACGTAAATATAAATGTGTGCCTGCTGTTTGCATCCCATTGAAGTGTCACCATGTGGTCCGTTCAAAAAGTATTAGCCTTCGTGGACAAGTCAGCCAAATGACAGGTTAATTAATGATCATTTCCCTTTTCGCTTACTATATAAAATATGGTTTATTGATAGAAAATATATATTTTTTTCCTTCCAAAGCTCAAAATTATTCAATGTACTGAAATATGAAAATGTGGCATTTGTGTGTCCTAACCCATGTTTGTAGAAACTGTAGCTATAGCACAGATACTGCAGCCTGCTGTTAAACATAAAAACAGGCTCACCTTGGTGCTGGCTACTCCGATCTCAGGCCCTGCATTGATGTGCACTCCACAGTCGGTCTCCCTGGAGATGGAGCTTCCCACTGTGTTGGTGATGCCCACAGTCAGAGCTCCTCTCTCCTTACAGTAGTGCAGGGCCATGAGGCTGTCGGCAGTCTCCCCTGGAGAAATGGCAGATATATTAAAAGACAAAAAACCCACAACAGAAATATCACAATGAGAAGCACAAACATACAGAGGACTACAGCAGAACGGATGCAATATATATGCTAAATATGCTATAAATATGCTAAACGCAGATCCGAGATGAGCACAAAAGGAGTAACAGCGAGAACAAGAGAGGCTCCCGGGGATGGAAAGTGGCAAATGCCAGCCAACCTGATTGGCTGATGAAGAAGCAGACGTCGTCTCGGAAGACGGGAGTGTTCCTGTCCAGGAAGTCGCTGGCGAGCTCCACCATGACGGGCAGCTCGGTTAGCTCCTCCAGCACCTGCCGGGTCTGGGAAAGCAACAGAAATGCTGTTAAAAACAAGCCGGGGGGAATTCAGAGCAGGGAACGTGCCAGCGCACAGCCCTCACACCCGTGTCCACAACGCACACATGAACCCTACTGGCCCGATGGATTTAATGTGGATGGAAAGACAGAAATATTTCTATTATGTCCATTTGCAACAAAGCGAGAAAAAAAAGGGTCAGGTTAGGTGGCTGCTCACCGCCACCCCTGCATGGTAGCTGGTTCCGCAGGCAATGAGGATAAGTCGCCGACACCTCTGGATCTCTTTGATGTGGTCCTTCAGTCCACCCAGTATCACTAAAAAAGCAAAGCAAACAGCCAACTCATCACTCTGCTCCATTCTTTTCCAGCTCATCAAAAAAGGACCAGAGAGTGCATGTTTGAGAATTATTTTAAAAAGGAGTTATTTTAGGAATTTAGCTATTTTGCATGCAAGAATTTATCAATTTACCTTTCAAAATTACAATTATTGTGATATACAGGCAGCTAAAAATATGTATGTGTTTATGCAGTAGGGCAACATGCATGACGGGACGGAGAAGAAAAGGTGCATTTATTGCTTTTCTACTACGGTAACTTCGTAACCTGTGTTGTTGTCGAAGTTGATTCTCCCTCTCATTGTGTTGACCACAGATTCTGGCTGCTCAAAGATCTCCTTCTGCATGAAGGAGCTGAAGTTACCTGTGAGGGAAGAGGGAACATGTCAGGGGAGCATTTTGAACACAAAACAATACCGCAAATGCCTCAAGAACACGGCGATGGACTTTTTATGTGTTCCGTCTGAGAAAAATCTTGTTGACACATTGAGGAAGACTAGAAGAGCTAAATGTTTTAGTAATAAAAAAGGGCTTTCCTAGAAATGTAGGAAGGATGCATTTTTTTTTGCTTCATTAACGTTTTCAGAGCCACAGGGCAAGTCATTCCTTAAATGAAGGAAAACAAACCTACGAGACATCAGGCGGAGAAGTGTTTTTCCAATAATTATTTGAGCATTTTCAGCCTGCCATTGCTATTTAGGTCATGCAAAGTAGGTTATCCAGCAAAAAGCCTCCAGAAACTGAGGACAGAGGCTGCAGAATGACACGACTACAAAGGAATGTTGGGAGCAGCCAATATCAGTTCACATCTGCCCTCTAGTGGATGTCAAAGGAAGGATCAGCGGACGCAGCAGATAAACCAACGTTCTCTTTTTATTTATTGTCTCCTTCAACTTTAAGTGAGTTCACATCCATTTTGGACGAACAAAGACCATTATTTTTTGTTTTGGCATAACCTTTTTGGTCTCCTTTACAACGGGCTACTTGCCGTTTCCGGCCAGAAACAAACAGATACATTGATTTCATTTGATGAAAGACATTACTTTGAGCCATGGTAAGTTGTGGTGGTGGCGGCTGTTTCACAACCTTTTGACAATTTTAATAATAGAATAATAAAAAGGAGTGGTTTAACACTTTAGGAAATACTTTTATTTGCCTCCGAAACTAGTTTGAGACAATTGAAACATTGGTTATGTCAGTAGGGTAAATGTGTGGTTCTAGTTAACAGCCTGGGTTGGAAACCACAAGCCTGACCATCTCAGTAACCGACTGCACTTTCCAGAACTTGCCTCTGTGAAGAATTAGTCTCATACTCAAACTAATTTTAATGACAGTGGCTTCAGAAGGGTTGTAACTGGCTTGATGATAACAAGAAAGGCCTCAGGGCTGAACCTTTACAGCCAGCTCAGACAGTTTCCCATTAGGACACACCAATGATTTATTTGCCAAATCTATGAAAGGGAGAAAATGAATGGACCAAAGGCCTGCCCTGCACCCACCCTTCATGATCTGCTGCAGCTCCATCTGCAGGGTTTGGATGGCGCGAGCCGGATAGTCTCCCGCCGTGCGCTTTATCCTGTGAATGGACAGCCGGCCTTCCCTCACGGCAGCCACGTCGTCGTCCTCCAGGAAGATCACCCGATTTGTGTGCTCAATCACTGCGCTGCACAGACGGACCGGAATCAAACATTTGGTTTATTAGGACTATACCTAGATCACAATTTTGTCATTTAAATCATAACTATATTCAAAAGCGGCCCACCCGCTTTACAATTACAATCTTCTCAACACATAGGGTCTGCAAAGTCTTCCCCGGGATTCAACATGGCGGTCAGAGACAGTTGCTTAGAGTGGGAAGAGCCACTCAAGCAAGCTCCGTTTGCTTTGTGGCCATGTACAGCGACCAGTTCTAGGTCAGCTTGGAAAAGCCCCCTGGGAAGATGGCTCCTGGCTTAGGCCCTCGACAGCACCGTTACCCCAATTCTTGCTGCTTCCAAGGGCTATCTATACAACCAATGTGATGAGGAAATTCTTCACAGGATTATTTCTACAGAGATCTAGCCGACACAAAACAACGATGACTGGACGAGGGGAATCTCAGCAGCGGAGTCAAGCTCAACTTGAACTACGCAGAGGAAGGCGAGACGCATGGAATTCGGCAGCTGTAAAAAGTGGGTGCAGAGATAAAAGATGTCCACTTACCTAGCATCAGAGGCAAAGTAGTACTCTACAGCCTTCTCATCCACGGGGAACAAGCAGGTGTCCTGGTCCAGCCTGGCTATGGCGCCGCAGCCCTTCTTGTCTTTAGTGGCTGTGTGGGGGGAAAAAGGAAAAAACTGGCCTCAGTCACCTCCTTGTAATCTAACATAAGACTAATAATCAGATTTAAAAAGTTGTATCTTACCAGAGCTGTACAGCACAGGAATATGATCCGAGGACAGCTTGTGATCACTCCTAACTCCCATCAGCAGGGGACTCCCCCTCCTACGAAGCAACATCTTCATGAATCACAATACTTCAATCTGCAATAACCAACAGTTATGACCCCCAGTAAGTGAGAATGTACCTTGTGCCAACAGCCTCTCCAGGGTAGTGGACACTTTTGAAGACCAGGGCAAAAGCTCCCTCCTGCCAGGTGGAAGAACAAACTCATCGGATAGGCTCTTTCATCAGCTGATCACTTCCGGAGCCGCCGTGTGCATGAGCGGGTCCTTACCAACAGCCGAGTCGTCTGCTCCACCAGTGTAGCAAAACTGATGTCATCATTCTCCCGGTTGTCAAACATGTACTTTACGAGCTTGGCGATGGTCTCTGTGTCAGTTTCTGATTCAAACTCGTAGTCTTTGCTCTCCTGTGGAGATGGAAGGAGAGTTAATCCGGTCTCCCGTTAGAAGGAGGGGGGGTGGGCGAAAAGGCTTATTAAAAAATATTTACCCACCAAGAATTTCCTCAGGTCCTTATAGTTGGTGATAATTCCATTGTGAATGACGATGAACTCTGCAGACCAGAAAAGGTATGAGACTCTTAAAAAGATATGAAGAGAGCTGCCAAAGGGAAAGAAGGTGACACTTTTAAAAACACAACTAACCATTGTTCTTGTCCGACCGTTGTGGATGGCTGTTCACTGCGCTCGGTACGCCGTGGGTAGCCCAGCGGGTGTGAGCAATGCCAAGATGAACATCAAACTCCACATCAAGGTCGATATCCTGTTGCTCTAAAAGGCCGGCACATGTGATATTCAGAGTCCCGTAGTACACAAAAAGGACAAGCTGACAAGGCATCACTTGTTGATGTTGGATTCAAGTCGCTTGGCTTACTGTCGATCTCCTCGTCAAGAGCCTTCACTTTTCCACGTTGCTTGATCAGTTGGATGGACTTGCCGTTCGTCTCCCAGTCCTTGCCATTGCCACCATCTATTCCAACGCCTAACGAAAAAGAACAAAATACAGTGATATTAAATGTGCGTGTATGTTTTCCCAGATAAACGCCATTAGCTTAGCGGTGCAGTAAGACCAAATCAGCAACATGATAATGACTGTTCGGTTATTCACAAAGAGATATCAGTTTTGCCTTGTGTTACTAACTCAAAAAATATATGACACACAAGAGTGACTGCATGTAAATAGCATCCGCCAGATGGTGGCATTCTTGGAAAAACTGGATCTACAGGTAGACAATGTGTCATATAAGTAGATTCGGCAGGTTTTTTTTTTTTTTTTTTAAAGGAGTGCCGTTGAGCCTTTTCCTCATCTCTCACCAGAAGAGTCGTAGCCTCTGTACTCCAGACGGTGAAGGCCTTTGAGGAGGATCTCAAGGATCTCACGGCGAGTCCTTGGCACATGGTAGTTGAGATACGCAAAGATTCCTAGAAAGAGGAGGGAAAACAAATGTAAAAGAATCAGAGTTGTGTTTCAATACAAATATATTTTACCCATCTAAAAATAGACCTGTTCTGTTAATGTCTTCATTCCAAAGTAAACACTGTTGAACGCCATTCCTTCAGATATGTCAGTGGGACAAGCATTACCAAGGGCAATCTGCTGCCATTTACTAGGTTACATGTCTAGTAGGGCGCACCTATGTGCATGGAACCATACAGGAGCACTGAAAAAAAGCAGTTATGAAAAACACCCATGTTAAACAGCCAACACAAATATGCAGCTCTATGTGTGGCTCAACAGAGCCTTCATTCAAAGCAGCAGGATCCAAGCGAGGGCAGCGAGGAGGAAAGGTGGAGTAGCAGTAAGGCAAAAAGCCCACCAAACTTCTGCTGATTGAACATTGCTATAATTGAACACTGTATAACCTGGGGAAAGCAACTAAATGTGTTGTGATAAGAGAAATCAGAGATTGTAGTGAAAGTGACAACAACATGAACAATGTGGAACTGACAGGACGTCAACTACTGCTCCCGAACCGGCCACAAAAAAAGGCGTTCGTGACTACAATATCCAATAACATAATGGAAATATCAGCTCGTAGTTAAGGTGATTCATGTAACGCAAATATTGGGAGTGAGAGCGCATCACGTAAGTGAGACGTTGGTCTACGTAGTGATAGCTTTTCACAGATCATGTTGGCTAACCGAGGTTAGCCACACCTAGCTGAACTGACTGTTAGCTCGTAACGCCTAGCAACCATGCAAGCAGTACCTGAAATGGTTGTTCTGGTAAATACTTAATACGCTACTAGTGCTTCCCACTGAATATCGATAAATGTAAAGTGTAGCCAGTACTCACCACACATGTTTACGGTTTGGCTGCCTGTTACAGCTGCTGGGATAGCCTGTCAATTATAGACCCCTCCTCTGCTTTCACTGACTAAGAACCAACCACCTCTCTCCATGGCGTATGCTGATTGGTCGAGCGATCAGTCAATCACACCTGCACCCCTCACTCACGCATTTACTTCAGTCGGCAGACCCGGATGTTGCCGCCTTGTCTTGACGAAGAGACCCCTGACGTGGCATTACGGATGCATATCCGTGGACAAGCAAACCCTGCTGCTGCACACGTAAAGTCAACATTGTTCAAATAAAATAAGCAATGACAGGCCCGTGCTCCGTACCAAGGGCAAATGCACGTAACATTTGATAAAACAATGCAACATATAACAGCATTTTAAAGGAACGTTTACAATAATTGATTAATGAAGCTAAACCCATAACAATGAATGACATGGTCATAGCAGCACACTTTTACAATTTTGGACATGTCAATGATTAAAAGTTAATATATCCACCCCCAGGGGTTATTATCCTGAGTAATCTTTTTAAAAGTATTTAATTGGTCGTTTACAGGTGACATTTAGAGAGGTAATAAATTCTGAACTGACAGTTAATAATTAGTGCTCGACAAGATCAGAATCATCAGTTTACATATGCTGTAATTGGCACCGTCGCTGTTGCGAATTCAGGAGTTTGAAGGTCGGCTCCGATGAGATGCAGAATGACAGTCAGTCAGTGGGGGACACGGGCTCTGTTTATGAGCCCAACTGCCGACGGGAAGAAACTGTTTGTGTGGCGGGAGGTCTTGGTCCTGATGGACTTCAGCCTCCTGCCAGATGGAGCGGGCACAAACAGGTTTTGTCCGGGGTGAGAGGGGTCGGCAACAATCTTTCTGCCTCGTTCAGGGTCCTCCAAACAGAAGCAGTCGTTAGCTGAGAATTGTTGTTGTAGTTTCTCAGAGTACAGTTGTTTAGCGTCTCTCACCGCCTTGCTAAACCGGTATTTTGACTCTGTGTACAAATCTTTGTCCCCACTCCTAAATGCCTGATCCTTCTGCAGTCTTAGCTTCCTTCCATCAGCGCGAAGATGGGGCCCGTTGGTCATTAGACACTCATGTAGGATATATTTTGGTTGATAGTATAGTACAATTGTGATGTGGTAGTCTATTTAACGTGATATTGAGATAATGCTGTTAGATTAGGAGGCAAAACCATCATTAAATATTACAACAAACTTTATTTATATACATACAAAATATGCATTTTAAGCCTTTTACAGGTGACTAGTAAATGATTCAAAAGGCGTATTAATGTTAAATAATAAATGTATTGCAGCTCCAGTCACCAGTTCCTATTTCTGTGCTCTTCAGTAACCCTCTTTTGCAGAAAGTTGCCACCAAATCAGTATATATTAATATCATCTCGATGAATGAAAATGACAGTTGTGCAATGCACAATCTCATTTTATTGCAACTATGGTTTGCAGTAGAGGAGGAGGCCAGGCGAGGGAGGAATGTGCAAATTACGATCCAATGGTGTTCAAACTTGAGCAGCATCCTCCTCGTCCTCGTCCTTCACCTGTAGAAGAAAAAAAAACAGATTCAGGTGACTCTTGAAAGGCAGCACTGACTTTTCCCCAGTGAATTCCAATTTTAACTTGAAGCAAACAAGAAATATTTCCAAGACTGCTTTTTATAATCTTATAAACATATATCTGATGTGAAAGTCTTCCTCTAACAGTGAGATTCAGAAAAGAGGTTCATGCAGTCATGACAACAAAGGTGTTAAAGAAGGTCCAGCTGGTATTAACCTAAACAAAAAGGTTTGAATAAATCACCCTATACATCTATAAAAGGCGTAACCCCTTTCTACATTGTTGACGACAATTCAACGACAGAGTAATGACAAGGAACGCTCCATTATAAAAAGATAAATAAAGAAATGCAACATAAAAAACAAACCTGCTCCACTGATTCAACCTCGGGGACGTAAAACTGTAACATGTTCTGGATTCCACTCTTTAAGGTAACAATAGAACTGGGACAACTGGTGCAGGAGCCCTGCAGCTTCAGTTTAACAACGCCGTCCTCGAACCCCCGATACACAATATCGCCCCCATCTTCCTGCACTGTTGGCCTGGGGAAACGGATCATTGATTAGTGTGGATAAAAGGCAGAAAGCCGCAGTAAGATGAAACGTATTAGAATGCATCGTTGCACCTTATTCGAGTATCCAGTAGTTCTTTGATCATAGCAACTACTTCATCGTCATCATCTGATGGTGCTAAAAAGACAAGTGGAAATATCTTGGCATTAAGAAACAGTTTTCCCCTTTTAAGTTCTGTCCATTTCATTGTTTTCTACGCATAGCTGATTGAAACCATACCTGTATCTGCACTGGGTGTGCTGTCCTCATTTACCACAGGAAGTCCAGAGGTAAAAAAGTCCATAATGGCAGCAAATACATCAGGCTTGATAACTTTCCATTCCATGTTTTCATCAGACTAATAAGAGATGGAAAAGAAATATGATAATACGACTAATGACAATATAATGTACTTCAAGATGGTACGAGTCATGTGAACTAGACCAAGTGTTACCCTTGATATGGTGATGAAGTTGGGTCCGAGGAAAACACTCTTGACTCCCTCGATCCTAAAAAGCTGTCTAAAAAGAACAGAAAACCTTTTAATACAGATGAATAAAATACAAGCCTTTAAAAAAAGTTAGCATTAATTCCTCTTATTTCAGGACACAACTATTTCATATGCATTTCATGACTGGATTATAAACATTTTGTCAAAGTCAAAAATAATAATTATTGAAGTAAAGAAAGAAAACGTAAATATAAAAGGGTTTTTCAAACGTTTCAACTGCAGTGTATTTCACACTTCTAATCGAACATTATTTACGGCAGATATGTCAAATAATCTATTCATGCATTGTTTCACACATTTACAGGCATTAGACTGTATAGATAAGCTTTTAGGACAGTGTCTGCCAACTCAACGACGACCTGAGACACACATACAATTCTTTGCCATTTCCTATTTTTTACAGATGTTGTTTGGAATCTAATCGACTGGTGAAGAAAACTTACCAAACACCAATTCTAAAAGACCTTTAGAAACACACCCAACACAATCATTATAATTTGAAGCTGTGCTTTCTCGTCTAATGTGTAACAAGAGGCCCGCAACCAAATCAATGCACTACTCTCCATTCAGTAACCTTATATCCAAGAAATGCTATACCTGGCTAAGGGTGAGCAGTGCGCATCACGAGGGCCGGCAAAATTCATAGTCCCTGATTCAAGAACTGTTCGACCAGGCAGAAACTTCAGGCTGTTTGGATTGGGTGTGTCTTGGGTCTGCACAAACATGGTCCTTCCTGGAAAGAGACAAAACACAAAAGACCAGGATGTAACATCAGCTACATATGCTGTAGTGTTCACTAAGTTAGTGGGCTGCACGGATGCTGCAGGCATACAAACCAGGAACAACCCGGTGGGGATTCTGTGGCCATCTGTTTGGCACCGCTGTGTTATGTGAAGGCCAGTGCAACGCGGCGGTCTGATACCCGCTGACTGCGAGACTGCTATAACACAAAGGGGAGATCCACAAGGTCACAACAGAAGAACAATAAAACACTCTCTAATAACGAATGAATGCTGCTAAAAACATAATATGCACTGCCCATGAAAGACTACCACCACGTGACAGGGAGGAACAGATGCAAACAGGACATATAATTTCTTTGAAACAGGTGACATTATTTTCTTCAATTCGCATATTTTGGTCCTTGACACAGAATTATTTAACTGAACGTTTACTCTTAACACCTTTATCTGGAAACATTCAGAATGTTGTGATGACTGTCATTAACATCCACCCAGATGGTATCTCTCTCTCTCTCTCTCTCTCTGTATATGTTCAGTTGTTAAAGTTAGTTTGTTTTTTTTCCCAGAATAACTAAGTAGTATTTGTTTACACAGAGTATTTGTGGCAGCTGACTACTTCCTCGCAGGACTTTAAGATATGCTTAAAGTCCTGCGAGGAGGAATCTTCAATGCTGCAGATTACGAATTGATGACGAATCCCACATACACATTCTGACTTAAAATTGTGTATTTATTTAACGTTATATACTCAACGTTAATGTTGGACATGGACAATTGTTTACTGTACGCCTTCAGTCTCAACAAATGTTAACGTTAATCCTCGTGCGTCACCCTAATTTAGCAAGCTAGCTGGCTAGCTAGCGGCTAACGACAGTCGACATCTGGTACGCAGACAGGTCGACGCATTCGTACCAATGTTAAACAAGTAACATGAGAGGCCATCGATGGCTCACAACCGACAGTTTGACTTACGGGCGTGAAAGCCTTGCTGTGACTCCCAACAACCTGCCCATCTGCCTGTAAGTCGCCATGTTTGTTTTGGTAACCTAAAAACGGAAGTGGTCTCGTCTTTCTGCGGAAGAGCCGTGACGTCGTTATATTATATTATTGTGCGTTTGCTAAAGTTGAGCCCCTCAAAAGATCCCACCTGAAACCTTCGCTATAACCTTCAGCGGCGTTAAACATGCCGTGTGGCAAAAACTTTAGGCGCAGACGGGACTCGTCGGATGTGGAAGAGGATGAGACGACTAAAGAAGTCAGGTAAATACAAAAAAACTACAATGAGATCAACGTAGCAGTACAGCGTTAGCTACACGCCACGTTAGCTAAGGTTGCTAACGGCTCTATCCGTTAAAGATGCTAACTTGATACATTGACTTTGTGGTTTTATTATTTTGTGTTTATGCCATTTGTAATCTGTATTTTTTCTGTCGTTCAGATCAAAACTAGAAGAGGCTAAAGAGCTACAGAGTTTGCGGAAACGACAAACCGGAGTCAAGTAATGTGAATGTTATACGTGTAATGCTGTTTCTCAAACGATTTGTTTTAATAGAAGTATGAAACGTGATGTACAATTGGATAATAAAGCTTCTTTTTCATTTAGTGTGACCGCCCTATTGGTTGGGGATTTACTTCCACCAGAGGATGAAACGGATGTAAGTGACATTTTTGAAAAATTTCTTCCAGAAAAATATAAATACGGTTAACGATAAAGTGTGTTATTTGGCTAGTGCACTTCATTTATCGTTGTTAAAATTAAACAACTCTTATAGAATGACCCTTTTAAACTGAAGACGGGAGGAGTTGTAGACATGAAGAAAGCCAAAGACAGGAGTAGGGACATGTAAGTAAATCACATACTGTTTTAATATTTATTTTTGTATTTTGTTTAACATATTGCATGCACTCTTGTGGCTTATTGCTATAATAAAAATGTACGTCATCGCACACATGACATTGATCCAGATTACCGCTGTTGCATCTGCAGGACGGAGGAGGAGACTGGAGATCTGAACCTGGGCACTTCCTTTTCTGCTGAAACTAACAGAAGAGATGAGGATGCGGACATGTGCGTTTTTTTTTTCAAATGTGTGTCAAACATACACCACGTCACTCTGTTATTCGGTTAGGTGGAACATCCATCCCAGTCGACCATTTGTTTGCATGAGCATATCTACATTTTAGGCTTAAACACCTGCTTTATCTAAATGTGGTGGGTAATTTCAGTTTGAAAGATCTTTACACATCTAGAATAACAGGGTTTACATTGATTGACATCTACAACATCATGGATAAAGTTATGAACACTCAGTTATTACAAGGGCGTGAAACACAGAGCGTGAAAGAAATATTTTTTTAAAACTATTTTTTTCATGAATCAACCCTCACAGGATGAAATATATTGAGACAGAGCTGAAAAAGAAGAAGGGGTTAGTGGAAGCCGTGGAACAGAAAGTTAAGGTGAAAAATGCAGAAGACCACCTGTACGAGCTGCCTGAGAGCATCCGAGTCAATTCTGCCAAGAAGACAGAGGAGATGTTGTCCAACCAGATGCTGAGTGGGATCCCTGAAGTCGATCTTGGCATTGAGTACGTATAAGTGATCTCAAAAGGATCCTTTGTTGGTCACATGGCAGTAATTGGCTTTCAGAAATTACACGACTGTTACTTACGGCCCGTTTCCGGGATTTCTTTCCCAGTGCAAAAATAAAGAACATTATCCAGACAGAGGATGCAAAAGCCAAGCTGCTGGCAGAACAAAGGAACAAGAAAAAAGACCAAGGCACATCATTTGTACCCACCAACATTGCCGTCAATTACGTCCAACACAACCGCTGTGAGTCCCCAACATTGGGTTTCAAATAGTGAGAGCGCACCCGAAAGTAATGAAAGGAAAAATTGAAAAGTTGATTTAAATATGCAACTGGCCTTTTTTCAGTCTATCGTGAGGATGTAAACGCACCACAGAGGCACCAAAGACACAGAGAAGAGCCCAAAGCAAGGCCGCTGCGTGTGGGAGACACTGAAAACCCGGGCCCAGAGGGTAAGAGATTGTCTACAACAATGCACAATTAATCTGTGAAAGCATAGTTGAACAAGACCATATGCAAGTGTACTTGTTTTAAAAAAAACTTTCAGGCATTCGTGTCTAGATGTTGGAATTCTTTATACAAATATTCGTCCGCCGCTCCTCTGAAACGTGTAATCTGATTTCTACCTTTTTTTTTGTCTTACTCCAGTTTCCTCACCAGCCAACTTTCGCAAACGGCCAAACAACGAGAAGGCCACCGATGACTATCATTATGAAAAGTTTAAGAAGATGAATCGCCGATATTGAGGAGCTGGATGTTTCCAGGAATTATTTCCTCAACAGTAAATCCATCTTAATAAAGATTGAAGCCTCTACGTGAGCCATGACTATAATTAGCAGACTGGTGTTCTCGAACAACGATTGATAAAAGGACTCCCAAGCAAGCCTAGGACTTTGTAAATATTGTCTATTAAACAGTACGTAAGTTTTGTGATGTCAATTTTAAGGACAATTCAACATTGACTTAAATTGCTGATTTTGTGACTTAAATTGCTGATTTTGTGAGTTAAATTCAGTGTTTCTACTCTGAATTTTTCTTTTAAATGTTTATTTTTAGCTGTATAATTGTGTTTTATAGTCTTTCAAAAAAATAAACATTTTGTAAAACTACAATATTCAAGTTGTTCTTTAATGTAAACAAGCAAAAAAAGTAGATCTAAAACATTACAACATAAATGTAACATACATTTATTCAGAGTAACTCAATACAAAGCTGTACACTGGAAATTAACTGCTGCAAACGTAAACTAAAAAAAAAAAGTGGTCTGCATTAACTTGCTCAACTTAAATACAGTTTATAAATCAGATTTGCCATTTTAAAAGAGGAAAGTGTTACACAGGGCATTCCAATTTATTTTTGTTTAGTAGTTTCTGTACTTCACTCAGATTTCAAACGCCTCCGATACTAAATTTGCCAAACCACCAAAACTCCTCAGTCCTCTTTCCTCCTCACAGTTTCTCTACAGAAGACGCCCCGTGTCCGTTGAGGTGGTGTTGGCCGGTGGCCTCCTGTGACGGCGCTCCCTCCGCGTCCTCCCGGTCGCCCGGCGTGGCGCTGCAGCTGCTGCCTGGCGAGGCCCAGCCGTCCTGCCGGCGGTACGCCTCGTACAGCGGCAGATCAGTGCTGTCCCACTGACTGTAGCTTTGCAGAGCGGAAACCAGTAGGAGGCAAAGAGTCAGCGCAGCACAGAGAGAGAGAGAGAGAGAGAGAGAGAGAGAGAGAGAGAGAGAGAGAGAGAGAGAGAGAGAGAGAGAGAGAGAGAGAGAGAGAGAGAGAGAGAGAGAGAGAGAGAGAGAGAGAGAGAGAGAGAGAGAGAGAGAGAGAGAGAGAGAGGAGCAAACGAGAGCGGCAGGTCAGAATAAGCACATTCATCCACATGAAAGGAACGCAGACGGTAGAAGCGGGGAGGTTATGCAGAAGCAACGGACACTGGATCAACACCCAAAACGGCTGTTTGATTAGATGCTGTAGTTAGAGCTTTCGCTGATTATAAAAGGTGTGATTAGTTGCTGATGGAGGGGAAAGCAGAGTGAGTAAAGCAAGGAAGGAAGGCCCACACCCAGCATGCTCTAAACAGGACCGAGAGACACCTCTCAGTACTTTCTCACAGAAAACAAGACACACTACAGTGTTTTGTCTGCTTTATTTCCTTAAATCATCCTGGTTTTAATGGAACAGCTGGGACAAAGTGACGTACAAGTGCAATCACACATGGGATCGATGTCGCCTGCCTGACTACAGCTCAAGTCCTTTCTGCTTTTTAAAGACAGAATCACTTGAACATGATCTCCTTTCCAGGCTTTTATGACCTCAAATAAATAACCGCAAGGGTTGTGTCAAATTTCACAGTCCGAATCAAGTATTCATCCACAGTCTGTCCTTAAAATCTATCATATAGGTCATCCACTTTACATTTAGGATTACATAGGAATTATATTGAGAAGAAAAAAAAAGAATGATACATCTATAAAGTATATACTATATCCTGGTAAAGTTTGAGTTGTTTTCAATATGTGATTTGTCTGAAGGAGATTCCATACCACGCTTCTTTTGTAATCTTCCAGTTTTTAGGCATCCAGCAATTAATTAATCCCAATTGTTTTAATTTGAATCGACTCTGGCTGTGACTTAATAGATTTTCACTAGTAAATGAACTATGAGAAAAGGCATCGATCGCTACATGTCCCTGACCTGCTTGAGTGAGCCTGACAGTTAACACATCTCTAAAGCTTGGATGCCGTGTAGACCAAGCTAAAGTCTTTGGTATTTATAAATAAACTTAGCAGTGGATCAATGCCATAACTTTCTTCTCTAAATTATGAAATCTATCCGAGCAACATTCCAAGCCCTTTGGCTGCATAGAAATCTCAAAAGTACATTTTGATGACTGTGATTGTTCAATAGCTGGATATGTAGACAGTTAATATTAGTCCACTCAACTTTGGCAATTAATGACAAATGTCTTTGAGCAGAAAAAAGTCAAGGCACTTACTAATCAATAAAGTCACTTGGTGAGATGCTCCCCATAGCAATGACCCGAGTTGATCAATTCAAGCCAAAGAATGTCCGGTCTAGATGCAGGAAGAGCTAAACCCTTCCTTGAGTTTTGAATGTGAGACAGTACATGGTGAGGGGCATTGCGCAATAGAGGGGCGGTGGGATGGGAGCAAGTATGAGCCTACTTGTACCTGGAGGAGTAATATTCTTCCTCTAGCTCATACAGGTCGATGGCGATCTCGTCCCGGAGCGAGGTGAGTTTCTTGTCACACTCCTCCTGCAGCGACCGCAGCTGCTGGTTCTGGAGGCTGATGGCGTCGTTGACCGAGGGAAAGTCGTTCAGAATCAGGAACTGCTTCAGATCGGACACGAGCTTCATCAGGGACTCGCCAGCTCGTACCTGAACCGACCAATCAGAAGTGTGGAAATCAAGACCAGAACTGAATGATGCATTTTGCACCATGTCCAACGTCTTAAACCCGGTAAACCTACCAGCAGGTACAAATTCATGCTGTGAAGCCATACTTTAAATTAAACCTTCTTTTTACTATACGGAAAAACCCAAACTCCATAAAGACACCAAAAGTATAAGGCTGAACTTTGTAGGGTCGAACCCTAATTTAGTTAATACAGAAGGTACATGTAACAATGTCAGACACCGTTGAATAAAATAACATTATTATTGCTCATCACATTCATCCACCAACACAACCGGCCTAAACAGTATATACACAAAAGGCCCAGGCAGGAGCACAATGTTTTTACACGCAAATTCTACACGTTGATATACAATTCAAAAGGGGAACTGATATAAGTAGTTGTGCTCACGATGTTGGCCGCTCGGACGTGCATCTCGTAGTGGTCCTGCTCCGCTTGTGTTGCTCGGGCCACTTGCGTCTCTTCCTCTATCTGGAGATGGAGAGATGGAGAGAGAGAGAGAGGCTACAAGATCACCAATACGGAGGGCGAAGTTGTTGAGAGATGTGAGAGCCGGAGAAGTGAGCTGCAGGGGGTTCAGCCGCTAACGTACCTTCGCTGTTTTGATGATCTCCGTAAAGTTGTCCAGAATGGACCTGATGTCGTCTTTTAGTCTCTTGTTGTAGTTCTGTAGCAGAGACTCTTTGCTTTGAGGGAGGACTCTCTGGTTGGCCATCGTGCGCAGGAACACGGCGACGCAGCGCGGGTTACCTGCTCACATGACCGCGAACACGCAGGCATCCATTCAGCAAAGATTAACAGTGGTTTAGGGGAGAAGCTAGCTAGCTAACTAGCTAACCAGCTAGCACCACAACAGGAACGAGATAAATGTGTAACGTGCGTGGTTTATATTATGCATTTGTGTAGATTCCATATAGTATAAGTTCCGTAATGGTAATCACTTATTCTTACCGCATACAAAATAATATCCTTGTCAAAATGCGACCCACGGCGTTTGCTCTTCTTAACATTGAATGTAGATGACTTCCGGTGTGTGTGTGTGTGTCTGTGTGTGCGTGTGCGTGTGCGTGTGTGATCGCCCTGACGAATACTTTTCGATTGATTGCATTGCATTACGATGTAGGCTTTCTAATTGTGTGGCAAGTACGGATGAATAAAAATGTAATTCTATACTGAATTTAGAATTGCCTCCAACTGTACTAAGGCATACTACTTGCATACATTTCCTTAAACTGATACATTTGAAGATGATAAATAACCCAAACATATTGCATAACTTTGATTCATTTAATATATATATATATATTTTAACGACTTACAACATGGTTTTTAAAGGCAGGCTCTGCAGCAAACAAGTATTTTGAGTGTTTCTCCCCCCCAACAGTATCATCAGTTGTGGAAACGTCCGAAGATTTGCTACACAACACTAATTGAAATACATTATACAGCTGTAACAATCATAATACATTCTTGGGGAACTCTGCCTGTGTCAGTGATTATGTGCAACCATCATGGGAAAAGTGAGCATTCATTACAACGATTGGACATTTTGAAAGCAGAGGATTTTAAATTGCAACAGAAGAACATCAATTAAAGTTTGGACTGAAACAGGTTGCTTCCCCCTTCTCAAGAGTGCCACGGTGGGCACCAAAGAGTGTTCAAAAAGAAAATTAAATATGATTCAATGGTAAAGGAATTCAATTGAAAAGGAATGGCATTGATCAGTCCCCATGCAATTTCTCACTTACAAGATGCTACTATTAAAATCCCTGACTGGAGCTGTGCTGCAGAAGTGCTGTAGATATTTGTGCGACTGGAGAAAACCATCATTTTCAAGTTGCAGGTAAAAGGTTTTCACTTAAGTTAGTAAATACAGTCATTACACACGTGGAGTTTCAAGAGACGTGCTGCAGAAATACATTAGAGTTGAATGAAAGTATGGGTGCGTTAGCACTGTCGACAAAAAAAGATTGTAGAAGAATTTGGTGTTGAATGGGTGTGCAATACGTGAAGCAAATGCAGCAGTTTCAACCAAGAGCACAAAAGGCAAAGGAGAACCACTCTGATGTGGTCGAAGGGACGAAACGTCAAAGTTTAAGGCCTCAGAGATATTTTGTAAAGTAGATTCAAAGAAAAGTAGGAATACAATTATCTAACATAAGAAGTACTATAATGTATTTTCTAGGCCTAACATTTTAACAGTTTGTACGTTTCATGGAACGAACATCGATATCCCGTTTTCATCCGACAGGACAGTGACCACAAACATAATACATGACAAAAGGCAAATGAAACAAATCATGGTATATCAACGGATGTTATCAATAAAAATGTCAATGCATCGGTTTTCAGCATCTCCCTCATAACAGACTATCATTCTTTGTTAAAGGACTTTAAGATTGTAACGTTGTGTACAAATGTCTAGCTTCATGAAATTACACATTCCAAGCTTTTGAGAAGTTATGATCGCACAATGGAGGAATGAGGCGTCATCAGATCATAGTTCCACAGTAAAGCTCAAACACTCAGGAAATCAAACTGCAGAAGCTGCAGGCAATCTACAAACTCTCTCAAAGTGTGGTGTCTCAGAGCTGACACGAAAAAGTATCTGAGGTAAACAACAAAACAATCAAGCACTTGACCACCATATCGTCTTTGTGTAGATGTGCGTACCAAAAGGATTAAGGAGAATGCAAAAAGATGTGACAAAGAAACAAAAGCAACTAGGAGTTGATTGATGTCGGTTGTTGTTTAATTCTAGCTTTCAAGTGTAAAGATGACCTCGCACGATCCATAACTGAAGCCAAGAATGAAATCCATGCAGGCCTGCAGTCCAGCTGCAGCGCTGGTGAGAGCATGCAGCACGCCCGTTGCAGTTTGCATAAATCAGTGAGACCCACCGCCCTGACCTCGGAGTGGGGTTTCAGGGCTTTTCTTGCGGGGCCTTGAGGTGGAAGGGTGCAGAGACGAAGGGATCTGCGGCGCTCACTTCTGAGGTCCACGAGGGAAGATGTTCTACAGGCGCCGACGTCCCGGCAGCTTGCCTGCTCACGTTAGCCGGTGCTCGCTGAGCGGCCGCGGGCTGCTGGGGCACAGGTCCCTCAAAGTGTCGGGAATATTTGGCCAGAGCTTGCGGGCGGAAAGGCTGTTGGGCGACTTCTCCCAGCGCGCCTTGATCGGGGGTCGCGGCGTGCGCTACGGCGCCGTGAGGATACAAGGGCGGCCCTCCGGGTTTCTCCTTTCTTTTTCCGAAGGGAGCCTGAGAAAAAACATCAAACGGCTGAGGCGCGGCAAGTGGGGCGCGGGGAAACGGAGCGTTGGCGAACACGTCGGCGGCCTCGTCTTGCACACTCCAAAAGGGGGCCTTTGAGAAGACGTCAGGAGCGACGCACGCACCTTTGGCTGACTCGTGTGCATGTTGGGAGTGATTCTGAGCAAAGGCGCTCGGAGTGGGCTGGTGGAAGGTAGAGGACGGCTGCGTTGTTGGTCCTGCGCTGCCGTGCGGTGATGAGTGGAGGGCCAAGTCCGCTCCGTGCTCATCTTCATCCTCAGAGTCCAGCAGCAGAGGTTGGGAGCCGCTGAAGTCGTGTGCTGCTGCGTCGCTCTCAACGGCGCCCTCATCCTGCTGCTCTTCCCTATAGGCCTGTTCGTCTTCCTCATCCTCCTCTTCCTCATTGTCATCATCTTCATCACTGGAGTGCACACATCCCTCGTTTGCTTGAGAGTCCGCCTCTGGGGCTTCGGTCTCCTGTCCCGCTCCGAGCACAGAGTAGCCATTACTCTGCCTCTGAACATCTGAACAAGAGAGCAGATAAGCAGAAGCATATCAGAGGTGAGCAGAACCTTACAATGTACAGTGTCAGTAGCAAGAAACTTTACCACCTGAGGTCCAGCTGACAATTCAAATCAACCACACCATCAAAACACACACACACACACACACACACTACACCAGCGGTGGATCACCTGTAACCGCTGAAGAATCAATAATAAAGGACAGCGAGAAAACCGGCACGAGGCTACAACAAATACGGACACGTTCTACTCCGAACGGGTCACAACCGACAGACAAGACTGGCCAACTCTACCATCACAACATCGAACAACCTTGTTTCCACAAATTAGTGTCAGCACAGCTGCAGAAGCCTCAACCTTCAAAAACAGTGGCTCGTGTTAGTGGAAGCAGCGGCTTTTGCCATTAGTTAGAATCGATTGTGTTGAGGTAGAGGGAGCTCAGAGGGAGTCAATAGGTCTGTGGAAACAAGGACAAAGACCACACAGAGGTAATTCGGGGACAGACAGATGAGCAGACAGTCTTACCTCGGCAGGACGGCAGCTGTTAACTGGCAGCTCTCGGGCAGATGTTAGTTGCAGCCATTAAAAGGGGGAGTTTTTGTTTGAGGCCCTGATCACTTTCCTGTCTTTTTAAACGGTCCACAGCCCGTTTCACATCTTGTACACTGGTCTACATATAATCCAGAGTAAATCAAACTGAAGAATTATTTACAGATCACTGGTCAGCATTGTTGACTCGATCAACAACTAGCAGTGAGACTACTGTAATCACGGAATAACAGCCATCAGTTCCTAAAATACAGCTTGAAGGGCGTGCTGTCCATTTATGGTCAAATTAAACAAAGACCAAATTCTAGGAACCCAAAGCCCTTTTAACAAAGCTTCTGGCCAAGTTTCACAACAGCAGTGAACGGTGATGTGAGGCGTTGCCAAGAAAGATGAATAGGAAAGAAAACCTGAAAAACACTAAAAGAGTCCTTTGAATCTCTGAGCAAAACTAAAAAGACAACTGCACAAGTTGCCTGAGTGACAAGTGAGGCTGATGCTGAGTTCACTAAGAGCTGCAAACAATGGTTGAATCCTGAAATGTTAGTTAGGTCTAGTGGGTACCAGCGAGTTGGATTACAACCAAACTTTCTTCGCAGAAGAAAAAAATCATCTCTTAAATAATAATTTAAAAAAACAACTGTAATAATCCATTTTGGACAGTCAATTAAGGCCGCTTGCTACTTTGCTATTCCGAGTACATATCAAATAACGGGACACTTATTTTACACTCACAATAATGCGTTTTATTCATCGTTCCTCGTTCTGAACCGCAATTCATAAAAATAGAAGTCCACACTCCACAATGTTCCTGCTTCGACAGCTGGACGTCTGTCAAATTAGGTCAAACATTTTGATATAATCAAAGTAATTTCAATACCTGGCGCCATATCAGCCCAACCAGCACGACAAGTACATTGGTTTAACACAGCAACACAAGTTAAACTCTACGGCGAAGGCAAAGACGCTACAGAATACAGCACTGTGGTGTCTGATAAGAACATGAAGCGTTAGGATTGCATAGATTAGCCACAAAAATGCAAATGACTCGACTAAAAAAAACAAAAAAAAACATTCGATGGAAAGAAACAAAAGAAAGATCATAGTTGCATCAACCCATGCCAATTCTAACAGTACTGCTATCTAACATTAGACCAACCGTCACAACACGCATTACTGGGGCAGAAGGAGAAAACTCAAGGATACATGCCAGCGATGGCACTTTGTGTTTTCAACCTGTATGTAAATATCTAAAGTGAAATAGGCCCTAAAAGAGATTCAGGAGAATTCAATAGACATTGCTTGGATAGAGAAAAGCCAAAATAAAAGAAATGACTTGCAATGCAGTTTTAGACTTAAAAACCACTTTAACAGGTGCTGTTTCCAATTCCCCCCTTCTTAACAGTTACCAGAGGTGAGAGATATCAGGAAATTTCCTCCCCTCATTAGCCGTCTGTTAGTTCAAATCTCTCCCGGTAATTGTACAATAACTTACACGTCCCAGTATTATGTACAGAAATGCTGTAGAGAGATATTAAAATGACATGATCACATTCGTATCAATTATGACTTATGAAGCAAAACCACCAACTTAATGCGAAACATGAAGGGAGAGAAAGCAGAGGGACTTTGGACAGAGGAGCGGGACAAACTACAGCTTCATACACAAATATTCTTCTTTTAATCCATATATCCTTGTGAATTTTACACATTTCATAACCGTCGTCAGTTTGAACATTCATTCTAAAGCTCTTTAAATAACGGTCACATTTATTCACACTATAATAATAAGAGACAATGCCGCTAAATATTACACAAAAAAGTCCACTTTTACCATTGCTGATAAGAGAAAACATCAACTGTGATTTTATGTACATAGAAATGGTTTTGTCTCTTCTGGCTAAAAAGAACGACACATTGGCGGAATGACCGCAGCCTCTGTGGTACGGATGGCGTGGATAGACATGGGTAACGCTGTTGGAGAGGGAGATCTTTGTATAAAGCTCACGTGTTAGCACAAATATCTCTATAATCTATAATGAAATCTACATTGAGAAACAGATACTGGAGGTACAAAGTCTGCTCATCCTCACTGACGCCCAGAGCGGGCGGACACACAACAAACATCAGAATAATAAAATGGTCCCTTTAGCTCCGATATGGCTGCAGGTTGAAAAATTTGATTCCCTTTGATTCAATTATGTATATAATTGCAATGGAGCTCGATTTATTAGCCAGATTCAAACATGTGTAATTTTGGTGTCATTTTAGGGGGAAATATTCCCCCCTTAACATCCCATTCAGGGATTTGCTGAAGCTGCAGTTGTGACTACATTTAGTTAGTTTAAAAAAAATAGTATTGGATTTCTTATTGGGATTTTAGCAAAGAAAGGCTGATGGTACAGATTCTCCTCAGTCTCCAACAGTAAAACACAATATGGGTAATAACGTAGGTGTAAAGACTGTACAGCATTGCTGGCTCCTCGCTCTTCAGTCAGACCCCTGACACAAACGAGCATGCCTGAAGGTGGCTGGTTTGATAGAGCTTCAGCCGGTGAGCACAATGCATCGGTGATCAAGCAGTTTAGCGCGTACTCGTCAGTCAATCGCCATGGCAGGGTGCACTCAATGAGGGATGTTAATGCGAATGTGAGGAAAGCGTGAGGAAGACCATGGCGTAAGCTGGGAGAGAAGCAATAGATATGCGCAGGCATTAACGACGGCCAGCCGGGATATGGGAAGCCAGCTTATCATCAGGCAACTGGAGCTGGAGTTGAGGCCAAGGAGGCACACGGAGAGAGAGATCTATGCCGACTCCTCTGTTTCAAATTCATAAAAGGTGCTACACTATAAGTGCCTCAGCTTCCCCAACTCTATCCCCCACCCTCCTCCCATCCCTCAGTAAGGATTGCACACTGCCCCTTCGACCTCGCCCCACCCCCTCTAGAGGTCGATGAGCTGATCCACCAGCAGAAGGGATCGGGCCAAGTTGGGGAGGCTGGACTCTGAACTGCCACTGTTGCTGCGAGAGTGACCACCTGAAACGTGCCAGAAAGAGAGAGGGACAGAGACAGAGATGGACATGGAAGGAAAGCCCAGGGAGGTTGTGAAAAAAAAAAACAAGCAAAAGAATAAGTAATGTTAACAGAGATTGAACGTTGAAATCAAGGAGATGATGGGAGGGGAAATTATGGCAGAGCAGAGAAACGCATGGAGGGAGCAAATGGAGCAGAAGGAGAAAGAAAAACAGGCATAGAGTGAGCTGGGGTAATCTTCATACAGCTGCATCATTACAGGGAGAGAGTAAGGGTATGCCATTCTAACATGAGGCCTTAGAGATAAAGTACAAAGAGCCAAACACCTGCAAGGCAGAGAATCACTGGCAGTAAAACATTAGAAACCACAAAGGGGGGAGACGACTGACTGATCACTCAAGTGACTCGCTGACTAACTGAATTGGGGGCTAAAGCATTTCTCTGTCTGGCTCGTAGGCTCGGGCTTCTGCAGTTTGGAGTGCTCATCTCGGGATTCTGTTAACCTTACCTTGGTTTGAGTTTTTGGAGATGAGCACAGGAATAGGGTCAAACTCGTCACCATTGCCCTTCTCTCCACACGACATGAGGAAAGCAGAGTCTGCGGTGAAGGTAGAGGGAGTGAAGAATGGAGGGGGGAAAAGAAGTTAACTCAGCCAAAGGAAAGAGGAAAAGGAAAGTAGGATGCAAGTAGATTAAGAATAGATGGAGCCGGGGGCAGATGCAGCCTTTAAAAGCTGTGCATTTCAGGTGGCTTCTTCAAATGAGTCATGGGTCTGAGAAGTTGTCATGTGCCTGCCTCGATCTCTATACCACATTTGAACAGGTCCTCCGGTTGTTGGAAGGGAGCGCACACACAAGGCCAACGGAGGGGTGCCCGCAACGAGATCTTACCAGAAGCCACCTGACCAGGCAGCAGCTCCTCCCGACAGGATCCAGAGCCGCAGCCGGGATGAGCAGAGGAGGAGGAGGAGGAAGGGAGAGCAGAGACAGACTGGTTTCCAGGAGGACCAGTATGAGACAGAAGGTCGCAACCCAGCAGCGAATCCTCCCCAGTGAGAGAGTCTGAGCAAGGATGAAGCAAAGTCAAAAGAGAAAGGGTTGTAAGCTGAAGTTACAGAGGAAAATGCATTTTGTAAGCGAGGCAGTGTCTAATCTCTGAAAGCATAACAGCATAAGCATAGAAGAAAGTCAGTGGAGAAATGCCATAAAAATACACTGCCAAGTCTGGGGCAGGAGCAACACTTTAACATTGGCTGTGGCTGATAATTGCCATTAAATATATCACTTAACACCCTAGAAAACCTCAGCGATGCACTGTGAAGTGAGCAGCTATTTTAAAAGAGCGACAGGCCAAACGGATTTGTTGTTGCAGGCTTTTAGCCACGTCAGCGTGATCTGGCACAGCAGTGCCGGTCAGTGCTTTCAAGTACTAAAAATAAAGTTACTGCAGTTGCAACAAAATAATATATATCTATATATATTAACAACTAAAGGGGATCATGGCCATGACTGAAAACAATTGATAGGTGGTGTAAATGCTGCAGAGAATTAGATTTTCTATTCTGAGGTCCAGGACGCTAACCTGGCATGCTGGAAGGGATGAGCTCCGGCTGGCCCGAGAGTCGCTGGGCCTGGGGGGCTTCCAAACCAGGAATCAGTGAATCCACACACATCTGTGCCTTCACTACATGGAGACAAAGAGCGAAAAGGACAGTAGGTTAGATAGATCTAAGAGAGCGTAATGTTAGTGAGAAAATAAGATGGCCTTAAAGGCGTTCTTTACTCTTTTCCCTGGTGGGTCCTTGCGACTTCCCGATCATGTGAGTGAAAGGACGGAAGGCAAGGAGGACGCATGCAGAGCAGATGGGATTAAAGAGCGAGGCAGAGGACAAATATCAGCGCTAGTACCATTGATGGAGCCCTCTGCGGCAGTACTGAAGGGATTGGCCAGGGTTATGAGGTCAGGGAGCAGCAGAGAAGGTTCAGGGGACTTCAGTCCCTCAATCAGCTTCTCTGTGAGCCGGCCAGACAAAAAGGGACAAAGAGACTTAATGGACAGTAGGTGAGTGGGAGAAAATGGAAAAATGAAGGAGGAAATAGACTTGTATAATACCAACCACGTGTGAGAATATTTTGTTTAGAATTAATTAATTAATTAAGATGATTCCAGTTTACAATTATGCATGATATTGTAGATCAGGTTGGCCACACATGGCTTATACGTTAGGAACAAAACATGTTCAGGTGATAAGAAAAACATATGTAAGGAGGATGACTTGCAACCAGGCTGCTTGCATGACAAACCAAAGACCAATATTAAGATCAGAAGATATGTTAGTTTATTTAGTTCTGCAAACCCAACAGCCATCAACTTAAAGACCATGCAAAAGGACAACACTTCACCTAAACAGTTGGAATTATGGTACCAAAACGCCCTGCCACTGTCCACATGCCAACCCTCCAAACTCATTTACATATATTATTAAAAACAATTAGTGACTAAATTAAGCTGAAATAGACTCCGTGCATTAAGTGACAAATTAACAGCTTTTTACTGCAGCTCGTACTTACACAGGAAACTGCTATGGAGCAATGTGGGGTGAGGTGGGGGGGGTCAAGGAATGTGTGTTGGCTCAGACAATGGCAGAGCAGATATGATCTTTTTCTCCCTTCACTAGTGGAAAGAGGCCAGCACTGATTAAAGGCTTTTTTTTTTACGAATCCCAACCTATTACATTTAGAGTCAATAAGACTACACTGCGTGATGCTAAAAAAATGTCGGACAGTATCTATTTTTCCATTTTACTCAGTCTCTGCTTGTTTCCAACCAGCCTAGGCTGGTTAGAGAAAATTAATCCCACCCCGACTATATTGACCCAACATTTGTGTTTTCTCCGTTCTGGCCTTATAGGGAAAGTACACAGGGGGTCATACATCTACAAAGTAGGCACCACTTCCAAAACAGTTAAAGGCCAAAGGTTAAACTCAGAAGACAGCAAGCTCAACTTCCTGTAGTTCTTTGTGGTACTAGTGAGCAGCCTCCTCCGGCAGTAAGGCAATCCAATTAACAAAGGAGAATTTGTCCTTGGGGTTACCGGGCAACAGCGAAAGCACAGATCCGCAAACGAGATGGGATCTAGCTGTAGCTATGGTCTCTATTCATGGCAGCTGACAAGGAGCCACTGTGAGGCTGCCTGCTAAGGTCAACACGATAGAGCCGTGTAGAAAAACAAAAACAAAAAAAACACACACAACTAAAAGCTCATAAACTGACCCCAGAGAAGTGCGTTTTCCAGGAAACTACTTCCATAAATAAAATGGTGAATCATAAACTGATATATATATATATATTTGTTCAAGTCTGAGATCCCGAGGGGATTAAACACACGGCTCGTTCTGTGACTAGAAAATTACCTGTGGGGTCAGAGAGGGAGAGGCTATTAAGAGAGTCCATGGCAGTCACCAACGCTGAACCTGCAGTGATGATGCCTGCGGATCTTTCAGCTTAACATCATACGGTGAATAAAGACGGAGAAAAAAGAAAAAAGTGAGGAGATTTGAAAGCATGTACAAGAAAGAACACAGCAGAACACATACGCTTTCATTTATGGCAACTCTATACAAGACAGCAAAACATAAATATAGGTGATAATTCCAGCAAGGTGGTTGAATTCCAACCCTACCAACATTAATGAAAAGCCTCTGGGGAGAAGCAGTATGCAAACATTTTCATAATATGATAATCACGCAAAGACTTACCTGGAAAAGCAATGAGCCCTGGAATGGGATTCTCAGCAGACCCCGTGGCCACCTCTCCTGCTGCAGCGGCTGTGCACACAGCAAAAGGTGCAATTTATTTTAGATCACACAACCAGCTGCCGAAGCCGCAAGTGCTTGTACAGGGCTGACGTTGCACTCACTCACCCTCAGCTAGCTTGGCAAAGTCTTTGTTAAGGAGCTCCTCTGCCGTTAGTTTGGAGAAGTTATCGTCCCCAAAGGGGTTCCAGCTTGGCTGACTGTTGGGCGCAGCAGGAGCTGACCGGGCGTCAGCGCCACCCGGATGATACACACTCTGCTGGGACGAGCAAGGGGAGCCAGATGGAGTGGTGCTGGCTGATCTGCAGAGGTGGAAGCAAAAACTTGCTGTTAGGAGTTCACAGTAAAGTTTGATCATGGATGTCGGGCCGGTGGACACTGGCCTTCTGATGTATGCAAATAAGACCAAGGGGGTTATTTAAAGACCGAAAAGAGCAACTCCTCTTACTCGAGATTCTCCGGGGAGGTAAAAGGCTCGTTTAGTCCCCCCCCTCGGGGTTCTTTCATATGAATGGGCTTCCTGTCGCCCCTCTCGGCTCAGTGCCAAAAGAGCACAGTTCATCCTCAGATCAGTGGAGGGAGTGAATTCTGCTCACTTGGACTTGTTGAGGCTAGCCTCAGCTGCGGCGGCCTGGAGAAGCTGGGTGGACTTGCTGACTGGAACCCCGAACACGGCGCTGTGCGTGACATCGCTCAGTATGCGCCTGTGACCGCTCTTGGGGGCCATCTTTGGCGACGAGGGAGGCGTCAAGGAGCCGACTCTGTGAATCACTTGACCAGCCTTCTACGGCGATGACAAAAAGATACAGAGGAGAACAAATTAAAATGAAAATTGAACTGCCGCCAACAGGGAGAAATTCTGTTTCTGCACAAAGTAAAACAAGCAGATCCCCAGACACAAAATAAAACAAGCAAGCAAGTTCCACCAGAAAACAAAGTCTGAAAGAAAAGATTGATAAGAAATTAACAAAAGAGAGATAACCTGTTATGGAAAAAGAGAAAGTTTCTATAGAAATAGGTGTACATGATGGATAATGACAGAAGGAACTGAAGAAAATCATTATATGAGTTGAAGGAAGCAGTAAAGCAATACTAAATTATTTGTTTATCACGTGCCTTATACTTTATTTTAATGTCACAATGACATTTTTCTAGTATGCCGTACACGTTAGCAGATACGGCTCTGTGCCAGTTACAGTCGCATTTAACTTATTCTCTGTGAACCCATTCTTGCCTTTCCTCTGCCCCGGAAGAGAAAAATCAAAATGATGATGTGATTCGTTAGAGACAAGCTGCTAAATCAACTGCGAGAGCCAAAAGAGCAGCAGACGCAAACAAGAGTAGGATGTTACCACGACCTCTGGGTCAGCCGCAGGGACGACTGCAGACTCGGGGATGGGGGTCAGATGAGAAGCTGCCGTTTCATGGACAGGGGCTACATGCTGCTGGTGTTGCAAGTTAAGAACTGGAGGAACAGGTTTATGTTTGGACTGCAGCACGCTACACGCGTGATACGCTTTTTGTATTTGCTGCTGCTGCTGCTGGACGAGGCTCTGAACCAGTGGATGCTACATAGGAATACCACACAGCAAAAAATAAGGAAGGCCCCCGCTTGTCATGCCTTGCAGCTCTTTGGCAGTGCAGCAGCCTTTAGAAAAATACTTTTCAGGATTTGTCATTAACTTTTCAGACAGTTACAAACACCTTTACATTTCTTACTTTAGTTTATCAAATAATATTTGTATCCCTGAAATCTGTATCCGTACGTTAAAAATTAAAGGTCATTACAACCTGGAGGACTGGTATTGCATTTTATGTTACTGCATTAAGGGTGGGAATTAAGCAGCAGTGGCGGAACAAACTGATAATCCAAAGTGTTTCACTATTGGGGTTAATGACAGCCAAGCCAGTACCACCATACAAGCCTTTAGCCATTCACATTTCAGCGCGATGCCTACCTGCTGGTTGCTCTGTGGGCTTAAGAAGGCAGCGGCTTGCTGCTGCTTCATGAGGAGCTGCTGATGTGTGGCCTGCGGCTGCATGTTGGCCGTCTGAGCTGATGGTGCTGTGGCCTGTGCAACCGGAGCCTGTTGGACGGCTTGAACAGCAGCTGCTACTGGGACATTGATGCCTGGAAAGGAGAAAAATAAGAAGAACGAGATGAACATGGACCTCATCATTTACCCCACCAAGAGCTTTTTTGAAAATCAGAAGCAGTGCAAACACTGCAAATAAACACTATTATTCTGCCAGGTCCCTCAGGTCAGTTGACATTTGATGTTGCAAACCATAGACCGTGGAAAAGCAGCCGGCACCATTTCAAGTCAAGCCTCGAACAAACAGACCATCTCTGTTGCATTTTACTCTTCCTGATGGGGCATAGTTTGTACTAATTGTGCCCATAAGCTTGTGGTCATTGATGTTTGTGTGGGTGTTTCTTCTCATGCGGAATTTAAGCAACCTTCTCTGATCTGTGCAGCATGTCGGTAAACATAGGTTGTTCTTAATCAGTTGGTTGATTAAATGGTCAATGGTTACATATTGTACCAGTAATTTGGGGTTTATGTCTAAACGCAAGTATTCATGCGTTACAAATTGTGAATGTGTCACAAGCTGTGGTGTTGTGATGATTAAAGACTGTGGATTAGTCATTGTTGTTAAAAAGTTATAACCATGACTCAATCTGAACACACGCAAGACAAGTGGTTCTGACCGCTGCACTTTCACCGATGAGCAGTGAACAATACATTTTGCTGGTTGGCAAAGAGCGACAACCGTTGTTGCCGGTATACCTCCCAGCCATACATTGGGAGTCAAATCCATGGAGAAGGTAACTGTGCCGAGTTCACTACGAGATAACAGTCACCATAAACGCATCGCGGTGCTACTCATACCTATTGCCTGTGGCGCACCCGCACTGGGTCTCTTGCGTGGGGTGAGAGCTGGCTGGATGGGAAGAATGCCCGATATGGGCTGCGGCTGTGCCTGGCCAGCCTTCGGACGTTGGCGAGGTGCAATTGAGGTTTCCAAGGTCGGAACGGGGTCTGTGATCCTGGTGGAAAGAAAGGAGAACATTAACTAAGAGATGTACGTTGTTTCTTATAACGATGAAAATTGAAACGCTTTACTTTCACTCACCTGGCTTTGGTTTGACTTTTTTTGGCCACTGCTTCACTGGCTCTGACGGGCTCAGGGAGTTTAGCAGGGATGGGTGAATTCTACAACAACAAACCAAAGGGCTTAATAGCTTAACAGTGATGTATTGATATAACTGTTTTAGTGTCTAAGCTTTACTTTAGTATTGATTCCCAGCTTCCACGAATGCACCATATTTTCCCACTTTAACAATACTTAAAAGGGCAAGGTGAGGAATTAGGTGACCAATTAACTATTTTACGGATGCATTAGAAAAACAAAATTGAGTGCAGCCAGCTGGCAAAAGCCGTAAAGTTAGCTTCACTTCAACATTATTATTTTGTTTCCTTAGAAAAAACACTGAAACTACTGAAAGTGAAACCCATAAAAAGTCAAAAGAAGCCAACCAAGTAGTTAATAGTTAACACTAACCCTACAGCAGTCTAATCTTGAATTTCTGCCATTCCTCTTGTCTTGGGGACTTACGTGTTCATTTGGGACTGGACATTCTCGTCGAGCCAGTTTAAAGGCAAAGTGGGATATTTGGTAGATGTCTGGTCTCTTTTCTGGGTCAGGTTCCAGCATGTACCCTGAGAAATAAACAAACAAAAGCCATTCATTAGAAGTCAAACGTATAAAAATACACACGCAAATTCACAGTCTTGGCAAACATATCTAAAGCACATGCTGTAAGTATGGCAGAGGGTGTATTCTGAGGAACCAGGTTACTCACTGATCAGGCAGTGCATGTCGTGGGAGTAGCGGGAGTTGTCTGGGATTGTGAAACTTCCATCACAGATAGCCACTTGGCTCTCCCCAAAAGGAAGCGTGAAGTAGCACAGTTTATAGAGTAGACAACCCATGGCCTGTACAGACGAGAGAATTAACACTTTTCATGTAAATGTGAGTCTGTGGCTATCGTGTTAGCTCTTGCTGATGCACGCGTTACACTCATGATGAACAACATGAGAGAAGAAGGTAATGAACACAGTCCTTCTCACCCAAATATCTGCCTTTGTTGTGATAATCATTCCACCGTAGAGGTTGACCATTTCTGGAGCGCGGTACGACAGAGTAGTGTACCTGTTTTGAGAGCAGACCAATGAGCTCTTGAATTTTTATAAAATAAAAAAATCGAAGGTGGAAAAGGCCCCCGAATACTGACTTTTTGATTTCCTCCTCCACAACTGCGACCCCCTCTGTCTGAGGGTTTTGAAAGCGGTTGGTGGCACTTCCAAAATCACAGAGCACGTAGTGTCCCCGGTCGTGTAGAAGAATGTTTTCCACCTACGTGAGAAGACAAGTAAGACCTGTCAGAAGTCATAGTTAACGGCACAATGAATCGCTTAATCACGTAACCAAATAATTAGAGTGGCCCTCAATCAGCCAGCCGTATGCAGGGAAAATAAACCCGACTTGCCTTGAGATCTCGATGGACTATTGGAGACTGACCCTGGTGGAGGCGAGCGACGGCCTCGCACGTGTCACAAAAGATCTGTAACACCTCGGCTTCAGCGAAGCCCGTCTGCAACCGCTGGTTCATTAGGTTAACCACCTGCCCACCTGCAGAAAACAAAAACGTCAACAAAGAGTGAGTCAAAGCTATACCATACACTTTTAATAAACAACAGTGAACTTATTTTATAATTTTTGTAAATTTGAGAAAACTGCTATGATTTCATTTGTAAATTGATGGCTATAACAAGGAGTATACCACATGTATTTCCACAATAAACACAAAAGCTTATATTTGTCTTAGCAGGTTTGATACAGGAAGGGTGTGAGACAGCCAATAGATAATAGACAAGAACAAATGCACATACTGTATAACCGTTAGTGCTTGTATAAAACAAGTTTGAATCTTATCCATTTCAGGCCACAAGCATTCTACAATTAAAGCATTAGATGGCTTCAAAAACTATGCAGGGATGTTAAAGTTATAACTTTGTATAAATTGCACCACTACTCAGAAACTGCGTGTATTGCCTGAAACAGAATATATATAACTGGATATTGAATATTTGAACAGAACAGGATGCTGTTAAAAGGGCAATGGCACTTCGGATTCCACAAAGTCAGCCATGGGAGGTCGGCCTATTTACCTCGACAGAAGTCCATTAAGATTAGGACTTCCCACACATCGCCAGCTCCAACTGCAGTTATACTGGAGTCCAGGAAACCAACTATGTTTTTGTTGCCCACTAGGTCCCTCTGAGTAAACAAACACAGAAAAAGCAACAATGGTTCAAAAGATTTGGGTGAGTAATTGAAAAAATAAGGCAACACATAACTATCCAGTCCATTTCTAATAGTAGAGAGATTGATTCTGTGCTGGGTCAGGGTGTCATTATGATAACCATCCAGCGGCAGTCATGCCACCCAGGGCGTGGCTGCAGGAACTAGTTAGTTTTACTTGCAGTAAGGACTCCATTAAGGAAATGGACAGGCAAGGGAACTTAGATAACATTAATTACAAACCAACCCTTGTCACTAGTACTATTCCTGGGTCAAGTATTCATGATTAGCAGCTAACGTTACAACCCAATAATAGAATCCAAACTTATATTACCATCTCCTGTAAGTAAATAAGGTGTGTAATGTACTTTACATAATCAGCAGTCAGTTTCTGGACCGTTGAACTCACCATTATCTGGATCTCAAGTTGGCAGACTTGTAAATCATGTTCATCGTTGACATACATCCTTTTCAGCGCACAACGTACACCTTGATGAGTCCGTACCAAAAACACAATGGCAAAACCTCCTAGAAATGACAAACACATTTCATAAGTACAACACATTACGAAATAAACAGTAATCTAGAATCAGTAAAAGACATCCTGTTGTATTGCTTATTAAAAGTGGGGGCCATTTCAGAATTGTTTTTTAATGATATTAAAAATTGGTTAGTTTCAACTAGTGTCACTGTCAGATGTTCTGTAGTTTCCTACCAAGAAATACTCATGAACTTAAGTAATGTCAATTTCAGTCTCTGACAGCAAATCACTTCTCAGAATTCAGGAAGTGAGGCCATTCGTCATCCAACCTTTGGTTGCAGTGATGCATTTGCAATGGGTAAAACCACAAAATTGAGATTTTCAGCAACTCAATCCAGCAGCAACCACACAGCTGAATAAAGCATATTTCCTAAACCAGGTATGAATAGAAATACCAAAACAGATTGTGTTGAAGCGACGCATTGGGCTGACTCGTCCAGCCTGCATCATTAAGCCGAGGGAAACTCCATGTGACTGGTTTGTGCTGCGAGTGTCAGAGTTCAGCCAGATGAACACCCGCTATCTCGCGCAGTCTAATCCGAGATGACGGATTGTGAGAAATTAGAAGGATTAGCATCTTTTTTTAAGCAACACGTTTAGCAGCGGTCTACAATCTCCGTAGCCAGAGAGAGCAAATAATTGTAAGCACAGCTACAAATAGGCTGGCCACTTTCTTTACGTAACCGACTTTCAGGATTATACCACTCAAAGTGTGTGCATACAAAAAAAGAAGTCACCTTTAGGCACTGCAGTGAGAAAATGCTTGAACTAATTTTCATTTGCAATTTTTGTCATCAATTTGTAATTAAATTTAAATACCATTTAGGCTTCAGACTACTACATATCCTCATAGTAATGAGCATAGACTAGAAGCCCTTATTTAAAGTAAGATTTAGCAGAAGAATTGATGCTTTTGGGTTCAAATGAGGAAATAGCCAACTGAACTCGATGTTGTGTAGTTCGATGGCATCAACTGGGACACATTCTCCTATACAATGCAATATGTTACATCACTGGAATAGGGCTAATGCCGAAAGAAATAATTATATATAGAGACAGGACATATTTTTGATAGTAAAGACAAAAAGAAAACCTCAGATGAGGAATTGCCGACAGCCCAAATGTCTAAAATACAATACTGCTATAACGACATGACTTCAAACTAACTTTTTTGTCTCAAGCTAATAGCTAGAGCATTCCTCGGCCTGTGTAGGTCTGTAGAGTGTGAAAAGTGTTTTTTTTCCCCAGCTAATAGCAACTATCATTCCATAACAACAATACAGGGATTAGATGCAGAATAAAATGTAATATTGTAAATAAAAGAAATATATATTCATAACCAAGCAGCCAACTAAAACCTCAAACTATGTGATACAAGGCGTACGGACAGTGAGGGGAGTCACGTGGCTGGCAGAAGAGACATCATTCTGGGGGAAATATAAACTTTCACAGTGCGTGTTCTATACGGTTCAAACAATGTTCTGAACGGTGCCTCCCTCAAATAAATGTCTGCAATAAAGCAACGCTTTTTTTTGTATACGAATCTGATTAGACAACTTCCTCACACTCACGAAACAAATTCCCAGAAAGTTTTCCACTGACACATCAGTGCAGGGTAGGACTCACTGCGGTTAACTGCCAACCCCTTCAAAAGCCGCGATGTGGCCAACCAGATGGGGCAAGTCTATAGTTCTGATAAATTAATCAGTCCCCTTTCATCTATTATTTAGTAACAAACACCGAGCACGGCGGCAGCTTCTCATTACAAAGACAAATGACAATGGGAAACCTTTTAGCCTCATTAAGAAACCTGTTTTAACATGTTCAGAGTAAGACTATTGGCTAACAAAACGTGTCGCACCCTTTAATTCAATGATGTATAGTCAGCAACAGCTAAGCGCCCAGCAAGGTCACATTAACTTATGCCCAAGGAAACGTGTTACGAAAACACCACCATGTCGGGACGTCAGGTTTCATGTGGAACATCCTGGTAACCTTTCCCTTGTTATAAATCACCGAGAAATTGTTCATCACAACTTTAGAAAAACTACATTTATGACTTGTCACACCCTCTGTAAATATCGAGACTGATGACTCAGCACAGCATCAGTCCTTTACGACAGAGTAGAAAATCCAGTTATAAAATTGTTCTCCCAGCCTTCAGGTAAACAGTGCAGTTATGCAAAGAGAAGACACTGAGCAACTGACAACTGTAACACATCCTATATTACAAAAGAATGGCCTGCTTTGAAATGCTATTTTTCTAACTCTACTGAGCGTACACTGAAATAAGCTTAGGTTTGGAGCAAGTTGATGCACATCAAAAGAGCTGCTTCAGGTGGTGACAATATATACAGACTGTCCGCCAGCATCTCCATCAGTGCCTTGTAGTTAAGGTGTGAGTGGGGATACGTTGGCATTCAAGCTGGGCCATAGACCAAGACAAGCAGGGCCACCTATTTATTAAAATAACGATCCTAGACCCTGCAAACTTGCAGCAATGTACAGGTCGAACGGTTTGAGTCACACGCTTTGATCCACTCAACAGAAAGCCGCATAGTTTACCTTCGGCGATGATTTCCTCGACGGTCACTTGATATCGTCCAATGGTGAAGACCCGTCCGATGAAGCTGCCACCGCCGCCGGAACCAGCGCCTCCTCCGCCTACTCCGGAGCCAGGCCCCGAACTCACCAACTCCCGACGAGAATCGAAAAATTTCTTCATTTCTCCTCCGCGATGTTAACCAAAGCACGGTCCTAGTCCAAGAATGTTCGAGTATCGGGACAATAATTGGGATTTGATACAACAAGTCCCCGGTCGCTCTTTGGTCGGGTTGCCGGTGTTGAGGGTTTAGCAGTTGTTTCCAATAATTGAATGAATGCCGTCAGCTAGCGCCGAGCTAAATGCTCGCTAACTAGCTGGACCTCAAAATATTCCACACACCGCGGTCCGACGCGCCTTAGCTAACTCATGGTGAGAACAGCAGGCAGGAGTCTGTACTCGTTTAGAAAATACTCAAAACCTAACCGCCGAGCGGAAGTCACCGCTTTCTCACTCTGAACCGAGAGCGGCTCTGGCGGCTAATTTAGCCGGACGAAAAAACACTTGTTAGCAGTTAGCTCACCTAGCCAGTGAGCTAGCAGCTAGGTGCGGTGACAGCTGTCAGTTGATAGGATGGCTGCCAGGTAGGTCCTCAGTGTCCAATGCAGCTTATTATACATCTCCATCGATATCATTCACCCGAAATGTTACTTATATCACATGCCGCTTTACTCGTCTGTATTGTAGTAAACGTGACAGACCTCCTCTGATTTTGTGCGTCCAGCAGGCGTTGTGAAGACCGGTCAACTGCCTTAATGACAGTAACGTAGCTACAAACAGAGTGGATGCTAACAGGGAGAGTCCTCTCGGCGGACTACGTCCTTCTGGACTTCTCTCGATGTGATTGGTCAGATGAACATCGACTTCCTCCCAATCGATACGAGTCCCTTGTCCCTTTGCTGTGGTGTCGGATAAACGAGGAAAAAAAGGCCCCTCACTTTACAAAAGTGACAACTTTTATTAGCTTTTTTTCTTCAAAAGCTGCATTGCAAACCGCAGGACTTATACGCATATTTTGCGTATGTTTGCAATGCAATAGTTTAAAAAGGTATAAATGTTTATTTTTCAAAACGATTGAATGATGGCAACTAGGGGAAAATGTGTATTGATTGTTTCAAAAAAATTCACCTGCTCAATATGACTATGTAGGTATTCCAAGAAACCAACACAATAACTTGGACTTGTAGTGCCTTCGTTGTCTTACATCTATGCTTCAAAAATAGTATTCTGCTACTGTCACATTTCAAAAACTATCGACTGCAGTAGAAAATGAAGAAAGAAGGCGAGACCCTCCGCAGCTATCGTTGGGAAAACTGGACCTATTTCAAGTGATATGAAAGGGAGGTGGCTGAACATTTTAGTCTTTAGGATAGGATAGTGTACTACAATACATATTGTCAGCTGCACTTTAAAATGTGTCTTTAGACTATCTGGTTTTATCTTTAATCTAAATAGGCCTAATACTGCTGTCCAAGCTTTTGAAAGACAAATATATTGGGTAAGCTTTGCAGCTGTTTCATGTAAACATGAATATATTACATATATATTGGGAATTAATATAATATATCTTGTCTAAAACCAGGAACAACTGTTATATTTAAAGATTCACTGAACCGTGAAAGGCTTCGTTTTCATTTGTCGTTCGCTTTCTTTCCAATTTTCTTACCTTTTTTTTTCTCTCATAACCAATAGAAAACAGTAAACATCCTTTACTTTGTTTCTATGTTAAGCCTTCTTCTCCTTCTCCTGCAGGGGTCCCTGTTTCATCACTAAATAGTATGTCTCAAACCCTGTTTTGTTGATACTTTCCACAAACTCTCTAAAGCGTGATGATCACAGCACCCTTATTCGATCATATTCTTAATGGTAGGGTTGTATTGGTGTATGTTTGTGTATTTTGTGGAGGCATATTAGGATTAAAAAAACTAAACTAAATACTTTTTTTATGTTCCTCAAAAAAAGGGTACAATTCCAGTCACGTTTCTTATTCATTCCCACCAGTGTCACCTAAAGTGTTTTCATCTCAGATGATTAATCAAACACCAATCAAACTACTCTTAAGTGGTTTACGTACTTAAAGTATCATTAAGAAACATGACTGTTGATTAATATTATGATCTCATATTTCTCTTTGACAACGTATTTATGTATAATTGTTTGTTAGAGGACATTCATTCTAGCACGGCTAATACCTTGGACTCAATGTAGTCACACTTTTTAAAACGTTGGCACATACTAAAAAAAATAATTGAACCATTCAGCCATCTAAGCAACAGAGTTGTTATTGCTCTATTGATAAATGTGAAGTCTCTGGTGCATTCTTTCCTCTGAGTTCGTCTATAATATGCTAGATCTGCGCTGACCCAAAAGCTAAAGGTAAACATTCTTTGTTCTCATTTTGTGTGGTCCCCTGAGAACCAAAACATCATCCCAGTTTAGTGTTTGGATTGAAAGGGCGGTCTAAAAAAAAAGCAAGCCCTCTATATGCATACCAGGAAGTATTCTAATGGTGCCTGTGTGAACTGAGTGGAAGCTGAAGTTGCATCATTAGAGAAGTTGGGGCTGTCACTTTCATAAAGGCGATACTAACAGTGATATTAAACCATTGGTGTGAATTACTGGTCACATAAAAAAGCATCTGCTAATTAGGTGGTATCCTCAATCCTCGAATCCATCAAGATCCCAGTGCAGAAAAGTAAAGTAGTAATAAAAAAGTAAACAGATGGAGATTATGCAGACAATTGAGAACATATTTCATTTTCAACTTTTGCTTTGATGCCATTAACTGTCTGTAAAGCCTCATCACCAGCAAACACAAGCCAAATCCTATTTTAGTCTCTCTGATGAATAGAAGAAAAATGCCCCCTGTATTATGATTTTTAGTTAATGTGAATTGTCTTGTGGTCTGAAAAACATTCACATTAATTAGCATCATAACCATCAACTATAGTTGTTCAAATACGCAGAGTTTCCAAACAACTTTATTGTCAGCAGACTTGATGCACTAGAACGTTTGATTCCCCGGTTTGAAGATCAACGTTAAGTGGCAAACACTGAATGAATTGCTGTAGTATGACACATTTACAACAACCATCCTGATGGCGTTAACATGGGATGCTCACGTTTTACTGTGAAAGTGGCATCAGTATTTTCTCAAATCTTTACGTCAAGACAAAAAATAAAGTTTCCGTCCCCCTTGAGAGCACAGAGACACCTGCCCAGTGAAGTATTATATGCACGAATAAAGTGTTTGCAATGGGACGTGCTTCTGCTCACCTGTCTGTGGTGACAGACAAGACAATGCAGGAGCAGTTTTTGGATTGGTCGTCTGGTCTCAGTGGCAGCAGGTGTGTTGACCAGGAGCGGATGGTGTTGACAGTCTGCGGCAACAAAAGCAAACCTGCCTGGAACAATCACGCTATCTGATGGAACTCAGCTGGCAGCTGCTGCAACAGTGTATTTTGTGAGTTGGAGATGGAGAGCGTAACGCAGAATGAATGAGCATCGAGGCGGCCTGGTGACCTGATCAAACCACCTTTCTTATTATAAAACCCTTTTATATTTATGGGATTGCAAACCTGCTAATAGAAAACGCCGGGTTTTTAGCATTTCTTTCAGAACCTTTCTGTGTTTGAAAAAACTTTACACAACTTAAGGATAAGGGTCTCTCCTCATTATTATCTCTTATCAGCCCACCAAGCCATTAGTAATCAGTGACAATCGGTCCAGGCCGGAAGAGTGAGCGATGAAGGGAAAAGGCGACGCATAAACCTCCTGTGGAATGTGTGTATTTTCTCCAGTAAAGGGTGGTGTGCATCGTGCAGACAGAAGAGGGCAGCATTTTACCCTAAACATTTTAAAAAAATATATCTTTTGTGTCCATCGTGCACTAAGCAAGAATAGCTCCTTGTGTTAGTAAACACAGACTGTAGCTTTGAGAGATAAGACATTTTTTTCAGGAATGAGGAAATGACCAGATGCTGGAGTGAAGCAGAGAAACAAATCTACATTGTGTCTGCATCCGTCACTAGTTTTTTAACTATTTCAGTACTTAGAATAGGATATAATAGGACAGTGTTAGTTCGTTGAATGTTTGTTTTGCTTTCCAATGTCTGATCAGAGGGGATTACTGAGCAAACACAATGAGAGACTGCCGTCCATCTCTTGAGTAAAAGATTCTCTCAGGAGTTTACTAAGATGACTGTGAGATCAACAACCCTGTGGGGGGAACCATTAAAGTGAGGGCCGTCTTAGTCTGTACCAGCTTTCTCACATACATTTCTCTGCGTAACAAAGCCGTAATTATTTTCACACATTGAGAAAACACACACACACAAAAACACACAGTCAGCTGTGCTGATTATAGCCGATGTTGAAAGCTCAGATGTGGTAATAGTTCAGTGAAAGGTTCACACTGTACTCAGACACCAGCACTGAAAATGAATAAGCTGGTTTCCCGCGTTGAGGTGGAACAGATATCCAGACCACTTTCATCCCACATTCCCGCCCGGCTCAACGGACTGCATTCCACCGGTGGGCCGTAGTACCAATGCCAAGGAGCCGTCAGTGGAGTCCTTAGGCCTGACCTCGAGCTCTCTGGAGAACACTACAACCCCGTAAAGATATGAGCTGCACCCCATGTGCTACGCAGCTGGTTGGGAAAATCGACCTTCAGTGAGACTTCTTCCACGTAGCATCCATGTTTACGGTTTTCCGTGTAATCCCAATAAATTACTGGTTTTGTTCTGGTGTCTTTCCAAAAGAGGACAGAGAGGGAAAAGTCCTCTGGTACAAACCAAATAAAAAATCCAATTTTTCTCATATTGCTGTTAGCAAAAGTAATCACCCACAGAGAAGCAATCTCTCAGCCAAGATTAGAATGAACGTTTGCTTTCATTTCTGAGATGAAACACTGTGTGATATGAGATGGGACTGTACAGTGAGCCATATTATTTTTTATTTTTCTTTACCTGAAGTGACAAGGACTTTACCTGGAGAACCCGACTGAACTGTCACGTTAAAATAGCTGTGAAACAGCCAGAGATCTACATGTGATACACTTGACCCAGTGATGGACAAGTTATTCGACAAATGTTTTCAATTATCCAACACATTACATTACGACAGATAATGCACTGATATTCACCTGCTAGACAAGATCTAATGGTATTAGTAACAGAAATGCAGCTTTTGAATTTCAAGTTGTAATCCCACATCCTCTAGAAAATAGGAAACCAATTTAATTGCCAAAGTTATTTGTCACTACTCCCGGTTGAATATCGTAATATGATGCCATCATGCTAATCCAAACGACACATGTACAGTTCACCTGCATAAGCAGGAGTCTAAGGTACTACGAGTTGTAAAGATCATGTAAGTCCGTCGCTGTGCGTGCAGACCGGACTCAGTCGAAGCCCACTTCATGCTTGGCTGAGGGAAAGGTTAACAAACGTAAGAGATGATCAGTCACTGTAAAATCAGAAGGATGGTGTGAATTGAAGCAAGCATTAAGGGGGTTGTCTTACGCATCAGCGATGCATCTAAGCTTCACATTTCGCCTCCCGCCTCCAAAATAACACGCATGTTCATGGCAGGCAAAGCCCCGTAAAAAATGAAATAACAAACTGTGCGGGAGCAGGAGGATAATGCCTCCTCATGCTTAGAGCTTGTTTTCAGAAACCCTTTATATGCCACATGTTTGCATGACTACCGGCACCTAAAATTACAACTTTTACTCCCTAAATCTACTGTGGAGATCCTATCATGTGATCTAAACTTGGCACCGGCAGTGTTGCTGCTCCTCCTACGAGACAGCATTTCCAGCCCCCAGATAGCCGTTTCTTTCTGAATAGATGCCATAAAAATGGATTTGGAAATTATTTTTGACTTAGAAAATATTGTGATTTCAAATTGAAAGTAAATGTGCACAGTTGTTTATGCTACGGTCCTGGGTGTGAATGTTGACTCTGATCTTTTTCATTCTTGTAAGTATAGTTTTCTTTAAATACAAATATGGAATATGCAAATCGGGTGGATTACAGACAGGTTTATTGTTTTGCAAGAAGCATTTGAAGAATATTTCAAATAACTGGTTCGAAGTATTGTTTTGATATACACTTCATGAAAGCTTCATGAAAGCGGTAAAAAGAAAATTTTAAGTTTATTATCAGAGAGGAAAATATCGTTCATTCTTTTTGCATTCCATAATTTCCCTCAGTAATTACTCAAAAAGGGCAAAGGTGGCCAACGTGCAATAACTTGCACGTGTGTGCTTGTTGTGTTAAAGTTACTGGTGAAGGTCACATAAATTTCATTCAGAGGAAATATGTAAGAATTTTTGAAATAACAACAGAGATGTTGTTTCTGTATCTTTGCCAATCCATTACATCACTGTCTCCAATTATATCTACTATTTGATGGAGTGATGTGTTTGTTTCCTTTAGAAGTCAAAATACTTCATCAAACAAAATCAAATAGAAGCGTTTTCCTTGTGTTCTTTAGCTGTGGTGGGATATAAATCATGGTACCAGATTGGCGGGTACAGTGGTGACGATTTGAGATAACCTCTCTTCTGATAGCTCATTGCTTGTAGGCAGCGTCAAACTGGGAAAGGAATGAAGAGTATGACATTGGGCAGAGTCCCACAGTAGTGAAAGCCCCAAAAAGAAAACTTTAACTCAAAATACACAAGTAATTTCATCCCAATCTACCAACCAAACACCATTTTCCCATAATTTCACGCCAATTATCATGAGGGAAGTTTGAACTAAACTCTTCCAGCAGTGAGTCAACATGTCGCTGGCCATAACAGTGAACTCACAATCATTAATGTGATGTAACCCAAAAAAGCTCTCAGCTTCTCCCCAGAGATTTGATAATACCTGAAAAAATACTATTATCATAGTTGCATTGTGCCCCACAAATTCCACTCCCAATAATGCACAGCTTAAGTTGCATATCTCTCAGGAAAAACAACACGTCAGAGGGAACCGTTCACCTCAGCTGGAGTCAAACATAGCAGGGTTTAATGGTTTAATGGACAAAACTGATATTATGAAAGCAAAGCAAAGTACAGTTGTGCAAGGCTGGAATTATTTCTCATATTATGGCAAAGGCTGAGCAATCAGTGAAGCAAACTTCTTTCTGTGTTGGTTTTTCATGTGGTTTCTTCTGAAATTAGGGAAAGGTGCCATGCAGTAATGTGTTCCTAATCGCTCACGCTGAACAAAATGAATGAGAAAAAAGATCCTGATGAGTAAATAGAATTGTGGAACAAAGATTCTAAGATGTTAAAAACTCATCAGAAATTGGTTAATTCAGTTTGTACCCAGTAGTGTGAGTAACAACACTATCCATTATGTGTTCCCTGATGTTAATACCAATAATTTCTGATAACAATATGTTGCTCCCAATATGCTGCTGCTCGAATGAGCAACCAAGCAGTCAGTTCATCAACTCAACATCAGTTTGACAAGATTACACAACCTGAAGAAGTTCGGATCAGAGGTGAGGGCTTTCTTAGTGGTGATGGAAATGAAAGGTGGACCTTTATATTTCCCAACATTTTCTAACAGGCTTTTTTGACAGAAGACCTTTTGATTTGTTATGTTAGTAAAAACCATGACATCTTCTATGCATTTACAAGCACAGCAAAACATTTCAGGCCTTTGAATGTGTTTCGATAACTGCCTCTTGGTCCTCAACAGTGATTCAGTCGGTCAGAAAACTTGACAACTGGATTCAACTGTGGGTGCGCTGGCAGGGACTGCAAAGGGGGAATGCCCATTTGGAGCTGAGCTGTAGGGCCTGAGAACAACGCTGGAAAGTAAATCTACCAATTCACAAGACACTGCAGACCGCGTTGGTTCGAAAATAAACCCTGGGGCCATTATAAATAAATATAATCGATTTATACAACTGACTCCTACTGTTTTCTATTTAAAACCTATACCTTCCGTCTCAGGGGAACTAGACTTTGAAGGATGTAATTGTACGGGGAAGGGAAGGGGGGTTAGGGGGGCGGGGGGGTCCCATTGGTCTGAGCAAAGTTCCCACAAATCCCCATTGGGCACACATGGGTCTGAGTCAGTGTGTGTTTGTGTGTATGAGTAGAAATGCTTTCGAATAAAGACCCAGACATGTCCGAGTTCAGTCTCACGTACTCCCACCCTTCACTCCCACCATCACCACCCCGTGTCCACATTTCCCTTTGTCTCATCCAGGAAAAACAGCCCTGTGTTTTCTCCTGGATTGGCGATTATGTGGCCTCACAAATGTGACGTTGTTTGTTCAACCCCTATGCACTAAACTCACAAAAAGAAACATTACTTTTCAGCCTCCGTCAGAGTGAAGCGTGTTACACAAAATCTAAAACCAGATCTGTTCACATAGGAATCTATCTGGACCGGCTGTGCGCAGGCTACTCCTCACACTGCTTAATCTCAAACATTTGCATCGTATTTGTTGAGGCTGCATAAGTACTGATAAGGCCTCAGCACTGTCATGGTCTCAGTTTCACAAGTGCAGACTCATTTCATTCCTGGAAATCCAAAAATAAACAGGCTGCAGGTAGAAAGGGGGTTAAGGCCAGAGGTGTTATGCAGGTTTATCTGATTTGGAATGAAAGCCTCAAAGATCATCCAATCGTTGGATGCAATGTGTCTGGAATTACAAAACGGCGCCTTACTAAAACCAAAGTGGCGTAGCATCTCACAAACTAAGATCCCTCACTAAAGCCCTAGAGAGGATGCAGAGAGGGCAAATATCACACAGGGCTTGGAGGGCATGGATGCTTGTACACACAGACAACTACAGCTGTTTCTGTTTTTTTTTCCTGATCAAAGAATTGCTATTTCTGCTCACCCAGACGTGGAGGATGAAATGTTTCCTTTTAATCCACCTAAAGTTAACATGAAGGCATCCTGCACAATGCAAGGAAGTATTGGATTAAATTAGTTAAATTGACCCTCTAATAATTACAGGTCAAAGGGTTACAATGGCTGCAACAGATTGCTGAAAGAGATTGCCAGCCTCACTCATCTTATCTTTCAACGCGCCGGGTCAACAAAAGTGATTAATGAGCAACGCAAAATGCGGCTGTCATGCACAATGAAATACTTTTCCATCCTGCGGTTTGAAAAGCTGTGGGGCTGGAAGGCATCGGGGGTCAAAGTGTGGTCAGTTGCAATCTTCCCATCTGGTCTTGAACCACAGATGGAAAGCCAGTTTACACAGCACACACACACACACACACGGCGACCCCATTCATTCAACGCGGCAAAATGCGGCAACGGAAATTTGCTTTATGCTACGATCACATCCAGGTGTAAAGAGAGCTCAGCGGGCAAACGTGATTCAACTGAACAATGAGTGCACCTGTTGCGAACGAACAAGTGGTTTGACACACTGTGTGTGCAAACAGCAACGCAGTGTCAACAATAATGTGTTTGTGTTCAAATGTACAGACGCAGTGTGCAATCTCCAGTGAGATCCAACGTGTCGCTGTTGAAGAATGTGAGCGATGTCACCTGGCTGCGCTGCCTCTCCTGTTCAAGGTGACGTCACAATCGTCAACAGTCGGACCTGTTTCAACTAAACCACGAGTGATCGACAATGCAAAAGCACCAAACAGATGCTTCCTGTTGTGCTCAGTCAGCCCCATCTATCAATAGCTCTAGCTTATATTTAACGTATCAAATGATCTCTGGCCTGATGCTCGCCCAGCCCTTCTCTCGCATGGGGGATTCATCACAGTTGCAGAGGAAAAAGGGGAATGCTGGAGACAACCAAACAGGCAGCAACCCAGGAAGCTCTCACTCAAGAAGGAAGCTTCGAGCATGATTTTTCTCTCAGATAAAGTTGGAATTCAATTAGTAGACAGTCTGTGAGACATCTGAAAAGGGTGAGAACGCAAACAGCAGATTGAGACAAGAGGAGGGTCGTAACGAAAATGCTTAATGTCTATGTGAAATTCTCCTCAGTTATACAGTAAATAAAATCCTGACAGAGGTAACTGAAGTCCGATCCAATTCAGAGGATCTAATAGAGATGGAAAAGCTTGGGTTCCCATGCCTCACTGTGGATGCCTGCATTAACTCTCTCTGTGCACAAAGAAGACTGGGTGTTCCAAAATGAGATGCATGAGAAATCACTGGAGCATATTTAACTTTTTATTGGTTGTTAACTCCAGCCGAACTCATAGGGCGCTTTGCCAAAAACAGGCTTCATCATCCCCTCTATTAAGGCTAAGTAGGTCATGACAATAGACAGGATAATCAGATAACTTTATTTGATTAAACCTTCAGACTCTTGGCAGTAAATGTACCTTTTTCCTTTGGTGGGAAGGTCCCCTCTGCAAAATCACACAACTTCAAGATGAGTTACCGAGGATAAACTGGAAAATGGTTATGAACAAATCCTTTTTTAATTTTTGCAGCCCCCTAAAGACGGCTCCCACCGCTTTTGGAACAACCCATCATTACACCGCAGTTTGCACAGCTTCTTGCGCATCAGACCCATGGACAAACTCAGCTGTGCAAAGATCAGTGAAAATACACACGAGCAAATCTTCGGCGCATGGAATTTTTGTCTGCTCCTTTGCTTAATATTTGACCAGAGGCTGTTAATGAAAGAAAAACCCTGCCAACAAAGAATGTTTTCTGAGATCTGTAGCAAAACGATACATGATATACCGAGTCTGTCCTTAAAGTCCATTTTACAATCTACACTCAACAAAAACAATTACAAGAGTCCATCGGGGAAAAAAGGACAGGAGGGGTTTTTAATTGTCTTACTTCAGTCCAAATGTGTAAATGCATTAGCTCCATGTTGACAGAGATGAAAAAAGAAAAGCAATTGCTTCTACATCTTAGCAAACAACTTCCCCTTGGCTATTGAGTGGCCACTTGGCCTGGCGCTGCTATTTGGTGCCATTAAGGGGGACAATTCTTCAGATAACTCTGGCTCTAATCTGCCAGGCTGAGACATAAATGGGAAATTGACATTTCTGCAGCTGACTGAGGGAGGGACAGAGAAACACATTCATAAAGGGTTGAAAGTTTTTCAAGGGGGGTGAAAACAGAAAAAAAGAAATGTGCATGAGCTACTGACTTCTTACTGCACACCAAAACATCAGCACTCCTCAGTAACCATGCAGAATAAACAAGCACCATTGTTGTATCGTTAGTTAGTTTAGTTATTCAGAGCGAAAGTGTAAAGATACCAAGACAACCAAGACAACAAGTCATTAAAACAGTTTGATGGATTAAATATTGTTTTAAATGAAATAAATAGATGAAATTACTACGTGACTGTGCGGGAGGTTGCGCGTTATGAACACACCTACATAAACACCCTCGGCTCTGCGTCTTTAAACGTTCGTAGTTTAAAAATGTACCCTTCCAGATGCAGTTGACAGTGTGTTTGTTTCAAACATTGCAATGTTTTCTGATCGGAGATCGATGTGGGGTTGGTTCTATTTATTTTCGCGGGGGAAAACTTTAAGTCTTAAGAACTATTACGTCCAAACAAAGACTCCAATAAAGCCTTCATTTGTGGACTGAAGCCTCACTCACGTCTCGAGTCCAGAGCTCTGGGAATATTCATCAAACACCTTTGAGAGCCCAATTCCCGAGAACATTAAGGTTCAGCATTTTATACCAATTTCTCTGAAAATAAAAAAGCGGCTTTAACTGCATTCTGTTTTTGTGGCAAGGCAGTATCTCTAATGACTTTGGTATAACAAGGCATGTTTCTCCAGCCCTGTTGTTTCCCCCCTCAACATAATGTGGATTTGTTTCCCCTGAGCAATGAGATGTCCTGTTTGCATTTTTGGGCCGGTACTCAAGTGGCCTCAGCGCAGAGGAAGAAACCACATACAGGGGGCCGACTGTTCTATTTTAAAAGCCCGAGGAACGGGCCCGAGCTTGTCAACTGCCTACATATACCATTAGCAATGCGAGCAATGTTCCACACCGAGAGGAAGCTGTCTGGAGAGATGCTATCGCCCGCTGCACTCTCCTGTTTTCATACCAGTTGTGTCCCTCTGCTGTCTTAATCTCGAGACTGAAATCTATCCTACCTATCTCCTCCTCTCCGCCCACACGTTCTGACATTCACATCTATTCTTCTTCTTGCTTCAATTCAGCCATAAACTGGCTGGTCGAGATTCCTGTGCAGGCCAAAAGGCCATGTGTCATGAGCGAGCCTTGTTGAGGTGTGTCCTTCAAATCTTAATCTGGCAGTGAGGAGGTGAGCGTGTCAAGGGACTTGCGTGCAGCACAGGAATTTAGGAACAAAGGATGCAGATGCTGCCTTCCGCCTTCTAGCATCTTGTCTTTTTATCTATGAAGTCCCTGGAGATCAACAAGTAGAGATACTGTCATGAAACGGTCCAAACACAGAACCTAATTTAATTTAAAGAAGTATAATCCAAAAAAAGTCATAACGCTGCAGCATGTTGTGCAACATGTTGTAGATTACACAACCCAGTTCCCCTTCCTCTACATTTCCTTTCGCTCGGGTTTATCTCCAATCAGCATGTTAAGCCTTATTACAATATGCGTTACATGGCGCCAGGGGCTGAGCCCTCTAACAAAGTCTTAAAGGTGCAGTCACTCTGGACACCGATGGAAATCTGCTTCTTCGAGGAACTTGCTGCAGTTATTTTCGTCCGTTTAGCACGAGTAGATGTTTCATTTTGCACAACATTATTACACAACATATTGCGTGGCTCAGCGTTAAAACTTCTCTATGTTCAATGTAGCTGTGTGCTGTTGTGATGAGCCCAATATTTGGACATGAAACATTAGCAAAAGGCTCAAAGCACTGCTTGAATTATTTGATGGGTGGCGATGAGCAGATAGTGAGTATGGCCCAGTTCCCTTGATATTAAAATTAATTTGGCACGTTTACGGGCAAATATGGGGAGTTGGAATTAATTTGTGAACGTTGCTGACCTGAAGTTAAATGTTCGCACAGCCTTGTTCATTATTCCCCAGTGTACAGTCAGCTGCAACGCGACAGGAATGTGAAGTGACGAGGCCACATTGAGGTTTTATTTATTCATTAGAATAAGTAGAAGCTCTGAACCGGGTGAGCTGGGTTCTGTTTCTTACCAAAAGGTTTGCTCACAGACAAACGCCACAGGTAGCATCTTTTCACATGATAAATATATTCTTAAATTGAGTTAACATAATTGATTAAATGCCCGATAATGTTAACTTAACTAAATCCTCAAAATGTAATATTAGTCTTATTAAAAAAAACGCATGTGGGCGTGTGCTTGTTTTCATCAGGAAATCTCCACAGATTAATTGTTAAGAGGTCTTGGCTGGATGCACGGACACAGAAATCTTTCCTTCTGACCCTTAAAATACAGTAAATGACTTGGTCTCTAACGAGGCCCACTTAGTGTGGGTGGTGTGTTGCACAGCGAGGTACAATGGTCTGCCTTTAACACTGTGGCTGGGAGCAAAAGTCTTCGCAAATGAACATGACAAGTCCGTGGAAACATTCGGTTGCCACACTATGACCACTGAGGATGCAGGCCCGTTAAAAAAGGGGGTTATGTGAGCAAAAATATAGAGTCTTTGTATCCTTATTCCAAAAATAAACATCTTAAATCTGATTAACGGGCTTCTCGTGTTTTGATCATTACACGCTGGACTTTCAGCAGCCAGAGAAGATTAGTGGTGCACCTTGTTTATGAAGCGCGGCCTAAATTGCTCACTCTGTGGGTCTGGAATAGGTGTGTATTAGACTCACTTTGTAGTGGAGCATGTCAGCACGTCACTCCCGGTAATGTCTGCACAGTGTCTTGTTTTTGACTGACGAATTTTAGAGCAGGACGGTTAGGAAAAATGTTGTTGTTGGACAAAATCTTCGCTTTGGATGGAAACAAAAGCATTTGATTGGAACAACATAAACACTCCTGAATGCGAATGTGGGAATAGACAGTAAAAGATAAATTGTAGTAAATTCAACATGGTGCCACAACAGGAAATCTTGTGTATCTTCAGTTTGCAATAGTTTGGAAGATGAGCTTGACTTCTTGATGCTAAATCCTAATCATCTGTTGGATGATAACCACGTTATCACTATGGCCACGTATTGGTCTGATATGCTGGGTAGCTCAGAACATCAAACCACCACATGGTCGCAGTAAACATGTTGGGCATTTAAATAAGAGCACGGATAACTTAAGTCTTCAGAATGACTCAAACCCATCGAACAAGTTCTTTCGCTCTGCGTCCTAGATTGTCACATTGGTGCTTGATTTTCTTTGAGGGTCTTTAAATGATGCAAATAGTTACAGTGGAGTGACTAGAAAGCTCAGTTGGGCCTCATGCTGATGCTTGAGGGCCCTTTCTGCATCGGTCGTAGTCGTGCTTTAAAGTACACTGGTACAATATTACCCATATTTGTTGCTGCTCTTTAACCCCTATTTTACTTATACGCTCAATTAACAGTCCAATGTTTTGCCTCACTTTCTTCTTGTGTACTGATCACCAAGACTTCTTATGCAGCAAATGTTTATCTGGCATCTTTGCCTGAGAGATGATTTCAACAACACCAGTCGGAATTAACAATTATGTTGAATAATGCCAACTCAACCCCCGCCGGCTGCAGCGGGCCAACAACATGCTGCTGACACGACCGGCAGTCGTAGAACCCGACAGGACCCGAGGAGAGCTGAACCAGAGCCCTCCTCTCTGCGCCTGCACGTCTCTGTCTCTGGCGCCAGCCCCCCTGCGCCCGCCGCCTCGTCACGCTGACACTGATGCAGAGGATGATGCGGGGCAAAGCCCTTCTTTTTATTAAGATGTAAAGCCAGTGTCCACCTCGGACCGTAATTTATTGTTTGCTTTTAAGGCGCGAGGCGGACCTCGTGGCCGTATGGATTTCTAGAAGCATGTTGTAATGGCAATCGCAAACAGGCTCGCTGATTTACAACCTGGTAACGACCTGCTGCTGCTGACCGAGGCCCTGATGTGCAAGCAGCAGGACGAAGCAGGCCCAATTTACTTGTGTTGCGGCGTTAACGTCAGCACACGGACAGCATTCGTAATGTGTTGTGACGGTGCTCGGGTTACAAAAATAGACAAACTACATATTTCAAATCGGCTGCCTGGCATGAGTCCCGTTTTGCACATAAAGTATAACTATTTATTTTCCGGCTTGTTTCACGTACGAGTACAAGCGAAGACGGTGTGCGTTAAAGGATGCCCGCACCAAAAAGCTAAAATGCATATTTATCAAAAATGTCAAACTTAAACCTTGGTGACATTTTGATGAGCCTTGTAATTTCAGAATACATTGTGTTTTGAGATGCATATTATGCAAAAGGAGCTGCGAAGGAATCCAAAAATGTCCATTTCATGTACAAAAGTGAGCTTGAGACTCGAAGCATCTGTATGCATTCAGCATCCCTTTCAGAATGAAGTACCCAAAATAGCCAAACACTGCTCTTGAATGTTGTTCCTGAGTGTGCGCAGGGATGCGGTTCCTCAGTATTCCCTGCCTACAGCCCCCATAAGAGACTCATTAGATCATTAAATCTCAGCATGTGGTTCCACTCAGAGCGTAATGGGTGTGATTTACCCACGACATTACAGTTGCGGAACACCGTACAGCCGGGCCTCCAACCCGCCCTCCTCTCACCTTAGCGGATGATCTCACAGCGGCAGACATGTCTGTTGGCCCGAGGAACGGCTCACAGGCTTTGACTCTCACAGGATGCAGCACACGAGGAAGGAAATGTTCTATGGTCAAAATTGGAGTTCCGGGAATTACGTAACATTGCATGTCATTTAGCTGACGCTTTTATCCGAAGCGACTTAACGTTGCATTTTTAACCCATGGCTTAATTTTCTGCAATTGGCAAACATTGTCCACCTTCATTAGATTCTCCAATGTGTAAAAAATATGCCAAACAAACTAAAAATTACAACAATCCAAAACTGTGGGGAAGTTGTGGTACAAAAACATGTAGGATCATGACCATTTTCTGATCGAGCATTCAGATAAAAACGTTTCGCGTTTTTAAGCAGACTGTAGCTCGGCCGTGTCGTGTGGCAGGTTCAGACTCGTCCCACTGGCTCCTGTTCTACTTTTGTTTGGCAGGGTGAAGACATTAAAGTCTCCCTTGCATCTTCCCAAAAAAAGCAACGGTTGGCGCTTGGGCAGATCCAAACCACATCTTGAGGAGCCACTCAATTGAATGATCAACACCTTTAATGAAACCAACAACCCCACTAATAGGGCTACTGAGTATGAGCACCCTGGTCACTTCTCCACCAGTAAGTGGAGGGGTGGCTTTGTAGACTCTTCCAGGCACGGGAGTGTTGGCAGCGAGCTGATGGATTGCGTGCATTGAAATGTAAGCTCGTAAAGACCAGATGGCTGCCACGGATCAGGCCTTCCCGATTTGCTGTTAGTCTCGACGGAGAAATGCCAGAGGTTTTTTTTTGAATACCGGCTGATATTGAAAAATATTGCCTTTGAGGTTTCCACGGAGAGGAGTGAAACCATCCCAGAGTGCAGTTTATTAGCATTTGATGATCAGTCTTTCTAAAGCTTTCTGACTGCTCTGATGATTTACATCCTGCCATAACCAACTGAGCAAATCAGTCATTTTTTAAATTTATTATTATTATTATTATTATTATTTTTTTAAATATGCGATGAATGATGAATGTGGTATGTAGCGTGTGGTTGTGCAGGGTGGCTGTGGATTATGTTTGTGGGTTGATGTATAGTATGCGTGCTGCTTATGTTGTTGTTGTTGTTGATTGAAAAGCTACTTTAATGTGCCCTTCTAAATTGCCCCTCGGGGACAAATAAAGTGCTTTGAATTGAATTGAATTGAATTGAATAGTAAAATAGAGAAAACCAGATATTGTGGTGACTCCACACGTCCCTCTGACAACCCGGGTCTGAAGAATCTTTACATGATAAAACAGATGAGGCATTATGGATTTGGACTTTATTGGTTCATGACATCATATGTAGGGAAAACCCCCAACTACAAACGTGTAGAGGTATATTTTGCACCGTGCAACACTCCTTCCTCTTCACATCACTTTGGTTCTTTCGGTCATGTTGAGAAAAGCTGTCACAGCCGAGTCCACCATCAACAACCCCTCTTGTCTCAGGCGCCGTGCCCGACTACACCGCGACCTGGATCGGGTCTAATGCGATCTTCTCACGCAACCACAAATGAGCATCTGTCAAGCTGTCAGCTCCGCCGCGGTGACCTTCATCTGCAGAAACGCCGTCCGATCCGGGCCTCTTGGTCATTACGTTAAGAAGGCGCCAGCGTTTTGCTTTGTCGGCCTTTTTTCCTTTTGTAAACACACTCACAATTCCACAACTTCCTGCCAGATGAGTGACAAAGCGCCCGTGACTAGAATCCATTTAAATCTATATGGTAAAAATGGGAAGGAAACACTGTGTTGACAGTGTGACGACAAAGGAAAAAGCAAGACAAGTTGATTAAACGTCTGTTAAATTATCCCTCTGGACTGTTTGTCTTAGTAGTGATGATTATTGGCAACAAATAAATGCAGATGCAGACGGATCAAATGTTCAATCAAAAGCTGGAGAGAGAAACCTAAAGGACTCCATTGGACAGATGTCACATACAGACATGAAGATGTCAACCAGGTATTCAGTTAGCAATATAACTTTTTAGCGTAAAGCCTTGTGAGCTGCAGATTCAGGTGATGATTATCTTCTTTTCATAATGTTTTTATTCTGTTAATCGATACATTCAGAAGTATGTAAATAGGGATTATAACTTATTTAAGGGACAAACGCTTCAATTAAAAATCATTACAACATTAAGAAAAATGGAAAAGAAAGTCATGTAGAAAATAATTCTTCCACTCAGTTAAGGAGTAGCAAAATCCAAGGTAGGAATAAACGCAGAGCAATCACAGCTGCACTTGTTACAGCTGATCAGACCAAAGAAGGAACCGCTCGGTGACAAGAGAGCGAAGCACCACAGCAGAGCGCTCGGTATCTCAAGTGAATCGCATAGAAGGCATTTCCCTGATTGTTCTCCTTGCATCGGGTTGAGTAAGAGCCAGAAAGCCATATATTATTTTCTTTTACTGCTTTAAGGCAAAATACCTTGTTTTCCTGATTTCGACATCATTCGAGTCCCTGATGTCTTGTGGTCTGCAAACCTGACCGCAAAACACAAAGCAAATCTTTTCCAAGTTCAGCCAAATTCACAGTTTCAAAAAGCTTATCTTGCCATAAAAGTCCAGTATTTTAATGTTTACAGCGAAACCAGGTGCTGAAATGAATGCCAAAACAGTAAGGGGAAGAGGCTTGTACGTGTGTGTTCAACATAATCCAGCATCATTTGATCCGAGCAGAAGCCGGTGGTAAAAGCCTGTCACATTGTTGACACAAGCAAGTGGCCACGCTCAGTGCAGCTGCTTCACCCGACACAAAAGCAGTGACATCACGCAACGATTAGCTGATGGTCATCACGTCGTTTTAGAACAATCTGAGCGCCGTGACTTATTTTGAGATTATTGGCAAACATTTACACACACAGAAGAAGCTGCAGTGCAGGTTATTTCCCTACGTTTCAGTGTGCGTCTGTGCGTGATTGTTTGCACGAGTGTGTGGCCCCCTATTAGGGTACTGAGCCCTGTATGGCTTCGGCACACAGGCACACTTTTCAACTCCTCCCCCCTCTGCCTTCAGCCAGGGTGTGATTAGAGCCAATGCAATCTTGGGCAACCGGCACCGAGACAGAGAGAGAGAGAGAGCAAAAGAAAGAGTGTGCAGCCACTCTGGTGCACTCTGGTGGTTCTTGCATCGGTGTCACTGCTTCTTCACAGGACGACTGGTGCATTGTTGCTCACGTAGGATTCAGCGGGGAGGGGGGACACCTGAAGCAGCTCTAATCCCGGCGGACGTATGTTGAGGGACGCGGGCGGATTTTCTTCCCGAAAAAAGTTTCATGGAGTGAAGGAAGGAGTTGCTACCACGTGAAATAACACAACTTTTTTGGACGTTTGGGATACATTCTTTTTTTTGAAGAACATGCTGCTGTTGCCTACACCAGAAGATCTTTCCATCAACGTTCACGTCTTGCTCATCCTGAGTGCAAACATGGAAAGCCACTGCAGCCTTTTTGAAAACTTTTGAAGAATCCCAAGCTGTGAAATGTAAGCAGTGTCTGTGAATTAAAGAATACCCTCTTCACCTACTGAGGAGATTTAGGATGCTTGTAAGAAGCCGTTTTGTTAAATTTGACATCGTAAGCTGATTATAATGGATGGAAACCTGAGCGGTTCAGCATTCGATGTGATCAACAGAACAGACCCCTATCACAGGGCTGCAGGACCCTGGAGTCTGATCGTGCTGGTCGCCATCATACTGACTATAGTGGTGGGAAACCTGCTGGTCATCGTAGCCGTAGCTCGCACTTCGCAGCTCCAAACAACCACAAACATCTTCATCATGTCGCTGGCGTGCGCGGACCTCATCATGGGGGTCCTGGTGGTGCCTCTGGGAGGCACCATAGTCGTGACCGGCAACTGGCAGCTCAGCGACACGTTCTGCGAGATCTGGACCTCCGTGGACGTCCTGTGCGTGACGGCGAGCATCGAGACGCTCTGCGTCATCGCGGTGGACCGGTACATAGCCATCACGAGGCCGTTCCGACACAAGGTCCTGCTCAACAAGTGGCGCGCCAGGGCGATAGTCTGCTTGGTGTGGGTTGTCTCCGCTTTAATTTCATTCGTGCCGATCATGAAAGGGTATTGGCGCGACGATGACGACGAGGCGGCGAAGAAGTGCTACGACACCCCGACCTGCTGTGACTTTGTGACCAACAGGGCCTTCGCTATCATATCTTCCATAGTGTCTTTTTACATCCCGCTGCTCATAATGATATTTGTTTACGCCAGAGTCTTTCTAATAGCCACGCGGCAGGTCCAGCTCATAGACAAGAACCGCATGCGTTTTCAGAACGAATTTCAAATAGCGGCGGTGCAGGTTGAGCCCCACAGAAACAGCAGCCCGTTCACGACGTGCTCGGGCTCCAGCAGCTGCAGCGGCGCGGCGCGGAGGAAGAGCGTCAAGCGCAGGCCGTCGCGCCTGATGCTGGTCAAAGAGCACAAGGCCCTGAAGACGCTGGGGATCATCATGGGGACCTTCACCGTGTGTTGGCTCCCGTTCTTCGTCGCCAACATCATCAGCGCGTTCGCGAGGGACATTCCCCCGGAGTGGATGTTCCGACTGTTGAACTGGCTGGGTTACATCAACTCCGGCCTCAATCCCATCATCTACTGCAGGAGTCCCGAGTTTCGCGCCGCGTTCAAGAACCTGCTGGGCTGCCCGTGGTGGTCCGGCGTGTGGCTGGACGCTTTCTATAAGGGGCTGCGGACTCGCTGCTCCTGCTTCCTGTGGCAGGGCACCGCAGCCGGGCCTTTCCAGAAGCCTCCGAGCGGGAGCGCCGAGGTCAGCGGGAGTCCGGCCAGCAGTCACGGGAGCAGCAACAGCGAGGGAGCTTTCCCCGATGCTCTGCAGTCCAACGGCAGCACGCAAACCAGTGAAATAACGGAGCCAGAAAACAAATTGTAAGTTTTCCTTTTCTCCCTTTTCTCACCACTTTTTTGAAGACCACCAACTCAATTACATAAGTGAGATCATAGTTTTTAAAAAAGTGATGTGAATACATGCATGGCAGCTTTGTACACTCGAACATCAGGCAAACCCCCGATGGCAACGTCAAGATTAAATTGTTTTAAACTTTTTCCAATATTTCTAATCTAATTTGAGAGGATGTAAGACATATCGTGGTGTGCGTTACCATGGCTCCTTGAGGGAAAACTTTTTTTTAGTAGGTATATGTCCTTTCCTTTTTTATCTTCCTTTTTTTCTCATGAAAAGTGATATCAGTATAGATTTAAATATCAACAACAGGCAGGAAGACAATCATTTCCAAAATTGGAGCTTGATAGAAAACGTTTGTTTTGCTGCTCACAGTGACGTTCTTAGAAGTCCAGATTTGGCTGCACGGCGATAAAATAGTTTGGAACAGAACGGTCTGTGAAAATAAATAATCAATGGGGAATTGGCTGCAGCCGGGGTGGTGCTGTATTACTAAAGTACGAATAAAACTTTATATTCATATTTTCATGCATGACTCAATCAACATTTGAGGACTGCACCCGTATTGGTTACTGCACTTTGTGACCTGTAAATCAACCAACCCGGCCGATGCTAATACTGTAAGAATGTTTGGGTTTACCACCCATTTCTTAATAAAGGTCAATGGTATCATTAATGAAATTCATATTAGAAACTTTTATATTTTGGCAATTTCACCATGCAGTAGTTGAAAACAACGAGCTTTCACGGCTCTCGTAAATGCAACGTAACATTTCCAAATGTTAGTGGGAGTCTCTGCCTGTCAACGGGCCTCCGTGCGCCCTGCCCAACGCCGCCTGCAGCAGATAAATCTTTATCATTTCCACACAAGACTTCCCCCTAAACCTAAGAGGCTGTTTACAAGACTCACAGCCAATGAGAGACACCCATTTAACACGGGTTGAATGGGGTTGGGTGACTGTAGCACTACATGATGACAGCAGGCTTGTCCCAGATTACATGAAGAAAGGGAGTAATAATGAAGAAGTGGAATAGAACACACACACACACACATAAACATGTACGCTGTGATGGATGGAATAGCTTTCTCTCTTCCACACATGACTTCATCTCAGTAGAACACAGATATGATCAATGCAGCTGTAAAACAGATGATATTTAGGAGTATCTGAAAAAGACTTCCTTAAAAGGAGCCTGGTGTAATCTAGGTGGTAAATCACCCCAAGAGGAAGGCTCAGCAGAATCCCCCTGCACTTTCAGCAGGATTACTGGCGTAAGTGAGAGGGGGCCGTTTGTGAATGACGCAGGCGGGGCCGCGGCTGGGAAACGATTAAAGGGAACTATGACGTCACACCAGTGAGGCGGTTCCAGGTAGAACCGGGCCAGCTGAAGATGGCTGGTTGAGTGCCGTTGACGCCACGCTAGTCGACCTTCTGCAGCCACGTAACCAGCCACAGAAAAGAGCAATTGTGTATATTTCCTCATAACCCCCGGGACAACATGCAGCAGCAGGTTACTTTGTTTGCACACATGAAGGCACATCATTGCTTCCCTTATCAACATCCACCGCAGCCTTCATCTTTTGTCGCGTGTGTACAAAGTGATACTTTTTTTTTTACGGCGATGTTTATGATCCTCCAGGTTTCTGTGCAGGTCCAAAGAAATTATGTTTTTGTACGTTTCTGCAAACCGCAGACACCTTTAATGACATGTCCTCATTCAGCAAGGCATTTTTGCGTCCAGTAAGTTCAAGTGACAAAGCGTGTTAAGCGACTGGTTCTGAATGTTAGGTGGTATAAACTGGGATTACTTTTATTTACTGACTGTGAAAGTTCGACTAAGGGCCACTGGATGGGTCAAAGAAACAGGACTTTCCCTGCCGGGGACCACTGTCTATTTTCACAGTGTTAGATAAGAAAAAACGATGACTTTACATTTTTAACTCGATGCTGCATGAGAGAGTCCACTGAAGGCAGTTGTGTTATCTATTTAAACTGGAAAGGGTTGATGCACAATTTTTGTTGTTATATATATATGTATATATATATATGACAGAATATTCACATATTTGAGAGGCATCAAAACTGTTATTTGAGGAAGGAGAACACTAAAGGAGAACACTAAAGCTAACGGGGAACAGAACATCTGATTCCAAAGGGCAGCAGCCGACTGGTGGATGATTCTCAGTGTGGATGTGGAGAAGAAAGGAAAAGTGTAATAGACGGGGTTAGAGCAAAGACACAGAGCAATATTCCTGCAAAAGCGCAGCACAGGAGACACACATATCACAACATATTGTGATACCATACAGGAAACAAGGCGTGTGCTCCAGCTGTGCCGGTGCATCGCAATTATAAAAAGGGACACATGTGAGGAAAATCTTTGTTGTTGCTGAGAGAAACAGCTGCAAAAAGTCGGCCTTGCATTGGCCGTCCCATGTGGACACTAAAATACCTTCCATGTCAGATCTCATGTGAAAAGCAGAAACACAGGAACAAGAAATCACCGACACCAGTCGGTTCAGGTTCTGCAATAGCAGTGCAAATATATTTTAAGCACTCTTTTATCATTATTATTTAACAAAGCAAAACTTCAACCATGACATGAGTCAAATAAATATGCGAAATATTTGGATGCATGCTGAATGGTCTCTGTGGTGAGCTAGTTTTTTTTTTTTTTACACAAAGCACGGAGCGATAGACGTGGATAGTGACATTTGCAGTGTAAATACCGACTCACTAAAGCCACCGCAAAGCTCATTACTCCAAATTAAGTGTAAATATTTCTAATACATTCATGAGGACAAATCTAAAAGCACATCGTGTTTATAATGCTGGCCTCTCGGGTTTATAAATGACTGTGTGTTACTGGAACAGACTGTTCATCATTATAGGAGCTACACGTGATTGTATTTCCACCCTGATGCGGGCGTGACTCCTCCCAGAGAGTTCTGGGCTATTTGATTGTAACACGAGTGTAAAAATACGGCACGCATCAAATTCATTAAACAATTTGAGATATTTCTGATGCATTATTTACAGGGTAAGTCATCTGTAGATAACAGGATGATGAAGTTTTTTTTTCTATCCTGAGCTGCTAATGTTGGGTACGTTAAAGCTCCGTGTGGTTTCAAAGTAACCGCAGTGAGCACATCCTGGGCATCCTGATGTTTCGATGGTATTTTAGGAGGCCCAAGCATGAAGTCATTATTTCTTCTTTCCTGTGCTGTTAGCCCCACAGTTCAGAACTTTTCACTACAGCATGCTAATGACGAGGCATCCAACCCCCCACTCACACTACAACTTCCACACTGCGCGTTTAGTTAGTATCAGGCCATAGACAGCATGGAACAAGGAGCAGGATGAAATGAAACACGGTGCCAGTGACCACTAAAAGTCCTTTGTTACTGATAACGGAAATAATAAATAACTACATTGGGGTTTCTTAAATGCAGCCGTCCGGGAGTTAAGGCAGGCACTTGAGAGCAGTAGAACTTTAACTAGTTGTGGTTTGGATGGATAAAAATAAGCAACGAAGCATAACAGCAGCTAAAATCACTGCTGTATCATGCCACAATATTAAAGTATCTGTATTTGTCTGATGTGTTCAGAGTGCTCACAGTAATGCTGTAGCCATTTCATTATTATGCATGATTTTAAGAAAACTCTCCTTAAAGTGAAACGGCGACTACTTAACATGCGTTTCTTAAAACTGCGAGTGTTAACGACGACCGCAGAATCAAAATCATGCGCCCCCCCCTTCCTGATATCCATAAACACCTGCTTCTGACAGCGTTGATCGACGCTTCCAGCAGCATCGCTAAGAACACTGAGTGTAAGCGCCGGTATAATTGTGAGACTGCGGCAGTAATTTAAAGTGGTATTTTGTGTTGAATTTGGGGAATCCACATCAGTAACATCGGTTGTGCTGCGCCACTAAACCTAATTTGCAATACGGTTGAATAATTCTGAGTGGATTTTGACTGCAACTGTTTGTCTGTGGTTTGTGATTTAAAATAATTTAACAAACTCATGTGTCAATATGATATTCAACAGAATGTGTAACATAACATTATGCCTCGAGAGTTTTTCCATTTTATTAATGCATCTACTGGAAATCCCTGAAATAGACAAAAGACTTCCTCTGCAGTAAAAAGGGATATATGGACATAAAACCATAATGAAGTTCTAGTGAAGTATTTTCTGCGGATTGGTTTTCCGTCTGCACGCACATTTCTCGGATACTTACGGTGCGAGGTAGTCTGTGTCTTCCTGTGGAGACATGTAGTTCAGGTGACGGCATCAGAATTCCAATTCTGTTCAAAGCATAAAGAACAAAGTAACCTGTAAGACAACATATCAATGTTATTGTCTTGGAGTCTAGGTGGAATGTCACACAGGACGTAATATGTTAAAAATATAACAGAGAAAACGACTGAAAAAAAGCAAACGCAGGATAAATATTCAGATGAGTGTTTCCATCGTAAACTACGTCTGCCTTTCATCTCCTGAAACAGAGCGTAATCTTTACACCTAATAACATCCATAAAAGACACCAGGCAAATGTCATCACATGTGAGATTTACTCACGTCTTTTGTCCATCCATTTTCAGCTTCACGTTGCAGGAAAGGAACGGATGAACCGTAAAATGCCGATGAAGCCATGAAACTATGAGACCAAACAGCAGCGGGGGACCAGCTGAAGAACAAACACCCGTCCTAATAAAGGCAGCCGAGGGACGCTGACCCCCAGAGACACGGGACTGTAGGGACAGCGGAGAACACTGGATGGACTGATCCACGTCAGCACCTCACAGACACTAAGTGACACCAAGGACAGTGTGGAACGTTAATGTGCATCGGGTTTTAAAAATGACAGAAGGAACCAGTCTGTATACCGTACAGTATATTGTCGGCGAAGCAATATATATTTATTATACATTGAATATTTAGGAAGATAAGGTTTTGATTCTGGCCTCGCCATCTGTGGAATATGAGCTAAACTGAAGGGCTATGCATTAAAATATTTAATTCTGGTGTCTGTTTAAGTCTTTATGTTTTGAGCATCAACTGTGCTGACACAGCATTTGTATTTGTTAATATATACCACAACTATGAAAAATGTTAACCTCTTATTTCTGGCTGTTAAAATCTTGTATCGGCAGAACTCAAACATATTCCTGTCATCATCATCATCATCATCAGTATTCTGTGTGTTTAAGGTACAGTATTAAAAAACAACAGGTCGCTCTGACAAAACAAGTTCTGCTTTTTGATGTTTCCTTGTGCAGCTTATGGCATAAGCTCAATAACACACTCTCACATGTCCTTATATAGAAAACGAATGGTCTGGATGAAAGAAGAACATCGTGCAAACGTCATCTGTTGTTTTGTTAAATTGGTACACCTTGTGCAAGTATTACTCACTCTGTCGTCCGCTGTTGAAATTGACATTTAAAATGTCGGGAAGCACGTGTGCTCTGCGACACATAAAAAGTCTGTGTCCAACATTTTGGAATGTAAACAACCACCAGGTTTCTACTGTAAATATGCTCTCCTCTGCATCCACTCGCATCAACTGGTCAAACTCACATCACCTGACATCCCACAGATCATCCAACTGCCATACAGCCGTTATGCGATGGAGTCAATGAGATAAAACGCACTTTTTCATACTGCACCTACAGTATGTTTAAAAATCATCTTAAAGGAAAGATCAAAAAATCCATCACAGGAAGAAATAATTGTACTTAATTTGTAGTTATAATGACTCTTATCTATAGCAAGTTGTAAATCGGCTTATTTGATGAAATAGCACCTTCTTGTTTCTTGTTCTTTGAGTTTGTTTCCCTGTGGTTGAAATGCACTTATTGTAAGTCGCTTTGGATAAAAGCGTCAGCTAGATGACATGTAATGTAATGTAATGAGAAACTAAATCTATTTTGATTAATCTTGCTTAAATTAGTCCTGGCGAGCTAATTGACATGACTAACTAGCCGTCTACTGCCATCTAGTGCAAGTGTGTGGCTACCAGATGCATGAAGTTAACTACACAACCTTTTCCATTTCGTAGCTGCAAGAAGGCTGTTTGAATCTGGGAGTCATACATGTGAGATTTCCTGGAAGAAGAGCATTGGCATCAGTGCAATTTTTCACACCAGCTCATACAGGTGAAATTTAGATTATAAAGGAAATATAATTCCGCAATCTGCAGGCAAGCTTGAGCTCTAAACCTTCTAGGAGGCGTAAAAAAATAATGTAGATTTAACATAATGAATCAGTAAAACCAATTAAAGAAAAATAATCTGTCGAGCCCACGTTGATTCTAAACATACTAAATGAACCTCCAACAACAATACTCTTGACAGACTGTCCAAGTTATTGGTTCTTTATTTACGTGCAGAGCTAAAGGTCTTCTGCAGAACCACCAAACCACTCTAATGAGCAGCCGGCAGAGCTCTCTTGAGTTGATTGGATGTCCGTTTCAAAGACAGAAGCCGCCACATTTTGCAACTCGTCTCGAAGACTCGTCTTCACCCGAAAAACTCATTCTTTGATGTTCTCACAAGCGATAGATAGTCTATTTACTGATGGCTCACTGTGATGGAAAAAAAAAATAAACTCACCAGACCCACAAATAAGGTAGCGATGAACGCATCCATCATCGTTGCCGGGGTGACAGCATCCAAATACGTGCAGTAGCTTGGCAACGGTGCCCAAACAAAAGGTTAGGCTTGTGGGCTGATTCGCCCGGCTGGCTTCAGGATGAGCGCACGCAGCGGCCGCCGCAGCGATAAAGTGGTCGAGCAAAACGGAGACCCGGGAGATCACCTCTCTGTGTTTACCAATACACAGAGCCCAGCAGGCAGCGCTGAAACAAGGCTGATGGAGGCCTTTAAGAAAGACACGCACACCAGGAAGGCTTACCTGGCAGGGAGAGGTGAGTCTGCAAGCACATGACGTATGTGTTAAAAAAAAAAACACCTAAAGGGTTTAAACCCGGCCCGCCAGGTGGTTCAGTCTGGCCCGCGGGATAAATCTGTATTATTGAAAAAAATAATAAGAATACACTTCATTTTCTATACAATCTGCAGTTCCTATATTGTCCGCTAGTGGCGCTGTTTCACGTCTATCGCTTTACCCGCATTTTCTGTTGACCCTGGCACCCTGTTCAGTGAAATTGAAAAGTGGACACAGTGTCGGATTTTTCAAGAAAAATGGACCTCTTTCTCTATGTTCATGGAGGTGAATCACAATCACTGTGATCAGTTTTTATGCATAATGCACTTAAATAAATGTTAAACTGGGTGAAAATGTTGTTGAAATTGCACATTACATTTCTTAAAACATCTTAGGTTGTTGATAATATATTTACTAAAAGGACAATTCATTGCCTATAAAGATTTTTATAATTTACTTCTTCTCTGCACTAATACAAAGAAGAAAGTGGACTTATGTTCTATGTAATTTAGGAATGAGTTTACTGGTCTGGCCTACTTGAGATGCGATTAAGTTGTATGCGGCACCCAGACCAGAATGAGTTTGACACACCTGGTTTAAACCCTGAAATGAGAGAAGATGTGTGTATTTCAATTCATTATGACTTGTGTTTGTGGTTATGTTGGTAGTTAGACTGCTGACTTTCTTTGAGCAGTCTCAACATTTAGGTTACATTCCGTTGGGAGGAGGACTTTGTTTAGCAAATCATTTTTTGACACGTTTGCGAGTTTCTCGTTGGACAAAAAAACACATTTGCAACAACTGTCTTCCGCAGAGTATTACAGCGAGGAAGGGAAGACCTTTGAGCTGCGTCTTGTTCAAAAAATAAAACAACAGCAAAGTGCCGATCCCACTTTGCGTCCAGGGTATCCGTCCTCTCTCGGTGTGAGAGAATTCACAAGAAGAGCCACGGAGGTCGCGTTGGGGAAGGGCTCTCGAGCCGTAGTGGAGGATCGGGTAATGTCAGCTGTCCACAAGAACCGTGACTTAGATATTATTACTTACTCAAGCAAGCAAAACACATTAAGTAATAGCCTATAATAAAATAGCCAATCAATCAGCATTGTGCAACAAATAAAGACGCTTTTGCAGTAGTCATAACAACAACTCAACTCATGGTGTTTAGTGAATTATGTTTCAGGTGTTGGGCGTGCAAACTCCTGGTTTCACCGCAGCAGTTCGTCTGGGAGCTGAACTCCTGAGACACTGGTATGCTGTCCGTGCCGTTTGGTCTGGGCCGGTCTATCTGTCTTCCCCGTGCGATGGTAAAATCCACCTGCCCTGCTCTTGGAGAAGGTTGATTAGCTCTTGGAACCTAAATTACACGATGCATGTGATTAATAATCCCAGTGTGGTGGCTATTTTTTGAACCATCAAAGAAATGTTTCCACTCAAACGAGGGGCTCAATACTAAACTGACACAATGGAGTTTAAAGTAGCATTGATGTTGAGTAGGTTTGTACTGCTTTAGGTCTATTCTATCTTACATACTCTAATACAATGTTTTGATCCGTGCAGACTCATTGGCTTGCATCTTCCAGGCAGCAGGCATCCAAGATATCCGTGAGTATTATTTCTGGGATTACAAGCAGCGGGGCATTTGTTTGGAGAAGCTCCTGGAGGATCTGACGAAGGCTCCCGAGCAAAGTGCTGTTGTTCTGTCAGCATCCGCCCACTTTCCTACCGGAGCAGCCCTCTCTCAGGATCAATGGGCTCAGATTGCAAATGTCATCATGGTAACAGACGTGTTCATTTCACAAAGCAAAAAAATGCTCAAGAAAGTAGCTCCTCGGTCCTGCCCAGGTCACGGGTCACATGTCTCGTCACTCTTCCAACAGAGGCGGAGGCTTTTCCCCTTTTTCCTGCTGCCACCTCAGGCGCTGTGCTACGGGGACCTGGAGCGGGGCGTCTGGCCCGTTCAGCACTGTGCATCGCAGGGGATGGAGCTCCTGTGTGCTCAGTCCTTCTCCCACTGCTTCGGGCTGTACGGTGAGTGTGGTGGCGTTGGGAATGTCTCTCAGTTCAACGATGTACCTGCTTCACCTTGTGGCCAAAACGGAGCGTGATCTGTGATGTGATGTCTGCACAGCCCCGAGCTGCCTGAGTGCTGAAGGAAAGCACAGGACGCCAGAAAATGTTTGCTTGGTTTCCACGAGTTACAGTTGCCTTTCAGTTTGAAGCGTCATAAAGAGGAAAGCTCTTGAGGTGATCACCTTTTATGCCTCTATCTAAACGCGTTTGTGAGGAGAGACAGGAACTGCTGGTGCAAGGAAGTAGGGAAACGGTCCTGCCAGTCCTACCAGATGAACCGACCCACTGCTCAGGGCCCCTCATACGCCGCCTAACCACCCACCTGCTCGAATCTTTTTTTCTTAATCTCGGTCAACAAAATCTTCAGCTGCAGACACGTAGGAAACAGGGCGGTGTGGAACGTTACATTAACACTGCAGGAACACATTATTTCTTATGGAGCCAAATCCAGGTCAAAAGTTTTGTTCATTCGAGAAAAATAAATGTGCGCCACATCAGGGTCAAAAGTCTGAATGTGAAAAAAAAATATCCGAATGCAAAAAACTGTTTTGAACCTGAAAATAAAAGTTTTGAACCTGAAAATATGAAAAAGAAATACTTTATTAAAAAAAAAAATTAAACTGAGTCAAAACTATATTCGACCCGAAAATATTTTTATTTTGGATACAATGTTGTATTTTTCAATGTTCAACAACAAAGCTTACATTTTCAGGTTCACATTTTTTTCTTTGAATGAACAAAACTTTTGACCTGGATTTGGCTCCATAGTTTCTCCGTGACTCATCCTCTACTTCCTTCGGCAAGGTGAGGCTGTCGGGCACCTTCTGTGCGTCTCGAAGCAGAAATCCCTCCTGTGTCCCATGGAGTCTCAGGCCGACCAAACAGTGAGGTTGCTCTGGGCCCAGCCGTCCGCAGGAGGGGCACGTGTCGTCGCCACGGTTCTCAGTAACCCGGCTCATCTCGTCGAATGGTGAGCATCGCTCCATTGCAATGTGTATTCTGTAGTGTTGAAAAAGGTCGCGTTGCTACCGTGTCAGCGGAGGCTCGTCCAATTTTTACCGATGCCCCAGGAAGGAGGAGGTGAAGTGCATTGTGGAGCGGTGTGTGCTGATCAGAGAAATTCTGAGAGAAAGGCTGAGGCTTCTGGGAACTCCGGGCTGTTGGGACCATCTGACTCAGCAGGGCGGACTCTACTGTTTTACAGGCCTGAACGGTGAGTAACCGAACACTTTGTAACACAATATAACGTGCACCTTCTCCAACTTTGCTCAACTTGCAGTTGGTACCATAGAAACAGACGTGCTTTAACAATATTTATTTTTTGCGCTTCAGGTGAGCAGGTAGACTTTTTGAAGAAGAGGAGACATGTGTATCTGCTCCCCGGTGGCTGCCTGAACGTGAGTGCCGTCAACAGCCGTAACCTGGACCACATCGTCAAGTCCATTCATCTGGCTGTCACCACCTCGCACTGACTGTGGCCCTCTCGGTCCGGCGCTATAATCAGTGTTAAAAGGGCCTTTCAGTTTGTCTGAAGTTCTCATTTAAAATCAAACCTTTCATGTGTCATCGTCTCCAGATTTCTAGGTACATGGGTTCGGCAAACGGAAAGTAAATGTGTGGGGAGGGGAAAACGAACACCAGTCCATGATTACTCATTGAACCACAGCTGCCTTTCAATGACAGAGGTGTGATCTGTTAGTCTGTTAGTGTGTTCTTATGTCGACAGGCTCATCTGATCTAGTTTACACTTTTGATATGAGCAAAGTTTTAATAAACAAGGTGTCGTATTGCTGGATGAATGCTAACATTACAGCTGAAAGCTTATTTATTTCCCTGGGAGACCCTACCGGAACAGCGCCAGTCTATTATAGTGGGATGAAGAAAAGAAGCATTCGAACCTTCGCCTGCTGCCCTGATGCAACATCTCGTCTCGATGTGATCTTACACGAAAGGGGCTTGTTGCATTTCAATGATTCTTTACATTCTGTTAATAATGTTTGGTAAATTGTGTCCACGTCTTAGACAGTGCACCTATAAACACACGGGAGAGATGTTCGGATGGGATCAACCCTCTTACTTGTGATGTTCCAAACCCATCGGAAACCTTTACAGTGAAAGGCGCCGCAAAAACAACAGCCGTCACAGCAAATACATAAATATATTACACAGCATTAATTCAGCTGCTTTCATAATGCAACAGGGCGGAAGGGCATCCTTTACAGTGTGTTTTCAATAGACTCAGAAGCTCATTCAGTGAGCGACTGAGGGACCCAGAAAGCAGATTGTTCCAACAGCAGTAGGATTTTTTTAAATCAGCAAGTTCAGACGTGGTTTTTGGTTTTAGCCTCTTTCTGTTGTCATTCACGTCTTAAATCACATTTTATGATGTTATCTATCATTTTTAATTTGTTGTCGGTCTGTTCTGTCTGTTGTCGCCTGTATGGGTTAATGGGGTGTTTCTGGTTCTTTTAGTTTGTATCCCAAAGGTTGAAATGCACTTATTGTAAGTTGCTTTGCATAAAAGACTCAGCTAAATGACATGTAATGTAAAATAGTTTCCCCAAAGGGGATTAATAAAGTGTAGTAAACTAATCTCGCTGATGAGACAACATTGACTGGCACAATGTCACAAACATTGAACATTTAAGCTTCTTGTCTAAATTCATGTTTGATGTCTGTTAGTTACTGATTACATCCGAATATCAAAGGTAAGTCTGGGAAATATTGATATTCTCATTTGAAACTGATTGTCCTCTCAGATTTTGAATGTTGCATAAGTGTTTTAGTTGCTTGGTTTAAAAAGCGGGATTACATTCTATTCAGTGACTTCACCTGTAAAGCATCAAAGTTCCACCCAGCAATGTTGCATTTCAATATTACGGTATTTGATCCAAAAATATAGCTATGCATGATTTTCTCCAAATTGCCTCAACGTAATCCCAGGTCAGTATGGCATAGGAGACTATTTATTCTGTGCACAGCCACTGTAGCCTGTCCTTCTGTCCTCCTACGCCGTTCTCCTTAAGGTTCCTTCCCTTCTTTTGCCCATCGAAGGGTTTTTCACAAGTTTTTCCCGTCCCGGTGTGAGCGATTCGGGATAATCAATGTTGCCGTGTTGGTGTGAGAGTGTGACCAGCATGCTCACATTGGTTGGCGGAAGTCAATTTGAACACGCAGATTTAGTTGTCATGGTGACAATGTCAGCCGTAATAAACGGACCAAAGATGCAGCAGACTGGACAGTATTATGGACACACATGTTCTCCCCTCAGTGGCTTACAAATTATGTCACTACACTATTTATCGCCTCATGAAAAAAAGTATTCACATAAACCAGGTTGATGTCTCTGAAGAACTGCACTTTCAATACCTGCCTTCATATCAATGATCAAAATTTTTTTTATTTGAAAAGTGATTAGTTTGGGATTTTTAATGCCAAATATTGTGTCCGGTAACATTTAATTTAGACTGAGAAGCATTTCCAAGTGATGTGAACATATTGTAAAGCGAATGAGTGCTCATCTGGAAAAACCAATGACTAATCCCCCCCCTTCTCTACCGTGCCAGTTCATGTGGACATGCTTTTAAGAAAAGCACAAGGCTTTTATTTAACAAACTTCCGAACCTGCTTTTCATTGAAGCGTTACGCCATCATTATACCAGATGCTGTGTAGATCTGAGAGACAAATTGCCACAAAGTATTTAATGGAGGCTGTGTGATCTCTCTTTTTTCAATTCAGTGACCTGTAAACAGCACTGATGATCAACATCCATCATTACACCGTCTGAGCCATTAGATGCTGTTCGGAGCCCTTTAATTGGCATCCGAGTGTATTTACTGTATGCTGACACTGTTGCAGATACTCGCTCACAGTTTTCAAGTTTGTTATAAGTTGTTTACATGCATCTCTAATGTACCAAATACTGTTATCCCTGCCTGCATGAATAAAGGGGATTCCCTAAATGCAAATATTACCCCAAAACGTTACCTAGTCTCCAAACATCTGAAGTAATGCTTTGCTGGCCTTTCACAAATAGATAACAGCTAACTAATAAATCACATGGATTTATTCTTTTTAGGAGAAATAAACTGTAATGGTTTTCTTAAGGAATGATTAGAACAGTACATAATTCAATGTGTCCTAATCGGTTGGCCTAAGCTCATAAACTACTGCACTTGAGGACAAAAAAAGGAATGCGCTGATCAAACGTGATCAGTGATTGGCAGGTGGCGTCATGAAATGATATGGCTTCGCTAAGTCACAAGCTAAGTCACATTTACAGAATATACACGTACATCTTCCGCCGCTAAAACGCAGGCTGTGAAGGTTGAATTATTCAACGCCTGAAGCCGTCCGTACGGCTACGAACAGATCCTGGTGACACATCAGATCGTCCTCTTTCATTGGTTCCCCTTTATAATAAGCTCCATCAAAGCACTGTCTCTGAGGAGCTCACGACATCCAGCGCTGCGTTCCAATGCCTCCCTGTGCTGCTTGTGGCCTCGCGGATATTCGGTGAACAGGATGAACTATGGGTGAACTATGATGTTGACCGTGATCCTTCTGAAGCGGCTCCCACGTGTGAATGCTTTTGCAGGGGTTCCTCCCTTTTAACATGTTTTGTCCACGTGCTCTGGATCAGAGACGTTGAGGACATTTGAGGTTGAGTATTGTCCGCTACTTTCTACGTCTCTTGCCACAGTGTGTCAGACACACAAGGAGTTTGACTCGGCGGTTGGTGCATGACAACAGACGACAATGGACAACAAGACAACATACTGCAAGGAATATAATATAATATAATACTATGGGTTAGTAGACTAAGGCTAGGGGTTGGTGAAAAAATAAAGGAAGAAGCATACAATCTGAAGTGCACCAGTAAACAGAAAATGACAAATGAAAGTGTTTGTGCAGGTGCAGTGTGATTCTCAGTGAGACAGGTTTTGTCCTGCGGTGAGAGGGGTCGGCAAAAAAATCTTTCTAGCTCGCCTCTGGGTTCCTGGAAGCGAACAAGTCCTGGAGAGACGGCGGATAGCAGCCGATCGCCCTCTCCACAGAGCGGAGGACACCTCGACCACTGTAAACTTCCTTCACTGTGTTGTGGTGCTAGAGAGACAGGGAAACAACCACCAGGATCTAGTGTATGCTTTTCCCTCGTCAAAATTACATAAATGAATGAGATTGGATGAAGGAATGAACATGCTTTTTTGAATAAAATACACACGATGTCGACCTCGATGAAAAAGCAGACTGAAAGATTACTTCACAATTCCACTCAACTGAAGCTCTCATTCAATTCAATTATTTTGTATAGCCCAAAATCGCAAATTACAAATTTGCCTCGGAGGGCTTTACAGTCTGTACACATGCAACATCCTCCGTCCCAAGACCCTCACATCGGCACAGGAAAAACTCCCCAAAAAATGAAAAAAACCCTTCCAGGGAAAAAAGGGAAGAAACCTTAGGGAGAAGGTCAGAGGAGGGATCCATCTCCCGGGATGGACAGACTGCAATGGATGTCATGTGTACAGAATGACTCATTGTCTTCGCAACTTTTATTTCCTAACTCATCTGTGGTTGCAGTGACGCATTTTCAGTTGATCTGTGTTTTTAACTTCCTTCCGTCTAACAGAGTCTAACAGAGTCAAACAGAGTCGAACAGTCCTGCAGCCTGAGCCCTGTGATTGGCTGCATGCCGGAGGATGAGTGAGGAGAGTTAAACTCCCGATGCTGATTACACAGCTCTTGTAGCTCTAAATGAATGCGGCAAAGGCACGGACATACTGAGCACACCTTCCGCTGTGAATGTCTCGCTAGGATCCCCCTTGACAGGCCTGCTCTTTTGGCTCCACACACAAGGCTATTGATTGCCAATCGCGGCGGCGGTACACAGCCGGGAGGGTTCTGCCCTGACTCGTTTAGGTGAAACTGAGAGTCAGTTTGCACAAATGAAACCATGCCTTTCGAGCTACAGCCCCAATTGGCTTCCTCACAAAGACCACTCAACCTTCAGACATCAGCAGAGGTGTCAAAAGTACTCACATTCATTACTCAAGTCGAAGTACAGTTACTGGGGTTAAAAATACTTTTGTAGAAGTAGAAGCATCAACTCAAGCGTTTTACTTGAGTAAAAGTGTAAAGGTACTGGTTTCAAAACTACGTAAAGTATAAAAGTGAAAGTAATGTCAGGGGAAAAAAAACATCCAATAAGGACAAACAGAACATGTCAGTCTGTTACAATATGATGGGAAAGTGCAGATCATGTGACCTGCCGTTCGGATGACAGAAACATGGCGACATTCAGAGAGGCGACCAAATGTAAAAACCAGAACCCATTTTCCAGAGACGGCTAAACGACACGAGTCAGAGGAGGCACACACACGTCGTTCCCGTTGAGACTGCGGTGTCTCTCCGTGGTGTACTGGGAGGGGGAGCAATTAGAATACGGGTAGATGAAATACAGCGTTCTGATTGGTTGAGAGTGAGTCACGGGAGAGGGACGGAGGGGATTACATTTATTTTAGGCCGTTTTTATTGCTTTAGGTTGATGTTGTCGGATGAGATTGACATATCTAGCATGAGCTGATGTAGGTTTTCTAACTGAAATATGAAGGTCACAAAAAGCTGCACAGCGAGGAAATATCAATGTGGAGTCTAATCAGCGGAGGATGGGCCTGGTCCGTTTATTATTTCAGCCTGACACTCTTATTTCCTTATTTGTCAGCTCAGATGGAGAGGCAGGCACGAAGGGGACAAAGACATATTCGTTTCACTCCAAGTCAGTGTCACTTTTACACCTCAACTTGAAAGGCAAGTCATTATCACAATGAACACATGTGCGCATGCACGTATGCGCGCACATCAGGTCACGTCACATCCTTATCAGTCTGCCCCTCTGTGGCTTTTGCAAATATTTGTAACCGACGGAGGGTGATAGTTCAAACATTAGCGCCACCGTGGCCATGAGCTCAGATAGCAGTGTGTGACCTTTTGGGCATGGTGATGGGCAGAGCGATCACCTGATCTTAGAAAGGTTCCTCCGAATTTCCCAGTAGGAAAAAAAGTCATTATAATGTTTATACATAATTTGAACTATTCCATTGCAGTCCTTAGCAAAGAATAGATGGTCAAATAAAATTGAAAAAAGAAGGGAAAAATAAAAATGTCACCTGTACAAATAGATTGTGTTCCATAGAAGCCGCCTCCATCATCAGAGCTGAGACAGATGTGAGAGAGAACCGTCAGCCACTTGTTGATCGCGCTTCACTATAACGCCGCGCACAGCATACGTCATCGCCACCCTTCAAATCAATACCGATGCATGACGGGTCGCTGCTTCGGGAGCTGCTCGCAGACGCACGTGAGTTCATTTTGGAGAGAGGCGCGCATCCGCAGGCGGTGGAGCCGCTCCGTACCAGAGGCGCAAAGGACCTGCGCGTTTTCTCTTTCCCGCAATCTGCATCTGAACGCCGCACCAACACACGGTAGGCGAGCTTGTTATGAAAAATATCCAATGCCGAACGCGAAAAGTACGCATCAAGACTGGTTTTAGCTGAGCTAGAGGTCATTGCAGCACATATTTGACTTGAGAAATATGGTAATAGTGCAAATAAACGCATTTGTATTTCAGTTCAAAATGCTCCAACAGAGACTTTTCAGTGCATCGCATCGCATCGCCTGGATGGTTCAAATAAGTTGTTAAACTGGCTCTGATATCTATATTTATCTTATTTGATAACCAAATGATAAAGTTGTTGATTTTATTTTTTTCCTCCTTAGATTCATTATGCTGTATAATTTTATTGTTATTGTGCGATGCTGCCGAATGTGATTCCAGACCTCAACGAGCGTGACGTATTTATTAAAAATGTAATATCATAAGAGACAAGTAGTTTTTTTAACGAAATACCCACAAAAAAACTGCCTGTGTGATCCTAAGTCGCTTTACAAACAAGAAACACAATGGTTTTATTATCTTCATGGAATTGTAGTATAATTGAGACATTACTTTATTGTACCGTTAAGATCAAGAATTTACATTTTCTGCCAGCTAAATTGTGAAAGGCCCATTTTGGGTGAATTGTGTTGTTTTTTTGTCAATTCTAAGTCTCAATGAAATTCAAATGCAAAATGTTTAAACACCAGTATTCTATTTTAATATATGTCTCGTACATGTTCCTAGCTGAGCTTAATTGAGTCAATGTAAATTATAGGCCGCCTGTGCTCTGCACATACACACTGCACATAAGCTGCACAGAGTGCATGGATAACAGCACGTCTGAGTCACGAAGCAGAATTTGCTTTGATATTCATTCATTTTCTGTTAAGATTTGAAAAATGTTGATTAAATAACTAAGCGCCTGACAGTAACAGACGACGTCTATGGCGAAACAAAACAAAAGTCTTGGAACTCATCATTTAGTGAGTATGTGTGATTTTCCCTTTGCAGCTAAGTGGGAAGAATAATTGTGTCATAACAAAGACGAGAATTATCAACTGCCACTAGACTTTGTTCACAGAACTGTAGTTCTGATCAGCATTCAAAAGAGATGCTTCCAAAGGTATGAATATGGCAATATGATTGCCATATTATGATGTTCATCCGCCAGTCAGTTCGTCCTTGGCTCGGCAGGGATTTTTCCCCTGCCTGTGGTTGAAGACCTGCACTGTCTTTCATCATTATTCATGATTTCACCCCCTCCAAGGTTAACATTGCCCCCCCCCCCCCCCGTTTGGGATGGAAGGCACAGGCAGCGGCTGGGCGGCGGAGCTCACTCCCCCGTGCGTGACGCAGGAGGCGAGCGGCAACGCCAGCGGTCGGGTCTTCGAGGTGGCGCTGCAGAACGGCTCGGCCAAGCGCAGCCCCCAGTTCGTGGGTGTGGAGCTGTTGCAGTCCTTCAAGCTGCTCGTCATTCCCTGCTACGCCCTGGTGGCCCTGGTGGGCGTCCTGGGCAACTACCTGCTCCTCTACGTCATATGCCGCACGCGCAAGATGCACAACGTCACCAACTTCTTCATCGGCAACCTGGCCTTCTCCGACATGCTGATGTGCGCCACGTGCGTCCCCTTCACACTGGCGTACGCCTTCAACCCACGCGGCTGGGTGTTCGGCCGGTACATGTGCTACCTGGTGTACCTCATCCAGCCCGTGACGGTCTACGTGTCGGTCTTCACTCTCACCGCCATCGGCGTGGACAGGTGAGCGCTGCGGAAATGATTCCCACCCCGACCTTTCATTTGAATGCAGCACAGGGCTTTTTTCTGAATAAATGCACAGGCATTTATTCATATCCATCTGGTTGTGTAAATGAAAAGATAATAGGTTGCACAATTACTCAACACGAGTGTCGTTAACTCGCACAAAATTGCAGTAGAGGATTGAATTAATCGAAAAGCAGCCTGAATGCGGTGGAATTGTTTGCCAGCACTGATTTTTACATAGTTTACATAGATAAGAGTTTGTAGGATTACATTAGTCTATTCACATCTTTTATAGTTTCTAATTAAAGTAAGAACAAGAAGCTCTGTGAAAAGGCAGCTCACACTAGGTTAGTGTGACAGCTCCACAACAATATTGTGTAAAAACCTTATTGATTTTTTCCATCTGTAAATCTTCCTGGCTGGAGGATGAAACATGATGTATCTGACTATTTTCTATTGGTCAAGGCTAAACTTAGTTCTCTTCACACAAAGCTGTGCGCCAGAACCCCCGAACCCTGTTTTGTCTGCTCACCATGGATACAAGGCAAGAGCTGAATTGGATTAGACATTTAGACATTTTGTTCATGTTGCTGATGATAATTGCTGAAGCTGATGCTCAACAAACACAGAAAATAACTTTTTTGTAAAGCGCTGACTTGTGAATGGTGTTCTTTTTTTTAACTTATCCCAACAGCTTAATAAGGACCATCTTATCCAACAAACAAAAGCAGACCAATCTTTTGTCCGCGTCTCTCCACAGGTACTACGCCACAGTTCATCCCCTGAAAAAGCGCATCTCTGTGTTGGCGTGCACCTACCTGCTGTCCGGGATCTGGCTGCTGTCCTGCGGCCTGGTGGCTCCGGCCGTGGCTCACACTTACCACGTGGAGTTCAAGAACGAGGGCTTCACCATCTGCGAGGAGTTCTGGATGGGCCAGGAGAGGGAGCGGCTGGCCTACGCGTACAGCACCCTCTTCATCACCTACGTGCTGCCCCTGTCGGCGCTGTGCATCTCGTACCTGTGCATCTCCGTCAAGCTGCGCAACTGCGTCGTGCCGGGCCACCACACCGAGAGCCAGGCGGAGGCCCAGCGCACGCGCAAGCGCAAGACCTTCCGCCTGGTGAGCCTGGTGGTGGCGGCGTTCGGCGTCTGCTGGATGCCGATCAGCGTGTTCAACGTGCTGCGCGACATCGACATCGGCCTGATCGACAAGCGGTACTTTCTGCTCATTCAGCTGCTGTGTCACCTGTGCGCGATGAGCTCCTCGTGCTGCAACCCTTTCCTCTACGCCTGGCTGCACGACCGCTTCCGCGCGCAGCTGCGCAAGATGTTCACGTGCCGCCGTCGGATCGGCATCTCGGCCAATAACTGCGCCACCGCCAGCGTGGTTCTGTGAAGTGCGTTTGTTCTCGGCGGAACGCTTGGTCAAACCGATACCCCTGAGAGTAGCTCGTCCAACTCAGCACAGCCCTCCTGTAATGATGGGTTACATCATTCTCCTGTAATGATGGGAGGCTCTTGATGGACAGTTGTTAAAACCTTGCAACTGCATTACCCACAATGCAGCTCAAGCCCAATCAGTTCGGAGTTCCTGGCGTGTAACGGCTACTTCAGGCTTGCCTCCAGCAGAGATTAACAGCAGGCTGCAGAGGTCTGCGAGCTTACTTCTCTCTGTATCCTCACTTGATTGTCAAAGTTGCAGTTGTCAGTGGCAACCAGGGTTGCTTCAAGTCAATACATGGGAGATTGCATGCAGCTTCCTCTGGAGCCACAACAGGCTTTGCGCAACCTTTTGAAAAGACCAATGACGATGCGTTGATGTGTACGCTTGGTGTTCTCCTGTAAGCAGAAACTGTCAACTGACAGGCGTGTTTGTACTGTAAAATATATTGAGTAGCCTCTCTTTTGGGTGTTATTAGTACTTTCTTTTACAGCAGGCCACTTTCTTGGAAAAACATTTTTGCGTTTCTCCAGAACCCCTGTTGTTGTTGTCAATGATGAAAAGCAGCATGTTAATGCGTTTCTACACTTCTTATGGCCTGAGCAACTATTGTGTACAATAAATCATCAAATTGGGATTGTTGATCTTGATCGGAACCACATTATATACGAGGGCCACTAGTTTGTTTATGTAATATTTAATGGGACAATGCAGTTTTCGATGCAATATGTAGCTTGTTTGAGTGCTTCTAAAAATCACAATTATGTACATTCATATTTAAATAAAATAAATAGCAGATACAAAGCACATGGTGAAATAATTAGTGTCTTTATTTAAAATAAAATACATTTTGCAAAGTCACTTCATTCAGAACAGTAGTATTATTACGTAGTATTGCATCATTCAGTGCATTCTGTGAGCTCTCACTCCGGAAGAAGAGACTTAAGACAACAACTGTCCATCCATCAAATCAGACACACAACTCATGACAACGTTTGGAAGGCAAGGGTCTACATTCAAGAACAATATTGCTAGAATTGCGGCCAAAAAAAAGAAAATCATATAAGTGGCGTCTAGTTAAAATACAGTTAAAAGACAAGGCTGGTTGGTTATACGTGACTGATTAATGTTTCTTTGATTATTTGTTCATCTCTTGGTTTTCACTTAAGACACACAGTAATCAAAATCTCACATTATTAGAATAGTTTGATTGTGCACTTACTTGCATAATATTTTAAACAATGTGCATATTAATCACATAAGAGAAAGAAGGGGAAAAAAAAAAAAGAATCGCTATACCTGCTGTTGTGCATCTCATTTACGCACGATACATTGCAGCTGCGTGCTTATTTTTTTTATTGCTGGTTTTCTAAAATGTCACCACTTTGAAGAAAAATAGGCACAATATGTTTTTAAGGACTGGACAACCAGCTGACATTCAGTTGTGGCGAGTTTCTAAATGAAAGGTTAAAAAAACAAAACGTGCAAATCAAAAGGTTCAAAGACAAAAAGAAATAAGATTTCAGTGGTAAAAGTCAATGTGCCCTTATTATAAAACAAGCGTAATCTTGATTTTTGGATGCTTGTTTAAAGTTATGTACATTATCATTCATTGCACAAAGTTACTCCTGTAAGACCTGTTTAACAAGTCACCTAAGATCAGGTATGGTATACGTTAGTCAAAATGCTGAATAGATTTTCATGTGACAATTCTTTTTAAAGCCAATTCCAGTACCATAGAGTCAAAACAAATACATTCGTTTGAATATAAAAAAAATGTTTTACTTAGAGAGGCACTAACGTCGGTCCAATAGACTCAATTAGCTGGATCTGGTATCTGTGACAACGGGCCTGTTATTGGGTACCATGTATTCAGGAAAGCTATGTTTAAGTCAAGCCCAGTGTCACACATAAAAGAATAATCTCCGTCACAGAGAGGCAGCTGATTCATTTAACATTCGCAAACCCAAAGCCCAGGTATCGGTACTGAAAAAGTTGGATCCGTGCGTCCCAACTACTCGCTAAATGTTATTACGATTTCCCACATTCTCGAACAAATTTCCCCCTGAAACTAAGAAAGTGCACATGCTCCAACATCCTCATTGAAATCGCATCTCTCAGCACACAGTGACGAACGTAAAAAACACCCAACCGGCGGGCGTTACCTCACACCCGTTTGTTGAGGGATTGCAGGATGGCGGGCTGCTCGTCGATGACGCGTACCAGCAGGTTGTCGATGTACTCCTCCAGCTCGACGATCTTTGAGTCCTTCTTGGACAGGTCGGCTTGCTGCCTCACAACCAGTGTGATCAGCTCCTCCTGCGTCAGCTGGGTGAAGGGGCCGCTGTCCACAGGGTTCGCCGCCTGAAGCCGAGTAAGGAGAAGCAAAAGTCAACGCGAGCATTGAAAAAGATAAAACTATTGATCGGTTTGATACATTTTGGTGATGACAAATACATCTTCAAACATTCCTTGACAATCGATAAAACATAAGACTCCTAATTCGATCGGTCGGTCTGTACCTGAACGTTCTTGGGTGTGGCCCACACGGATCTTTGTCTCTTTCACAGCGGCGGTGCCGTTTGGATGCTGGCTCTCTGAGCTCATGGGCTTCACAGGATGAGGCCTGTAAATAAAAGCACATCGATTACCGCAATGCCCTCAACAGGATCACTGCAAGTAGGTACCAAAGTATGCAAGGCAATCTCATCTTCCACATCCTCCCAGTCGGATCAGAGTGCAAGGTTCACATTGAAAGTCAAAATGTAGACCGTAAACCAAAAGCTCCAGGCTCCAGGGCAAATCTCAACACCGTATCTGCTTCCCCAATCAGCCGCAGGAGGCCATTTGCAACGTCTATATAAATACTCAACAAATGCATTTTTTGGCAAATTTGCCCTTTTCGTCTCACCTGCGTTGAGTTAAGGCTAGCCCGCCTCCATTGCTACTCTGAGCAGTGACTGGCTGAACATCCGAGGGCGAGACCCATGCCCGCAAAGGCTCCTTTCCCCCGGACCAACCCTCCGAAGGAGATGCTGGCTCCACATCCTCCATGACCACATTGAGGGGTTCCGAGGAAATCGGCGGGGAGCTAAAGGGTTCGGCTCCAAATGGATCTTTGCTTCCATTAAAGTCATTTTGTGTTCTCACATCCGCTGAGGGCGCCGCTGCCACGGCCCTGTTCCTGGCGCCTCTCGCGGAGACGACCTCGGTGGCTGCGGTCACGGGCGTTTCCGCTTTGTATACGGGCTCTTTCCGAGACGTCTTGCCATCAAAGTGAGTTGTGGGAGGAAGACTTGGTTTTTGTCTCTGTGAATTCCCCCTTTGGAAAACTGGACTGACCGGATCTGAAAATGAATCGGCCCGTTTGTCGTGACTAAAAATGCCATCGCGGCTGTCTGGATTCATTAGCCAATCTTTTTGTACCGTGCCAGTAGAAAAGGGATCTTCCTCCTGGTCGGTCTTCGGCTGTGACCACGGGTCTTTGGAGAGAAGCTCAGCACTGGGGAACGGGTCAGACTCCGCCACGTCCCTCGCACCTGAACCATAGTGCATATACTTGTCGGAGACGGCCGGCGCCACAGACGAGTCTTCTGGCTGCGCCGCCTCTTTGCCACTTGCCCTCTGCCTGGGTTTGGCCGCGGGAGCCACTTTGTCCCCGCTGACTTTGACTTTGCTTTCATCCTCCGGGCTCCTTGTTTCCGAGTCCAATTGGCTGGCTGATCTGGGTGAAGGAAGCAACGCCCTCCTCGGTCCATCCCTGGATATCGGTGGGAGACTCTCTCTGCTGGCGCTCACGGGTCCCGAGGCTGCTGGCTGATTGGGCCTCGTGAGAGTTTGATCGGGAGTATTCTGGCCGTGTGTTTGAATGGGATCTGCCACCGGCCGAGCGCCCGGGGGCGCGACTAATTTAGGGGGGGTTGGGGCTGCGGCTTTTTGGGATGATACGGGTTTGGTCGGCTGAGATTGTGTTTGATAGTGCATCGTGGCAGGACTCTCCTGCGGGAGTGGAACCGCAACAACGGTTTCATCCTCGTCCGGGCCGTCCACGCTCATCTCCGAAAAGTCCCTGTGCTTCTGATTGACTTCAGCAATTATATGGTCCCATCTGGTGTGCCCTTGCACTCCGTGTCTCTTTTGCGGAAATAGGGTGTTATAATCAGGAAGTGGCAGAGACATATTCTTGCCTGGCTGTGGTTCGTCTCGCTCTACATATGAAGGGTTCTCGATCTCTCCAACAAAAGCGGTCTTTCTGTCATTTCGGCCCCCATGGTCGCGGTACAAAGGTGGCACAGGGGCTTTTCTTTTCTTATCCGCCATCTCTGAAGACTGTTCAAATCCTGTAGACAAGTCCTCTACGCTGCCGCGAGGAGAAGCGGACGGGCTTTGTTCGATGCCTTTCGGAGCCAAGTACGAGTGGAGACTGGAGAAAGTGTCGGGGGATTGAGACGGGACACTAGAGAGGGTGGATTCAGAGGTGGCTGGGGAAGGACACGGCTGACTGGGGGTTTGGCAGTCAGCAGGTTCGGACTCCAGAGATGGAGTATATCTGCCAAGGAGTGAAGACAAGGCCTACAGGTCAGTGTGACCACCACAATGAACCCCAGCAATGCACAACCCATCACCAAATTGACTAGCATCTCCCATGGCAACAAAAAAGATTAAATTCCCAAGTGAAGCCGCACATATTTTAGCCCTTTGACAGATACGGTCTCAAGTAGTTTCCTAAAAGTTGCACAACTGATAGGAATGATAAGTCACGTTTCCTTAAATCCAGTTTTGAATTTGCGACACATATTTACTGTAAAAACATGAGAAAACAACTATAATAACTAGAAGATAATTATTATACTACTTAATCCAACATGTGCCTGGATAACTCCCATCTAGCAAACTTTTTGAAAACAAGGATAACCGTTACAATGGCAATAATCAATGACAAGACAGGCCCCTTACCATTCTGACTCAAGAATAACCGATCCAGCGCACAAAAACACTAGGGAGAAAAACGGATTTGCGATCACTCTAGACGTCTTTAAGCCTGCGAGGTTGACTCCTTGTGAGCCGTTGGAAGGCTACAACCCGTTCCACCAACACCGTACAAGCGCAAGCCACACCCAGTCTCATCTGCACAGAGACAAAACTGGTCAAACTGGTCCGTCCACCGTTGGCCTGAATTCGGAGTTTAGGTCATTGAAGACAAGTCACAAGGTAGAGAAAAGCTTGTTCCAGCGTGGACCAAATCTGAAGAGTTTTGGCTTTCCTCAATTACTAATAGTAATTGGCGTGTGCTTCTTGAGCGGGGTTGAAAATAGACAAAAAAAAATGTTTCATAGTATTGATCTGTATCTTGGCATTTTTTGGTGATTGTGACAGAACAAATAAAACATTGTTGCATCTTTCACCAAGCAGTTCACTCTTATACCAACAACTTTACTATTGGTTTTAAACTGATTTTTCTGCGGATTCAGTTAAGTTACAGAAAACTTAAAAATATCCTCCAAATACATATTGTTGACCCCCCTCCCTGTCTGCTTCTCTCTGAAATGCAGTCAGGGAGAGCAGATCAATACCAGGCTAGCAGAGAGCGAGGCGGGTTTGCGGCAGTGGGCGGGGCCTGGCGATTGGTAATTTCTATAAAATGCAGTTACCAACTAAAGGACTAACAGCACCTGCAGTTGCACTTGCAGTCCGGGCGATGGCGTTATCCAAACTCCCAAACATAATGTCCTTATGGGACAACGACAGCCGCCCCCAGCGTCACAGCAGCGACATTACAGTCCACTTCATCACATAACGTCAGTGTAGAGTAACTGGAGGAGACCTACCTGGGTTTGACGGCAGACACTTTGGCGGTGCGGTTGAGGAAGAGCGTGGCCGAGGGGGTTTGTGGGTGGCCGCTGGATTTCTGATGATCAGCTGGTTTTGCACTGTCACTGCCAATATCAATGTCCTCAAACGGGGTGCTGACCGGTTTGTCAGGATCTCCCGGCTTGATGTTATTAGTTGCTGCGGGCGGCTCCTCCTTTTTCTCCTCCTTCTTTCGGATCATTCCAAACAGAGACGACAGCCTGTCACTCATGGAGGCCTCCTCCTGTCGTTTCACCTCCTCGAGCCTCCGCTGCTCTGCCGCCGCCGCCTCCTCCTCCTCCCTCTGTTTCTTTCTCTTTGACTCATCTTCAAGGAGGCGCCTCTTCCTCTCCTGTTCCACCTGTTGTCTGCGCTCCTCTTCTTCCTGCAGCCTCTTGGCCTCTGCAGCCTCTCGCCTTTTCTCCTCCTCCTGCTGCTGCTGCTGCCGCTGCCGCTGCTCCTCTTGGTGGCGCTGTTGCTCCAGCACTGCCCCATCTGTAGACCCGCGATCTGCAGAGACTTCTGTGAAGTGCTTGCGGACGTCCTCCGCGGATCCTTTGCCCGAGCTGTTCAGACTGAGCGTCGATCCACTGTGGGGATCCGTCTCCTCGGCGTAGACGTGGCTCCCGTTGACGCACCGGTTGTTCTGGTCAGCGTTGCTCTGCTTGGAGCGACCCAAGAGGGAGAAACCGCCGACGGACAGCTTGCTGTCAGAGCTGCCCGTTCGCTTGTGCCCGAGGAATTTGAATTTCTTTTTAACTGTGGGAAAGGGGAAGAGAAGGAAGCGCGATTTCATTGTTGAAATGTAAAAACGTTATTGTTCAACTTTCACCGCGCCGCAGATGTTAAGAAACAACGGCCACAGCTGCTACAGAACACACAGAGCACAGAAGGGTTACCATCGGGAGAGTCCACGTTGAGGCCAGACGAGCGGCTGCCGCTGAGGGACGAGTTCTTCTCCGGAAGGGTCCCCAGCGTGGACATGGACTGCGAGACGTTGCGCTGCAAGTTTGACTTGGAACCAAAGAGGGTCTTGAGCTTGGATTTCTTTTTCACCCCCCCGGACTGATTGAGCGACTGCGTGTCGGCCTCCCCGTCGCTGTCCGTCAGCACCGTGCTGGAGGGAACGATGGCTGAAGCGGAGTCAGAGAAGCCGTCCTTTTTCTTCCCACGAACTTTGTCCTTCAGCTTGGAGATGCGGGAGCGCGGCTTGTCCTGCATGGAAAGATCCAACATGCTGGCTGACATGTTGTTTCTCATGAATTGGATGTCAAGCAGCACCTCGCCCCGCTCCTTGTCCTGTTTTCCACTCTTGTCCACCAGCTGGAACCAACTGCGAATGACAGCAAGAAATAAACACACCATTAGTGCCATTACACTCTGCCACTTTATGCTTGTGCAAATAAAGCCTCACCCTAATGCTAAATGTACTAATAGTGTAGCAGAGGTCCACATTATACTAAGCCATTTAACTGTGTCGCTTACAGTATTGACAGTTGGTAACAAACATCTGTACAGACAAGTTCACTTTTTTTTCGGTATTTACGTCATTTGCAACAGGTGCAACTATCTGATTTACATCTTCAATGCAAATGTTATTTCAGATTGTTTTACCAGTTTGTGTTTGTGTGTGTGTGGGTGGGGGGGGAGTTACTGATGTGAAGCTGCACCTCCCTGCAGCTCTGCTCCTACTGAAAATTAATTCATCCACCTTTGTTTGGTCGTGTGTGAAGAAAAAAAAAAAGTTGTAAAAATGTACTCAGTACTGAGAAATGAATGTTAAAACCTGTGAAAAAAAAAACACCTTTATGTCACTGTGTGCTTTCAGCTTTGATTATTTGGAAGAATATGATGCGGGCTCGTCTCAAAATGCGAGGCCGAGTGAAGACAACCGTCGCTGAATTCAAGTAGAAAACATGCGTTCGCATTGACCAGACATATCTGAATCTCACGAGGAGTTTGCCCGCCTGCAGCGTTCATTCTAGTGTCGTCCAGAGCGAATCTTCACACAGCCAACGAGCATGCGAGGGAATCAGCATTCCTCAAACGCTTACAGACACGCAGGGAGGTGCTGTGCGCTGCGAGATCCATCATTGAAAGTCACACCGAGCCTAGTTCAAACATTCATCACTTCCCGCCCTAAAGCGAGCACGCCAAGTCAAACAATCGCTAACTAGACCTCGCCAGAAGGTCGGGCTCACACTTTCACACGCCGAACAAGAGGCTATTCTTGTCTCGACGACTTCTATTACAGGAGTGATTGGCACATAGCTGGAGACAATGCTTTATTACAGCTAATGACAGGACAGAAAGACATAGCTGTACACGACACCCTTTCTCAGCAGTCCTGCTAGACGGGTTCCTCGGTTAATTGTCTCGGGCACTTCTCTTTTCACGCTTAATTATTAACAGGGGAGAGCGTATGAGTCATACGAGTGGAGTCAGCCTATGAAAATAAAGAAGTGGCGATATAGTAAAGTATTGATTACCCCCAAAATATCAGTTTAATGCTCACTGACACCTCACACTGACAGGGAATTGCATTTCTAAAAAAAAGGTTTTCAATGTATTGAAAGATTAAATCTTACAAATAATTAGTAGATAAGGAAGGAAAACATATTTCACGTTGCATTGGCGGATACCTCTCTCTGAAGGGCATTCTCATGTTAAGTAGTTTAAAAAAAAATGGAATGGAGATATTTTAGTTTCGCTGCTCTGCTCTTTGTTTACAAAATAAATGACACGGCTCAAGTGTGATAAGAGAAAGAATAACTTGACCCTTTCTGTTGCTGTGCAATATGTAACTCTGTATCGAGACAGGAGACATAAACCTGTTAAAAGAGAACTAATGTGAAACTTCTTCAATAATGGATTAATTAAAATCAGGGTTTTTTTTAATCATAAACAATCATTGATAAAGATGAAAAGGCTCCAAACTGTTAGAATTGGTTGCTTTTTGCTAGGTAATTCAAATTTTAGAAGAAGAAATGATAGTGATCGAGTAAATAAGCCTTTGATTGATCAATATTATAATTAATAGTTAGCTACAGCCATAAAAAGCATATTTTAAATGGTGGTCAATGCACTCAAAGAACTTTTCTGATTATTTGTGACAAGCTTAAAATGTACAGCAGAGTACACTCCATCTTCTCGAATCCACTGTATCCTGTTAGGCGACGGGGAAAATCCCCCTCAGCAGGACAGCAAAGTCCTCGATGTCGCAGCCTTCATCAGCAGCATTGTAACGTGACACCGGGGAGAGACAGCACGCGATGCACCTCGGCCCTTAAAAGGAGACGGAGCCGAGCAGGGAGGCCGGAAGATGCTCGGGCTCAAGGAATGAACTTTTGCAGTTAAAAGTGGCTTATGCTCATTGAGCAAACACAGGGTAACATTTCAGATATGACGGTGCAGTAACCAAGGGAACGAGGTCACACCGGCGCCGCCGAGTGGGAACAAAACAATCTCAGGTTTCACTAAAAGCTTGCGTTTGGATCGAATCCTCTCCAGCTTTACGAATGCGCTCAGGTAAAAATGGGTGTGTGCATCCGAATTGAACACCAGTTCAATGTTTTACTCGGTTTTTCCTTTCACACCCATGCTACGTCAAGCCATACGTCATCGCTGGGTGTGAGCGAACCCATTAGAGCGTAAAGACGGTGAATAGCCCTCAGGAATGTGCAAGAATAACCGCAGCAATGTAACAAGTCGAATTCACACTAACCTATTAAATAAAAAGGCCATGGGGGCAAACTTTGGTGCTGATCACCATAATCTCCATTGGATGTGAGGTGTTTGTTTACCCACCTATTTCATCTGCGATTGCAGTTTACCTGTGCTCTAAATTGACTGACAGTCATACATTAAAAGTGAAATTAGACAAAATGTCTGTGGAACATTTTCGTCCTGTTAAGTCTCTCTCCCTGCAGGGCAAACAAACAAACAAGCAACTACGCTTGAAGCTGGATGTTGGGAAGCGACCAAAAACACTTTGTTCTCCTGAACTAGTGCAGACTTGCTGTGTGACGTTACGTCACAACCCCCGCGAGGGAGTCGTATAAACGGGTCATGCCGGCCACGTACGGCACTCGTGACTTACGCAGTCTTTTTGCGAGCGTTGTCGTCGTGCAGATCCAGCAGGTTGACCACGGCCTGGCCCAGGAACTTGTCGAGGCCCACCTGGGCCCGGTGCATCGCGATGACGTACAGCGTACACCGGTCCCCGTTGCCCGGATGGAAGAGCGGCAGGTCGAACGACGCCTCTTCTTTCCACACCGGGTCGACGCACTTCTCGGACACGGAGGTGGAGAACTTGTCTTTGGCCACCTGCATGATGGCGTACGCGTCGTTGGTGCCATTTTTCCCCTTGGCACGCAGGTTCCGAGCCTGGTGGACCGTTACCTGGACGCTGGTGGGGAACCACTGCGCGCTCGGGTCGGCGAGAGACATCGCCGGAACCCCGCGAAGCTCAACCAAAAGTGAATCCGAGCGGTTCTATTACTGAGTTTACTGCGCCGGGCTGCCGGGAAGCCTTTCGCCGCCCTCCCGTCTACCTTTCGCCGTCCTCTAGCAGCTGGAGGTTTAAGTGGCCGCGAGCTTCACTTCGGTCCAGGAAGCTCAGGTGGATGTCGTAACACGTAACGATATCCGTCCTCGTCGTAACGCGATATCCGAGACTCCGACAACAGTTGAGCTGACGCGAAGTTAACCAGCTCAGCGTTACCACCGACCCGCCAGGGCGTGGACGCGGTGTGACTAATTTCTTTGAGATGCTTTGTTCCAAACACTTTACTTGTTTTGCCTGCGCAACGTAAAACGCCTCACTTCCCTGATGTTGAGAGGTGCCGCCCATACTATTCATTGTGCTGCCTGATTGGCTAATATTTCCGTCCGTTTTTCAAGTTCGTCGCTTATTGGACGGTGACGGAGAAGGGCGTTGCTACGCGGCGCACTGTTAAAAAGTCAGCTGATCAGGAGTCAGTTTATTTTCGCTGAAGTTGTCAACGGATTTGAAAAGGCACCATTGACGCTGAATTGAGTTCAGTGGTACTAATTTAGCACTCAAAGGATAGAGAATGGCCTTAACTTACCAAATTAAACTTTTCAGCTCTTTATTTTGGAACAAAAATTGTATGTTGGTTGATTCTTCAACAATATTACTGCAATAACGCCAGATTTGGTCTTCTATGTACTCAAGAAGAGACATAAAAGGCAGACCTAGACTTAGTAGTAACACTGTAGTATCTCCATCTTCATCGGTCTCCCAAAATGATAAAGACCACAGCAAAACCGAGCAGTATTAATTTTGTTAGTTGAACGTCACTGCGGCTGAAGTTGAGGCAAAATATTGAAAATCAGATTTTTTTGTGTGTGATGTGAAAAAGTAGCCTACACTCCTCAAGACTCAATGTTTTAGTAGAATAACATTCAGTTATAGATGGAACACATATACACTAAAGCAAGTGTGCATAGATATGAGATAAATTACTCAAGATGTGTTGGTTACCTCGACACAACTACATCAAGATTTCTACTTAATCATCCACAGGAAAGGACTCTCTCAAAGTGATAAAAACATCCTGATTGACATTGATTAAAAGGTTTACACTGCACATAGAATACATGCTCAACAGACTTACCATATTAGCACAGTCACATTATTTCATACTTCCTCATAAAGAACAAAGGGAATGAACAGTGACGATGAGCTGCGTTGAGAAACACTATTTTCTGTCGATGTAATTTCCCGAATTGCAAAGGTATCAAACCGATAAGCAGAAGTAGACTGAGGCTCTTGTAATTCTACTCAAACGTGGAAGCACCATTGTCATTTACTTCAAAAAGTTTATGACCTGCATGTCGTTTTTTTATCAGGCCTCTGATGCTTAAAAATAATTTTGTGGAATCTTATTGAGACACTTTGAATATCAACACGTGTGAATAAATAATGGTGTGATGGATTACTGTTATGTTGGTATTAGTTGTACATATTTGTCATTTAAAAACATTCATTGAGATCAGACTTGCAAGGATAACACGTTTCTCTGCCACCCAGGAGGGGGCGCTCACTCTGCATTACAACAGAAAATGACTTCAGCTGCAGGGTGAAAATTGAATCAAGTAATCAGGATTTTTCTTTTTATTGCTACTTGATAAATTGAACTGTTTGAGTGCTGGGAGCTTAGCAAAAACAAAAGAAACGCCTTCAGCATATATTCAAAAGTGTCGAACATTTTTTTTAATTCACTGAGATTCTGTACAGCCACAGTCATGCAATTGCTCGACTATTGTTTATGCATACATATGTACACGTGCACCCGCACACACACACACACACACGCACACACACACACACACACACACACACACACACAACATTCACAACATTCAAAAGCATGTAGAGCCCCAAACAAACAATTACATGGAGCAAACAAAAAAGGTTGTCTGCAGATTAAATGCATATACTGTGGTGTACTTTGGAACTAGATGAGTTCTTCCATTTCATGCTATAGTTGATATGCATAGAAAAATCACAACTAATACAGTAAAGCTTTCATTAGATATCTAAAATCAACATCATATGCCAATTCCAGAGATATCTTTGTGATAATTTGTGAAATGATTCAAGAATGAGCCCCTTCTCTTTGAAAACGAGAGTAGAAAAAAACCTGCCTCATTGTCTAACCATTTCACAGCAAACTCTTGCAATGCTACAGAGGCAAAAAGTACCAGTTTAGCGTTCTGGATGCCTTAATGATTTTCTATCTTAAATTATATAATTATTATAATCAAGAGACCGTTAAAACACAACCCAATCATTTTAGTCCATTAAGGCCATGCATAGAAGTTCACATATAAGTATACGTTACACTGTGGTTTCACTTTTCCACAAACCACTCTTCATTCCAACGGAGGTCTGGGATTGGTCCGTGCCGCTCATGTCCTGTTCCAGCTCGAGCCCTGACTTTTTGAGGCTGCCATTTGGGGCAGGGGCAGCGGCGCCGGGCACCGTGGTGGTGGTGGTGGTGGCACTGTTCAAAGGGTAGGAGCAGCGCTTCGTGTCTCGCTCCAGCCTCAAATTGTCTCGACTGGCGCAGCGTCTCTGCGCGCCGTGCATGGCCGCTCTGCTGGCCGCAGAAGGCAGCAGCGGGAAAGGTTTGCGACTCCCGCTGCTTCCCCCGTCGCTCCCCTCTGAGGGGCTGGTCGGCGCGGACTGCCCGAGGCGCTTCCCGTTGGCTAGCGGGCTGGCCTGGTTCTCTGAAAGGCTGTGCTGTATGCTGCCATTCTCACTGGTGGCCTGTTTATGAGAACCGTGGTGCTCTAAACCGGTGGGTCCTAAAGCTCCCAGGCTGCCCCCACCACCACCAGTCCTTAGAGCTTTGAGGCGATAGTGACCTCTTCCCTCACTCCGATGGTGATACTGGCCGCTTCCTTGTTTAGTTCTGCTGATCACTTTCCTCCTGTGAGGATGCAACGGCGCCGCAGAGTTCAGGGTGGGCAGGACATTGTTTGTTGGCTTGGGGGCGTTGTCAGCACTGGTGCTGGTGTTGGTGTGGTTGCCGGCTGCGGGGCCACGTGAAGTGTTGTTCGGGCTTTCTTGCGCCGCCTGCAACAGGTTGGTGAGCTTGCAGGGCCCCGGACCCACGCTGCTGATTGCACTCGGCGTGGACGACGACCGAGCCGATGAGTTATGCGAGTCGGGCGGCGGGTGGCAGTTGATGAAAAGTTGCGATCCCTGCTCAGAGGCCTGCACGCCGCTCCCCGCCGTGCAGGTGTGCGTGTAAGCGGACATGGGACGGGAGCGGCGGTGGCCCGGGCAACACGCCATCCACGAGGCCCGCACGTCCAGACGGCGAAAGCAGTGGTGCGCGACCAGGAACACCCCCAGAACTGTGGCGGCGATTCCGTAGAGGCAGCTGAACAACACGCCGGTGTGTCCCGTCAGCCACATCGCCATGGCGCCGCAACACCACAGAACCACAAACAGGAAATGTGTCGCCACCAGCACCGAGAACTGTGTCTTAAGGGAGTACTGGTCCTCCGGCGCGGCGACGGGGTTCATTGGTCCCACCGCCGAGTCCGTGGAGAGGAGGCTGGTGCTTCCTGCCAGTGCAGGCTGGCGTTCGGTCACGGGAGTGGACAGGGTGGTTCCCGTGCATTCTTTGGCCACGCGGTGCCTCAGGCGAAACACAGTGCACAGGAAATAAATCCAGGTCACCAACAGCACCAGGCCGGCAGGGACAAAGAAAGACCCCAGACTGGGGCGCCATACCAGCCAGCAGCTGCAAGAGGCAGAAAGAGGAGTCAGGAAGGTCAGGGCAAAACAAGGACACGTCTGTGTGTTCCAACATATCATAGAGAATTATTCGCTTCGGCAGCACAAACAACACAAAGTCAAGGGCCAAATGGCTGAAGACAACAACAAAAAATAAAAAAGAGAAGCACTTACTAAAGGCTGTTGTCGCCGTAGTTGTTGACGTTGACAGCCGCGGTTATCCCACAAATGATAAGAGGAACTCCGCCGGCTATCAAATAGAACCTGTAATGATCAAGAACAGAGAACATATATCAAACACAAGTTCCAAGGTGAAGTTTGAGAAAGAAAGAGCAGTGATTGTTCGAGTGTCACAGGCTGCTATGTGACCTTTGGCTGCCACCATGTTTTTTAAGGTCTGCCTGTCTTTGTAACTTTCCTTCTCTGTTTTAATGTCTCCCCGATTATTTATAGTATGAACAGAGCCGTGTGATCCTTCACTTTTACAATGGGAAGATTGTTACAAAGGTCAGGATAGGCTCCAGAAGCCTGTGATTTATTGTAGCTTGATCCCATGTCACTGAGTGGGCAACAAAGGGCTAGCGGGAGGGTCGGCGAGGTCAGTGTATGATCGCAGCTTCAGGATCACAGGGGGAGGAGAAATAGAACGGGATATGTGGTAAGACTGTGCAGCCCCTTGAATCATACAGCTCGGATTTAAAACGACCCCTCTGCTTCGGTTATATTGGTTTCATACATTCCTGCCCTCCCCCACTCAGAGTTCATGCAGGCGTATAGCTTTTCTATAGACTTTAGTTGTTGGGCACAATGACCCACTTTGACGGTGCACACTGTGGGTGGCCATGAAAAAGCACACCCGCATCTGTCTAAAACATGAACCATATTGACAGCGAACAGCAATCTCACAGTACAGGAAGTGGGTGAAGGATGACTTATGACTCGCTCGCTGACCTGAGCATGGGTCGCTGAGTAGGTGGAGCCGGAGACTCTCCCTCCGGTAGCCGCGGTATTCTCCACACAGCTTCTTTGTAAAGGACCCTGGCACTGACTCCAATCCACAGCAGGGTCGACAGCGAGGAATAGTGCAGGGCGATGCCCACCTGTCGCATTTCACAGTCCGGTAAGACATCGAGCTGAAGACGCGCTTCAACAGACTAGTCGTATGTGTTGTACTAAAGAATACTGAAATGAATACTTACGGCTTGACAAACCACCGGGTAGCTGGTCAGGCTTATGCCTCCTGCGTAAACGGCTGTCGTCATGGCAATGTGAAAGCAGGTGTTCAGTAACGTGTGCCAGCTTTTTCTTGATAAGTGAATGGTGCTGTAAGGGCACAGAGCTAAATCATGAGGAAAAGAAGAAAAACAACAAATAGCAGCACATACACCACTTTCCTAAAACAAACCGTGATACCTGTGGTGCAGTATGTGTGTGATGATGACGGTGAAGAGGCAAAGGAGCAGCAATGCAGTGCAGGCGTAGACCACAGGGTGGAGCACTCTTCCAGAGATGGGCGTGGAGTTGGGAAAGTCAGGCACCTCCTGGAAAAAGAAAAAGCCCAATTAAGTCCAATGGAAGTGGTGGGCCTGGTGGATCCTGGATGAACGGTACATTGAGCACAAACGGCTGACGTACCTGCAGCACAGCGTAGTTGCCGAGCACAGAGCAGCGCATTGTGGACGTGCTGCTGTCACTGTGGACCAGCTGACAGCCCTCGTCGCTCCAGCCTCCTCGTTTCTCCAGAGCCGCGAGGCTCCACTGAGCCGCCACAGCATCAGTACCGGGGGACAAGTGACGCAGCGAGACCCAGATGGGCTCGGAGTGGTTCCACCTGCTGCAGCCGTCTGCCGCAGAAATAAAAACTAGAATGAAAGTCTACTCTGAACATCGGAGGCGTCTATTATAAATAGCCAATATTCGGTTCAATAATTTACGCTAGATAGTCTAGATAATGAAAAAAAGACGTCTTTTGAAATTTATTCAAGAAAAGAAAAAAAAACGTTCTCACCTAAGCCAACAAATATGACAGGAGTGTTGACGCTGCGTCGGCGAGAGTGTTCCCCAGTGTTGCTCGAGTTCCCGGAGAGAGGGAAAAAGCTGCCGGTCCTGAAGGCTACGACCTGCAGCTTACAGTCGGCTGGAGCATCAGGAGGAAACAGAGTAGCGGGGAGAGTCACAGAGGCCAGTGCTACGGAATTCTGAAAAAAAAAACAAAAAAAAAACCACATACATATTTTGTTATTCCTGCGGACATCCACCAGCGTATCTCGATAACGGAAACACTAACAGGTGTCCACGCTTTACCTTAAGTGGGAAATTGTTGAGGGAGGTGTTATGGGAACCGGTGCTGCAGCGAAAACGGAGCTGCTGCTCTTGAGCAGACTCTGACTTGTCCATTCCCAGGCTGCCAGTTAATTCCTCGCGACGCTGATAAGCGGTGCACGTTATGCCCGTGAAGTGGGCTGAGCGAATGAAGTGGGCCTCCATCACAATGTTTCTAGACACCTGCACGTATTAAACAGTACAAATAGAAAAGATTATTTTCATATAGAGCAATTTCCTCTTCAGTCATCCAGACTTTACAATATGACTTTAATGTTTTCCGGACAACCCATTGTTTTGCCGTGGCAACACCATGATAAATATATACATACGGTATTACTCTCAAACTACACTTTCATGTATTGTTACTAGGTATTTCCTCTTGTTCAACACACATTCAACAAGATTCTCTAGAGGCTCTACCGGCCTTAAACAAAAAGTAAAAAGTAAAAGTTTACAAAATGTAGTGCGATAGTCGCTACCATGGAGAAGTCCTGAGCATGGCCGTGTAGCTGAGGCCAGGCCATCGTCTCCAGGGAGTAGACTATGGAGCTGCACGCTCTCTTTTCTCTCTGCGCCAGAGCGAGGATCTGGTCGTCCACCTGCATCACGTTGCTTCCCATCTCGACTAACACCTCAGACAACTGGCACACACACACACACACACACACACACACACACACACATACATTTGAAGACCAAAAGGATAGCAAAGCAATGTAGACATACCTCTGTATAGCCGTTTTACGGAATGCAATGTTTCTCACCTCTCGCAGCTGCTTGACATATTCCATGAACTTCTCCATCATTTGTGCCACATACAGCACATCCACAGAGTCAGTGAAGCCTGCAGCCTCCAGGGTGTATGTGCGCACCTGATGAGCCAAGGTGAGTGCATTGGATGCATTGATGGGCCTCTGTAAAAGAAAGAGCAATGTTAGATACATGCCGTTTACGGAACAGGAGGCATTTAATGGTAAAAAAAAAAAAATAGTAAACTTAAGAACCCCTGACCAGGATGAAGGTGTGCAGGACACGGGTGATGCCGTTGGTGTAGTGACACTCCGAGTAGTCGGCCTCCTGCCAGTTTCCAGAGCGGTCACATTGTCTAGAGGCCTTTTTCTGTTCGATACCTCCTTCCAAAGACAGGGACGGGTAACGCAGCTGCAGGCAGTACTGATGTGAGGTGATGCCCGCCAGAGTTCTGGGCCACCTGAGGATTAAAACCGCCACAGAGTAAGACCGCTGGATCTCCGCGCCTGTACTAATAATACGTTTAAATGTGACGGACCTGAATTCCCCACGGTTGTTGACAACTTTATCCTCTGGACAGAAGGAGGCACTGTTCTCCAGCACCAATATTTCAACACTGCGAGACGTATTTCCCCGCCCAGTAGAAACCACACACTCCCACTCTCCCTTGGCCTCCACATGTACGTTGAACAGAATAAGCTCACTGGATGTGGAGGATAGAGACAGCTCATTATAACACATCACCGCCACGTGCACCACTGTGTGTCTGAACTCGTAAAACATTCATCATTTTAGTTTATCAGGTCTTTCAAATTGTCTTAGCCCGAGAATTAAAAGGTCATTGACGGCTGAATAGAAACAGCACGCGGGATGAAATAGAGCAGCCTGATCGCTTGAGTCACTCAAGTTCCGTTACCTGGTGATGAAGGTGCAGTCGTGCAGCACACTGTTCTCCAGCTGGACGGACATCTCTGGGTCAGAGGTCACCAGATGGCCATTGTGACGCCAGTGCAAGGTGGTGATCTTGTCCACCAAAGCGGCGGTGCAGTGGAAGGGCAGCCGGTCGCCTTTGAAGACCACCTGACGCTGGGACGGCAGCAGCGACAGGGTGTGCAGCTCCAGGGGGCCGTCTGAGCAACACGGATACAACCGTCACAAGTTGTTCCACATGATTTATTCTGCTTCTCTCGTTGCTCAAACACAGCTGAATGTTTTCCACAGTAGCCGTTGCGAGTCTGCTGCTCTGGGACCGATTGGATGCAGGCTGCACAAATTCTACAATTCAACCCTGAGGATTAGTTCCCCGATGCGTCTCTGTTATGTTGGCCGGGAATTCATCTCTTCCATGAATACAATTTGCTGCAGTAATCGTTAGAAATACTGAGACGATCTTGTGCGCTGATACGAGTGTAATTTCATTGTCCACAAGCCAAGGCTCTCTGAAACCAAGCGGTGAACCGCCGGGATTCATTCTCCACGTTGTAGCCATGAACTCACCGCAGCTCAGCTGGCTTTCACTTAGTCCGCGCAGGGGCTTCCCCCTCAGGTGCCTGGGGTAGGCACACAGGGTTTCGTCCCCCAGACGGGCTGAACTGCTGCGAAAGAATCCCGGGACCCAACGCAACCCGCAGTCACATGACAGGTAGTCTGAGTTGAAGTTCCTGCAGAGAGAAATGAGGGTGATATAGCGTTGTTATTAAACCCCCAAGGGCTCAGATAAAGTGTTATTACTTCATTATAGGATTCAATACCTGTGCTCGACAAAATAAGTCCTTAAAGGCTGGTTGCACATTCGTCAAGTGAGAACAAAAGCTGAATCACAGCATTAAATCCCAAAGCAAAAAAAACACATGAATTTATTGTGAGAGAAACACAAACTGTTGGATCTCTTAATGTGTGTCAACAAACCAGTAACATTTAACTTCTACTGTGTCTGTGTGCTTTTGTGGACAGGGTCCATTAAGAATAAGACCGAAGCGTGTCAAATAAATCAGCATTTCCAAATCTTCTGTTATTCTTCAGACTTGAAGTCATTGTGAAAACAAACGCTGTGTGAAATAAGTTTAAAGTCTAAAATAAACTTTTTATTTTTGTCAAGAATATGTATGAGTTTGTTGTGGTTATAGTGCGGCGACGGTCTTATACTCACACAAGCTTGAGCAGCGGCAGCTCCTGAAACACTCCTGGGTCCATGGTCGATATGATGTTACCAGAGAGGTTCCTGGCAGCACAAAACAATTGAAATGAACTCCGCAGCTTTTACAAACATGACATATTTCCATGGGGTTCTGTCTCTTACAGTTTGGTGAGATTTGTTAACCCCTGGAACATGTCGGCAGTCAGACAGCCGATGCGGTTGTTGGACAGATCGCTTGAAGAGAGAGAAGACAAAGGAATGTGTCAGTTATTTGGGAATCAGGACTCGTCACAGTCACAGATTGTGATATCTCGACTCTTTCAATGCCCGTGTTGTTTTAATGATATCCGATCAAACGCTATATATCTGACTGGGAAGGTGAAACGCCGCAGGGCTTCTTTTTTAAATACAACAAACAAGCCATTTTCCACAGCTAGAACGTTAACACAATTAAACATAAGCGTGCACACTTTCTCTTATCCCTACTCCACGGGACGCGGCGGAGGTTTATCGCTGAAGGGGTAAAAGCAGGGCCCCCGTCCTGTCGTCCGCCTCCGAGTGTGATGTATAGCCACAGCCAGAGAGGGATCTGCTCTGCTGCACCTCTGACACTACCCAGTCGAGAGCCGTCCCGGAGCATGTGTTTATCTCCCCCTGTTTGTTTTGAAAAGCCCCAGACCTCGCAGGGAAAACACAAGTAGGGGGAGGAGGGACGGGGGAGTCACGCGGTGCAGCGCAGGCGACCGGCTTCGACCCGGGCCACAAGCCGACATCTGCAAAAGACGCAGGGATCGAGCGGCCGTCCCGTCACTGCCAATGGCGCGTGAGGAGAAGGTTTCCAGCGCGGTGGACGCAAGAGAGACGACATCGTCGTCGGGCCCCCCGCGAGGGTCGGCGGAGACGCTGAGTGAAGGAAGCCCTTATTCACACTAACAACAGGAGCTCAATACAACACCATCATGATGCCGTCTGCCATGAGCTGCCAACACAGTGTCTGCTTAAGATGTGAAGGGACATGTGGGCCTGTCACTGTCAATCATCACTATGAATGATGAGTGTGTGATGAAACTTTTTTTTTTTTTTAATGAATGAATTTGAAAGCCGCACTGAAACAGCATCATGTGAATGTCTACTTACAGTTTCCGAAGCTCAGAAAGACCCTGGAAGGCTCCAGGCACAATGGTGCTGATTAGGTTGTGCTTGAGGTCTCTGAGGAGAAAGAAAATATTAAGACTTGATGAGAAAATGCATGTAGGGATGATGATATGTCTAAATAAATAGTTGTACATTTGGAAAAATAGTGGGTTGGCTTCCTCTTCCTACCAGCACATTGAAAGCTCAATGATTAACATGTCTTATTTAGGTTATTTCATCCATGCAAAACCCAAAACAGAATAACAGCTATTTTGAGATGCGGCGAGTTTCCCCCGAGTTCAGCCTTACGGCGAAGCTAAGCTCACTTACTGCTGGCTGTAGCTCAAAGGTTAACAGAGAGAGTGGTATCTATCATCTCATCCAACTTCCGTCATTCGCGTCGAGTTGCAAAATGTTGGAATATTCTTTTCACACTTTCAGGACAAGGCGCCTTCAAGTTTAACTGGACTGGAGACACATTCCTGAAACACGGCTCCTCCAGTGGGACACAGCTGGGTGTTTCTGCACACGGATAGGAAATCTTATCCCGTCCGCCACCTGGGCTCGAGGCCAGCAAGATGCAGGTACTCGACAAAATAAGACACTCGCCTGTTGTTTGACAGCAATGTTTCTGTGACATTGGTCATTCAAAACGATGCATACTAATATATATATATTGATTCCTTCAATGCTTTGTGCTGCATTTCCCTCCCCCCTTTCGCATTCAGCACCCCCCACCCTTGTGTTGGACTATTTGGTCGTTTTTTCCTTATTGGCCAGTAAGGAACAGCGAGGTTAAAACAGACCAGGAGACGGGACATGGCCTCTGTTGGTTGGAATGCAATCCATGTTCCTACAGTATAAAAAAAGATCCTGGACCAATCACGGATGAGGATTTCCTTCCAAGGAGCTCTAAAAACATTAACGCCAAGACTGAGTTTTTGTCTAATTCACTTTAACCCAAGAAGCCGCTGCGGAAGGGAAGACCTCCGGGGGATTTTCTGCTCCTTTTTCCCACCGAAAGAATCAGCCACTGTTGCTCTCAACCGCGCTGCCTCACGCCATGCAGGACCTCAGGCATCTTGTAACCATTGAGCTGTCCGCTTTCCATGAGATGAGCTGTTTGGATCACAGGGCAGGAAAATTAATTCATAAAATGGCTTCCAGTGAAGAATTACTCCCTGCTGCATGGAAGCCAGAGACGAGGGGCTTTGCCGTTGGTCGCACACCCGCTGAACCATCGCTTTACGTATCGATAATAGCCGGGAGACGACTTATGAAGTTTGAGTAAACGCTACCAGTTCTGTTGCGAGTTGCCCCGGGCAACTGAGATCAGCTCTTTGAGCGCATGCCAGCGTGTCACTTTGCAGCAAATTCACAGTATTCGAAACGGTAGGGACATTTCAGCTTAGAACTATATTCTTTTCATTAATCAAATGTGTGTGTGTGTGTGTGTGTGTGTGTCTGAAAGACAGCAATACTCCTCTCCAATGTGTGTGTGGCCATGTCACACTCTATGCAGCAGTATTTGTGTGGCTGTGCGTCCCACTCTGAGTTTCTTCATCTCAGTAGCAGTGTAGGATTTGTTGACCAGAGAACAATCCTGCAGTTTGTAGTCGTCTGCGTGTCGAGGGGCTCATTAGTGCAGCGATGAGAGACGAGGCGCCGCCCACCATTTCCTCCCCCCCCCCCCCGTCCTTTTCACACCCTACACACCCAGGCTTTCACTGACCTCAAATGTATACTGTAAGGGAATTAGGACAATCCTTCAAGTAGGCAAGAAATCCTGGTTTGGTCACAAGACAACAATCTCACTTTCAAACTTCACGTCCAAAAATATGGCGTAGTTGCAATTAAGTTGGTGTTTTTCTCCTGTCCTATTATCTATTGCTGGTGTTCTACATTCAAACGCTGCTGCTTCTATTCTCAACGAAGTTATTTTATGACCAACTGCATCATGTTCTCTAAAGTGGCGCTTGCCACATTGGATTTCATTCTTTCATTTACAGTAAGATAAAGCATGTAGGCGTAATCCCAAATGAGTTCAATGAGCCCAACACACACGAACCTGACATTGACTAGTTCGTACGTCCCCTCAAACTTTCTGAACATCAATATTTTTGCCTAAGTGTGATAAAACCAGCCATCAACTGGTGATAAATATCACACATCAAACATTTTTTGATTACCTACAATCTGCTCCTTTACGCCCGGTTTGAGAGGTTGCAGTGCTTTGTGCGCCTCGGCCTGAAGAGGATCAGCAGTCCACTTCTTCTGATACACTCTCTTATCACCGAGCTGGGGAATGTGGAGGAGCTCACCAGAGTCAACAGGATTTGAAGCGCTCGCCAAGCCCAACTCCGTAATCCAGGCTAAATCTGCGCTGCAGCCCCTCACAACGGGCTCACGCCCAGATACGTTTCCAACTTGCTCTCAGACCCACAGCACAGTGGCTCCAGCAGGCCTCACACTCCGGCGATGACTTGTCCATGTGCCCTCTGGAGTAGACAGCGTCCCCCCTCCCCGACCGCCCCTGACAACAACTTCACAGCTCAGTGGCCTCGACACCGATGACAACAGCCGTCACCAAGCGGGAGAATAATGGCAGAGACAAGAAACACTTCAAAGCCCCACGCTCGCTGTGGGTGAAAATACTGTATCACAGTTGAAAAGGGTAAAAGTTGCTTTTACGTCTTGCTTATCTTCAGTATCAGCGTAGTTTTTCAAGCTTTGACGTATTATTCTTCCTTTTTTTGTAACCTCGGGGCTGCAGTAAATCATTATCCTGATCGCCACGTGCGACTCAAGCTCACTCCCAACCCGAGAGGGACCATTGTCTGCCGCCGATGGGCCACCAGCGGCCGCCGTTAACAATGCGCCCCCACTCCTCCCGTGCTCGCAGGGCAGGGAGAGTGTAGTAATGAAGACCTTGTTCTGTGGAGCGCTGAGTGTTCCATTATCAGCAGCGCAGCGACAGGGACTTGGGAGTGCTCGGCTGACATTGTTAAGGGCCTGGACCTGAGGGGGGGGGGGGGGGGGAGGGGGGGCTGGGAAAGTGATTGAAGCCAGGGAATTGCTACTCATTATCGCTGGACTGGAATCAAGAATTTCCTGTTCCTGTAATTTTTAATGACATTACAGTGCCAATATTAATAATGATAGATACATATATTGTTGCAAATTTATACAAGCAACTGCCTAAAGATAGAAATAAATATAAACGTCTCTAAATGGATTAGAGGTCAGTTGTGAATAAAATCAAGGGGGGCGGTGGAGACCATTTTTGTGCTGCCTGTCATTTCCTGTCTGGGCTCTAGCAGAGGCCCTTGCTCGTTTATTTTTACAGTTTCCTCTTTCTCCGTTTTTTTACTAGCTGGCTTTCCCCTGTAGGGAGGGGCAGGTGGGTTAGGGGTTTCAGTACGGGGCAAAACCGTCCCTGTGTACGGCCCGGCAGACCCCACCTCCCTTCTCCTCAACACACTTGCTCACAATGGGGGCTCTGTAAAAACTGGCCCCGAACGTGCTCCTGCCTTCCCCCTAAAAACAGGAAACCGGAATCTGCAAAGCTCTTGTTTTTCCACTAATTTCCTGCTCTGCTTCCCCTTCAAGATTATTTTCTTCTACAGGATTGGTTGTACCTAATCGACATTTTGCATTCGTGTTCATCTGAAAAACCAATGGCCTTTGTGCAGCCATTGAGGTAAAAGCAAAAACAGACTATTACATTCACGAAAAGGCTTTTATCTGGATTACCATTGGACATTTAAGTCAGAAAATCAGCAACTGATCGTCCACGGCCATTACTGTACCATGGCTCAGACGAATATGGGCTTATGCGCTTATGATCGACAGTAAAATAAACTATAGCCCTAACTGCACAGAAATAGCATTGCACACTTTTATTTGAAGTGTAAAATGTCCAGAGTTGATTACATGTTTCTATAAGTCAGCTGCAAGATGAGCTGGAGATTATTGTGCCAAGGAAAACTTTGAAACCACGAACTGCTATTGACTTCAGTTATGGCTTTTGGAGCGGCCGAGAGAAGGAGGCGATGCCCATATAGGCAGCTCCGTACATTTTAGAGAGATCTCCCAGCATGCACAGCAGGCAGCAACAAAGGAAGTTTATGCTTTTAACGGGACATTTGTCAGATGAATGATGAATAGCAAATGCTCTTTCAGTATTTCTTTTTTTACCAATAAGTCACTAGACCTAAAACTGGAACATTGGACACATCGCAACTCAGAAAAGGAAACAGGAACAAACGGCTTTCTTGCAAACTTTCAATAAAAGGGAAGCCTCAAGTGCATGAGGGAGTTTTCAGCCAGGAGGTGGACTGCGGCGTGTACGGAGTGGGAAGGGGGAGGAACAGCGAGAGACCCTGCGAGCTGGGAGAGGGGAGATGCAAAAATAAAACAGAAAAGAGCGGAAGTGGGGGGAAGTAAAGTCCAGGGAAAGCTCAAGTTCCTCTGGAGGAAAACGCCATTGAAACCATATCAAGTTTGCAGAATGAGAGTGCGAGAGAGAGAGAGAGAGAGAGAGAGAGAGAGAGAGAGAGAGAGAGAGAGAGAGAGAGAGAGAGAGAGAGAGAGTTATTGGCGTTTAAGTGTACAATTTGGTAATGGGCTTATGAGGGGGCTCGCTCGCTGTTTCAATAAACCCCCAGGGCCATGACTGAGCTAGGCTTGCAATACAAACACACCCCGTTCCTTCAGTTTATCTGAAAGACACATCTGGAGTCTATCAACTCCAGCAGCACCCCCCCCCCGCCCCCCGCCCCCCCAACCACCCCACCCCCCCTTTCTGTTTCCACTCTCCAGCACGCTTAACCCCTTCCTCACCCGCTCCACCCCTCAATGTCATGCACTCATTAGCTGACTGTGGGCCACTCAAATGGCGATGGCAGGCAAATATCCAAACACAAATGATAATTTCTCCATGAGGAAGCAATAAGACTCCCATGTGGAACTTCCACAGAATGCTGGGCTTCTGCAACCGGACCTTTTTATCCAGAATGGTGTAAAAAGGAGGGGTCGTTGCTGTGTACATAGAAAACACTGCCCACTTCTGCTGTGTTCCCACTCATCAAGGTAATTGGCCTGTGTGGAAATAACGTTAATCTACCACTAAGAAAAACAACCCCATATTTATACAAGGCAAACTGCAGGAGTGTGCTTTCCTTCTCTCCCTCCCTCCCTCCCTCCCTCCCTCCGTCCGTCCGTCTGCCTCCAGCCACCACACCATCTTTAGCCATCCTGGCTCCACTTCCACTGTGTCAGATGGTAAAGTTGTTTAAGTTGGAACGCTTCCTAACCCGAGCGAGCGGCTCAGAATGGCAGAGGCGATTTCAAGGTTGGAGAAGCGAAGGCAAAGACTGAGTGGTCTGTCTGTGGAAGTTTTTTTTTAACCGTTCCTATCAAGTGAAAACATCTGCATACAGTGTTTGCATGCCCTCTGTAACTTTGGTCACAGGTTTCACTGCAAACTGGCCTCAATTATTTTTTAACAAAAACAAATTATTTCATTATGTCAAAGGGAATTATTTCCTCATGTTATATAGTTAAAAATATATATATTTCCTGTGCAAGTAGTCCTGTCAGGTTTATTCACCGGAGGGATCAACTTAACGTCAAGTTCACCTGTGAGCCTCTATCCAGTCCCAACCACAGGCCTCACTCTTGCCTTTCAGACGTGTTCGGTGCAGGCGACCTGCTGATCCCTCATTCGTCATCATCGCTGCCCCCTGCTCTTCCTCTCCGCTCCCTTTCAACCGGAGGGGTGAGCAGACCTGGTAATGAGCGCCCCTTGTGCCCCTACCTGCCTGTCCTGTGTCCCATGGTGCAGTGGGGCCCAGTTGGACAAGAGCCAGACTTGCCTTGACCCTCTCTTTTGTTCATTATTCTCATTACCTCGCCTCAAATCAGGGCAGGACAGGCCGCTGGGATCTGTCCACAACTCATAAAGGTCCTGTCTCGTTACAGGGGCGGCCAGCTTCAGCACCAATCAGGAGGGGCGCGCAAAGAGCTTGAGGTACACAAGTACAGTATCGTAGGGCGCAGGGTGTGAACACATATGTGTGCGACTCACTTTGCATATAGCACACACTGCCGCGGATGGCAGGTAGGACTCGACTTGGGGTTCATCCGAAACGCTGGAAAGAATGAGGTATTCCAAGACCCAAATGTAGCTGTTGGATGGCAATTCTACAAAAACACAGTAGTCCAGTAAGAGGGCAAAAACAAACAAGGCTAAATAGCTCCTTAGCACTTGGGTGGTTTGGCAGGTTATGAAGGCAATTGTGGCTTTGAGGAGGTTGGTCCTAATGAAAGGGCTAACTGTGTAGATCGCTGCAATGTCTGGCCCCGGCCTGGAGGAGGGCGGCCTGTTCCGGAGCCGTATTCTCCAACTAACAACGGCCCGATCAGTCTGCATTCAACTCTGAATAGAGGTCTGGTGTGAGCGTGTGGGTGCGAGTGTGCGTCTGCCGAGAGAGTTACCGGGCCCTTTAGAAGCTGCTGGACGAGAAGCGAGGGTGCCCATACTAGGAAACGCACTGGGAGTCTCAGTACACACTTTGGAGTCAAACTGAGACGGGCCGAGAGTGAGAATGTTCACGGGCCGTCAGGGAGCAGACTGTGTTGACTCTTGTCGCACAGGGGAAGAGCTGCAGTGTAATTCCTGAATATGTGTTTACTCAGCCCGAAGGGACTGCCCTTTGATTACACCACTGACCACATAATATGAGTAACTGCTCACAACTGCTCCGAATGACAAGCACATGTAGACGATACACTGGAAACAATGACCAGGCCTGAAGAGATAAAAAAAAAAGACTGAGATCTCACGGAATTGACAAAAACTAAACCGGAATTATAGCTGAATCTTATTTCTGTATTCATCCTTTCAAGCCCTTCCACCGGAACCCGGATTTCTATTGGATCATTCATCATATAGGACATTTTAACCATAAGCTTAGCTGTAATTATAAACTGTGCAGTGCTCAGTTAAAGGTTGAAGACGTCAGAGTGGGTGAGCAGACCTCCACCGGCGTGATGGAGAGCAAGCAGAGGTTACAGCACAGGAGTGAAATGGGCCCTGCATGATTTAAGACATGTCCTTTCCTCACACTAGACGCCTAAATCTCCCTCCATCAAGCACGAGTATGTATACGTGTGTGTGTGTGTGTGTGTGTGTGTGTGTGTGTGTGATGTTTGTCCGCCTGTTCTGTCATCTCTCGCAGGTCTTTTAGCTGTAAGCCTGCAGGAAAGCTGCACCCTAGTGCCGCCTGCTTGTTTTATCACTGCTGCAGCTACAAGGGCCAGTTAGTGGGTAGGCTCAGGTTCCTCGAGTCAAATAACCTGAGGCTCTGCAGGGGAACCTGTCCGGCCTTACAAAAAACAAGCCACATCTCCTTGTTTCACATCTAACACACATATCTTATTACTATTACAGATACTATTGCTATTATTCTTCCAAACGCAGCGCCTCAGTGTAGCGTCTTCCTGTAGACAGATTATTAACATCTTTCGTGCGAGACAGTTGACATAAGAGCAGAGAAATTGACCTTGAAACAATTCACCTATGGTGTTCACACGCCGGAGAGAAACAACATCAATTTCAGCAAATTCGGGCTTTTGTTATCGCTTGGCACGTCTGGTGTGACCTCCAGCAGGTAGGTACTAACAAGCTGACCACGGAGACACATGAGCATAGTTGTGTTTCTTTTTATCATTTTTGAGAGGCTTGTTAGCTTCATGGGTGGCAGCTCCAAGTGGCATGTGGAATTAATATCCCTTCAACAAATACGCCCCCTCTCCAACAAAATGAGCATGTCTGGCAGACTACAGTACCCAGACTGAAGTGACTCCACGTGTGTTGTTAGCTGCCAGGACGCTATAAAGCTTTACTGGAACGCGCCGTAAAACAACACCTTGGTGGGAAGCCCATACTGTAATTCACACGTCCCAGGAGCATCACAGGAGCATCACAGGAGCATCACAGGAGCGTCACAGGAGCGTCACAGGAGCGTCACAGGAGCATCACAGGAGCATCACAGGAGCATCACAGGAGCGTCACAGGAGCGTCACAGGAGCGTCACAGGAGCGTCACAGGAGCGTCACAGGAGCGTCACAGGAGCGTCACAGGAGCGTCACAGGAGCATCACAGGAGCATCACAGGAGCCAGCAGGCTGTAAATGCCGGTCTTGACCGAGATTGAAGTGAAGGCGACCAAAGACACATCATATCATGCTTTATCGTTGCTTCAGTGCAGCCTGCGAACTGTCCATCAGTTGTCTGTTGTTTAAATTGCAGAAAAACACAGTATACATGGAAAGATTTCACATCCATCATCTCTTATATTATTATTTTTTTTTATGTTGCAGTGTTTGACCGACCCACCTAAAGAGCCATGTATTGTGTTGCTAAAAACTACTTCCCATTATGGTTATTTTCCTGTTTGAAATTCATTTCCCCTGAAATCATCTATCATCTCTCTCAATCTCCGTACGAATGTATTACAGTACTAAAAAGGAGGGCTACACCGTCTGCGAAGCTGCCAACTCCCAAAGATCGGTCTTATCTTGACCTGGGGAGTGGGGCTTACCTGATAATGAAGGACTGAAGTGTAATTATATGAGCCTTTCAACATCACTTTATGATAGCCAGTGTGAGCGTATCATCCTCCCTGCTGGACAGAAGCCCATCTTTGGAAACAAGTGCATGTAGCAAATCTGGCTGATCTGCAATTTTCTACAAAGGATTTAGCTTAAGCTCATTCATAGTTGCATAGAGCGTATCTCATGTACGCAATAAACATGACATTGTAGAAGTTGAAAACATTCATAAAAGACGCCACTCACAGCTTCTCCAAGGCGTAAAGTCCAAAGAAGGATCCATTACTCAGGACTCGGATTTTGTTGTGGCTCAGTATTCTGCAAAAAAGAAAAAGTATTGTTAGAAATATTCCTACTGAGGATAAACTGAAGGTGACGAGTTACTATCTCGGACATTAGCTCAGGTAACCGAACACAGGGAATGGGTCACGAGAAAAAGAGAGTCAAGGAAAATGTCCATTTGGTGCTGCAGTCGCACGCCATTATCCTAAAGTTAAATACCGAATGGGACATCAAGATTGGGAGGCAAGTTTCAATCTTGATAAAGATTTTGCATCAAAAGCATTTCTTTCCACATCAAACTAATGGCGGCACAGAACAGGTCATGTTGATTAGCTCTTTCCCAAGTGGCGATGGACCTGAAGGCACAGGGACACACGATGGTTGAGATTGCTCTGTCTGGCCAAGGATTATGGGCAATGCCGCGTAACGCGCTGCGCACAGTTGTGTAACGCTGCGTAATGCTACAGCCAAACGGGTACAACGCAACTGGCTTTTTTTCCACAAGCAAAACCAAATATTCGTCCCTGCACCAAAGCTCAGGGTGCAGCAGGAGCCCGCCATCATCATCACACCCTTCGGGTTTCACATCATCTCGCCTCTACCACATGGTGCTTATTGGGCCGTTTGCAACATTAAGGGGGTTTTTAATCCAGAGAGTGGAGCCGTGTGAACGCCTTTAAAAAGGGGGAGCAGCCTGTGATATTTACAGATTCAGCAGCAGTCGCCCCCCCACCTGCTTCCTGCCACATCTATAAAAACACCGACCTTCAGCTCTGCACCTTCCAACTAACTTAATGACCAGATTTAATCATCCGGTCTCGGTGTGCAGGGACAAACTACCTTTACCTTCTCCTTTACTTGCCAAGATGATTAGAAGGTAGAATAGGACCAAACAAATTGTTGAAATAAATCATGGTTATTAATCAGACCGTATTTAAAGTGAGTTTGAGTTTGTCGTCTTGTAGACTGTATTTGAACCTATGACTTCTGGACCTTTATGTCTCTCACTTGACTTTGTGCAAAGTATGAACTGAACGCAGCCCTCAGATGAAAGCTACAGAAGATCCGGAAGTGCCCGTATAATTCAATGCACATAGGAGGGGAGAAAGTCACATCTGGCAAAAAAGGAAGCCATTTAATTCAACTCAGCCAGTTTAGAAACAGATTTCTTTTTTACCAAGCTTATTGAGCAGAAACAAAATATTATTCAGGGGAAAGTGTGCGTATGTGTGCTGCTTCTTTAGCATGCTCCTATAAATGCACTTTTTTAATGAAATTTTAAAAGTTTTGAAAAAAAAAGTTATTAACATTAACGCGTCCTATCACTAAACCCCACATTGGTCTCAAGTTACGATATTTCACACCACATTTTACTTTGCCCGCTTCTGTGTACATTAGAACTTGAAAGCTGACTGTTAGAATTAAAGACCACAAAATGCGCTAACTGAAAACCTCCGGCAGACAAAAGGCACAGATTTCCCAAAAGGCTAATGTTTGGAGCACAGTTGTAGTGAGGACATTGTTCTGTCATAAACAATCCAGAAAGTACAACTCTGAGAAAGAGAGAGAGAGAGAGACGCAGAACTCTGTAAACAAATAGTCTGCGTTCCCATCAGGCTAAACAGGAAACGCGGCCAATTAGCTGTTTATTCAGAACGCGGCATCAGAGGTCAGGGGTTGCGGAGGGAGAACTTCCCGGGCAGCCGCCCGACAGACGGAGCAGCGTCCGGTGGCAGGTGATAGCTGAGCTCTGTGAGAGTGCATCACTTCATCACCCGAGTACACAAAGGCCAACAGTGGTTTACAAGCAAAGAAGATGAGTAGCTTCTTAATCGTAGAGGTTCACTACGTGGGGGCCCGGCGTCTGCTTCGTATTGCTACCGAGGCCTTTGTACAACCAGTGGCTCCTTCAAGTGACGGATCAAAATGGCAGATTGAATTCATCTGCTTTCAAGAGCGATGGTGGATGGCAAGACAGTGTGATAACTCAGTCCAGAAAGGGGATGGCAGCTTTCATTCACTTAACCCTTTCATGCCACAAAAGGCCTCTGAGATACCATGCAGGCTAATTGAATCCATCTAATCTATGGAGAGAGAGAGAGAGAGAAAAAAAAAAAAAAGAACCAACCACCACGGCCACATGTCAGGCTCCAGAATCCCATTCACCCGTTTCATCTAATTCATTTAAATGGAGTTCAAAAAGCAAGGAGGTCATATGGAAACAGTCAGGTCGGACAGACACACAGACACCAGCCCTTCCCTTCCCACGGACGACATGGAAAGACACTTCACATAATGTGCCTGTGTATGTTGTATGACCTAAAACTACGAAGTGAAATTTATTCATAGAGAATTCTAAACGTCAGCATACAGTTGGGTTTGTGCTGTCAAAGGTACAACTATAAAATATATTTAATAGGACATATTCAAAGTTATACATGATGGAAAATACGCTGTTTACCCGTCACCATGATGGTGGCACCAAAGTAAACAAATAGGGTTTTTATTGACGCAAACAAGGGTTAAAAATGCAATCTAAGTCAATTTGAAAAAAAGCGTCAGCTGCATGACATGGAATGTAATGTCATTTATTTGTGCAAACAAATGCAGTTCTTTTGTCAATAAAGAAGTGTGACTGATATTAGCATGCTTGATGTGCCAGCATAAAGTGCTTAAGCGTGTTACATCCATCGTCGCGTTAACCACAGCAGCTCTTCCCTGGTTCCCTTCACAAGGTGCACGACAGCATGTCGAAAATCTCATTTGCGTGTGCCTCGGATCTGGTGGGAGAGGGGGGGTGGGGAGGAGCCCGGACGTGTGTGTTTTGCACATCCTGTACCTGGGTGTGTCGTTAACCATAGCTGCCCGTCACAAAGCAGTCGGCTTCTAACAGCTGCTTTTGCTTTCGGGGGGTCATTGTCAACCAATCACTTCACTGCAGAAACCGTGGAGCTGGGAAGGCTCGCTGTGCGACACCAACGCAGGGAGACAGCAGCCGAAGTCCTTTCAGCGTTCCAGCTAGCAGGCCGGTGCGAAGGGACAGCGGGAGGAAAAACGTCCCGTCTGAGCTTCAGCTAAAACGCCGCAAACCCAAACTGGACAGGATGTCCCGTTTGCACGCGGCTATCACCGAAGGTTTCGTGTTCATATCTTTGCATCCTTCACACCGCCGCCCTACAAGACGACACTTAAATATTGTTTTTCCCTCCGTTTCAAGTGGGAAGCACACAGGAAAACGCTCCATCCTGGTTTAGCATTTCACTCAGGAACCGACTGATACATTTGAGTGAGAAGCGCCAAATGCGAAAGGCCTCGGTTGCCCTCTAAATGTGCAGGCTGGCAGGACACAGAGAGCTCTATTTAGCTGTAGGCCTGTGCAGCAAAATACAAACAAAATAAAAAGTCTTAAGAAAAGGATTTATATTTAATAAGAACCCATCTGCAGGATAAGCTGCCTGCGCTCCATACCTGAGTAGTATTCTTTTTAATAATACGTTTCATTTTGAATACGGAGCAAAACAACCGGAGCTTCTGCAGTGCGAGTGGATTTTGAGGTCATTAATGAAACGGCGTGCAGAGCGGCGATTCGGACCCTCCACCTCGCCTCCTAGCCCCAGGCCAACGGAGCCAGAAGGACGCCTGTTCAGTGTAAAACGTAGAGTCAAAACAACCCGAAATGCAACTGTGTCAACATCGCGTAACGTTGGATAGATCTCTCGCCCTTGGAGGACCACACACACAAGGTAAAAGAGATTGGTAATGTGCCATAAACCCAGGCCTATATCGTAGACCAATGGGAGCCAGTTAATGACATGTCTCTTTTATAAATGAGTGTCAGAGCGTCCTTATTTCATTAAGCCTTGTTTGATTAGCATGCTGACTTGATAAAGCACAAGCTGGCGAGTACAGCAGTGCTCAGGCCCATATGAATAGGATACGACATGTCTTTTTGCCTTGAGGGAATTTTCCTTAGAGGTAATTTGATTTGGCTGAAAGCAATGGAATTACGCAATTTAACACTAACAGCAGAGCATTGTGTGTGAGCACTTTGATTTGTGTACGTTACAGCCAAGCTACACGTTCATACAAAAGCATCAATGTTTTACTGCATTCCCCCCCCCGTTTGCTTTCCGTTCGAGCAGCTCTCTTCCCACCAAAGTTGCATTTCCAGTATCTTGGCAGTTCACAGAAGATAACCAAGTGGACGCGGCAGCATTTCTCACAGCAGTGTGAATCCGATTATTGCGGTTGAATCAAATCGATGGATTAAAAACAATATCACCATGCCATTTTGACATTACTCTGCAGTTCAGGCGCACGGACACAGAGCTCGGGAGTTACAATTCAGAGTGTTTTGCGGGTGTCACTGTCAAAATGGATAATTTGATCATGCCTGCGTTGTGACTCGTTTTGATTGAGTTAGAGAAACGTAAATTGTGTTTGATTCAGCTGAGAGTTAGTTTAGAAGAACAGATTGAGTTCAGGCCAAGCCAAGAAAAAGTCTTGGACGTAACTCCCCATAAAACCGCACTGTTTTTTTTTTACACTTTTTGTTTCAGATTGAACGAGTGAGTAACGACGTGTTAAGCAGAGAGCTTTACAGGTGGGAGGAATTTGGATGGATCCAGGCGGGCTGTTTCCCATTTTCATGGGCCTGGGGTCAAAGATAGCGCATTTGATATGCGATACACAAATATGGCTCTCACAAACACAGGTAGACAATCTTAAATACCAACAGCTTAGTGCAATGTTAGGTGTATTCCCATTGGGTGGAGATGTCAACTGAATGGAACGTCATGTCATAGGATGTGTGTGTGTGTCACTGGATATTATAGCATTATGGTAGATACCTTTTATAATGCGATTTGAAAATGAAAAATCAAATACGTTCAACAAACGTAGTACATTTTCAGTAGAGGTAGATCAATTCATCCATAGCCGTCAGCAAAGGCTTTGCAGCCTTTGACAGTGAGATTTTACAGAAGTAATTTCTGACCCATTAATGTTTCATTTCCTCCCAGAATTGTTATTCGTGTATGTATAACCCAACAAAATCAGCTCTTGGCATAGTCGCTGTAGTAGTGGTGTTTTTTAGTGTTATTTGTTGAAAAACTTCTGAATGCCTCACTAAATAGGATTGGCTGGACGGTGTAAACAACATGCACGTTGATGGAAGTCCAAACCACAACCAAATAACCGGCATATCCAAACCTTTGCTTGAAAGTTTGGGGTATGAAGAGATAGCTATTTTTGTCTGAAACGTTCTACGTTGTGATTCATTATAGCAGTTTTCACTTATTTCTGTACTGCATTGGCAGTCTCTGTATAAAATCAAAAGCAGAGTAGTAGCTCAACTTGGACGGGATGATTACATCTTTTGGGTGAAGACTTTAATTTAGTCTCTGATGTCAGAGGTTTGGCCGCAAGAAAACGTTTGTTTTCATGTTTACAGTTTTGGGAAAATGGGTGTAAATGGACTGTAGAAGAACTAAACAATCTTTTTTTTTCTAGAGCGGCGCATAGTTTTGGATCAGGCTGGAAAAGCCGGCATCAGTTGAACCCGAACCCTCACGACTGCAGTCCCTCTCTCTTGCTCATGGACGCTTTTGCAGAGGGGAGAAGAGGAAGGTTAAGGGAGGAGGAATGAAAGCGGCCATAAGCAGAGCGATCCCTCAGACTGGGAGGTGGCCGTGTCATCTTTGTTACAATTAGCACCTTATAAGAGTCCTCCAGATGGCGGCCTGCACTATTCAGCTCTTGGCTCCGTCCAAATAGCTTAAGCCTTCCCGTTGTGAAACGATGGCACTGAGTGCAACAGAGAGACTAAATGTCCTTCGAGCGCAACAGGCACTTTAGCAGCAAATGCATGTGGAGATGTGAATGTGCCCATTGTGCCTGACCCGGCAGAGGGCTCGCAGCAGCCGGCGGCGGGACGCTGCCAAACTACAAGCCCCATTTACCGCCTGCCATGGAAAGGAGCATCCATGTAATTGCATGCTAAATATTGTTTTTTGTTTTTTTGTGAAATCATTTTTGTGAACCCTGAATGACTGATTCAGTCATCAAACAGGATTCTTGTCATACATGTTGAAGCAACAAATGCGCGAGTTTGGCGAGTAAGAGTTTGTGGAGAATCTTGCATTCACTTTCGCTTTGTGAGCGTACTTTCCTGCCTCGAGGCTCGATGAGGGGACGGAGCTCCAGCGTTTGCATTATTCAACCGCTTATTATAGGGTATAGTGCATTGTGCTTGGGTTACCAGCGAAGGAAGGCCTCGCGGTTAGTGGTTATGTGTGTGTGTGTGTGTGTGTGTGTGTGTGAGTGTGTGAGTGTTTGACCTATCAGATTTATTTATACGGAATGTGTGCACGTGTGTGTGGATAAGTGGTCCGAAAACTACTGGTCTAAAATTAAAATGGGTTTTTGAAAACGTCTCTAATTAGAGAGGAGAGGACCGAAGCCTATTTTGAGAGCTGTGGCCATGCACGCCCTTCCCATATGTGCGTCTGCGCACACACACACACACACACACACACACAACTCAGAGGAAAGTCCCCCACATGGAGTTTGTCTTATGAGGCACTATTTGCTAACAGGAACTTGTGCATGAAGTACGTTGCTTGGGTCGTCTGTACAGTTTACTAAAGTGAAGTGAAGCTGTTATTGTAATATTTAGAGTCAAAGACAAGTCGCGACAAAGCAAATTGGAAAATTTATGGCTGCAGAGCAGAAACACAATAGTCAGTTTATTCACTGTCCAAAGTGTTTTTACACATTTAATGAGGTAATTTAGAGAATTTAGCCTTTTCAGACAGTGAGTGGAATGCGGTGCATGCCCGGCTAACATTGTCTCATTGTTCCGTCTCATAACGCGCCCCTAGTTTTTGCTCCTGACCAAAGATTGCTGGGAAAATTTGGCTGGCTTAAATCTTCCTGCGAGTGTATCTTTGTATTACTTTGTCTCAAAGCTCTGAGAATCTGATAGCCAATTTGAAAAATTGGCTATCAAATGCTGTTGGATGCCATGTTGTCCTGAAATATGGATACTTATCTCTGTAAGCATTTTTCTGACTTATAAAAAAAAAAAAAAATGTCGAAAAGATCGAAATTCTGCAGTACTGAGAATTTAAATCCAGTAAATAACCGCACTGTTGTGATGCATTAGTTGTCATGGGAAGGAATATCAGAAACACACATCCACCCACTGACGCCACAGGCATTCCCACTGTAGACACCCATTATCTCCGTCTGCATCCACGGGCTGTCGACCTAGAGCGGGAACTTCGGAGGCCGCTGCGGTCGGACACGGGGAGAGGGAAGTTAGCGCTGGCACAGAAAAGCCCAACTCAGGCATTTTGGGAGTAAGATAAGAAAGCGGCGTGCAAGGAAAAACTAAAACAACAAAAAAAAAAGCCACTTGGGGGTATGAGATTACTATGAGAACGCGGCTTTTTTGCTACGTCTTGAAATATCGCAGCCTTTCATCAGCAAACACAACGAGGCGATGAGTGAAATCCGCATTCATCATCCAAATGGGCGGGAAGCTGCAGTGCAGCGCAGAAGGTGAGCGGAGACGTCCCACTCTCCTCGTGTTCCCTTCGCCCTCGCAGGGCGCGATTAAACCCACGGCTTGTGTGGCACCGGCAGGTGCTGCATTTGAGAATGAAGCCCCCCCCGAGTATCCAGTGTCGAGCCTTTGTTTGCTTTTTGGATTTATTGCCGACCGCTGCCCCACCTAACATGTGCAGGGTAGAGACCGCTCCCCCTCCTCTCAACACCTTTGGCCACATAAATAAACCCCACCACTGCAGGAATGCCCGGGGTGAGATGCTCTATCCCACTGTTGGAATACTCCGCACACCGATAAAAGGTGACTTCAGGGTGTTTCGATGACATCCTGACTCACAGACGCGACATAAACCGCAGACACCTCCGCCGGCCCGCAGATTCACACTGTGGCCAATCGGTTATACGGACTGAGGTTAGTCACCTCCGAGCGAACAGAGAAGACTCATGAAATTCCACGAATGACAACGGACTGTGTGAGTTACTGCTGCATGGGGAGGGAAAAGTTAGTAAAAGTGTAGACGAGGTCAACTGAATCACATTGTGATTAAATCATGTATTACAATATCGAGGTTCCAAATGACGTCTTCTAAATTTGGAATTAAAAAGGCACAAATGAACTCAAATTCCCAGTATAAACGGGATCTTTAACAACCGTTCACATTTACAACATGACCCTTACTGATAAAAATATCACTGCCTGGGTTGGAATATTTTTATCTTGAACGCTTGACAACCAGCCAGGAACTTCCACATACGTGGATCAAGTGCAACTGTCTCGCAATGCAGCTGTTTTGGGTGAGGGGGCATCAGGCCAAAGACGGGCGCGCTTGCCCCTCCCCCACCCTCCCGCCCCTGAGCTTCCGTCCCGTTCGGGCTGACACCTACAGAGCCGAAGCCGTCATTGACAGAAAGGAGGAGGACAGTTTTGTCTTGGGGGGTAGAAACCACAAGCTATGAGACACCAGCACTTTCACACATGGACTGCCACTGTACATTTGCTTCATCCGCCTGCTCTCCATTACAAACGCTGCTGCCATAACGCAACCCTGAGGAAGGAATCAGGCCTTTCTCAAACGAAATGAATCCATGAAATGAATCTATTTTTATGATATATATATTTTTTTTTCATCACAAAAATAACAAACGTTCCTCTTTCACACAGCAGACTGATAGCAATGAAGTGAAGCTCTGCTGCACTCCGGTGTTGTCGATCTGTTGGTCAGGGGCTGGGGAGCCGTCGGCCTCCAGGGGCACATCCCTCTGAACCGCCTGCCAAGCTGCTCCTCTCCCTCCTCCATCCTCCCCGCTTGCTCGGCCCGCTTTTCTTTGTTCCCCCTCTTGGTTCCCTCTTCCCATTCCTTCTGCCGCTCGCGCTTAAACTTCGTCCTTCAATTCAGCCGCCTTTCCAACTTCCGTCGTTGACCCTCAACGACGGCACCCTTCCTCTCACTCCCTTATCTACCACTCCGGTTCTCGACCTTTCCACTCCTCTTCCTCTCCCGGTGATCGGGATCTTTTGCAGCCATGCATAATTAGGCCTAAACACCGGGCCTGCGCAGGCTCACATCTGGAAGGAGTTTGGACATGGCAGTTTCCTACCAGGACGACTAAATATTTAGGTTGAGAGTTACTGCGTGTGGATGAACTCATGATAGAGGAAGTGGGAAGGGGAGAGAAATGGGAAACAGAGATAAAGAAAAAGAGGGAAAGTGGGACGAGGAGACTGGCGCTGAGAATAGCACGACGCGTCATTACACTTGATAGGTGGGCGTTTTTCTAAAATGGCGCAATGTACGACCTGAAACGCAGTAACGTAATTCAAAGTGCATGGGGCTTTGGCGAGCCGAGAGAGGGCGGGAGGTGATAATATTGGGCCGACTGGTCGCTCCTTTAGGGCTGGCAGGAACAACAAACAGCTAACTAATAGTTTTAATAAACAAATCCCCGTTGGGATTTCCCATGAGGCTCGGGGGCCTCAGCTGGAATGTTCACAGGGGCCAGCTGTTGTGCATTACACGTAGCAGCCGGCCCCGGAAGCCCTGGGCCGGGTGTCCTCCAGCCCCGGTCCCGCTCAGCATGGAGGAGAGCATTCCTCCATGCTGCCCCAGGAGACGGGGGCAGCGAGGGGCTCGCCGTCGGGCCCTCCGATGCGGGGACGGGGGCCGACGCGGTGCGGGGGCGCGGGGAGAGCTTCCATGCTGCACCTGGAATACTGTCCGCGGCCTCCGAGCAGACCGTGGAATGTCAGGAATAACACGGATATCAACACAAGTGCTCACATTCCACATCTGGAGCTAATGTCATGAGCAACAATGGGAGCAAGGGCCCTTGAGCAACTTTCCAAAAACTTAAGGAAAATGGGCTTTCCAGATGCCGGAGTTGCCGGGGAAAGGTAAAGGTAAAATGGCGGATTACAGGCTGGATTTTTTTTCTTTCACGGCCTCGTAAAAAAGTGAATCAGAATGTTGAACATCTGCTCGAAAACAACTCGACCAAAATTAGTAGATGAGGGGATGGAAGATAATCTTCGACCACTGCAAGCCAACCCTGTTTTTTTCCCTTACGGTTTCCAGCCATGTGTTTTCCAGATGTTTATCCTTTCTTTATTAAGTAACAAACACAAGGCCCTATAAATTGACTCCTGGCTGGCTTTGGCTTTCCTGGGGCATAAATACCTTACTTCACCTCATTCATAGGCCTGCTGCAGTAGGGCATTTGAACAGGCCTTTTTCCATGTGCCCTTGTGCTGCTAGCATTTATCCCACCGAGCACAGAGATAGCAGCATACTTTGGGAGGAAAAAACAACGTCAGAATGTCTGCGCGGCTGAGAAGAAAGTGAACAAAAACACCATCCCCAAAAAATGTGTCACTGAAAGATTGGTTGTTCATACATCATAAAAGATAGTGTTTCGGTCCACGATGCGGTCCCTTTCAAGTTTGCTGTTCTTGGAGTTGGGACCAATTAATAAACATCCCAGAATCATTGATGTCCGGTTCTCACCAAATAGTTTAGGCGTTTTTTTTTCTTTTTTTCCTCCACCAGAAGCCGATTGCGAGACTGTGGGTGTGACTGTATTCAAAGTACAAGCCAAGCCGCCAGTAAAGAACAGATATAAAACATTCAGAGTGTATTTTTGTTTATTCTAGCTTTGCAAGGCCAAGACAGCTGGACCATGTGCAACGGGAGGTGTGGAGCAGTCAGATTTAAAGTGACAGGAGCGGTGTCACAGAGGTAGGCCGTGATGCTACAGTCCGCCCACTCATCTCCCCCCTTCACTAAACAGTTAAACTACATCAAGATGTAAACTTATGACCTAACAAGCTCCATTACTGCTGAACGTCCTCAATACAGTTAAACTTAAGGTCATGGGTTCGGAGTCATGGGTGTGTTGGCTTGATTGAGTCACTGAACCCTCACTTTGCTTCATGCATTCATGCAAAATGCACCAGCAAAAGCGGAACAATCCATCCAGTTGAATTCTTTGATTATGACGTGGACACACTTTGGCTCCTCGGATAATCACAGAAGGCCAGCTATCATTATCGATGGTCTCATATGATACCATAAGGCCACCATGTGATCTCACCGCTAAGTGGCACACACGTACACGCACAGCCTGCAGAAACAGGCGGATCATACTACACTAATGTGACATTAGTTCAGCAAACATGTCAGACTATTCCAACTCACAGAGTGACGGTCCTGTTGGGCAGCAGGCCTGCAGCCGGAGGTTCGCTCAGCTCCTCTTTGCTGCAGCTGACCCGTCTCCCCAACGCCTGGACGCCGTGCGCTTTGGACCGCTCGTCCGTGCAGCTGCAGCCGCTGGTGGAGGCGAGCAACCCGGGACAAGCCTGGGAGAGCCGGGGCTCGGAGGCGGACAGCAGGAGCAGCATCAGTACCAGACGCCCCGGCAGCAGAGGGATGCCAACGCCGGGCGTGAACATTGTCCTTCGGCTGGAAGTCACCTCAGCTGCTCCCCCGCCTCCAGTCATCCCATGTCTCCACCATGAAGCTTGGAGGAAGCTAAATGATCTTGGTCTTGAATGAATGAATGGTCAAAGTCCCTTTTGCTCAACAATGGGCACGCGTCATCCGGTCATTTCAGAAATATTCAGCAGCCTTGATTTTTCCAAGAGTGTCCCGTTATGTCATAGAAACCCAAGCGTGACTTCCCCTGGTCCAAATGGTTAAAAAAAAATGAAATGAAGGGATGTGTGAGTCAATCAAAATGTTCCACTAAGAAGCGCAGAATTCGGACGGTAAAAGTGTGGGGTTGTGTTGAGATTTACGTCACTTTGGAGCGGCCAGAATACCGCTATTTCCCACTCGTTAAATTAATCCAGGGGTTGATGAGATTCAAAACTGTGAGGGCACCTCCGGGTAAAATATATGAAAAAAAGGCATATCCTCAAACTTTTGTCAGTTGTGTCGCTGCTTTAAAAAAAAAGTTTTCCTCAGTCCCCGAGTTTCCCGTGTGAAGACTCGTCTCAAGCGCAATTTAAAATAACTTCAAACAGGAAGAAAAATAAAACTGTTCGTTTGGACAAAGCGTGAGCCGCTTTCGATCGGCTTCTGTGTAATTCCCACAAACCTAGAGGTTTCTCCTTCTCGTCTCTGTCACACTCAGACTCATTTAGTTACTACCCCAAGTGCGCCCGTTCCGTCTGCGCCTGCGCTCTGGTCCCCGCGGTCCTAGCGCAGACTGCTCAGCGAGCGACCGCGCAAGAGGTGGGTTTCCACGTGACTAGGGTAAACCCACCTGAAGTCGCTCCACGGGTGCTCAGCAAACCGTATGACGCCTTCTTGTATAGGTTATTGTATGTGTTGTTATTGGTCTAACACACACACACACACACACACACACACCAAGTGTAAAAAATATTTCTATTGTGTCACATCTCTGTTGTAACTTATTACCACACCATGCATGCCTAGTTCTTTCCTAGAGACCACGTACTATTAATGCATCAAGGTGAAAATCACATGAAGGGAAACCGTTTAGAAACGAAGACCATGGATACGTTTTTGTTGAAATAATGTGGGTTTATAGGCTTCAACTTGTTTTTCTAAATGGCATATTGCTCTAGTTTTGTTGCCGATTGATTTGAATAGGAAGGTTTGGATTTCAATGTGCACCTTCACGGAGAAAGCGCGCTGAAGTTATAAATGAAAGTTGAGGGTCTCTTGTGTTTCGCCACATCAAAGCCTTTTCATTCAATCAGCGGGAAGGAAAGGAAGTCCACAGACTTCCATGTTTAGAAACGACAACTTCTGCACCTCACTATTTTCTATATTGTTTCTGCAGACAGATTTATGGCAGCAAAGAACAATTTGAATGCAACATTCAAATTGTTCACAACATGAGTTGTCACTAATGGCAATATTTTAGATTAACTGTATTTTCTTTCAGTTACGGTGTCAAATCTTTCTAGCTCAGTAGCAGTCGTTTTCAATAACACCCAGAGATAACTGCCAACAGCAAGCTACCCATAAAAGGACTGCATTAAATAGATACTGTGGATAAAGTCTTGTATTAAAGTAGGAGAGCAATGAAAGTGGCCTTACCTTCTAACAAGCCACACTAAGCTGGTGAACATTTAAATGCACCTGAGGGGGTTCTTTGCGTGCCGTGTGATGTTTATACTGTCAAAGTAGGTGTAACATACAGTACACAGATCTGATGCATTCAGGCCCAATATAAATATTTTATTAAAAGAATATTCTTTTTAAAGATGGAATCAAGCTCTCCTTTTCACATTTCTGCTTGCGTGTACGGAAAGTTCCCAAAGAGCTTTATCCCACTCCATGAATTTCTGTTTTGAAAATACCTTTTGATATAAGAGAGGCCCGGAGGACGGAGGCTGCAGCAACTCAAATCTGGGGAGCATTTCATAATACGAGAAGGTGAACCAGGAAATAATTTGAAAAAAGGGACTTTAATTGGGCTTGACGTGTGTTCTGACATATCCAAAAATTGCAGTCACGCAAGCGTGCTCGGCAGTATAATGGTCCACTGTGCTGTGGACCCCAGGTTTGTTATTCCTGTACGTGATACTGTACACTGGAGCGGGCTCACAGAGCCAGCGTGATTACTGAAGGAAAGCACAAGGAGTGGACAGGCGCCTGCTCAGCAACAAAACAGAGGGCTGTTTATCCAAGCTGTTAAATAAGGCTTCAAGAACAACACCCCCCCCCTCTCAAACTCCACGAGGCTCAAATCTTTGCCCTCTGGAGAGCACAGTTTCCATTGAAAACGTCACGTCCCGAACTGCACATTTCATCAAATTGTAGTTAATGGCATCCAGACAAACTTTAATGTCGTTCCAACGTATTCTCTGCGGCCCTCCGCGGCCCCCCATTGGCTCCTTGTAGCCAAGCAGGCGATCGCGCCTTCTGCCGTTTCCACATCTGGACTGCATTCCAGGTGGGGAATCGAGAAAGGTGGAACGCAGAAAGGGGGGGGGGGGTGTCTCACAATGTAGAACTAGAAAGAATGTTTTGGAAGATGTTTTTGCTGTAAGCTACGCAAGCTTTTGGGATGCATGTCAACAGGCGATAAGGGGGAGTTTGCAGTTGTCCTTTGAGCAGCAATCTAAAAAAGCAGGAGGTGAAATCAGATGTGACCCGGCCAAATGCCACTGCTGAGATTGAGGCACGGCCCGGGCTGTATAGTGTCTCTGCCAGTCTATAAACAAAAGGACACCTTCCAGCCAGGAAGCAAACACAACTCTATGGAGGCACCCATCTGTTTGAGTCTTTATTGACATCTAGTGGTGAGATCACCAGTCGGCAGACAAGGCCCGTCCACCTCGAGGCGCTCCCGCGTGCCAGTCAGTCCTGCGGCAAACAGTCCCAATTAAGGATGTGTTGGGACATTAAACCCACCTTTTCCAGTTTATGTTATCAAACCATTATGTGGTGTAATACAGAACAAATTAAAACTAAATGGTAAGTTTTCCTCAAGGGGCTTTACAATATGATCGGCAAACACGCTATAAGTCCTTGCAGCAGGTAAACTAATAATCCGTTTTTTTAAACATAAAAATCCAAAGCATCGAGTCTTGTGATTCATATCAATGTATGACCCACTGTTGCAATATAATTCACATGCAACACATTAAAATAGATGTGAAAAGTTGTTCACCGCGTTGTTCTAGAAAACAAAGAAACAAATCAAATTCCAACTAATCACATTTCTCCATAAAATGCGCCTTTTAATGTAAATGGTGTTTTTCTCCATTAAATGCCTCATTTTCCAGGCTTAAATGAAGTTCAGAGGCACTTGAAAAACTAGAGCAATTCTGCCCTCTCATGCTAGCAGAGTGAATTATACAATTATGGTTTGAAGTGATAAAACTGTTTGGACAAAACGTGAGCCGCTTTCAATCGGCTTCTGTGTAATTCCCACAAAACTAGCGGTTTTTCCTTCTCGTCTCTGTCACACTCAGACTCATTTAGTTACTACCCCAAGTGCGCCCGTTCCGTCTGCGCTCTGGTCCCCGCGGTCCTAGCGCAGACCTCTCATCTAAGCAATGAGTTCGGAATCTGACAACGTTGTACAACTTCCGCTGAACAAAAACACTTTATCTTAAAGAAACTGACTGAAATCGTTTACAGCTGCAAGTAGGCAAGCAGACTGGAAGGCATTGTCGTAGCAGTGCAGTAGCGTGCTGACTGAAGCTGACCAGTTTGAATTTTTTTCAAATGATTTTAACATGGCTCAATTGAACTTAATTTGCCTGAAGAAACTGCGCACTGTAGTTTTAGCATTTCTACACATTTCCATTGTGTACCTGTTAAGTTATCAAAGCTTTCATCCCTAAAGTACTAAAGGGATATTCTAGAATGTATTCTGCAGTTGGAGCGTCATTAAAAGATATGAAAAATCAAATGCTCATCCACATTTCCGGTACATGCCTCTGCAGATCATTTGAATACCTTTTCCAAACCTCAAATAAGGTCACATCTTACTGCATGGCCAAGCGGCAACAAAAAGTCAGACGTGACAAAGTTCCGTTGAACTGAAAGGACGCCGATTGAGAAATATTTGCCATACCTGTACGGCAAAATGACAAAAGACATTCCGCTTTAAAAGATGACCAATACCAACAGACAAGGCAGAGATTAGTGAGCAGTAAAGACCCAGTGAGGATGTAGGAAGACACGTACATGTTGCTTTAGGTTGTGAAAGTTTATTAAGTGCCACAAATGCAAACAATATAGTTTCTCAGAGTACTGCTTTAACTGGACAGGAGTAGCATTTATTTTCACACTAAATGTCTCGTGCATACATTGTGCATTTGAAATAGTCATTATTATAGAATACAGTTCAATCACAAAACATCAACAATATTTGTGTAGAATATATCTTCAACCAATCTGCATAATCCCTCTTAAGCCACATAACAAGTCAGCAAATATGCATTTTCTTCCGCTATAAATTCTGCTTACAAAAGAAATTGAAAAACTAGCGCAAAACTCTTTTGGTCAAACTGTGACCCTCCTTTGCGTCACCCCTTTCTCTCATGCAAATGGCCTTACACACACACACACAAACTGAGGCAGGAAAACCACGCAGAAGCCACCACGCTTCCACACATGAAAGCATACTTCCATACACATCCGCATCGCACGGTGTACAGTTAATTTGTAAAATGGCATGCAGTTTGTGGTATGATTTTAGTCCTTTTGTCAAGAGATTCAAAATGATCATATGAGATTTGTCAGAGAGCCACTGCCGTTCAGTTTGTCTAAAGTCGTGGCATTGTGTAAATCTGGCCTCCACGCAGTGTGATGTGGCCCGAGTCCATGGCAACAGTGCATCATTAGAGCCCAGAATAATCTAGAGAGACCGCGCAGGACGGGTCGCATGTGAAACAAAGCCCCAATGCTCATACAAGAAAACGGCAAAAAAGTTAAACCATAATATTGCAAAGTATGGTTAAATGTGATCAGAAAAAGAAAATCCATGGCCATGTCGTAGACCAGCGTCCACCTGCAGGCCCCATCCCGAGGTCTGTAACAGAGTCAGATGGGTTGGCGCTTCAGAGGAACAAGCAGCGCTCAGAGTCCAGAACGGGGCCGTGTGCAGAGACACTCATTGGCGCGGGGACACTGCGGCTTGAGGAGAACTTCCCGGGCCGTCGTACCGCTCTTTGGCGTGCTTCTCACAGTACATCACATCGCCGACGCAAAAGTGACCCCTCATCTTGAGGTTAAGACCACAATCTGTGCAGGTGTAGCACTCTGAATGGCGGTAGCGGTTGTCTGCGATGCGCACGGCCAGTGTGCTGCGGAGAGACGAAGCGCAGGAGACAATTCAGACCATTCAATGCAAATCAAGTGGCACAAGTCTGACTGATACATATCTCAGTTTAATTTTAAATGTTTATGGAAAGGTGACAAGATGAAAGCACAACAAAAACACTAGCATGTTTAGGTCACACTTGAACTTCCCGTGTTCAAATGCTTTTAACAACTCTCCGCCATTTGACTTTAGTCAACGTGTAATTACAGGGAACTTACAGAATGCCGGTGCCGCATTTCTCACAGGTGTGGGTCTTTTTGACCCCTCCCACCGATGTGCTTTGTATGGGTGCGTTAGGCGAAAGGTGTCCTGGGAACATCAGGGCCGCCTCTGGACACACACACACGAAATTGGACACATTGGTCCTCACCACTGTGCTGACATTTAGCAACAGCTTTGGATGCTGTTCAAAAGGGGAACTGCACACAGGAAAACTTTTTCTCTCCATCCCGCACAGGTGACGGACATATGACAACAATTCACTTAAAAAAAAAAAAAATAGAGTTGCCAACCAAGCGACATCGCCATGGAACTTAAAATTACTGATTTTAGATTCACAATAAATGTCCGAGAAGGTTTGAGCAACGTTTGACTAAAGAGACAGCGATCCTCTGTTTGCTAATGTGAAGTGCTCCTCACCTTTCTCATCAGCCTCCAGGACCTCTTGCAGCATTTTAAAAGTGTTAGACTGACGAGGCGGCGTGCGGGACTCCTTGTTCTCCTGAATCATCTTGTACACCTCAGATTCCCGGTCAAACTTCTGCATGGCGGGCTCAGCGCTCGAACTGCTGCAGAGGGGAAATAAAAAGCAACCACAGGCTCCAGGTCATCATGTGCACAAAAGTTATGCCGCAGTATCTTGGGGATGTGTTCCACAGAAACTTTTTTTTTTTTTTTAAATACACAGTCTGGTTTCATTGAATTCACAGGAAATTAAGGAATATGCACCACCTGTCATGCACAAGGGGAGGGGGGGAATCACCTTTGAGTAAAGAAAGCAAATTCTCTATCCGGTGCAGAAGCAGCTTCTTAAATCTCGGCTGAAGAGGCGCATATATCAAAAATCCGTATTCAGCGATGATTGACAAGTATGAAGAAAGAGAATGTGATGGCAAAGTATTTTTCCTGTGGGGAGGCGGCGAGCGCTGCCGTCAGAAGGAACCGGTCGGCCCGGTGCGCTACCCGAGAAGATTCCTTCCGCCCCGTCAGCCGGTCAGTCAACATAACCTGACCGACTGGCCCTTCCTTCGTCACACGCAACACATCCGTCAAAACATTCACTCTTAGACAAAACGCCTGTGCAGAATCTACTCCGGGACAATGACAACCTCCTTAATATGTAAACATTTTGGCATCACAAAAGCAAGTTGTGTTGACTCTACTCGTCACAGGATCGGAAATAAAAACACCAGCCTGAGTTTGGGAGAACAGGGTAGGGACAGTAGTCATTGCTAAACAAGCAACGATACTGGAATAAGGAATCTGACAAAAACAAGTCACATCACAATTGTTTAAGCCTCTGAGGTTTCTGGCATTTATGAACCAGACAAATACTTGAAACACCCTGGATGTTTATTGTCAATTTCTTGCTGCATTGTCATAACAAGGGAACACAAAAATGGCCACTTAAGGAACATTTTTAAATGAACATAAATTATCCTTGTCTGCATTTTTTACTAAATGAACATGAAACTGGATATGGAAAACTGAACATGTGACCGCTCAGACCCTTTCCTCCGAATCACAGAACATTGTTCAAATTGAAAACAGACTTCTAAAACAGTTTTCCATTCTCAGCGCCCCACCCTCTGCAATCAGTTTCCATTATTGCCATGCTCCGCATCCCTTTTGAAATTGCATTCGTAAACAAAATGGAAAGTCGAGCTCAAATGTGACTAAAGAAGAACTACAGAAGTGAGGATGAAGGACAGAAAAGTATCAGTGGGTCATCTGAGAATAGTGTGAGATGTGGAACATCTAAGCAATGCAGATAAATGTGTTGCTGGTTTCTATGCAAAGACTTGACACGGAGCCGTGATGATAAAGATCTAGTCATAGTAGTAGAGTGCCGCCAAAAACATCACAACCACATTCCAACCACCCCCCCCACACACACACACACCCCTAAAACAGTCGCACAACAACGCAACCACAGTTGGTACATACTGGCCTATGAAATCTAAATAGATAAAACTCAAAACAACTCACCTCAAACAAAGGATAATTACTGTAACTGTCCTTTTAGTTCAAGCAACTCTGAACATACAAGAAAAAAAAAAACAACGTTCGATGTCTGACACACCTAACCAGATGAGGACAGACACACAAGTCTAACTGAAAGGTGTTCTCCTGGGCGACATGACGGGGGGAGGGGTTGGCTGGGAGAGGCTTTATGTGCAGTGCTGCGGCGACCAATCAAAAGGTGGAAGAAGGGGGGGGGGAAAAAAAGGATTATAAAAAAGAAAGAAAGAAATCAGACCTTTTGGCGAAGATGCTTGTATTATGACTGCAGTTGTTGAAAGGTCTTAATCAGCAGTGGAAACCCACGAGTGGCGCCGGTGCCAAAGTCAGCCATCCTTCACTGTGAGAACACCGGCACCAGGCTCTCCAGCAGAGGGAGTGGACACGATGACGTTTGACTAAATGAAAACTCTTTCTGCAGAGACTATGATCAAACTCCCAAAACATTTCAGAGAGCAGCGGAGGTGCTGATGGTGGACACTATACAAGGTTTCGCAAAGGCTGAAAACAATCGGCAAATTCAAAAGACATTTTGAAAGGCAGGAAAATAATTCCAAATGTACCAAGGAATGCGCCAGCAGATTTTGCTACCCGCAGAATTCCAAATATGGGCATTTTTTATACACATTGAACATCTGTATTAAAAAATAAATTAAAAAAAGCACCTTTTGTCAGGCTTATGGGGAGCATTTTATGTTAACTCAACTATCCTGTAGGTTTAAGTAGATACCTTTGAGTTGTTAGAGATTAGACTCAAAAACAATTGAGAACTAAATACAGCATCAAACAAGAACTAAATGCATTCCTTTATACCAGCTTATAGTAAAAGCTTCTTGGGTTTTCCTGTGTATGAGATTGTCAAATGTTGATGTGTAGGCGTAACCCCTTCTGGCCTATAGATGGCACTGAATGACTGTCTGTACTCAATGCACACAGTTTAAGTTTTAAACATCTCACTGTAAATTTGAGGAAGATTTTGAACCAATTTTTTATGTGGGCTAAAATGGAGAATGTGCAGGTTGTTCAAGCACACAATTACAGTACATCTACGGCGTTTTGTCACGTTAGTGGTGTAACATATCAAGTGGTCTCTACCTTGGGCGAGGGGACATGGGTGCATCCTGATCAACGGGGCTGTGGGGGGAGTAGCGTCCTGGTGGCGTCGGGGTTCTGCTGGACATTGAATTGCTCCTGTAGTCTGAAGGGGAGAACTCCTGTGGAGCAAAGCGTCGACAAAAAAGGAAAGAGACTGAGTAAGTACGACAGTAGCAGCTGAAATCTAGTGTGAAGTTCATAGCCGACAGCGTGCAAGCGCTCGGATCATGATGTCATAACTTTTTTACAGCAACATGGCAACACCTACGGCGTTACCTCTACCTAAGAAGAGGGATGAATCCACAAGCAGCATTTCTGGATGGCTGCTCCTCAAAGCAGCAAATAAGCACTGTAGATTTGCATCTGTAGTCTAAAAACTGCTCCATAACATTCAGTTCTAGCACAAAACAAACGATAGTTTGCTTGTGTGTGAGATGCCTTGGGGTCGGAGTTTCTATTGCATGAGTCACACTCAAGACTCCTCTACTGAGGGCTGATCAGTCTTAGCAACCCACATAGTCACGTTGATTACCATTTATATCAGAGCTGTATCCAGCCCCCCCAGATGATGGAGTGGGGCAACAGATGTTTGATTGGGACTCCAGTGTTGGCCCGATGGGAAAGACACAGCCAGCATGGACATCAATGGCTTCCAGATGTTGTGCAAATGTCATAATTATTCATGGCAGTTATAAACAGTGTCCATCACCACAAAATGAGACATTCCACACTAAAAGAACCTCTTTGAGACAAAACTGAACACTTTACAAACAATACTGTAATTTAGGAAGGCAATCTGGACGTTAAGTGAGCATTTGACTTTCGACAAAAGGGGGTGCTGCATACCTACTGTACACAAGGAGCTCATAAACTAAGATCTCGATTAGTACCGATGACATTTTTTATTGGAGCCGTTCAAAAGGCAAGATACTCAGTTACAACACTGTGGGTAAAGGTTGATTTATTAGTTCAATTATGCCACAGGAGCGAGCAACTAGTGAAAGTGAGCTCGGGCACATGTTCCCAGTAAACACTCAGCACACCTGGACCCAGTCTGCATAGCACATAACTCAACCCAGACACTTTTACCGTCGTCAGGAATTCCAACAAACAGTTTAAACCACAACACTGTCTGGCAAGTAACAATGTCCACCTGCAACAGTGACCACTTACTGAGCACAGAAAGCATACGCATGCACTGCTGCAATGTTCATTTTAAACAAATTATAGAAATCCTAGAATAAATTAAAAAAAAAAAAATCACAACCTCCAGTTTGCTGGGAACCAAAGCCCTTTATTTTAGGTCTGTGCACATTCCAGGAAAACATTGGGTTTGAGTCAAACAGCTTCAGGAGCATAGCTTTTATAATTGGGCTCGCCGAGTTTTCCTTCCTCAACCGTCCCCAGCAGGCATGGGTGTTACGCAGGCTCCGTCAAAAGGGAGAATAGTCTCCAACCAGGCCTTTCCACTGCAGGTCTGACATTCAAGTTGGAGGGGATGCTGGAGCACCATGAAGACGCAAGGGCACCAATGAGTCAAAGATTTCCCGTTTTCAAATCCAGCACCCGCTACCAATTCAGAAACGCTTTGAACACTGTCTGTTCTCAATCGAGTCCAATTTTCCCCCCTTTAGAGAGCGGGTAGATTGGCGGTGCGTGCCAGGAACCTTTTACCAGAAATGATCATTGGAACGTCGCACCAAGCTTCCCCTCAGAAAAACCCCGTATAATAACTAAACGCTCACAAGAGATATCCATGTCCTCTCCTGCTGTGACATAATCTCACGGCCGTAGACCAGATGGACATTCATACTTTAAAAAGGCATTATTTGAAGTAAAGCTGCACAGTATTTGCAGATGAAACCAAGCTCTTGTTATAAAAGCGTCTGGCTACTGAATAAAGAGATCTTCCCGCTCGCCAACCGCAGAAGAATTACAGACACCAATTACAACCATGAGACTTAAGCGGAATGCAATTAAGTAAAGAAAAACAAAAAGGGAGAGCGAAAAAACAAGGACTTCACTGACCAGAGCAGTTCCTCCATCACAGTCATCCAGTAGGGCCAACACTTTATAGCAGCAGCATCATGTCATGCTTGTATTGGCCTTAAAGACGGACCTCCCAAAAGAATCATTGCCGCTCCATTGTGAGCCATCTGTCCATTACACAGCTGATCTCAGAGCTACAATGCCAAATATACTCTAAACCGCACCACATCTCGTATAAACAAATTTAGGGAGTAGTGCAGGGAGGCAGAGAACGGGGGTGTGTGTCAGATGGGAGGGACAGAAAAAAACAATTCTTGTTCCTCTGGCTGGCTGCACTGAACTGTGTTCAGGAGCTCAAACACACTCAAGATAAGTCAGAAACGCTGTGCTGACCAGTCGCTGCATACACAATTTACATGTCATTAAGTATCATGTGACGCACCTGCAAGGAGCTATTGGGCCACCACAGTTCCTGGATGCGTGAGATCAATGACAAAATGTGACAGTAATCGTGTTTCATGGCTAAAAAATTCATTTCTATAACAAATTAGAAAAAAAAAAAAATTCCCCATCTCAATGTTCTGAAAAAGGATGCACAAGACAATCACTGCATCACAGGAGCACATCTCTGGCTCATTGGCCACTTCAAGATACAAACACAAACAGGAAATGGTGAAGATGGGAGGGCAGCCATTTCATATCAAGGACCATGGGAGACGTCGGGACATTGCCAGTGGAGGAGCACCGAGTCCGGCAGCAAGCAAGCCACTCTGCATCCTCGTCATTACCTCCCTGCAGCTTCAATTACAGGGCATGGGCCAGCAGTGCCAATGCATTGGGGAGCTTTTATTTTAGGGCCGGGGAATGAGCAGCGGAGCTGTGTATGGCGTTTCCTATCCAGCGGTGTGCATTGGTGGAGGTCCCGTGCGACGGCCCGAGGCCAACTGTAAGCTACTCATTATCCACCGTAACTGATGGACCCTGCCTTGTAATTGAGTGATGGTGCATCACTGTGTCCATGTTATGTAACAAGTGAAACATTTTAATATGAAAACAAAATCTTTTCATTAACATTCTTCAGCTTCTTTATCGTCTCATTTCCGCTTGCAGCTGCTTTACGCAAGACTAAATAATGATATGGAGACAAGGACTTATTACATGTCCTAGAGGCTGGCTCAACTAATTAGTCCATTTCACATGGGTTCAAGTCCAACATTTAATATAGAGCAAATCATTTTCTAACCGTCAGCATGCAGTTTTTTTTTTCTTCAATTTAAATAGGGATGTAATGCATTCTTCATATAGAGTATCCAGTCCATACAGCACATGGGTTAAGCTTTAGACAGCCAGCAAAATATTCAATCCTCTACAACGTTTCCTACATATAAACGCTTGGCCCTGGATTACACTGTAGCATTAAATAACATGAAATAAAAAGAAATCTCTGATGCCAGTGCTAATACCTCCCCTCTCTCCATTCGTTCGCCACGGCCGCACACCATCAGACCGCTTCAGATATAAACCATATGTACAAGATTAGAGGCCAAATGAGCAGCGGAGACATGAAGCCAAGATGACAGTTTTACAGAATTTCACTCCACTTTTACAAGTGGAAGTTAAAAGAAATGCAAGGCAAAAACTATTAGGTCAAAGTTTGAACAGTAATCCACGAATCCTGCAGGTCCGCACAGAATATGGATGAACCAGATTGACATTTAAATTCATGCACAGTGAGTGAGAGAAGGCAAAGGCGTCTCACGTGATCATAGTGTAGGTGCGCGCACACACACACACACACACACACACACTATTAGTAATGAAAAGTGAGCATTTATTTATCCACAAAGGCTGCTACAAGCAACACATTTTTCATCCCCATTAAATGATCCATAAAGGTTCCAACCAGGACAGAATATCGAGCTCATTAGACATCTGGAGTTCATTAGGGCTGAACTTGTTTACTGTACTTCCTGGTACTTTTAATTTATAGTCACCAGGTGCTTTTTCTCAGGTTGTATAAAAAAACAAAATAAGTTAAAACATTCAAAAGCTGAATTTTAAAAAAAGGTTGGGCTTTAACAGATCATCAGGGAAAATACCTCCATTAAAAAAAGGTGTTCGAGCTACAATGGTTAATGAGACGGACGGCATCGTAACTGCAGTAATTAGATGGAAAACACATTGTATTCCTCACTTCGGTTTCAGAAGTGAACCAATTATACTGTGCGGCTCAAACAAATTCTGTTTAACAACTATGATTCAGGGCAAACCGGGAGTTTCAGAAACCATCACTCCAAAACGTAGGTGGCGTCCTGTGTATAAAAAGGGGATACAAAGTAGGCTCACATGTCCGTTTATGCTGGCGTGAACACTGGCGGGCAGTTATACACGTTTCCATGACAACTTCTGGAATGTTGACGCACCGTTTAACCACCTTTTGTAAACCGCATAAGCGAGTAAAACGACCCATCTCTCTGGCCAACATTTCCCCATTAAACTTGCAGGGATCACTGTCCACGCGAGTGCACCCAGAGGACGAGGAGGAAAAAAAAAAAAAAAATGAGAGTCAGGAGCGCCGTAGTTTGCTTTTCCACTCCAGGGGAAAGAAAAACAGGGCGAGCGGATCAATCAGTGGGGTTGAGCTGAGGCATGCCGCCCGTGCAGCGGCCACAATGGACCCCAGGCTTCACGGCTCCGAGTCTGTGTGGAAAAAGACTCCCACTGTCCGGTCACAGAGCTCACTGTGCAGAGAAGCAGAAGGAAACACTGCTCCACTGTGACCACGGCCAGCACCGCTCCCCTGGCACCGGCTGGGCGCACCGCCGGCCTGCCAAACCAAACAGCCCGACTCATGTCGGAGCCGAAATAGTACATCATTCCAAGCAATCATCGTCAAGGGGGCAACATGCGCGTCCGTGTCTGGGGGCTCAAGGAGGAGCCACTAAATCAGGTGATGCGCATTTATCGCCGTCCAATTCCTGCAGATTTAAGCTTTCAATAAACGCGATCTTTAAACAAACAGGGTGTGCGCTGACCTACAAAAAGTCTACATTTCTTTGCCAAAGATGACCGCAGCTTTGCACTTCAGTCCACCACAATCTCCAGAATGGAGCGGGACAAAGCCAGCCGTTGGCATGCAGGCTGCAAGAACAATGCTGGAGATATGGGCACGGACACTCACCCAGCACTCACTGGATAGAGAGATTGGGTGACGTGGCCGTAGCCGTGTGACCAATTTAGCAAAATGAAGAAACCTGCACGGGTGTTACCCGGCAGGAGCTGGCCTACTAGGAGTTATATTTATAAAGAAACCACCATATGCCTGCACATGATCAGGCCGCCGCCAACAAAGGCAACCCTCAGGAACCTCAAAGTTCAGAAACGGCAAACCCCGAGATGGACCCTGGTTCCAACGGCACTGCAATGGGTCGCGTCTCATGGAAAGCAGTCTGCTGTGCAACAGAGATCCCGTTCTGGTCATCGCTTGATGATATAAACAAATGCTCTGAATCATGCCCTGCTCGCAGGAATCTAGGAGAGCCAATAGACATTAAAGCCAGTTAAATTTCTTTAAAAAAAAAAAAAAAAAAGTGTATCAATGTCCCTTTGGAACAGAACATTCTTAACAGATTTACGATATACCTCTATAAAGACTGTTTTGCAATGTCAGCACGTTTTTCCATAGTATACAATGACCCAACATGTGCTCTACCGAACGGTAAGCAGCGAGTCAAAGGGGTTAAAAAAAAAAAAAAAAAAAGTTGAGCATTAAACACTGGCTGCATCAACTACAGTAAAAAAGGAAAATGCCAAACACTTCAATGAAGTACATTCAAGAAGGAAATCAAATTTTATCAGCAACAGACAGAACACGTGTGACTTTGGACTCTATGATGGAGGCACAAAGTACATTGCCGTGTTCGAGCAGACCGATACGATGGCTTGAGCAGTTTGGCCGTTTTCTGGTGTCCACCCGGAGCACCGTCTCCTCCAGCTGCATCCCACAACCACAGGCCATACGAGGGGAAGTGCAGCACCAGCCTGCCACAGCTTTTTCCATCACAGACGCCATTGTACACAGACTTTTTCTCAGGACATTCAACACCCTGGAAAACGGTGGACCCCGTTTGCATCCCCCTCGTCTCAACAAGTGAGCCAAAACGAGGGTGGAAAAGCCTTTTAGGAGCCTTTCTGAGAGGGCTGATCACCCGATACAGCAGCACTCAGCACCTCTCAGCCAGGACAGAGGCCCTTGTCATTGAGGCTCCAGGTCTTAGCGCTCGCTGGGCCGCTGTGTTACTGCCAGCACAAGCAGCATAAAGCGCCATGTGCTCAATGGCAGAACTCTTCCCCACGAGAAGCTTTGAAAGAACTCCACTCACTAATCACAGCGCTGCGGCAGGAGGCTCGTCACCACTTTAAAACCAGGGTGGGTGCCCCTTGAAGGATGAGGGGTGGGGGGGGTCAGCAAAAACCCTAAAATCTCATCCACTGCGCTGGATGATGGTAAACAGAGTCTGTCATGCATAAACAGCAGAGCAAGCAATCCAAGTCAACTTTAAACGCCAGAGAATGTACGAAAGGGTGGAGAAAGCATCGATTAAAACATCTCGAAATGCATCCTTCCCACAACACGTAGTTTGACATTAGTCCAAAAGTACTGATGGAAGTTTAAAAAAGGCCACGTTGATATTGGAGAAGAGAGAGGTTGAAGCAATGCAACATCTCCCAAAGGACACGGATTCCAACGTGAGAAGAATTAGACAAAATGGCCAAATTAAAAAAAACGGTAAGCAGGATGAGACTCCATAAATACCGCAAACATTCAAATTTGTCCGTGTCAGGCGGCTTTAAGAGGATCGTCCATTCTCAAGGACTCACAGATGGTGCCATCACTCCACCAGTTTGCGGCCACCGCCTCACTAGAACTCCATGGCATTTTTAATATCTGGTTTTGAATCAATGTTGAAAACATCACTAGCCGTATGGATAAAAGCCAAAATAAAATGGGAGTTAGCTGAGATTAGCGCTTGCACTATTCAGACTGCACAGCCATTTTGTCCAAATTTGTCTGTTAAAGTTCAGACTTTAAAAGGTTGCAGGAATTACCGGCCTGCGCTTTTATAGCTTTGCCAACCAGTAAAGATGTAGTACACGTTTATTCATACATTAGTTAGCTAAAGACTCAAATGCGCCACTTGGATTGCAACGACTTCATAAACTAGAATGTTAATCCTTCCCTTACTGTGAACAAAATCAATGTAGGTCGCCAGTCTCAGCGAGTCGGACGGCGCTGTGTGCAACATGTGCACCTGAATCCCATTTAACATGTAAACAGCATAAAAAATTCCAAACAAAAAGCGCCATTTCAAAAAGAACCCTCCGAGCAAACGGCCCCTCATAAAGGGACACGCTTCACTGTTGAAGTTCAAACCTTTGCTTATTTAGCAAACAAAGTGATGTCCAGTGGTATAAAAATGGCCAGAATTCCACGATGCCATCACAAAGGGTCTCGCGCGCTCGTCAGCTCGCGTGTTCCAGCAGTGGGAGCCGTGCTCGAGACGGAGCACGCAGGCATAGCTGAAATAGCTCACAACGAACTTTCCCACAACATCTCTGCGACTCACTGAAGTCTCTCCAGACGCAGCGTCCCTCTTCTTGGCTTTGTTGTTAGAATGTAAATAAGCACAGCATAGTTCAGATTCATTCTTATGATAACCCCAAGTCTGCGTTTCACCGCTTCTCATATTTTACAGCCAGCGCTCCAGTCTGACAACTAAAAGGTTTTGGCCATTGTTTTGACAGAACCTATAATTATTTTTCCTCGGAGCAGGCTCTGAATGCGGCTACAGGCTTATTCAGTTTAAAGTCAAAAGATTTCAAAGACTGACCTTTGAAGTTTATTCACTCCCTGCTATAAAAAAAAAAAAAAAAGTCAAACCCTATCTGGTTCCGGCCTTTACCGTTAAGTCCACACATACAGTAGACTAGAGCTCACAAATCTTTTGTTGGGCATCTTCTGGCATCAGAGAATAACAATTCAAGAGGAAAGGCCAAGAATTCACACATGTTATTCTTGCAGGCTGCAGCCGTGGAGGGAAAACACAGATCTGAAGAGAGTACAACAGCCTTCAGCTGCACTGACCGGGTCTGCAACTACAGATGTGCGGCCGATTGACCTTTCGGGTGTTTTACAATTCCATCTAAAAATGGAAATGCATTCCACATACAGCTCTAAATCCCAAACGTATGGGACCAATGAAACGCTCCATGTTCTTATAAATATATACTTCGGGCGCTCTCAATCTTGTGGAATTAGAAACACAGACGTCGTCAGAACAGACAAGTTTGCAGATTACGAAGAGTTATAGATTTGTTAGATTAGAAAAACCCTTTACATTTTTTATATTGCATGACCTTTCAGACCCCCCCTTAGCAAAGTGCCACAAACCTCACTTTGTCGCGAATATTTATGAAGTAACAAATACATATTGTATATAGAATTGTTTGAGGAAAGATTAAACTAATTAACTAATTAAAGTAAGACAGTCATATCATGCTCTTAGAACCAATTTTACTTTACTACCCCCATGTACTTTGTTAATTAAATAATACTCAACTGAAAACTGCCTCAAAAGTAGCACCTGGAAGATTTGACCCATTTAAGAAAACAAACCAACCTGTGACAGCGGGCTGGACAGCCTGGGACTTTTGTCCTCTGGAGACCATGGACGCAACAGGACACTGTGACAGAGGGACACAGATACACGTGTGATTTGGGGGAAATCAATATTCAACATGACACTGGCAAACCCCTCTGGGATTGTAACATTTTGCTAAATAGTGAATTCTGGTCACACATATATATTTGTATAAAATACAACGTTTTTGTAAACAAATATACTGTGAAAGGATCTGAGTAATGTTGCCATTTCCATAGTTATTATATGAAATAATAATTTATGGTACTCAAGTACAGCTCCTCGATATGACAATACTCCACTTTTAAAATGACATTTAAGGCGCACTGCTTGAATGATCACAAATGAATGTCCCATTACAACATATTAAGATTGAAAAACAATGTGATGGTTACTTGTACATGATGGAAAGCAAGTAGTCTGCGTAAGGGGGGCGAGTAGACATTTAGGTTTTAACTGACCTAAAGTTGTCCGGGAGGGTCGACAAATGGCTGTGCAGAGAGCGGCACAGGGAACGTTCTACATTCTACCTTTTGTTAGCGTGAATGCAAACGGTGGAATGTGATATCCTGTGCATATCCTTTGTTGCCACAGTACAATCCCGTGGTTTTACTTTCTCGCCGTTATGCCCAAACCCATTGACTCTGGGTCTGCCGTGGAGTCAAGAGAGCACTTGTTGCAACCCTTTGTCCACATCTAGACCTGTTGGAGTAGTGAATGGACAGGTTTCTGAAAAGAGACTCAACTGTCCACCTGAAATTATAAACATTAAAAAGCCCCAGGACTTAATCTTAGACCTCTGTTCATGCTGAAAGGCCGACTGTGTAAACTGTATTTTACAAGTAACCAGATCACATGCGGGTCTCCTGACGGTAGAACCCTTTGCTTTTGTTAATACACTGATAATCACGGTCACAATGCAGGAGTAGACAAGCTGGCTAAAAAGATCCTTATCTGTCCCCACCCCCCCCCCCCCCCAAAAAAAAAAACAGTTCCTCTTATTTATGTAAAGACTCGGGGTCCAGAGTGGCTGCTTGAGTAGAGGACTGACATTACACCCAATAAGAGTGAGCATTGGGATAAAAAAGGCAGGTGGGGTGAGTCACCTCTTGTTGGGAGTCGGTGTCCGGCTCTCAGTCTTCACACCTGGGCTGGTAAAAGGATCTTGTGAATAAGGTCCAGGGGACAGCGACGCAGGGCTGGAGATGGTGTACTCTTTGTAGTTCTGGTTCTCATCTCTACTCACTATCACCGCCTCCTACAAAAACACCAGAGGAATGATAGCGTCATGAGTTGAAAGTAATTGGATCTTTACGAACGCACTTTTGCCAAAAGAGCAATTCAAATGAGAAGCATATTAGAAAGGTCTACAGACTTTGTATTCAGCATCACCATGCATTGTAGGTGGTGCTTTGGGATCAATAAGGATCAATTAAAAAATAAAGGAAAAAGTACTAACATCCATAACGTCTTGTATTGCTTCCATCTTGGGGAGGAAATAAGCAAATATGTAATAAACAGATGTGTCCTGCATGGATTCATAGAAATCTCTGCGAGTAGTGGAAATAAGTAATCCACATGAAACCGGTGCCAAGCAACATTGTGGGTATAAAAATGAAATATGGAGAATGCTGCTGTAGGAATCAACTTGTGATTTGGTGTAGTTAAAATCTCCTGTGAAGCTTTAAATCTGACCTGGAATCGTCCGGTGAGCTGCTCAGGGGTGACGATGCCGTTAGTCTGTCCAGAACTGGGAGGTTCAGGTCTTGAAAAACAAAAAAACACTTAAAATCAAATAACTTGAAGTTTAATTCTCCGTCTTATGTAGCAAAGTCGGATTTCATCACTGCTGAATCAAGAAAATACATTAACAAGTCAATATCAAATAACCAAGCATGGTATTTAAAACTGCTTAGAGCAACATTCAACCGATGCAGGTGAAGTACGGAATGGGTTCATGGTAATGACTAAAGAAATTATACAGACAATTTATCAAAACTTCAGTACCTGGCCATGAAATACTGTAGCAGAGCATTACTGCATATTCTGTCTTTTCAAAAACCAACATCCTCCCGACGGATCTCATCTTTCCAACTAGTAGCTCGTTTTACTTGCTAAACTACAAAACAGTGTGTATGCGATTCCCATTAATGAATATGAAGGGGAAACTATGGCTATATGGTCCAATTTAAACACACGGGGCCCCCCTGGCTGCAAGGCCAGAAAGCTGTAAGGTAATGGAGGCACACAGGAAGGCCTGGATGCCTGTGGTAAATCACCCAGAAACACACCTCCCGTGGCCTGGACTCCTCACGCCGAGTAGAGGAGATGGCAAAAGGACAAAAAGACGGTCTGAGAAACTGTTTTGAATCAGGAACCGCATGCCTAAAAAATGTCCTAACTGTGCAATAAACCTCCCTGTTAAAAAGGAGGAAGTGAGCTAAATTAAACATTCAGTGATCAGATCAGTGTCTGGTCTACTCTGTATACTTTCAATGCAGAAAAGCAATTAGGAGCTGGTGAAATTAAATCTAACTTTAGATCACAGGAGATGCCAAACTGACATAAATCAGCAGGTGAAAGACTTTCCTGATCCTTGCTGTGACCAGCTGTCATTGAGAAGACATAAAGTGAAACCGCCTGCAGCAGCTTCTTTAAACATCTGCATTGTAAGAATACCTCTCCGTCAAGGTAAATCAAAACATTAAAGAACGCATGGTTGACCCAGGTTCAAGGTAAAAAAGGTTAAACACCAGTACATGGGTCATGAGAGCAGTATTTAGGACAAAGACACTACTTAATAGGAGTCATTGGAAATGTATATTCCTGACCTGCCTGACAACAGTAAGTTGATTCAAAAGAATTAGGCCTCGAGGCCAATGTTAGGTTTTCGGGCAACATGCGGTTGGATGCACCGACAATAAACGACTGGCTCGGGACGCAGCAGCAGAAACCACCAACGCCGGCTTCTTCCAGCCAGACGCTGAGGTGGATATCTGGACACAATTCAAATAGAGAAGCTGCTTGAGGGGGGTTTCAAGACAGAAGCTACTTCATAGTTTGGGTGATGAAAACCGCTGACAGTTAACAGCGTGGGATTAAAGACGTGGCGGGGCTACACATTGGCACTGTCCTGTGCGGGCAAGATGTGAAAAAAGGTGTCCATTTTGGCTTGAGGGAGACATGACTTCAGCCGGAAAAAATCCACAAGAGGGGAAAACGGACGTCTGAGGAGGAAGTATGGGGAAGCACATGTGCGTGAGAGAGCAGAGAGAGAAAGAGTCTTTGGGAGAAACAGGGACAATGAATGAGAACGTAGGAGAGGACCTTTAATCAAAATGCCAGCCAACAGCAGCCCGGGCTCAAAGGACAGCATTTCAAGCAGACAACTCCACATCATCCTAACAAAGTTATTACAGGGGAAGGGGAACACTGTGGTTCTCGTACATGCTGGCATTTCCCCTGATTGAAATCACTCGTTTGTTCCCTGCCCACATGACAAAAAAAAAAAAAAAAAGAAAAAAGTAAACACTGATGGAAGCCGAGGCAACTGTGGTCTCGGTACAAACAGACGACTAGGAATACCCGTAAGGGGAACAATGGTGCACAAAGTCGCTTGGAACTGTATGCCTTCTATGTTCGCAAATCCAATATGCACAACCCTTCAAAGCCTGCGATGCATTTCAGCGTACCTCTCCACTACCAGCTGCAGCTGCGTCTTTGAGTTCTTGATCGTGTTCTGGGCCTCCACGTTCAGCATGTCGGCAGTGTTTTTCCCATTGATCTCCAGGATAATGTCCCCGGGTTGCAGGTCAGCCTGGTCGGCCTTGCTGGCCCCTGTGACCTGTCGAACAGAAAAATGAGCTCCAGTTAGGTCCCTTCTTCAGTGAAAGACGTCTGAAATAAAATAGTTGACAAATTGACTCAAAAACTCCTTTAACTGCGACGGTCTTTCTACAGCACATAACTCTCGCAGCGAAAGCCATTGAGCGCCAAAGTGTTCGAGCTACATGGATCAAGGTGGTGCTGGTCCATAGCGGACAGTTTCTTGATACTGGAGGAAAGTCATTAGCGTGACACTATTTGAAGGTTTAACTAGGCCTGACCTTTGGAGCCGTCCTCACCGCATGTCAAAGTCAATGCAATATTGGCACATTATAGGAAATTCCACACAAATGAGATGAAACATCCTTGCCACCACTTTAAGCTTGGTTCCTTTGTCCCCGACACACACACACACACACACACACACACACACACACACACACAAAAGGCTAAATGAGGAGGTTGATGCAGCCGACACGTCGGCGTGGCGGTCATGACATTTGCCCGGAATATTTTCCCCTCGTCTCACAATAAAAACCAGAGAAGCAATAAAACCCCCAAGAACACAAAACAGACCAAAAGAAGCGCTAATCAGAGAGGACAAAAGACTCAATCTCGCATCTCCAGAGTGCAATATGGCTGCAAATAAAAGTACCAGCCAACAGGCAAAGTTTGTCAGTTTAGTCGACCGAGAGGGCAGAGGGGCAATATCGGAGGGCCCACTCGAGAGGCGATCAAGTGTTGCTGTGGTGACCCACAATAGTGCGCGCCTTTTCTGATGGCGACGCGCCTGGTTTCACATTGGGGCTCTTCGCCAAGGTTGTTGCCAGAGTGAAATGGAGGCTAGTTATCCTTCAGGCCAAAAGGAATAAAAAGAGGGCACCCATGTTGTGTCTGTGCCAAATACAAACCACTTCAGATGGGCCAACTGTTGTTGCAGGGAGGTATGCCGACAGGGGGAGACTGAAATCGTTTCGAGAAACGACCAGTGATAAAGTTTTTTTTTTTCTCAGCATGAACCCCCGTAAATTCAGAGAAACCGTTTGATACGAGACAAGCAAAAGTGCTTGTGTGGTTTAGGTAGCAGTAACCGAACCCGATTTATGATGGAAAAATAGTTCTTCAAATGAATAAGTTGTCAAGGAGGCGGCAAGCGATAAATGCTTGAAGTCAAAGTTGGTGTGAAGCACTGGTACCCTGCCATGGGTCAGCGATAAGTCATCCTTTATAGTCTGAGGAGCGACTGGGGCAGTGTCACTTGTAGAAGCAGACGGTGCTGTGTGACCACAATGACCTGGGTGTTTCTGGCACGCAGAAGGTTTCCTGATGGCGTTTAGTCTGTATTGTGCGTGAAGAGGAATGTACTGATGAACCTTGTAATGCACAAGGGATCGCAAAAACCCACATTCTGCACTCTGGAACCAGGAACCCCCCCCCTCAACTGTAATCAGTGGTTTCCTTCTAATGTAATCTACTTCCATTCTCCAACGGGTTCAGTAGTCAAGGAAATAGGTACAGGGAAGCCCACAGACAAAAAAAAACAAAGACAAGAAAAGTGAGGAGGAAGTAGACATTGCATCCCATTTCAGACAAAAACAGAGGCTACGATTTAGTAAGTTAGGACCAGTTTCAGCAACAGAGCCGCTTTTGACGAGTACCTTTGACACAGTAATGGCCTTCTTGAAGTCCCGTCCTCCAAGTATTCTGAAGCCCCATGGCGACGGACCGATAAGGTTCACAGTCAGCGCCATTTAGTGATCAGGTCAGCACACGCGTGTCGAAACTTCTGAAAAAGGAAAAAAAAAAAGCAGACCATGAGCACAAGCTTTATCTTGTGTAACAAACATGTGCAAGTCTACGTTTCTGCTGGCTTGGCTTAATACAAGATCGACAGGTGAAGCGCATGTGCATAATCTGCCTTTAACACTTCGCAGGCCTGAGTCCCCGTCACAAGGATTGAGCAGCCACATTAAAAAGGAATTAGAAGAATCTGAAACCAAAGGACGCATGAACAATTGATCGATTGCCTGCAACACCAATGTGAGTTTCATTAAATCCAAATGCTCGTTCATAAAACTTGCACACTACCAGTTGTACAAGCACACAAGGAGCTGGGCTTCATTGTGGACCAGAAACTGGTTCAAAATAACAGGAAGTGCTAAAGTACAGTGGAACCATGTGGGTTTTTTTCCCCCATTGTTTCATTCTCTTGAATAGGTCTTCAAGAGTCAAAGAAATGATGCTATAACAGCAAGGTCTGTTTTGTTTTCCGATAGGGACGCGTCAATTCATGTGAACATTATGTTAGCGATGCCAATCATCTTTATCCAAGCACAAATCTGCCGCCTCATGTCAAGACAGACAAGAAGCAGATCCCCCACACGTCGCCCTTTAAACCACTGCTACCTGCCAAGCACCACGGTGCGATTAACAGGGTGATTGACCCCTAAACGGTTCAAAGTATGAAAACGGGTAGGCATCAAATACTTTCCTCAATAAAACCATAAACTCTAATCACCCGCCTCCTCTGGATCCTGTTCAAGTTACCAAAACACTTCTAGAATACGAATGGGCCCAAACTTGAGGGACCATAGTTATAATGATAATGCTTTTTGAACAGAGGGCAACCTGTGATTTAAATGCCAGTTGAAGCTCGTCTGCAGAGTCGAGGGGCGGTCGGTGATGACGGGATAAGCACTTGGGAACATAAACATCTCATCAACACCTGAACAATGCACGCATGCACACGCAGCTGCTGTGTCTGAAACATTTAGTGTTAATACAATAGGTGCACATGAAGACAAATAAGCTTTTTTTAAGTATAGTCTAACGCGCTCTCGCAACATTTAAAAAAAAAAAAAAAAATTCCATGAAAGTAAATGTACAGGTAGTTTACTTTTGCTTTCTACAGAGACACAATGGAATGCTGAATTTGTTCATGTAGTCAACGCAACTACATTGGTACAATGCCCAAAGGTCATAATTACATTCTCATTGCTTTTCTCTGAACTTTGAAATGATGGCAAAGTCATTCAGAGCGTTGAGCGGAACAGTGTCAAGTCATTTCAGTTGTGTCTCTTGTAATCTCTGAAAGCATACGGACAATCCCAATACGGTTTACGGCACTCCAACGTTCAGGTTCACCTAAAGCACCGCAATACATCTTTGGCCAACATTTGTCTGTATACAATCTTGCATAAAAGATATAGATTAAAAAAAAAAAAGTCTGTCAGTTACATGCATTTCATAAGTAAAAAAAAAAAAAGACACAAGCAAAACTACTGGACGTCAAAGTGGATCAAGGACATCATCCACATTGCTCCGTCAAATCCCTCCAAACACTGGCCAGCTTCAAGGGGCTGCACATTCCACGAGCGTCGGGACAGGCAGCGCTGACCCAGCGAGCCATCAACAGTCTGGGCCAATTAGCTTCGTTGCCGGACTCGCCGTCATTAGGCCCTCTTAATTGCGATGGCCTCCAGAAGTAAGTGGAATTGGGATAATGACAGGGAGCAGCCGCCCCAAAGTTTCCCAGCCGCTGGGGGGCGGGGGGGAGGCGGGGTCAATTAGTTCCATGAGCTTCAGCAGCTTCTCCTACAGAGCGGCCATTAGCAGCCGGGCACCCTGCTAGTTCCCTGCCTAAACGTTGACTGTAAGCGTTGTAAAAGCGCTGGGTGGAGGAAAACGGCAAAGTATGTGATGAGTGGACAAACAGCGGAGAAGAAAAGCACACGCTGGGGGCGAGGATGAGGGACGCGCTCGGCGTAGTTGGGACACCGATGAGGTTTGAAGACTCACCGTCACACTAAAGTACTGCTGGGTAGCTGCCAATTCACATTTAGAAATGGGAAATCCTGTTCTGGTGGCATGTGCCGTCGCGGCCACACCAATATGGCAGCACAATGCAACGCCCAAAGAAAGGAATTCTAGCGATGAAGTGATTTCATTGGTCACAGGTCTCTGCACGAGTTCGGCACGCAGAGACGAGAAACTGGTACTGAAGGCGTACGTCATGCGGTCATTCGCGACTAGTACAGTTGGCGCGTTGACGCCTTATCTGCATTCCAACAAAAAAGTTTCTAGTTAGAAAGGACTAGAAGAAGCACCCAAATGTCCTAAAAGGGAGGTTGATTGAATATATTAGGAGGTTGCATGAGTCGCCTGTAGATTTCTCCCCAGATGATTTATGTTGCTCTTGTAATTAAAAATATACAAGTTTTAGCTTTCCAATGTTCTGGATCAGTCTCCCTTAAGGAGCTGCTAAAGCCACTGACGTCTCATCACATCGACGCACACTTCAGTGTAGCAGGTGATGAACAAGAACAATGAGCTCAGATTCAGCGTTGAGAAGAAATCCAAACCGGTCATGTATATTCCGCGTTTGTGTCTGAGGGCCTTTTGGAACTCGTCACATCTGAGAGATCGTCCCTACAGGCAGACGAGATGGTGGCGGTATGAAGGGGAAGAGCAAGCCTATCCGCCTATGTTAGTTCCAAGGCTCATTGCCCCAACATGCAAAGCCCCAAGGGTTTACGTTTGCAAAAACCTTCCAATAATACATTCTTCAGAGGAATAACATGGAAAAAAAAGAAAAACACTCTCAGATAACTAAATTATTGAGCGAGAATATTCCAGATTTAAATATTGAACAAAGATGGACTCATTTGCCAATTATTCTTGGTCCAAGATATAAACTGTTATATATTGACTCTGAATGAGCGAAGAGGCCAAAAATCTTCCGTGTAACTAAACTCATAAACATGCAGTTACGAGCAGTTTAGGCTGAACGAGCTCAACCTGCTGACACAAGTCTGACACCGTGTGCAATTTACTGAACTGTAATGCGGCACACCTGATGAGTCATTCTCTGCCCCGCAAGTCATCAGAAGACAGTTGGAGCCTCCGGTGGTCATGTTGACCAGAATTGATGAAGTGAATGAAAATACCAACCGATGAATATTCGAATTTACCAGATCCTAGAATTAACACCTCATTCATGCAAAGGAATGTAACATTACGAGCAACAAGTTTCTACTCTACTGCAGAGGTAGTTAAATATTCACAAAGTGAATGGCAATAGATCGACTGTAAAGATTGTCGACTAAAAGCTCTGAACAATAAAAATCTACGGGAGTGAAACCCGGCCACCTACAGAGACTCTCCACCGTGCGAGTCACTGAGAAGGTTCCTCTTTTTCTTATTCTCCCTGAACTCCGAGGAGAAATCCCCTGGATTGAATGAACAAGCACACACGGTCTCTGACATGCCAATAGTGAAAGAACAGCTGATGAACATACCAGAAGCTGTAAATCCCAACTGAAAGCTCAGGCCCGAGCTTTGATGCGAAAGGCGCTCGTTCTCGCTCAGATGCTCCACCGCGGGCGGCTCGGAGGGAGTATTCCTCATGAGAGTCACGCTTGTCAGAGCTCTCACTGGTGGAACACCAGCGTCAACTTTCCACCGCGCTCGTCAATGATTCGGTCGGCTGTTGACTCTACCCCGTGTGTCACGCGCTAGACTGACAAGGCGGCATCGACCTGGACAAACACACGCGGGATTTTAAAAAAAGAAAAAAGGAAAGGAATGCAATAGCCAGCCTCTCCCTGGACATTCTTAAAAATCACACCCATTTGGATAGATACAGCAGCAGTCGCTAGGGAGAAACAACATCGCACAACAAACAATCTCAAAATAGGGTGTCGGTCAATTAGTTTCTGTACAGTCATTTCTATATAATGTATTGAGAATGCTAGTACGAGTCATCCAAGCAACTACGCACTTGGCCGTACCTGTACTTTCTGGGTAACTCCCTTAACCAGTTTTAAGATCGCACACTCCTGTGGAAAAATGTTATAATTATAACCCTCTGCATTATAAAAAAAAAAAAAGATAACTTTCTAAAAAGAACACAGACCATCCCTTTTACTAGTTTCGTGCAGCTCTGCTACAATGGCCTGACAGAGTCTACCGGTCGGTCACGATTGCGTCACTTCCCTTTGCCGCCATCACCATCATCATCATCATCATCATCAGATCATGCTGCCGCTGCTCATACTGAACAAGATCGAGACTCTGCTGCTCGGCAAGAAGACCGGTTCACCACATCCTCTGCATTCAACAATAGGCACTCGACAACACAACGCTTTGATCGTTGCCTGCACACTCGTCAACGAAATTGTGGCAACGGTGCACCATAGTGGCCTCAAAGCTTGCTGGATACTGTGAGCGAAACATCCTCTGCCCCAGAAAACATGCTGAATAAGTGTCATCAACTGTCAGATATCTTCAAAGGCCTCTGCTTCAGAAAAAGAAGAAAGAAAAAAAACCCTCATAACTCTGGATGGTGAAAGTTAACAACTTCCTGCATAACTGCAAACATGTTCCTCACAGAAGCACGATACCACTCAGAAAAACACAACATGGTGCTGCGAAAGTTAAAGTCAAAATGTAGCTTTGGTAAAAACCACTGCTTTGCTCCATCTAAAAATGACCATGTTTGTTTCCTGGATGGCTTTAAGCCCATTCCATTTAAGAATCAACAGTTCTTTCCTTTTTTAAAAAGTAAAAAAAAGGAAACTCAAAGTGAGAAGTGTTACGTGAAGCATCCACCAGAAAGGGGAAGTTACCAACAGCAGTTCTCTGGGATAAAAAAAAAAAAAGATGAACTTTGTGCAACACCTCAAAGTCCATTCACACCTGCTCAACTCACAAGCAGGATCTAGTTGGAGTGAACTGAAGGATCGGCAATGTCTCGACACTTCTTAAAAAAAAAAAAAAGGAACCAGGGTTCACTATTGAACGGGACCAGAGTTGTTGGGTCACTTGAGGAGAGAAATGATCGATGGTTAAAACATGCACTGCAAATACGGACGTCAAGATTCCTGAGGTTGCATGAAGTCCATCCGCTCCAACAATCACAAGGACTGCTTATTGTGCAAAGAGTGAGCGTCCTGCTTTCCTTAACAGGGTTATAAAAGAAGCTGGAAAGCTTCATGGTGTGAACCTTTCACTGTCAGCTTCACTTGACCTTCTCATTTTCACATGTATGACGCACAATTAGCATATATGAATATACATACATACATACATACATACATACATACATACACACATACTGAATTTTGAAGAAATCAAAATCAGCAAGGCTTCAATTCATTAAGCTTCCTACACTATACAGATACAGTAGTCTGTAGGGTTTAATGACCTCAATTAACAGACTAAATCACAATGCCCGGCATTAAACTACAGATCACATTACTTACAAACAGAGACGGGAGATGAAAGTTAACGATACCAGCGTGAAAAGGACCCTGGTTGTGTTGGTCAGTTCGAGGAGCTGCTGAAGCCACGTTTATCCTACTCACCGAGGTGAGCGCAGCGGCTTAATTCAGGGGGCTTTTCTTCTCCACCTGTCCGACGCACCGCGCAGAAAGCACCGTCCCCCAGTCCCACTCAGCCCGAGGCAACGACCGCGTCCGGAGTGAGAGCAAAGCGGAGCGGAGAGCGCTTTTTTTTTTAGTCCGTGTCGTGTCACCTGTAGCTGTGCGCGCTGCGGGGTCAGAGGGAAGAGCTCAAAGTGCCATGTGCTGTTACCAAAACAAAAGCTTTGACGCGCACGGACCAACTGGGCGTTTCGCGTGCGAGGAGGGTGCAGCAGTGATGATTGAGCCATTTATCCTGAAGGCTCTCGGGTTCTCTTTTCTTTCTTTCTTTTTTTTTTGTCTGCTTCGCGCCACCTGCTGACGGCGCGAGGCAGCGCAGCGGGCGCCACGTCTATTAACCAGTGACGTCGTCCACAGTTTTTAATTGAAGCTAACCGCCTTCACCTGGGGTCACACGTGGCGCTGATTAGATTTAATAGGCCAGTCTGTGTATCTAATCGATATAGCAGGTGATGAACTGAAGCACAAAACAGACATAAAACCAATTATATTTCATTTAACCTGCTTGTTTTATTTTAAATGATCATCATAACAATATTTTGTATTTGATATGTTAATAGAGGCCAATTATCCAACCTAAAATTAACATAATAATGTACAATGAAAGGCAAAGACAAATCTAAGCTACATGAGAGTGGTTAGTATGAATACGTCTTTATGTAGAGGAGAATAATAATGCGGTCATTTAATGTAATTTTCTTTAAATGTGCAGCTATGTACTGAAGCTTTGACTCAGTGGTCCCTGCTGGTCAGCTTCAGTGTTGTTGTATTACCATACATGACAAGCATTTCACAAAATGAAGACAAGCTTCTTTCAGTATCACTCTGTGATGTTTTAATGAAAAGATTTCGTACCATACATATGAGATACATTGTTTTATAAGCAAATATATATTATACTTTAAATTTGATAAAAGGTTGCAGTATATACAATCATGATGAATATTCGTATACATTTGCAGAATTACCTCAAACTAAGGAAGTCTAACTATGCCTCACTTGTCAAAGGTTGCACTGGTACAAACATGAGTAATTTTAGAAGTCAGTCAAAGTGAGAATGTTAGCCCTGCAAGCGGAAACGTTGTGAAAGCAGTTGTACTGAAAATAAAATCGGGAAACTTAAATGGATCATTTAAATTAAAAAAAGGAATATCACTCTAAGGTTAGATTCGGCACATGAAGCTTTACTTCAAATATTTCAAAAGATCAAAAGACCTATTTTCTTTAGATGCAATGTCACTCCATCATAAACGCTCCATCTCATTGCATCAACATTTGGCATTCCACTCCATGGCTTGGGAGATACAAAAAAAGCAAAATATCCTTTAATGAATAACATGCTTATGAAAACAGTAGACACATTAATTATATTTGCTTTTCTGCGTAGCCTCGTTAAAGGCTGTAAACTTCTCTTGACATGTCCGAGACCTTAAAGTGCTTTACTTTAAGCACACATGTTTGTGTCGTTCCCTCAAACACGCCCACGATATTTTCAGAGACCTGAAAGAAAATCTGAGTAAGATATTTGGAGGAAACATTAATCAACGGCAATGCTTGAAAAATGTGATGCGGCACAATGTGAGTCTCTTCTCGTTCATTCATTCTCAGCAGTGATTTGTGACGGCGCTGTGGTGACACAAAAGCATCATACTGTATCGGGTCCAGCACTGTTCACTGGGGAGAAATGCTAATTTCCTTACAGCTGCAAATAGTTGTGGAACAAAGAAGTCCATTCTCTACATCGCAAACAGTACAATAAGCATTGATTCATTGCTCTCAAATGGTGTGCATGAAAACACTCTCAGTGGAACACACACGCAGACACACGCAGACGCATGCAGATGCCGGTCCCACCCAGGCCCGCATCTGCCCCTCTGTGCTGGGAGACAGAGGGGCAGATGCCGGTTTGGGTGGGGGAAGTGTTGTGGGTAAAACAGGACGGACGAAATGCTGGAGTGTCAAAGAGGGATCTGTCGAAGAGAGCTGAGGGAGTGGTTCGTTCGGCTCTTATGAGTTCAGGTGGATGTGGGCAAGCAGGAAGTGAGCAGGTCAAAGAGGTGCCACGTAATTCCCAGGAAAAGTCCCAAAAGCACGAGTCCGTTCTGACGTACCTACAAAGAACCAAAAAAAAAAAAAAAACGTGGTCACACCACAGAAACGAACAAACATCAGAATGTACTGGCAAACCAAAAAAATGCAGTTTACTTTATGTTTATAGTGCCAAATTTCATCTGCAGTGTTAAAATATGTCCACTAGAGGGAGTGCTCGATTAGCGATTTGTCACAATGAAGCAAAAGATACTTGTGTAAATCAAGGATGTTTTATGAAAACACCAAAAGACCTATAAGACCAATAACCTTGTGGCTAAAAACTATTCAATAAATAAATGGAGAATTCTTGTCCTTTTCCAACAATTCCAAATGTTCGGTATGTTAGGTATGTTACTATGTTTGTCATTTATGGATGGATAATGGATAATCTTGATTCATTCCCTGTTGAGGTGTGAGAAAAAGGAATCAATTTATTCCTTACCTACAAACCAGCCATCGTCGCATTTCTCCATCACTCTTACTATGTCTCCTTCTCTGAGCTCCAACTCATCGGAATTTTGTGGTCTGTAGTTGTAAACAGCTTTATATCTAAAATAGAGATCGATTAAGTCATTAAAAAAAAATGACGCAGATTCACCAAAGCTGAAAAAAAATGTGAACAAACAAAAGTGTGGGAGACGTACGGCTGGCGTTGCATGACTGAGGAATCAGGGTTGTTTGGCCCTCGTGGTTGTTGAAGGGAGTCGCCGTGTGGATTGAATCGAGCGGCCTGGTTCGGCATCGCGCCCTGGAAAACACACAATCTTTTACATGGCGGCATTGTGAAACAACAGGGATGCATGAACGGCAGCCCTGCAAACATAAAGCGTGACCCCCCCCGGCTGTGGCCATGCAGTGACTTTCGCGTGCGGCAGAAGCAGACCTGCGAGGGGTCAGTGTATCTGGCAGCCGCGTTCGCCGTGGAAGCTCCTGCTCTGTGAGCGGACGGAGGCGCCGCCGCCGCCGCCGCAGCCGGGGAGCCGTGGTTAGCCGCGTTCGTTCCGATCCGGTGGCCGCTCTGGTTGGACGGCGCAGCGTTTCCGGAGGGCCACCGATCGGCCGTTTCTTTGGACACGGGTGACAGCGTGGGGGAGCGCGACTGTGAAGCCGGGCCGGCGTGAAGCAGAGGTGAGGACGGCTTCAGCGGGTGGTGCTCGTTGCCGAGGGCAGGCGGCGGCGGCGCAGGGCGAGTGCAGCGGGCGCCCCGGACTCTGGGGTCCCGGGGAGCCGGGGGACATGGGCCCCGCCGGGAAGTCGTCGGCGGAGAACTTTGTGCGGGGCATCTTGTTGACCTGGACGTAAGTGGCCGGGAAGATGCCGCTGCGGGCGGTGCCGGAGATCCTCCCCTCCAACCACTTATCGTCAACGCGCCGGGTCACGTCGATCGTCTCGCCCTGCGGAAAATAACAGAATGCAGAAAAGTCGCATGTTACACGGAGACCCACTGTCAGATGGAATTCAAATACTGTATGAGTCTGGTATTCCACTCATATGCACACCACGTCACTGTGGCCCAGTGCAATTTTGCCATTTATCACACACACATTAGGAGTAGTGTCAATCTTTCCATCGAACTTGGGACAGAATGTCCAAATATCTTCTACACAAATGCAATACTCACTTTCCGAAAGGACAGTTCAACAGGTAGGTCCGCGTTGAAGTTAAACAGGGCCACCGCTTCGCCGTAGTCCAACACCTGCAGCGTGGGCGACTTGATAGGCGTCGGCTTCTCAGTGGGAAGAAGAATCTACGGGAGACGAAGTAGAGTTTTTTTGTAGCCATTAAATCACTGGGTTCAGACAGAGAAGCTGTGTAAACCGTGCAGAGACACGCGGAGAAAGTCACCTCCACGTACGACGTGGGGAAAATGCCGGCTCGCCCGTGATGCTCTCCTTCAAACCAGTTGGCGTCCACCTGCCTGTGGATGTAGACGATGTCGCCTTTCTGCAGCGTCAGCTCCCTAAATACAGGAACGAGAACGATGAGTCAAACGGTTCTTTAGGATGGGATTGATTGGTTTCAAATGTACGTTATGAAGAGAATTCAGTATCCCGCTATGACCGTTTTAAATCTCATGGTGCTGCGGCAGGAATGCTTCAGCTCACACTGTTACTCACTTGGGGGACTGAGCCTGGAAATTGAACTTGGCTCGCGCTGCTTTCATCTGGAAAAAAGCATTAGGGGTGAGATCCGTACGGTGACAATGAAGAATGAACCAATATGCCACATGTAATTAATATTTTCAACGATCTAATCTAACAATGGTAGAAACATACCCTTTTCTCTTCTTTCTTAGGTGGGAGCTCCATGGTGTCATTGGAAAGGGAAAGACGTTCTACTGTGGAAGTAAAGTCAAAGTCGTGTGAGCAGAGTCAGAAACATGAACTACTTCGTTCAGCAAATGTCGTTTTTTGGATGTGTTGCAAATGAAAAAGCCTCAACGGCTCTGTAAATTCCAAAACGGATCTTGGAAATTATTTAGGCCGGCTCCATTCAGGGCTAATTTCCAGTTAAAAAAACAATAGGATGAAGCTAATCTTAAATCAGGTCTTCCGAGTTCCACTTCCTATTTTTGTGCACTTCCTCTCCACCCATCTGCACCACCTTCTAATTCTGTAGGGTAAAGAAAAACACAAAAGCTTTCCCTGTTCACGCCGGCTTCATTTGAAACGTGAAGAGAATCATGGGTCCTTCAACTAGATTACTGAAAGCCTACATCAAACATATGCTGCTTGATTAAATAAGTGGCTCCCACACCGAGTTCTGGGTTCTAGAACATCGTCAACGTGTGAACAGCACGGAGAGAAAGACAATGAACACGATACACGTTTTTACAACCAGTATGGGCGTGTCACACGGCAGAGACGGCGGGATGATCCCAGTGTCAGGAGAGGAAACTCCATGTTTACCGTGTGTGGGAGCAGAGGTCAGTGACGTGCGACCAGAGAGACGGACCGGCGGCCTTGTTGCTGAGGAATTACTGAAAAAGTGAAGAAAAACAACAACAACAACAACAAAAAAGCTTTAATGTTCATAATGCTGTCACTGTGTCCTGCATTCAAGGGGGGAGGGGTTAATAAAGGTACGGTGAAGCACACGCACACACATACGGAAATACTCAATAGAGCTGGGGGCCCTGCGTGTCTTTGTGTGTGTGTGTGTGTGTGTGTGTGTGTGTGTGTGTGTGTGTGTGTGTGTATTCCTGTACAACACATCTGGCCTTAGCTGCCGGTTTTCGTACGCTGAACCGAGAATAGACAGATAATCAGACAGCTAGAATCTGCCATGCAGATGACCTCCAGTGTTGTCGTCCTTGACTTGAATTTTTTTTTTTTGAAGTCTAGTTTTTTTCTGGGTTAAGAATTAATTCAAAACCCGAAGCTCTTTGGCGAACCTCCTTTGAACTCATTCGCATGGTTCCAGACAGTGCTGTTTGTATTTAAGCACGAAAATACTGACAAGCCCCCCCCCCTTATGCCACCACGCTAGAAAAGGTCAAAACCATGACCTCATCTCAGCAAACAACGAGAGGATCCTGCAAGAGAGCGAGGAATGCTGCCTGAGGTTTGAAGCAACAAATACTTTACTTGCACTTGTTAAACTTCAACAGCTTCCTAACCGAGTGGGGCAAAGAGAGTCACCTGACCAAATGGCCAAACAGATACCCTCCAAAGTATTAATGGCCGTGCTGTCCAATCAGAGTGTAGGATTTCTTAAAACAGCAGGAAGCAACGGCCGGTTACTCCCACTTGACGGAGCAACGTCAAAGTGGATTAAGAGGCTTGGCTTTGGGCTCAGAGGAGGTCTCTTATGTGCGGATTGTCTCAGGCATTTCCATTAGCCCGTCCAGCATGTGCTTCTGTTTTAAAAATCATCAAAACTCAGAGGAACACCACTAGATTGTATACATTCACTTTTATTTTAGGTAAAACAAAAAAAGAGCTCAGTGAACTCCACTTGTCCGCTTGTTAGTGAACACATTGACAGTAACATAAATCAGGAATGTCTCAGTTTGCTACAAAAGCAAGTCAAATGCAAAGCATGCCGTGAAACACGTAGCATTCCTCACTAGTAATGAATGTATATCATTTAAACAGACTTACTGGTGTGTGTTACAACTGTACGAGTTGAATATACATACAATACATTTACCAAAAGGCACCATTACAATGCTATACAATATAGGCACAAGCTACGATGTAGACTAACACTTTTAGTGGTTTCTATGGTAAAACCAAAAAAGGCATTTTACATGATAACAAGGTAAGTTTGGAAGGATTTGTAAGTAACTGACCTGTGGTATGCGGTCGCCGTCTTTGAACCGCTCCGAGGATCCCCGCCTCTGGCCTCCTGAAAGCACAGCCAACATTCAGCACAGTTGGTTTCCTGCAGCCTCCTCTATCTCCCAGCTCACAGGAAATCTCACAGCAAGTCAAAGTAGAGGTGCTGACCACTCCCAAAAGGGAGCCAGAAATCCCCTGGGTCCTAAAAACAACAACTTCGTGATGGGCCTCAGCTGCCGGGGGTTTCAGGCAAATCAACCATACAAGTGATTTAAAAACCTGATCAAACTGTGTATTTGAAAGGAAATTTATTGCAACTTTGTTTTTTTCTGATAATCAAATTTGCATTTGGGTGTGAGTGGGGGGAGATGGGGGGCAATTGGCAGGCAGGCAATTAACAAAAGCAGATCAATCCGAGACCAAGGCGGGCAGGCGATTCCAAGGCCGCGGCAGCAATGAAGCGAGGGTCAGCCGTCTTTGAGAGTGGGAGCGTGAAGGTGAGGGGGGGGAAGAGAGACAGGCGGGGGGCTCAGTACCTCACCCCGGCCTCGATGCGGCTTCTTCTGGGAAAGTCTCCTCTCCAGGCCCTGGATGTCCGAGTCCAGCTCAGCCTCAAACCGACTCAGCTCAGAGACCAGGCTGGCCTGAGACCGGCCGGGCGGCGGAGTTGGAATGGCACAATTAAAGCACTATTGCAGTACTGAGGCAACGTTTGACGACAACGGTGTGTCCCGTTTAATGCATGCTAGGATGAAACCTCTTTTCAGACAATGAAATTTCTGCCAAAGCAGCTCACCTCAATTGATGGGGACTTTTGGGTTTCGGGTTGTTTCTTCTGAGAGACGTGAACCTGAGGAGAGAGATAATGACAACATTTAAACAGTCGTTTCACTACATATACATTTTATAATAAACTTGATACAGGAAGAGAGCAGCTGATTTCATCCAATATTACTCTGCTGGGCGCTTTGGCTGAATGTGCGAGCGACATCTTCACCTCAATCGCAGACATTAATTGCTTTACTTTTCACTTTGAAGCAAAACACAACACCTGATATGGGATGAGCAGTTTCTTAAACGCTGTCCAGGGGGAGGGAATGAAATAAGTAAATTATACACCAGAAGAGGTTAACGCCATAATTCGGATCACAAGACACCCCAGCACCAATAGAGGGGGGGGGAAACAAAGAATCCTTTTCTTCACAAGCGCAGACACAAGGCACAATATGCAACAGATCAGGGACATTGTTGCAGGAGCCATTTAAAAAAAAAAGAAAAAACTCAAGACACAGCTGTGTAACTCAGCATGGGGTTTTAAGCACAGTGACACATGCAATCGGACCGCAGACTCACTGAAGCAGCGCAGTATTTATAATAAATAACGTCTCCCGGAGGGAAAATAAATAACGTACGAGTCAGATTGTCACCAAGTCACAACCCCTGTGAGCATGTCTGGTGGTGAGCAGCAGGTAAACTGTGAAAAGACCCAACTCGGAGGTTACCCCGCGTGAGAAGATGAAATTTGAGGATTATAGGCTGTAATCCCGTAAGAAAAGGTGCCCCATCCCCCCCCTTCACACTTAAACCTATTCTTGATCCTACACACTAAAAAAAAACAGTGCGAGATCACACAAAGAATTCCAGCGATCGGGGACAATAAATCCAGAGGTGGAATAATAATAACGGGTACCTGGCTGTGGAGCTCTGAGGCGCTGCTCTTCCCAGGCTCAAAGTCAAACACGCTCCTCGGTTCAGGATGCAGCTTCCCCGGGTCCGACAGCTTATCTACATCCTCGCTCCTGAAACATAACACCCCGACACACAAACACACACACACACACACACCACGGACAGCAGCTCAGCCATGGTGCATTGTAAGCGCCTGTAACAACGAATCCAAACTTGTCCGTCCCACACGTTTTTTCCCTCCACTCCTCTTTTCCTTCCTTGGGAAGCTACATTTCAAATCTCCCATTTTGCTTTAAAACATTTGTGATGCATGTAAAGGGGACTTTTTTGTCACCGCGACAAAAACTGCCAGAGGATACTTTTTTAAATCTTTTTCCCAGTCTTTGTGCTGAGATACGCTAACTGGCTGCTGGCCACAACTGCTGTTCATATTCATGTTTGTTCAGAGTTCACGGTGTTCTCGTGCATTTCCCAAAGTGTCGTGCTACTTCTATAAGTCGGACGTCCCGTCTCTGTGTCCCCGAAAGCATCTACTACACCAAACCAGCGTGAACCCACCAGTCTGGAAGGGCTCCGTGAGGCGTCAGTCTGAAGAGATTGTCGTCTGCTTCACTGCTTTCTGGTGTGTTGGCGGAGAACTGGAGGCCTGCACATCAGTACAGTAATCCGCCTTCAGTGAAAACGGGTCACGTAACTGGACAGGAAAAACAACGGGGATTCACTTACGTTCGGCCGACCACCGCTCCGAATCCATCAGATCAGGTTCTGGGGAACAACAGTAAAGAACTTTTATTGAACTGACTCCGACATATGACAAAACTGGTTTATTGCATATTCCCAGGGCCGTCCCAAGGCATAAGCGAATTAAGCGGCTGCTTGGGGCCCCTTGGCCACCAGGTGGCCCCAAGCAGCCGCTTAGTTCGCTTATGCTGCAAGCAGCCCTAGTTTTGTATTATAACCTCACTGTATTCGTTTATAATTTTCGCTGTAACAGTATAGCGTGACATTTGTGCCAATAATCTTCTAGCACAGGTGACTGTGCGTGGTGAGAGGAGGGCCCCCAAATAAAATTCTGCTTAGGGCCCCTAAGAGGCTCGGGCCGGCACTGCATATTCCATTTGGAATATTCTTATACTCATTTACAATATTTAAACCCTATTGTTAGGTAGTTTAGATTATTTACTTATTCACAAGGAAACGTTTGACAGTGAAAAAGTATCATTGACAAACATTTAACCTCACTCACATCCTCATACTGGACTTACGTATTGATTTCAACTCATTGCTGAGCTCTTTTTTTGTTCCCCGTCATGTCTGTAATTGTTAACTTAATTCTTTGTGCTTGTTGTTTACTGCATTTAGCTTTGCAGATTTGATTTGAAAGGCTCCCCTAAAAAAAATGGTACAATTTTGTATCACCCTTGTTAGTTCCTATTATCGTTAATAACACTGATATTAATATAAAATCGAGAAATCCTGTCTTTGCTCCACCAAAGCTCGGCCTCCGTGAGTTGTATGCCAACAGCTCACATTCCACTGCAGCAGCACTCCTCGGTGCTTTGAAATCCAACGTTGTCTGAAGAACACAAATCACTCGCAAGTCGAAAATATTCCTCTAATATAAAATCCACCTCAGTGAAGCGATGTCGACCGTAACCGCAAAATGTTCTTCTGTTACGCAACAGGCGAGAAACGAACAGCTACATTTAGGAGGGGCCGGGAGAAGAAGCTGGATTATTGCTCAGGATAATGAGCAGAGATGACATAACGCTTTAGGGCTCTTTCATCACGTCTTATTTTGCCTCTGCGATAATCGTTTCTGCTGGATCACCTGTGTGGTACCTGACACTGCCTGAGAGGAATTTACTCTGGTTTTGTGTTTGTGAGAAGAGGAGGAGGAGGAGGAGGAGGAGGAGGAGAGGAGGAGCGTCCTTACCCTCTGGCTTCTTGTGGATCTGTCTGAACATGCTCTTGTACCAGTCTTTGGGCTTGTTCACACTCTGTTATAAAAAAAAAAAACAAGGGTAAACAAATCCGGTGAATCAGAAGTTACGGCACCATTCAGACACGACTAAATTGTTGTTGAGATAAAATGTTACGTTAATTTGTCAAACGGTGCATTCTGCGTCTTCGTCTCACCGATCTGGAGGCGATGGGCATCCCGGTTTCATCCACTGGACCGATTCCTGAGAACTTGATGAGCCTCTCCTCCCTGGTCCAGCTCTGTGGTGCGGCGGCAGAACCCTGGACACCGTTGGACAGTCCACCTGGGTTACAACCACAAGCAGAAGTCGTGTTGTTTTACATTATCTAGGGATTTCAGCTCGCACGCGGCCGTTGATCTGCTCCCAAGCTACCACATCGCATTACAAAGCGAATGTACCCCTCTGGCACATTCGCTGACCTTTCAACTGCATTCAACTTTCACCGCTTTCATCATTTTACTCTACAAAAGAAAATGCAGCTTCCGTCTGTGTTTGCTCTTCAAATAATATCTAATATCTGCTGCATCCACATCTTTCTCTATGAGTATTTCCCAGGCGTTAGGCTTAAATTAACAACTCCTCTATTGATTCAGGGCTTACAATGTAATAACTTCTAGTTCAACTTTTCTCAGGGTTTTAATTGCTACTTCTGCAACATTTTTAGCAAGCAGCACACAAAACATATTTTCTTAATGTTATCTCAGACTTACATGTATGTTTATTTAATGAAAAGGTGAGATGTTAAGCAAGGCAACATGTTTTATGCAAAGATTTAATACAATAATAACCATACCATGCAACTGTGAAGGGCCATAGTAAGATCCAAAGCTGAGAGTTGTTGATCCACTTCCATTCACATCCGACACCTTTAAAAGTGCAGAGTAAGAGCAATATGTTAGTTATACAACCACTAGTTGTCATGTAATTTAAGTGCATCAGTGATGCCTCCAAAACAAGGCTCAACATGCAGTCTGTGATACATCGTTTTTCCACATGGAGGAGCCCTTGTTCATTAAAATACATGCACTCAACTTCTACATTGTTACCAACACGGCTTCCAGGAAGTTACTGTGCATACCTTGCACTCTCCGAATGGCAATCCTGCAGAACGAAAAGGGCTCAGAGGAGGCGTGGGGAGTCCGGGGGAGATGACCACCTCATGGGTCAGGATTTGCTGACCTGGCGTATCTCCGGGCTCCCTGGAGGAGCCATTTGGATCTTCCACACGTCGCTAAACGGAGAGGAAATGATGAGATGTGTACTTCGTGAACTTTGCTCCTGTCATGTCCTCTCCTGATGGCTCACAGTAAACGCTGCACTCGATTGGAGCTCATGTGTTCTTATCAGCGACCTGGCTGGGGGGGAGGGGAGGAGGGCTGTGATGAAAACGCTCCTAATTTATTTAAAGCAGCACAAGTGGGAAGTTGTGTTCCACCCACTTCATAATCTCTCCTGCCACAATTGTAGAAAGGCCTCATTCAAGGTGCAGAGCTGGGGCAGAGAAACAGGAGAGGACCATTATGAGCCCATTAACTCCCTATTCACCGGGCCTCCCTAATCTCCAGCCGGGGGGGCAACGGAGGTTGGGAAAGGGCCGTTCAGGTCAACTTCAAAGTCCTGCGGAGCTCTTTTTGTCTCCATAGTGACGGTTTTACTTCCCTCATCCATGGTGGCAGGTCCAGCCCGTCCACTGGAACGCCACGTATTTGAATCATGTGCTCTGCTCCTGCCGAGGGTCATGGGAAAGCTCATGTGCCTAGTGCCTTAACAGTAGAACCGCCACCTGCAGTCCCCCATCTTTGATGTTGTGGGTTTAATGTGCTTACTCCCAAAGAAAATGCATTTTTTTAAACTGTTGTAAAAGTCAAACATTTGCATAATCGAATAAAACGGGCTTTACCTGCGACTGCATGTGATCTGTTACGGTCCTTCTGTGACAGATGAGAAATTCTTGTGTCCAGCATCAAAAGTACCTGCAAGGACATTCACAATGCAAATAGTTACATGATGGCACACTTATATTTTCCAGAGGGGTTGCACCATTTGTGTTAATACAACACGCTATGATGGAAGGAGTGGAAACTGACTACCGGCTTCAGATGTCAAATCTGTAATCTCTAATCCTTACTTCAAATGTGAAGTTGTGTGTAAATGAGATTCAGATTATGTTACAATCTCCCAGTTTTAAGCAAATGTTGATGCGAATGATCCAAAATCTACAATGACATTAATCCAAGAGTCTTGAAAAGGAGACAAGAGCTTAACACCAGTAAGTGAAAGACAAATACAGGAATCCTCCCTGTGAAATACCCTAAACTGCTCAGGGAAACTGCTCAAAAGAAGAAGCAGAATGAGAAAACAGGTCCTTCATTGCTTCTCTTTTCCCAGTCGTCCAATGAGGAGCCGGTTGATGGAGGAGGTCGGCTAATGAAATTGGAGACCAGCTCCTAATCAATTGCACCTCAGAAAAACAGATTAGGGCCTGCTGCTCTGCATCATGGGGGAAAATGAGAGAAAGACCATTTCCGCTCCCGTACGCGGCAGGGCCCTCTCATCTACAGTGGCTTAATGGCCAATAATAACATTGTAGGCATAGAAACCACAGCCGCGTGCAGCCCGGCAACAAGGCTGTTTGGTGATCGTAGTCTTGGTGGTCTTGGACCGTGGTCAAAACTTATCTTATCCTGTCTTGGGGAGGGGAAAACAACATCAATTGTAAACAAACGATGTGGTTGATATACTATACGGCCTTTTTTCCCCCTGTTGCAAACTATATATGCGCGGCTTGACAGGAAGGTGACCGACGTTTTGCACAAATCACTTTTCCATGTGTCATTTGCAGTTGAGCATTAGAGTCGAAAACACTTGTGGTCAATTCCAAGGAAGAAAAAAAAAGAAATCCAAATTGGGACACAGCACAAAGTGCAGAGCCCACACTAAGTCAATGCTCATGTTTCCAGAAAACGATGTCACTCTATCTGACGTCATCATCTCCCGAAAAACTGCCTCACACAACGGGAAGAAAATGGCAACCGGAGAATTGTGTCTACATCAGTACATCACTACACAAAGCAATCTCAGTCAGACAATTATCCTCCTAACAACAGGAGACACTGCAAACAAGCTACATTTACAAGTAATGGCTTAAGTAATCTTTTTTACAATGTGTTCAACATGCTGGTTCCTTTTTTCCCCAGATCTCCCCACACCGGCAGGGCTACCATGCGCCTTAAGAGCCCCATCATCATTAATGAGTACTGTTTCCACATAGGTCTCTTTAATAGAGCAGAGTAGCTCATCATAACAAGTATATCATTACAATGCAGCATTGAGTGCACTGTAATGTGAAGATGAAGAATAAAAATGGTCTAAAAGAAGACAGCAAAGTAAGAGTCCAGCTCCATACGTAATGGATTCTAGATTTCCCAATGATGTACAACAGGATCTCTTTCGTTGTTCTTTTAAAACGTCGATTTTCCCAGATGCTATTAGTATATTACGGCCCACGTTTAGAAATGACCAAAACATGGGCATGGGATCTCACTCCACCCAACAGGCTGAGAAGCTTTATCGCCGGCCCGTCCTGATGTGTAAGGTTGTGTCATAACAGTCTGTTATACTCATCTCTCTGGGGAGGCGAATTAGAGAGGGAATTCCTCCGACAGCGCAAGCGTCCTCCCATCCAACGCACCGAATACAATCCTACCTAAAAAGGAAAAAATTGCGTTGATATCTCGTAAATCCCCGTCTCTAGCATCCGGCTTTCCCTGGGTTTGCTCCGAACACCCTGTTCATTCTTACATCATTACTGAGACTCAGCAGCGGAGTTCGCTATAAAAAAAAAAAAGATGTATGAGCGTCATGTCCCAGGAATTAGTTGAACCCCAAGGGAGAGGTCCATTATCACCACAGGATCAGTTTGGGAATGGAAGGGAAAATAAAGCCATAAACGGTTTTAGTGCTTCTCAGCTGACAATGAGATGATGCCTGCGTTTTCTTTTTCTATTGTTGGAATCTGCTTTACATTTAGTCTGTTGCACGGCAGCTGAGGGAAATCCAAAAATGAAAGTCAGGGGATTTTAGTATCAAAATATCTGTTTCTGTTCCCGAGGAAACTCATCCGCTCTCAAAGACACATGATGCCAGATGTCAAACTCTGAAAACTGATCTACCAAACAGAAGTCCGTCAGCTTCACTACATAATCGAATCAGACATTTGTGTTGCGATATATATTTCTTATTTAAAGTTGTATTAGTAACAAGCAGGGTTTTTTTACCCTTTTTTTAACCCAAAGGAGCGGACGAAGAACCAGACTATTATGGGAAGTTGCTGAGCCATAGCAGACCTACACAGCAGCTACGAGGTCACTGAACTATACCACACCCCTGATTTCTTGTGAATCACAACGGGGTGTTTCCACACCCGGTAGCACACACCAGCAATCGTTAACACTATTGCAAAAATGAAAATTTAAATTCCACAGTTCTCATTCAGTATCACAGCAAGGGATAACGAGAGGACCTGCTGTGAGGTCAGTATTCCTCAGCAATCATTAGTGATCAAAAGTATGTCTTCTTGTCTAGAGGGAGATTTAAAGAAGACGCTGAGCCACGACTGCCTCCTTCTCCTCAACGTACAGAGCTCCTTGCATTGTTTTCAGCCAGAAAAAGGCTGTCAAGGGGACCAATGAATAACTGTCACCATGTTGACCTGTGAACTCTGCCGTCTCTCGGCACGCCATTGAATTCATAGTGACTTGTGGTCACAAGGGCAAGTCATGTTCTTCATAAATCACCAATGGACGATGGAGAATGCGTCGGTAATGAGCTGGGACAATGACTGAAAGTCCTGGGACCTAAATAAAACAAATAAAACTGTCACTCCTTAAACAATGTCCATTCAGAGGCGCTAGTGTTCCACGCTGCTTCTGTGTGCAGGGCAGTGAGGAGAAATGCAGAGTTAATCATTGACTCCACAAGGTGGGAACTGTTGCACATGAACAGATCCAAAAGTCCTGCTCCGGGACACGCAACACAACGGCCCAAATATGAGCTCGACATTGTTGAAGGTGGTCGTTTTGTTTGGGTGAGCACTGACCTGCGTTACATTTGGCCACGAACGTACAATTGTTGCACAATATTACACTGTTATTTCTTTGATATTTCCAGAGCTGAAAACAACAAACGTGGAAGCCTTATCGCCGGTTTGCACGTACAAACCATATCACCGAAGCGGAAACAGGTTGCATAACAGGGCTGTCGGACCAGAAAAAAGTCTTGCCTTAAAAAGAGGTGAGGGGTAATCACAAGCACATTTTCCGGATAAATAAAGTGGGCATTTTCTACTAAACAAATGAAATGAGTCACTCTGCAGTTATGTTGGAAAGATGCGAGAAGTCCTTTGAGGTCGATCCCGCGGCCCTTAAACGCAGCGAACGCGCGGCCCATACAAGGTCCGGGAGCCGCGAGTTTATGATATGCAGTTATTGGGGGATGCAGACATTTATCAGTAGGGAAGTATTTCGCATCCTTGTATGGTGCTCCTCCAGTCAGAGCAAGAGGAGGGGGCCGTCTGTGTGCTTCTTGTCAATGGAGAGGCGATGTGTTTCCAGGAGGAGCAGCAGGGCGATAAACAAAACCCCTCTCTCTCTCTCTCTCTCTCTCTCTCTCTCTCTCTCTCTCTGTCTCTCTCTCTCTCTCCCACCCCGGAGCGCCAAACGTTGAGGTGAAGTTTATCAGATATGTCCAAACAACAAACACACATCATTCAAGAGTCCTTATTTGGTTGGATTTTGCACAAGTTAAACCACGTGTCAGCCAAAAAAAAAAAAAAAGCATCGTTTTAACAACGATTCGATTCGATCACAATTCGTGGTTGTCGATACGATTCAAGGACGATATTGGTTCCTTTAGAACAATACGATCCGGAACGATTCAGTGGCTTGAAATCGATTCAGTAACTTTTTAGCCAAAAATTCAACCAGTGTGACTGAAATAAATTTCCTAGATTCCTGTTGTTTCTTGTAATAGAATCAGGTATCAATTAATTATGAATATAAATAAACAAGTAAACAACAATGAATGGCAAATACATTCACATTTTATTTTAATAAAGTGCAAACACTGCTGTAGCAGTGTAGCAGAAAAAACCCGTATTAGTGATATACACAAAAAACACCCCTGCAATAATGGTTTCCCCCTACCAACCTCCGCAAAACCCCTCTATTTCAACCCTTTTGGAACATCCCGTCGGCTTTGCCCGTGAAACCCGGAAGTTGAACCGGGGCTCGGGACGGCGGGACCTGCATACTGTGTGAGCACGTCACAGCTCAGTCCGTGACAGCCTTTATCATTAAAAGTGCTAAGAAAAAAGTCTGACGTGCTTAAATCCAATGGGTTATTTCCTAGTATCGATACAATCGATTTATTGCATTTTAAATCGATTTTAGATCGATATATGTCGTCCATAAGGCCAACTCGCCGAGCACAGATCGATGTAGTTGGATCGGAGGAATATACACAATCAAATCCCAGTAAGTACGGAAAAATATTCACAAATCCTCATGCCTGTCATTTTGCATCTTCAAAGCTGAATGCAACCTGTTAAGGACTGGCAGCTGGACCCCTCAGTGATAACACAAAGGGAATCAGAGTCAGCTGTGCAAATCAACCTGACAGGAAGAGGAACCAACAAGGGATGACTGCAGGCTCCTGATTTCAGGCCACTGGACTCGATATCTGCGGCAGGATGGGAAGTGATTTCCTCAGACTCTCTGGAGCTCGGCCTGCAAAGCGACGGGGGATAACATGTCGGGAGACTCTCTGTCCTGGTCTCTCCGTGCGCTCCAGCCGTATCTCGCAGCTGCTTTTGCCTTTACTTGCCAAAAAGCTCAGTCGAGTTGATTGAAACCCCCCCCCCTCCCTGGGTTTCAACCTCAGAACCACACATCCCAGGTCAACTTGTTTTCACATGCAGATCAGCGGCACTAATCCTGTTGAGCCGCCTTGGGCAGTCAGACAGGTTACCCAACCTCCAAAAAGACACACGCGTGTACAATCCCAATGTTCAAGATGACTCCATGTGCCTCCAATAGAAAAAAAAAGTGTACCCACCTTAAAAGTGAGCCGACGCCTCGTGCAGTGAACCTCGCTGCTGGCTCTCTCCCTCTCACTAATGAGACCAACCAGGACACACAATCTCCCTCTATCTATCTCAGCCCTTCGCCCGGCCTGCCTCCACCAAGAACTTCCCGCTTGACAGGCATCGCCATGGCGACCGACTTTGGTCCCCGTTCAAAAAGCCACCCTCTGCTGTTGGCTTGTCAGTTTGGGGGGGTGGCACCGCTTTCAGGGAAGCAGTGCTATTGTTGCGAGGAGGTGATATTTCACAGCGCAGGGTTAACCGAAGGGGAATCCAAATAGCCCATCACCTTCACCGCCCAGACACTCACCAGCGACACCCCCCCTTCCCTCCCCGACTGTCTCTCCCACTGCGCCCGCTCCTTTTTTGTGTGTGTTTGTGTGTTTGATTGCAAGAGGAGGATATATCTTGTGAATTAAGAATAGGGGCTTTTTCTGCGGTCGTTTTGGGAAATGTATCAGTCATTTGTCTGCACAACACACAGTCCATTACTGACAGCACAATCCTGTGGTTTTTGCTCCCAGAATCTTTTTCTCTCACACAAGTACACTCACACATACACCCACAAACGTAGACAAATCAGCATATGAAGTTGGATGTCGAGATTGAAGAAAAAAAAAACAGAAGGGTTCAAATTTGGTAACGCAGCATCTGCCAAGAAAAGTCATTTGTGTCATTCAAACCTCACTAAAAATCTTACTCTTGCACACAATAATTGCCCAAATAAGACCTGGGATTCCAGTTTGCCTGCAGTTCTCGCCAATGAACACTAACTGGAAATCCAACGTGCTGACAGGCTTTCTTTGGCGCTGAGTCGGCAGCAGGTAGAATGAGTTCCAAGGTGAGGGATCCAGTCACGCGCTAACAAACATAATCAGCGTTCCTGCTCATATGCACTTTGGGCTACAGCAATAAAGTAAACAGCACGTGGAACACGCCGCGCTCTGTTAGTGCGGTGCCAGTTCTTTCTTAATAATTCAGTGTTCTCAGTGTGTCCAATGAAACTCAAGGCAGGTGTCCATTCACAGAGCCTGACAGCCTGACAACAGGCTTTGCTTTTGCCAAGCTGCTGAGCTGCTGACCCCGACAGGGCGAGCTAGGCAGTGCAGGCCTCAGGTGGAGGCTCCTGCTAATGATCTGTCCAAATTCTCGCATCTGACACCCTGTCGCTCTCTGCGTGTAACGAGGTAATCACGCGAGAGGCGATTGCAGCTTTGGCCCAGGACCCGACCCCCTCTCACACACACACTGGTCCCTTGTTCACCCCGTCTCTACGTCCCCCAAACAAGACGAGGCTTCCCCGATGCCAGCTCCTCTCTTTTTTTAATAACAGAAACACATTGTCAGAAGGGGAGGGAGATGCATGGCTTCCAGCGGACCGTTGCCATGCTGTAAAGACCACCCTTTTCACGCACGTGTGAGTGACAGTATGCTGACTAGGCTGACTATGCTGAAACAGAAGCTGATTAGAAAAGCTTGACATTTAAAGATTCCAGCAAAAACTACGTGGCTTCACAGTAAAAGAAAATCAACAGACAGCAAGTCTGTGCGGTTATCATCAGGTAAACAAGCATCAAGATTGCAATGCAGGACAGATTCGCTGCCCTTCATAGCAAAGGTTGAGCTCTGAGGTACTTGCTGAATGTCTCCAGGAACAAAAACGTATATAACACTCAGCGGTATATAGCCTCAAATTTAATAATACATTTCTGAAGGGTAAATATTCACGCGCTGAAATGTTTCCAAACAACAACAAGCAACTGAAGCCGCAACCGGCGGCAGCTTTTGGAAAGAGGTCGGGTGACCTTTTAAACCACAGATATTGGCATCTCCCGTGGCGGAGTCCTCCACAAAGCCGCCGCAGTGCTCAACTGTTGCTCAACAACTCTTGAGAAAAAACAAAACTGTCACAACAATGTATAAAGATAATAATACAGCCTATCTTGTTTATCTCCGTGGTTCCCACTGACGAACTGAGTGATGGAGGAAAACAACGTGACGCTAAAATCTTTGTCAGAGGCGGCTTCCTTTCTGAAATAAAATGTCCACAACACATCTAAAACGAGCAAACAGATCACATGACTCAGGCTGGGAAAAACATTGTCTCTTCAAATTTGAATCTCCCCTTCCTTGTCATAACCCTTGAGAAGGTACAGCGTAGGTCGTCCGGTACTTACAGGCGAGTGCAGGCCGAGCAGCGAGGTCTCCTCAGTGCAGAGCGGGAGGGGAAGTGAATGAGAGAGAAGGAAGGGATCGCTGCCGCTCTGCACGCTCCCTCCCTTTTTTTTCTCCTCTCTTTCTCAGGCCAACAGGGTGTCTTTTATCTTTGGTGAATGATTCAGCGTAGGTCTGAATGTTTGACTGAGCGTACGTAGGCGTGCGCGCGCGTGTGCGTGTGTGTGTGTGTGTGTGTGTGTGTGAGCGTGCATTTTAAAGCTCATCGGGGAGAAGGCACTCGGTAATAGTTTCCATCCACAGCTGGAAATAATAGAGATTCCCATGCAGGCACAAGCGTAGTGGCACCACCCTCTGGTGTTTAACGTGCAGGGAAAAGGGAGGCCGTTTCTATAGCCCTCTGAGTAAACAGGCCTGCTTGACACACACACATCATAATAGCATGGCCTATTCCCTATATTAGACTGTTGTATTACTCAGATCAGACAAAGAAGTCAGTTGTAGGGGCTTTCTGTGAGATCCAGGTGGCTCTATTGCTCACCTGACACTCTGCAACATCCATCTTTACGTTCAAAGAGGGGAGTATTTCAATGGAGATTTCTAAGCAGAGACACGCGCACACACACACACACACACACACACACACACAATTGAGGGCTTCAGAAAAGTCTCAGTGTTTCCATGTTCTGTTCCAGCACCAGGCCTCCTCGACAAGTATGAGGAAACCCCTGCAGCAAAGCCAAAGAAGTAGTGCTACTGCTTTTCTTTTAAAGTCCAGTGTCATTAGAAGATTGGTTGTACATTCTGTAATAGTGTAAAGCTTAGTGGCTCATCATTGGGTCGCCACTCTCACATTGCCTTGTGCTTTGATATTGGTCTGTAGACGCCTGCTGGATTCCGGCACTCTGAATCCAGAAGCGGAAATCGTCCAAAATAAATATTTACCAGGTCGGCTGCAAGATCAGCAAGCAAAGGTCACTCCTCTCTTTCTCTGGAGTCCTTCTTGGACTCAGGAGTTGACCAGTCACACGCCACAGTGTCCTTTTCAGCAGAATAACTATAAGTAGATGTGAAAATAAAATCATTTTGCACATTTTGTTCCATCGCTGTTATAATAATGTATAATAAAGTTTAGTTATGTTAGTAAATGGATCCTTCCCTTAAGAAAAATATATAGTTGGCATCCATACCCTGTTTCCAAACATCTGTGAACAAGATGCACTTTGCCAGAACTGCAGTGGACATTCACATCATAAGCGGTGCCACATCGCCTCTTGGTGGGCATTAAAAGAACTGCTGTGCGGAGTGTCTGTTTTACCATGACAACCGCCAGATGTCGCCAAAGTCACAAACACCACCAGCCATCTGTTGACAGAGTGGAGGGAAAAAACATCATTCAACCTTTCAGCACTCAAAATGTGATTTCATCCCCTCTTTACACAGAGAGGTGGGATTTTGTAAAAGTGACCTCTCCCCTTCTTGTCAATACACATTGCACAAATCACACGGACCGACAAGACAATATTTACCCATCACAAACACATCGTAGAGGCCCGAACACATTTCCAATGTATATGTTAAAACCATTAGGCCGAGCGATGGGGAGGGAACAGGTTCAGCCATAAACAAGATTCACTGTCCAGTGAGCTCTGTGTCTTTTAGTCATTTAAATCCGTGCTCCGCATACAATTACCGGTGTCAATGTCCTCGCAATACGTCACATTAGTTGGTTGCAGGCACCACGTCGCATAAGACGCCACCTCGTTGACACGTGACACCTGCGACACGGTCAAAAAACGGGCTGCTTCCCATTCACCGCTGTTTTCATATGTGCATTTTACTGGTAATGTGCCACCCTGTGTTCAAATGTAGGAACTATTTGTCTCCAAGTCACCCGGTGTTTCCCGCGATATTAAACAAAAGCAACGAAACCTGCATTGTGGTTCCAACACTTATCGAAACTGTGCCCATAAAATGTTATTACTTAAGTAAGGCGCAGAATAACGATTCTCTCTACGACATTTCAAAAGGTCCATCATTTCCATAATCATGTCTGCACGTGGAATACATGGACGACAACGTGCCTCTCGCGAACCCTACTGGCAGGCTACGCACGTGTTCACGTGACGGTTCCCAGCAGAAGAAACAACGTGTTTGCGTTAGAGAAACAACTTGTTTGCATGAGAGATAATTCCCCTCACGATGATTGCATCTGCCAAGGAATCCATGAATCAGCTGGTTTGGCGTGAACGTAAATACAGTAAGGGTGGATGAGGGCTACCGTCTCCTTGGTTGATCTTTTGTTACGTTTCATTCAGCCATTTAGCGCAGATGGTGCTCATTTTAGCACCATTTGTTGGTTTGCGGATGAGGCGGCAGGGAAGACAAAAGGTTTTTAGTTCATACAGGCACAGGAGAAGGGCCGTGAAGGAGGAGGCAGACTGATTGACAGCAGGTGAGAAAGACGCAGTGGCGTCACCTGACCTGGGGCCCCCCTCCCTGAGGCGCAAACAAAACAAAGCAAAACATCATATTAAGTGATGAAAAATGTTAATATTAGTGTTGTTGAAATACGGAATGTACAGTCATATTTGTGAAGTATGGTGTCTGCAAAAGAGCAATATTTTTGCACCAGCCGCCATTGAAAAGAAGTCTGGTGAAACTAGTCAGGGCAGAATAGAACATTACAGCTGAGAGAGAAAAGATGGGACAAAGCAAAAGCATATTATGATGCCATAAGTCACATTTGACCCTCAGGCACAAATTTAAACGATGCAATCAGTATTTTATTTCAGCCCGCTCTGTCAATCATTTGCTTTGTTTAGCACGTAGTTATTTTATTGCTGTATCAAGTAATAACAAAATTTACCATCTTGATGCACTTTCACATGATGGTTTTGATGCACTTGATGCACATACATCCTTTGTGCAAATACTAAAAATGTGCTACTGTCTTTATCTTCCTTTGATTGCGATGAAGTGAAAATGTTGCCTGCTTTAAAGCGCTGCGGTGAAGGAGAGCCTCCACAACAACAACATCCTCCCCCTGCATCATATCGAAAGTGAAGGAAGGGCGAGTGAAGGACGAGTCAGTGTTTGGAAATGTACCTGTGGGCGCTGAGCACGCATAATAAATCACATGATTATTTTATTGTTACATCAAGTGCAGCAATCATTCTTTTTATTTTAGCCAGCTGTCAATAATTTGCTTTGTTTAGCACGTAGTTATTTTATTGCTGTATCAAGTAATAACAAAATTTACCATCTTGATGCACTTTCACATGATGGTTTTGATGCACTTGATGCACATACATCCTTTGTGCAAATACTAAAAATGTGCTACTGTCTTTATCTTCCTTTGATTGCGATGAAGTGAAAATGTTGCCTGCTTTAAAGCGCTGCGGTGAAGGAGAGCCTCCACAACAACAACATCCTCCCCCTGCATCATATCGAAAGTGAAGGAAGGGCGAGTGAAGGACGAGTCAGTGTTTGGAAATGTACCTGTGGGCGCTGAGCACGCATAATAAATCACATGATTATTTTATTGTTACATCAAGTGCAGCAATCATTCTTTTTATTTTAGCCAGCTGTCAATAATTTGCTTTGTTTAGCACATAGTTATTTTATTGCTGTATCAAGTAATAACAAAATTTACCATCTTGATGCACTTTCACATGATGGTTTTGATGCACTTGATGCACATACATCCTTTGTGCAAATACTAAGAATGCGCTACTGTCTTTATCTTCCTTTGATTGCGATGAGAAGCCGTTTTCTTGATTGAGTATTTTAGTGTTTGTTAAGCGATGATTAGTGACTGTATAGTTTGGTTTGGGGAGATTTAGGATTTCTAACATGTGCTCGTGTTGGGTTCAGTTTTGAAATTTCAATAAATTATTGTAATGAATAATGCGCATAGACGTGCTCTTATTTGGAGCTTTGCCGTACTTATGGGTTTTTCATTATTTTTACTATTAATAATCTCACTAAACAACAGTTGCCAGTTATATAACTCCAATAAACTGATAGGATATCATATTTAGAAAGTTGCACCATACACATTGAAGGACAAATACCATAACAAGTTTAAAATAACAATTGAAAACACATTTATCAGAGAGATATAATACATTTATTCGTGTAGTCGTATTTTGACAATCAACAATATAAAAATATAAACAAAAAACATTTTTCTTTTTACAAAATGAGTGATTGATTCCAGATTTACAACATCAAGTAGACAAAGTGAACTGTGCAGTGTCTGCAAAAAGCATAATATTTTGTGCTGAGTTGTATGCAATGGCATTATACTTGCAATTATCCATATTTAGAATTCAGAACAAACCTGCAGTTATTTCACACAAAGACCTCAGGTGATCCCCTCCCCATCCATTGCTTGTATTGGGTGTTTCTCGCCTGCTCTCCAGGAGCTGACAGCACCCGGCACCTATGAAGCGCAGATCTCAGGTTCGGCACAGCGGGCAGGTGCCGAACAGGTGGATGACTCTTAACGCGCAGTCCTCACACAGACACTGGTGGCCGCAAGGCAAAGTGATTTGGGGCTGTTTTTCCATGCACGCCACGCAGCTCGTTACGCTGCGTACAACTGCAGTCACATAAAAAACGAGATCATCATTAAGGATAGATTATGTTGGGTTAAAAAGGAGCAAAACACTGACATCTGGTAGCATTTGGTTGGACCGGTAAGAAAGGACTTTTTACCTGCAGGGACTTCATTACTGTTTCCATGGAGACGTGAGAGAGGGATCGAGCGGTTGTGGCTCTGCTGCATCCGGTGAGGGGAGGTCATCGGGTGCAGGACACGACCGCATGGTGTAAAACTCCTTTTTTTTTGCTGATCCTGTGGCAAAGGGTATTTAATGGTTAACTCTGGTAATAACAAACGTGGTCTTATCAGTGCACGTGCAAGAGAAAATAAACTAGAGAAAACATTGTTATGAATAGTAAACATACCCAGGAGGGAAACGGCACATGTTTGTCCGTAGATGTCTATCATGGCCCAAAGCGGACGGCTGAGATCCAGTCCTGCCAGTAGCTTATTCTGCTGGAAGCCGCTGCTTTTAATTCTCACGCAGCCTCCATGAGTGAACCAGAACTCCAGCTCTGAACCTGCTTGGCATTCGGATGGATGCAGTGCGGCGGCCCAGTTCCCTCGGGCGTCCGTCATGTCGGGAATGGCCATGGGGGGCAGAGGCAGAGACCTCTGTGAGGGTGGCACGTTGGTGAAGCCCAGGCGCATGGCTCCTTCCCAGTTCGTCAAATCTTTTTCAATCCTCAGGCGAATCCTCTCCTGGATCTTTATCGGGCGGCTGCTGAACACCAGGCCGTTCTTGAACGTGACCGAGGTCCTCTCAGCCAATCGACCGTGGCGGCTCAGCCGGATCTTGTCCCCGACAGCCACAGGGTGGAAGGTCAAAGGTCCGAGGCAGCACCGGCCACATTTGTGTGACGTCTGTGACCCAACAACTGAAAAAAGAGCAAAAACCACGGATGAGAATGCTCAATAGTTCCTCTTAATCGGAACAAGGTGTTCAAGTTAATCATTCACGTTACTGCACCAATAAAATGATGCTGAGTGGGAAAATGGTTCCCCTTCGCTCCGAGCGACACTTTTATTTGTGCTAATCTGTTATACGTGTTAAAGACGGGAGTACCGGTTGGGTACTGAGAACTGGTGCCATATTGGTACCGGTTCCTATGCGACCGGTATCAACGGCACCGAAACGCAACGCAGATTTCGGTGCTTTTCTTTCGGTGCCTGAGCCGATTGAAAAGCAACAGCCTTCCTCGCAGCAGCTAGGAATCTATCTTCTTTCAGTCCGCGTTTCCCCTCCTTAATAAAGTTTTCCACTGCGCACGGCACTACCGCCCCGATGGACACAGGCAGACACGTGCGCGCGCACAGGTGAGCATATAACGTCAATAGTTTGAATTTTAAAAGTTCGAAGCTGTAGTTTGAAGCAAAGTGTTTATTTTTTTATGTTTACAAAATTGTTTAACAGTTAAAATATTGTTCAATTGGAAGGAAAACATTTGCATTGGCAATAAAATGAAGAAAAAAAAACCAAACGATTCTCATCCGGATCTGACTGAAAGATAGCAAGCGTATCCAATAATTCATCCTTTTTCTAGACATCCTCTTTATGACACATTGAACAGCCCAGGGTGTAAACCATTCCCCCGGCATGCGTTGTTTGTTCGCTAATGATCTGTTATACGGCTATTATAAACCTGCGGATCTCACTTGATCACACCGAGTATCACTGAGTCAATTGACTGAGGCACTTTCAGTAGCTTCTTGAAAAAATAAGGATGCTTTCACGATGTAACATCTGCATAAAAACCTTAACTAGGTAAGTATTTTCACACTAAAGTAAATACTTTCAAATAAAAACTGCAAAAGAACAATTTTCAACATAAGTTGCGTCACAAATATTAACAGTTTGAAATTTGAAGTTTGAAAATCATTATTTTAAGTACTAGTATTAGGCTAACAATAATACAAAACCGACTTAATATTAATTCAAAATTCTTAAATGCAACTTGGCAAACTGTTTGTAGAAGAGCATCTTATGGACATTTAAATCGCTATTGTGAATTGCAAAATAAGTCAAGAGCAAGAACAAATGTTTTACCGGAGGTCCCGTGGCTCCTCTCGTTCACCATTTTCAGGAAGGAGACGCTGCTGGGTTTCTTGCTAAGACGCGCTCTCGTCATTTGACTGCGATGAGGTGAGAATCCTTTTAAACCCGGCGGGGAGGGACGGCCTCCACACAAAAAACACAGCATCAAATCGAAAGCAAAAGAAGGGGGCGTGAGGGGAGGATGTACCCGCACAGACTGCTCTCTGTTTCATGTTGACGGTCTTCAAAGAAATGTCCATAATAAAATAAAAACATTGGGACCTTGAACTTTGCACGTTTGTTACTTTAGGAAGTAATGCGCGACTTGCAAACGTGTGTCTTAAATTGGTGCCCGGATGCTGGTTTGTTTGAATTGGGCGTAGCTGGATTTTAGAGTTGCAGATAAACTGTTGCCACTTTATTTATTCTTTCAGTGTGTTTAACTTGCGCTCATGTGTGAGTTCTGCACTTGTTATGGGATGGAGATAATGTCGAATGAATTATTAGTTTCGAGTCATATCACTATAATATTTGAATCCCCCGGAGCTTTGATGCTCCCGCAGTATCACAGCCACACGCGGCATATAATGCGAAATGGACTTATTAAAGGAAAAATACTGGAAAAGTCCCCTTTTTTTTCAAAGTAACTCTTCAAACTTTCCACTGAGATAACGAAGCGATGAGATCATGTAAAGTCCCAAACTTCTCCTGTTTGCTGCTTGTTAATCATACAGCAGTGTGTGCACCGCGTGACAACCTTCTGCGCACGCGCCGTGCTCTGCCCCAAGCGGCCACTGGTTGGTAGTCTGAATGGCAACGTGAACGGATTTAATTTCATGGAAATTTACTAGCCATCCTCCCACACATGCCTGTTCTCCAGACATCCCAACATCCAGCCAGCGAGCAGACACCGCACACCACTAAAATAACACATAAAAACCCGCGGGCTTCTCTTTACGTGGGTTATGTACCACGTGTCCGCAGAAACATGTGAAAATTGTTTTTATACGCAACTGATGACCTCAAGTAAAACATTATATTCATAATCGTTTACTCTTATAACTTATCAAATGTAGTTGAAATATGTCAAAGGTTGCTGTGAGAAGCAAAACAATAGAGCCACCCCAATTCATAAAGCATAACAGTATATATATATATATATATATATATATATATATATATATATATATATATATATAGAACATATATTATACTTTTTCTAGGACTTAATAAGCCCAAAATAATCACAACATTAGCGTGTCATTTGTTGTGGATGTTAAAAAGTGAAGAAGTAATGTAGTGCGATGAAGTGATACTGAAGTGTGGTGCATACGGATGTTTCGTTTTATTGGGCCTATGCTCCCAGAACGAAAAATACAATATACATTGTTCTTTGCATCCTGGAAAAAAAGGGCTGCCCTTCTCTTCCTAACCCTCCCTTTCCTCCCCCTCTTCCTCCTCCTCCTCCTCCTCCTCCTCTCTGCTCTCCGGGCTCAGCTGCCTCTGCTCCGCCACACTTGGTCCGACACGGCAGGCCATCAAAAAATCAACTTGTTCCCACTCCACCTGTTCAAAACACTATTAATCTGCTGCCGTCCAATAAAAGGCTTGGCTCTCAGCGAGGAGCCAATAGAGAGGCCATAAAGCTGTGAGACCCAGGCCAATCCCAGGCTACATTCTAATGGCGCCTATCTTTATCAAGGTGCCACTCCATATCCAGATACTATTTATTCATCACCTCCGAGGAGAGGAGAGAGCCGGCAGGAGGCCTGTGGGTTTTAGGAGAGCGCTGAACATCGGGGACCGCGGGGCTCGCCTGAGGCGTCAGATATGGAATTATCGCAGACCGACCCGGGGCTGAGAAGAGGTGAAGGGCCAGAGTGAAGAGCGTATTTGCACTTTTGGTTCCTCCCCAATGCGGCAGCAACTTCGGCGAACACCAGGGACTTTGTTCAAATGTCTTGTTAGTGTTTTTAAAGCGTGATCCCAGGTGCGAGAGAGGTGTCTGAGAGGACTCCTCGTGGTCCAATCAAGAGGTCTTTTTTCCCGCCTGGATCTTATCGGATGCGTCACTGGGACCTGGAGGCAGAGTAACGGTGCTTCCCATGGATCCAAACATCCAGGGGTCTTTTCTGTTCAACAACGGCCTGAGCCAATTCCCCTCGGAGCTCAAGGCCCCCGTGTGCCAGTACTCCGTGCCCAACTCCTTCTACAAGCTCAACCCGGGCCTGAACAGCCAGCTGCAGCCGGGGACGCCTCACGGCATCAGCGACATCCTGAGCCGCACCATGATGGGGATGGGCTCCGCGGGCACCACCACCACCACCCTGCTGTCCGGATACTCCACCGTGGGGGGCTTCAGCCCCTCCGTCACCAGCACGTCCGTGTACTATAACCGAGAATACAACCCGTCCCTAGGCGGCTATCCCAAGCCCGGCGCCGAGTGCCCCATGAAGGGTCGCGGTGCGAGCTGCTGGCCGGAGGGCGGCTGTGACTGGAGGGGAGGGAGGCAGCAGTGCACCAACAGTGAGTGTGTGTGTGTGTGTGTGTGTGTGTGTGTGTGAGGAGTCAACTAGATGTGTAACTATGTGTTGTGCTGCCCGTGTGTCTTTTGTCTTTACTAAAGATGAGAGACAAAGAAATATACAGTGGATATCAACACATTTGTAATTTGACTGATATCTTAAGAGATTATAAAATATGATATTCAAAACGTTTATTTTAAAGTGACATTTTTTAATTTATTCAGGTTTTAATTTATAAGAAAATACAAAGCCAAGGACTTACAGTGGTTAATGAGTGTGAGTGAAATTTAAAATTTCAATTGCATCTTATTATTGGTGATATTAAACATCTACAATAGTCGTGGAGTTTCTAAGTAGCGACTTAAAAACCCTAATCATAAATATGTAATAATTACCTTTTTACGGAGTGTGCATCAAACAACGTCCCAGCCAAAGTATTTTATTCGGTAAATGGTACTTTTATCTTTTACGACTGAAAGCAGTATTTCGTCTTGAGTAGTGTTTTCTCTTCTGATATTTTTAGCCGGCGGTCCTCTGGGAGAGATGACAGGAAGGAAGAAACACACCAGGCCGACATTTAGTGGACATCAGATATTTGCTCTGGAGAAAACTTTCGAGCAGACAAAGTACTTGGCCGGGCCCGAGAGAGCGAGACTGGCTTATTCTCTGGGCATGAGTGAATCCCAAGTCAAGGTAAAGACAACAACAACAACAACAACAATAATTTACACTGAAGCTTTGGAATCGATCATTTTGTGAGGGTTAGGTTTACAAATTCTGTGTTCGGAACACATTACTGATGAAATGTTTTTTCTTCATACATATAGCGTCTACAGTAGACCCAACTTTCTGTTTTGACGGATACAATGAGCTCATCCACATACTTGCATTACATGTGCGTGTAGAGAAACCCCCATGGCTTCTTTGAGTATCATCGCATCAAACAGGAGACAGTGAGGCAGACAGTATGTCCACATAGCAGTGCGCTGCCGCGTGCCGCAAAAGTACCAGACATGTTGGTAAACAACAAGCACGTGAACGAAGCCGCATTCCTGTTGTGTTCAGGTGTGGTTTCAGAACCGACGCACCAAGTGGAGGAAGAAGAGCGCGTCGGAGCCGAGCTCCACGCAGGCGGGCCTCGCGGCGCAGGGCGGCGAGGCCTCGGAGAACGAGGTGGAGGACGAGGAGTACAACAAACCTCTGGACCCCGACTCCGACGACGATAAGATCCGGCTGCTGCTGCGCAAACACCGCCGGGCCTTCTCCGTCCTGCGCCTCGGGCCGCACGTGTGACCAACTTCCGGAAAGCCGCGGTGGGCGCGGGCGCGCGCGCTCATCAGCGCACGTGCGCGCGCCCACCGCGGTCAAAGCCACTCGAACACCGGGTTGAATCAGCCTGAGCATGTGGCGGTAGACACGACGGGCTGAAACTAAAAATGACGTTTACTTTTATATGTTACTGTGTCTCTGGCCTGTTCAATGTTACACGGTTCAGTGGGATGTAGCCCACTTAACCATTTTGTAAAAATGTATGAAAATAACATAAAAACTGCATGACGCCATCGGTAATAATACTACTAATAAAAAGGATCAACCTGAGATTTTTTTTTGTTCTCCTTTTTCAAACATTTAAAGTTGATATTATTTTTAATTATTTAAAGGCGAACTTATGAAGGTCTTTCTATTGAAGAAAATACATATCGGAATATGTGGAAAATATTGACCAATTCATTAAAAATGTTTTTATGGTAGTTTGCTTCAAAGGGAAAATTAAATGAATGCAATTTAATTTAATTCAAAAGGAACCGAATAGGTGATAACGTGATGTACTGGTGCATGGCTTTGCTCACGTGTTAATAATTAAATAGTTACTTTTATGATATTTTTCAGATTTGTCAGTCTGCAAGAAAATACATTTTACATGAACACGACTAATAACTAAAGGTTGACAGCTTTGTCTTCTGTTATCGTCCACTTGTTTGTCTAAATATTTTAATGTCGCACTAAAAAATGATTGGGAAACATTTATCAGTCCTGAGCAACGGCTTTAGATCTGCCCTGTATTCCCCGCTGAGTGACAGTTAGAATGAAACTGAAGACAAAAAAACACAGACGGGTGCAGAGGTCAGAGGAGAGAGGCCAACGTGGAACGGTGGAATTAAGGACTTTAATGACCCCCACAACCCACATTAAGACCAAATCAATACCACTGCTCCTCCTCATTCACCATTTATGCTCAATGGGTTCAACCCCCTCGTGGTACAAATGTCAGACCAGATGATTCGGTTTCTTCGCTCACACCAGAAACATTAACAGACTATTGTTATTATCCCACATCACCAATGTTGCTGAAGTCCACAACATCACAGTGAAAATACAAATCCAGCATTATAAAATCTCTCGGAGAAGTGAACTTTCAGAAGGCAATGCATGTTTGAGAAACACCTCCAACCTGCTGCCGCCTGACCATTGAATCAGCAAAAACATGAAATGCAACACAGGACACAATCAGTCTCTTGATTTGCTGGAGACTTTCAGGTTGAGCAAAGTGTCCTTGATAGTCAGCACATTTCAGCTTTAGTGGGCCTCCTCCGTTTTATATGCCATCGTTTTTGTGGCAGAAATACGCTCGGCTAAATCCCTGCTTGGATTCGACGCAAAATGGATGTTTCACTTTAAGACAGTTGTTGACATCGGAGCGTCCTTGTCAGAAACAGATCTACGGCATGCACCAGCTGGGTGAGGCCTCACCTCGCCTCACCTCACCTCACCTAGCCTTTCAGGTTCTTCAGCCTGTACTGGGTAGAGGATTTAAAAAAACAAAACAAGCTTTCCATTTCCATGAAAATACGTTGCAACATTTCGTGCACACAGTGCTGGTAAAGCCAATAAACAGTGAAACATTTGCGACGATAACATTTTTATTAACAAAAATGAAATGATAATGTAGTGTTTGAACAGAGTTAATCAAAATGTAATACTGGCCGTATACTTTTTTTGTATCGATTTTTTTGTATCACTTCTATGACGGAAAAACAAAAACACAAACATCATCGATTCTTACCACTTCAGTCCAGATTTCAGTCCCACTGTGCAAACATGACAGACAGTCCAAATTTGATATCAATGTCTGCGAATTAAGTATGACTATACTATAAGGAACATGCTGTTCCACTAAGACGTATAGTAAAAAAAACACAAAAAGTTTAAATACATGTCAGTTGTGATGGAATAAGTGAGTAAAAACACATTTATTAAAAATTCTTTAAATTAGACGTGATTAAAGCCAGATTTAAAATACATTTAAAAATAATTCCCCATCCAAAACTATTATATACAGCGCACATGTGTGATGAAAAAAGGAACAACTCAAAGCAAACAGTGCCTGGTCTGTTTTGTGTGCGTGTGCACATTTATGAGCTGTATATATATATATACATATATTTTATCTCGATGCCAAAACTACAAAGATCATTTTCTCTGATTTTCCATTATTACTATTTTTGGCTTATCATTGCTTGTAACGTTAAGTTAAATGTTATTTACTGCAGTTTGTTGGTACAAAAGGGTCAGACGGACAGAAGTTGGTAAATGATTTAGGGCCAATAAGGAATGAGCACATTTGTGGTGCGGTTTATGTGACACTGCCAGTATGAAAAAGATTCAACTACAAAAACACAAAAGAATGGTTTGCATACACATTCATGTAAAGGGGGCTGGTGCAGTAACCTATCAATAACTAACGCATCCAAAATATTATACAGTGCGAGACCTTTTATCAGCAATAAATAAAATGATACACACAAGGTCAGTAAGACTGGTCCAATACTTGATATTAATAATCCCATAATTTTTTAGTCTTCCACAATATTAGTTGGTTTATAGCAATGTTGTTTGTGTTTAGCGAAGCGTTATATGCAGCAGTTTTATGCTACTGGATTCTCATTGACCCAACTAACAGGAAACCTAAAACCTTTTGGAGTGGAAGGTATCCAGTCCAGTTGGAACAAAAATAAAATGTAATATATTTAATAAGCACTGAGCACATTTGTGGTAGGGTTTGTCTGACAATGCCTGTGAAAAAAAGGCATCATTTAAAAAAGGTAGGAATGGTCTGCGTACACGTCCAGGTGATCACTTCAGTCTTTGTCCCCACAGAGGCAGGAATGACAGGAACCTCCTCTGTGATGCCACGTTTACAGTAAGGCAGATAATCTGGAAATCTACAACCGCCAGCTGCTTGTGTCCCTCGGGCTGTGGCTGCACAGCGTGGGGTAGTGAGACAGTCATGTGTGAGACACCGGGGACGTGAGGACGGAGTGTTCACAGCGGGTGTGTTAGCTCAATGGACACCTGCTGCTGGCTGGAATGGAGAGTTTTTGCCGGGTAACTATCAAGGTGATTATCCTCTTCTACTGATACTGGATTCAGCTGTGACGAGGGTGTAGGTATAAACCTGCAAGAGACACACACACACACACACACACACACACACACACACACACACACACACACACACACACACACACACACACAAACCAATTCTAATTTGCATAATGAGCCCACAGAGACAAACCTAACCAGAGATAACCATCCTTTCCTTCCAGTAATTCAAAGCACAGGTGTTGGATATATAGAATAATAAGAGCTCAATTGAAGCAATTCAAACATGAATGAAGTTGTGTCTCAAAAGGTCAACACACAAAAAGGAGAAGCGACATATTGCAAGTCCCTTCATTGCATGGACTCATTATTTTTGCAGCCGCCTGAAAAAGGACACTCATGAAAAAACAGTAAATCGCTGAAAAAGATAAATTCAGACAACAAGACAACAAAAATCATGGCCGTAAAAATGCCAATACGCTATCTGGCACAATTCATGTCGCTCTGGTCGACCATCCAGGTTGTAATTAATGCACTCGGTGCGTAGCCACAGTGACCGCGGAGAGGATTCAATAGACATGGATCAGCGAAAGGTGCTGATGGCTCGTGGTCCGACCGCGCTGGACACAAAGGAGCGCTCGCGTCCCGCAGGCACTTCATCTTAGTTCATAGCCCGACTCCAACGGGGCAGTCTGGGTTACGGCTCTCCGGGGACCTGAGCCAGATTACTGTGATCGCTCTCTCACACACTGAATCCGCCCCCCGACCCCCTCCCCCATCTATGGAACGGCAACATAGACACACATGCGCTTTGACATGCTGTACAGTAGGAACACACCCAGTGGCATATTGTGCTCTCACCATTTGAAAGGATCCAAGTCAATGGTCAATTGTCTTCAGCGAGAAGAACAAGAAAACCGGCTGAAAGAGAACAAAAAAACACACACACGGCGGAGTTACTCAAAATTGTTTGTCAGCCTTCACAATAGAGAGCTACAGCAATATAAAGCCGCTTACCTTATGGTCTCCCATGCAGACACGAGGACCCACTGTGTTGTAAACAACACACTTGTCCCCGTCCTCTCCCTGAAAAGAAGGAGGGTCCTTTTACATAGAGTGTGTCCTCAGCTGGAAACATACAAAAGTCTGACTATTGTTAGCTTGATTGGCTACAGCTGAAGATCACTGCCTTTAACTAACGAGCCCTTTTTCTCTCCCATATTCATAGAGATAGAGATTATTAGTATCTAATAATACGACCTATGGTTTGCGTTTCTCCGTCGGAGAATATAAGTGTGACGACAGATGACCCTGCAGAACGTTCTGAATTCAAGCTTTGAATCGAATGGTCGTAGCTTTGACGCACTGACCTTGTAGATGAGTTCTTGGACAGAGTGCGACATGAGTATACGATCACACCAGGCCGGACAGCGGGTGTTCATGTACTGGGTGGGTTTGGTGTACTCCTCGCTGTAGGGGTAGCTGAGAGAGAGAGAGAGAGAGAGAGGCACACAGACGTTGTATTCACGAAGGATGAGAGCAGAGGCGGCAGTTTAAACACAGTGTGCTGCACCGCGTGGCTCCGTTACCTGGGTGGAAACTCGATGTCCTCTTCCTTAATAACATCATGAAAGGCTGCAACTTCTTTGTCGTACTTTAAAAACTGGAGGGGTAGAAGCCAGCCGTGATTAGCACCACAGGAAATCCCAAGCCATTAAAACCAGACGTGATGTGACTGAGTGCAACTTAAGTGTGGGTTAAAACCCATTTCACTGCCGAAGTTATCACAGATGTGTTTACCTCAGACCTTTTGTCTTTACCCTACGGCCATTCACGCAATTGTTTTGCCACTGAATACGACCTAATCTAAAATCTGTGAGGATATGCCAGATAGTTGCTTAGCAGCCCGTTGTAGCGGAGGTTCCAGTGAGTGTTTTTTAAGCTGCGGTGTCACTCATCGAAGTAGGTGAGAGTTGAGTATTCTCACAGCGCTGCCGTTGTTCTCCTGGAAAACCGCTGGGTGCAGGTAGACAAACAGCTTATCCTCTACGCGGAGCAGCACCTGTCGGCACGACCAAAGCGGCTCAAGTTAATCCTGCGCCAAAAAAATATAGAAATAAAAAAAACGGCAGTGGTCTTAACAGATCACGGTTCAATCACCTGTTGGTCGTTGTCTTTTTCTTCACAGATGATCTTCTCCACTTCATTGCTGCTGTCATTCTTCACTGTCTGCATGTCTGCCGGTGTGGCCAGATGCTGCTCACAGGAACACAAACACAACGAAGGGCCAAGGTCAATAAGCCCGACTGAAACACATCTTCAGCAGCTGAGATTCAGTAAAAAGAGGTTGCAACATACCTGGACCAGACTACGTGTGTCTAGACGGAAATTAAAATCTCCAAACACGATGAAAGGCAGCGGAGTGTAGCGGCTGTCTGATATCCTGCAAGACAGATCACACGGAAATGCGTTTACAATATTCCATGAATGTCGTATTATCATCGGAATATTGTATTCAAAAGGACAACATTTATTTGACATTCCTGAAAGATCCTGTTGAACATTTTTAACACCCACGTTTTGTCATGCTTCATCGTTATGCACAGATGGAAGCCTGACCTGTTAATGACGTATCTGAGAGCGTTTTTGCGGTTGGCAGAGTAAATGGACGGACTGGAGCTGCAGGCAACGAGGTTGGAGGCATCGTGGAACAGGTGGACATTGACCAGGTCCAGACCTCTGTGAAGAACACACACACACGGACAGAACACGGTGACAGGAAACGGGGAACAATTAGCCAACACCAAGGCCCGATGCCGATAGGCGAAGTGTATCTGTCTGTTAGGGTGCCAACACTCATGAGGAGCCTTCTTATCGGGCACCACGGTGGTGTTAATGGCGAGTCCACAAACGAGCACTTTTGTCTTTTTCTTTGGCTGTCAATGGAAAACAATTAATGTGCACCAGACAAAGGCTGACCGGGTTGACGCACGATTTTGTGGCACACAGATTGTGGGCTCCTTTTGTTACTACCACCAGGCGACAAGCTAGCAGAGCAAATAGTGACTACGGTTTCCAGGAAACACAGACAGCTGTGGCAGCAGATTTATCATGCTTCAAGTCAGAGCCGTGTTTAGCTTCATTTACTACATCAGCATTAGTACTGAAACTTATCCAACGATACATAGCCCTCCTCTGGGGTTGGAAGCACGAGTCTAAGAAAGAAATACTGTTCTTAGTTCACCAACGAATGAATCATTCACAAAACTCGTCTGACTGGAGCAACCTGCTTTTTACAATTACCGATTTCACAGAAGTCGAGAAACATCAGGCAACTGGGAAAGTGATTGAGCCCAAGGCTGCAGTTTTGTTTTTTTTCTCAATCAAGGTGCGGTTAGTGCACAGTACGTACTGGTTGTGTATAATCCAGCGGGTCCTCATGAAGCCCTTTCTGGACCACTTGAACTGCAACAGAGACAAATGAGAGTGAGTCACTAAACAGCAGCGAGCCGCGTTTTTGAAGGGCCAAACTGATAATTATTGATTCTTTCACATAATTTGTCTCATCTCCCTGTCGAGAGCGGGTAGACAGCCCCTACAACCCCAGTAGACTCATTTGTCCCAACATCTCCCTTCGGCCCCCGTGTACCCCCCCCCTTCCTCCCCTCATTCACAGATGAACCCTCATGCATACATACTCACATCGGGCCAGAAATTCTTTGGGAATTTTTCTTTCTCCACGGTGGCGACCCCCTCCAGAGGGCCCACATGCTTGTTCCGTCCCGACACTGCTTTAAAATCCTTAACTGTGTCGGGCAGGGCGAGAGAGGGAGAGACGGGTGGGGGAGGGGGGCGATGACATGTAAAAGAGTGAGAAAACATGCAAAAAGCAATCAATAAACTGGTGTTAACCTCATCAGAGCGGCATACGTGATGAGAGGATCTATAAGGGAGCCATTAGACTGTGTTCGGTGGACAACAATCGGATTGGGCCACGCGGCGAGTGGCAGCTGCAGGATGTTTATGGTTCTTCCATAAGCTTTTCTGAGGAGCTTTTTCACGCCTAACGTGACTAGACTATGCAGCGGGAAGATAACATCTCAACTTTACATTCAGGTTCTTTGCAAAGACGTGGCAAGGAAGGGTGCGGCATCAAACTGCCATTATATGAATAGAAAGGTCCTGAAGATCCTGAGACAAGAAATTATCAGAAAACATTGAAAATCATTGCAAATTATTTCATAAGGAGAAGAGATTCACAGAATACGGACTCAAATGCATCAGGTTTGGGTGACTATAGGCACAGCACTTATCGGATTCCATTATTTCGATAAAGGAAAAGTCTGTAAATGTAAGAAGAGCAATGTTGAAGTCATGCCTGATGCAGCCTTACACATCAAAGCACAGTGAGGTACATCTTACATACATCTGAAAAGGTTGGATTGGTGTTAAGGAGACCGACAAAGAGTAAAGTTCTTACCATTAAAATCATACTGATATACGTTTTTCAGTGTCTTGCGTATGAAGTACAAGCTCCCCAAAGCCTGCGGAGAGAAAAAAAAATCATTTCGTTACAGACACACTCCAAAAAAAAGAAGTTCCCGGAATTGCTCTTCATTTTCAATATTGCAGCAATAAACTTAATGAATTCTAAGGTATTTAATAGTTTTAACTGGAACACGTCAGCAGTGTTTAGATCTGATCAAAAACATCACAATCATCTCCTCAAGTCAACCTCTAAGACGATGAATTGAACGGTTCATTCCTGAGCTGAATCGCAAGCATTTTATTGAACAACCCCCACGATATTGTTGCTTTACCAAGGACACGCAAAACTTTAAAGAATAGGGACGTCCAACCTGGACACACAACTGCACGACACATCCACATACTGCACCCCACCTCTCACACACACACACACACACACAATTCAGCACCCAATCATCCTTGACATGGGGCTGACAATTTTTAATGTACTAACTGCCTGCTCCACTGATCTGATTAATCATGCCCCGTGAGATCAATAAAGACAGAAAATTAAAACAATTTAAAAGGTATTAAGCAGCAGTCCTGCCGTCTGCCGGCGCTGCCGCTGTGACTGGGGGCCGAAGAAAAATCAGCCGGCGCTCACAGGGCCTGGGGCGTGACAGACCGCTGTGCACACAGTACACAAACATCCAGCCGGAGCATGAGAGATCTCTCCCTGAAGAGATCGTTTATCATCAGTGCCAAAGTCGTCCTCGTCTGATAGAATGGAAGCGTCTCCGTGGTCGCTCAAGTGAGCTGCAATTAGTGACCAACTTGTCCAAATGAAGGTTTGAGCTATGGACTCATTTGAGCGAGTCACAGAGGGTTAATAACTTAAAGCTCCAACTAAAAGCTGAACAAGGAAGAAGAAGGAGGTTAATTTTAACAGCGCAGAAATTAGGAGTTTTGAGGGAGGGGATTTAATGACTAAAGTACTGATAATTAGCTCAGAAGAACTGTTCTATATTTTTCCGAGGTTGTCTTAACTCCCACGCCAAGGAACTCAAAACACACACACACACTGAAACTCAGAAACACAATCTCCTCCACATACTCCGCCAAACACCCATCTTCATCAATCAGGTTTGTGCACAGTTTAATAAAAAAATATTGACCAACAAGTGATTTCTTATCAAAACACCATTTGTACTGGGAATGCACGGAGGTCGGCCCCCCTGCTCCTGCAGCCCCTCTGAAAGCACAGCGCCCCAAACTCTCCCTTGGCCACATAACTGATGATCCGCATCCAGAGGGAAACAAATTGAAAATCAATGCAGGTGGCACCGACAAAATGAGAATGAGGAATTCGGAGAGGTGGGGGCAAGGGAGGGGCGGACAGGGGGGTGGGGGCTTGCAACCCTCTCAGGGTAAACAGTGGAGGGTGCAAACAGTCCAGCTCGGGGGAAACTTAGTCCCGGCTGCCAGCACTTTATTTATCGTGCACAAATGGGCCGGGATCAATGGTTTTAATCTAGAGTTAAATGTATTGACTTGGGCCCGTCTCCCCCCCTCCTCCCGTCCCCCGACCCCACCCCACCCCACCCACAGCCCTCCCCACACCTGGCCATTGACTTTCTCCTTTTTACTTCACACACCTTCAGTCTACAAATGCAGCCGTTGACCCCTACTGTCAGACGTGCAGTGTGAAGGTATCGCATGGGAGGAGTAAGGGTTAATAGTTAAAGAAATACTCAGCCCCTTTTCTCCACCCGGGGCGTGTGGCGCCCAACCAGCGCTGACAGACGAGTTACAGGTTACTCAATTTCCAGAAAAAGATACGTTTCCTGCTGGGCGAGGTCACGACGAGCACAGAATTGTCTTTTATGACACGTGAGGAGTTGAAGTTGAAGAAATGACAGGAGGAGCGCACCGCTTCTGACGACACCGAGAGGATAAGAAACTTGAGGCACACGTGTCTTGACGGAACTCTTGCTACTGCTCAAATGTTGCGATATTGTTTTTATACTTTACCTTTCAGATTAATGCTACCCATCTAGGCAGGACGTGTTTACAACATAAACTAGCCACAAACTAAAAGCACACCTCTTCCTACCATTCCTCGAATAGAAGGCACTTTCTTATAGCACTTTTGAAACTTTCTCGGTTCTTGTTGGTCTGTAATTTATTGTATGTTGCATTTGGATAAAAGCGTCAGCTAAATGAAGTGTAATGATAATAACACAGACTGTATTGGGTCTAAGGTTGTGCAATTCTGGATCAAACATTTACCCAAATGCGACACTTCTGATTTTTAAAAACCACACATTTCCTGATTCAAAATAGTTTAGTCTGAGTTCCTTTGATATGGGATGTTTTGTGAGCACATGGAATTGTAATCTTATCTCATTTTCTTTCGTGCCTTTTCTGTTTTTATGCTTTTGTAACTTTTAAATAATGATAACATTCAAGATTGAATAAATCATATGTATTTACAAATGTGGCGCTGAGGCTTCAGCACTATTCTTCAGAACTCCTGCTATTTACTACCCATATGGGTTCCTCTGACACCGCCAGCGACTTCTGACAGACTATAACGTTGAGGAGAGCACCATCTAGTGGCAGCGCCTGGCACTTACTCAGACTGTGATATGAGGGTGTTTCTCACCGTGAAGCTGTCTTCGGCTTGGAACTGGTTGTCCACATAGATGCAGACCCTGTCAAAGTCTTTCATTTCCTCACTGCAGTCAATGTTCCTGTAAACAACAGAGTTGATGTTTTTTCTGACGTAGTGCAAAAGAAGTTAGTCAATTAATTTGTTAGATTTGAGTTATTATTGTTATTATTTACTGAGCAACACAGATCGTGAGCAGCACGTAAGTCCTACCGGAAAAAGTTTTCGGCGTGGCCCATGTTGAACATGTAGTCCTTTCCTCCCACCTCCTGGAAGTGCAGCGCGACGAACTGCGGGTTGTGGCTGTGGACAGTCTGCAACAAAACAGGCCTCAGTGTCCAAGTTTTACATGACAGAGCGATGAGGACTGAGGAGGTCCAACACATTGCAGGATGGGAACTCTCCATTAGAGGTCAAGGGCCAATTCTGCCAATCAATTCTGCCAATTAATTTGGGCATTTGTTATCAATGATGTAGCAGAGGTCTTTTGATGCAAGTCCAGATTTAGGAGGCCAAAACTTACCATATACAGTTCTTGTAACCACTCGTTTTGAATTTCACCCACCTGTAAAATGACAGACAAAAACCATCAAAAGAGAGCATTTTCTCGTTTACATTTGGGAGTCCATGGCCACCCGGCGACAGTTCAACAAGCTGTAAACAGAAATGCGGTATTATTTAATGATGCGCTCGCTAATGGCTATTCGATTGGTTTAAAAACACATTTACCACAGCAAGCTTTTTTTGTCCTTAACCTCCCATTTCCGTTTTCACATTTCAACAGTCTGTGTGGCTAGCTAGAAAAATGTCTGACAGCAACTACTTTATCTATATAGTGTGCTACATGAATGTAAACATTGTGGTGATTCATATATATATTTTTAACGTTCTGTTAATAAAGACAATAGATACAAAAAAATCAACAATATAAAATACAGTACAGTACAATACTGTAGAAATATACTGTATAAAGTAGCTTAAACTTTTAGTTAACTAACTGACTGTCTACTTGGAGGCCTCATTCTTTACTCGCAACATTATCTAAAAGTGTCAATCTGAACGGCTCAATTGATGTTCCACAAATTCATTTATCACTTATTGCTTTAAGCATTAGTAATGGGGTAAGAATTCAACTTCAAAAGAAGTCAAGATTTGTTATGCAATTGTAAATTAAGAGATTATTAATATGCAAATGAATTCATCACAGCTTGTAATTTACACATTATTGCAAGTTAAATGGAATTCAGGAAGTCATCAATAACAGAAAAGAAACATCCTCAGCTTTTATTAACTTGGTAGCAGATGAACAACAAAGCGGTACACGTTGTCTGAAGACATTATCCTGGGTGTTCCATTAGCTGTGTGTTCCAGGATGTCGTCCCATTCATGTGACGGCAGCTGTCATAATCTGGCCACCTTCCACACGTCCTCTCTGACGAGAGTTTCATATTTCATGGCCCCCTGACAGCTGGGTAGACTGTGAAACACGTATGAGGACGAGTCCTTAAATCTGTCCAACAAGGTCTTCCTGCCTTGGAAAATAACGGGGCAGAATTAAAATTTACAGCTACACAAAAATAACTGAATTTCATAAAGGGTGAAAGCCCCAGTGTACATTGGGTGGCAGGGAAATGACCCCTTACTCAATGAGTAAAAACATACAGTATGTATACAGTAAAAATAACCTCACGGTTACACAGAGACTAAAAGCGTGTTGATTTTCATACCAGAGGATCCTCCCTGACCACTCTGTCTTTCTTTTTAGACATAAGCAGTACTTCAGCAACTTCTCCCAGAATGTAGTACGATTTTACACACTTTGCTCCTGAATTCTTCCTATCGCAAAGTGTACGTACTTCCGCGGCATGCCAGGCGCATTCATACCAGCTGGGAGAGAACTTTGCATACTGTATTTGCGTGGCAGATACGCCACGACACGACTGCGGCTGTGCGATTTAAACTAGAAGGACTCCTATCTTCATTTTAGCTAATAACACAGTCGTGGACGCAGAGCAGCATCACTGCCTCTGTCCACTGGCCGTGATTCATTCTAAATAACTGGAAAAAAAATGAACATTCGATACAAACCTGACAGATTAACAAATAAACAATGAACAGAGATCTTAAGCAAGTTTCCCCAGCAGCTCTTTTTTAAAGAGGCTGGTAGCTTTTAGAAATCCAGCTGGATGATAAAGTCAATGCTTTGTGGATCCAAGCTAGTGGATTAGAAGAAAAATGGTAAAGATTTGGCAGTAGTGTGCTCCAACAACTGACAACTCAGATTAGGACTTCTCCAACGCTATTTGTTTGCATACAGGGAAAGTTTGTGTAACAAACCATCAATTCAATGCACTTGTGATCCATTCATAGCTTTTAGACAAGCTTACAACAAACAAAGGACATAATCTCCAGGATACTGTTATGGTTGGCCAAATAAAGGTTCCCTGTGAGAGAAGGAAGAGCAACACACCTCACCAGCTACACTGCTGTGACAAGACACTAGTCCCAGTTCTGTAAAGCAATCGGATTTACCCGCAGACTGGCTTTAAGGTCTTGCTCGTGTTACAAAAGGCTGGCCAACATTTAAGAGTGTTTCTGGAAATAAGGGGGACCAGATTAGCTGAAAAGATCAAGTCTTCCGGGTGTGTTTACATATCTCCCACAATGGGATCCAACGTGTTTAAATTGGAGCCAGATCTGGAAACAGGAAACATGGTCCTGGGCCAAATTTCCATGAGAGTAAGAGGGAGGAGGGCTCCCTGCAACGTCCAAAAGGTTTGGGAGCCCAGCCAAGAAGGGAAATGAAAACCATTGTTTTGAGTAGTGCAAATATAGCATAATCCCGTATAAAGTGGTTTAAGGTTATTTAAAATAAAAAAATAGCTTTAAGGCTAAACTATTGAGACCAACTCACAATAATAACACTGAAACAAAATCAAAACGTGGTGAACGCGTTACACAGAAAAGGCCTTTTTAATTTCAGTAACACAGTGACTTAATTAAATCAATGAATTAGGAAAAGCGACAGAGCGATAAAGTCGCAGGTGAATACGCGAGTCAAGAGGTTAGCACACATGTTGCGCACGCTACACCAGTGACGGTGTATGCTAGCAGCGTATAGTCGACTCAGGGCAAAACTTGTTCGCCTCTTGAATCGTTCTTCCTTTATCGGTCTAAACGGCATTACGCCTAATCCCGTGGAGGTCCGTCGCGCTGGTGTAGCGCTCACTCTCACCTCGCTCTACTTACATTGTCAAAGAGGGACCCGACATTCGCGGTCACGAGCAGCACGTCGGTGAACGTTTCCATGTCAACGAGCCGCCCTCACCAACGGTCCGAGGAAACTCCGGAGGGTCTCCGGGTGACCCGATAGCAGACTTTCGGGGAGCTTAGAAAGGCTTATTGCGTGAGCCCTAAACCGCCAAGTAGGTTCGTACAACCGCTCTAAAGACACATGCGTATCACTGCTGCGGGACTGTGTCGCTGCCGGGGTCCAACTTCTTCGGTCACGGCGGGCCGTCCTGTCAGTTCTTCATCATACGCCGCGGTGGCGCGCATATCCATGGAGGCGCGAAGCAGTGAGTTTACGTTAGTTCGAGTAGCCTACGTGCGTGTATTTCCGTATTCCCGTCGGTTAATTGGACTAGTGGCGTCTTAGCGGACTTAAACCGGCATGGACGGCGCATCTGCTGCCGCCCTTTTAGCGAAAGCTCAGATAAAACCAGAGAAGGTGACGTCATTGTCGTCAACGCCGGGGATCCGGCTCCGCCCCCTTTTTCCGCACGCGCTCTTCATCCTCGTTGAGCTGAAGTTGTGGCCGTCACAACAAAGATTGCCTGCCCACCCTCACCCTGAAATAACAACCCGTGTTAAACATCAGCGTTTGTTTTTATCGCAATGATGTTATGATTGAATACATATTAAAATGAGAAACTTTCTAGTGAATTATTCAACTACCCGAGAACCCGTATTGGCTCTACTAACCACTTCCATACATGTGGTCACAACAGGAAGCTACACGTTTACTCGTCTTTGTCAAATATCTTACGCTCACCCTTTTTGTTCTTCTTCCTTAGAAACCCTCAAAACTACACAACAGGAAGCGCCTTATCTCTGTCTACGTGTGGGCCCATCAGTAATTACGGCTATTACTTCACATACATTGCAACAACTGCACAGCCAACACTGCTATTGTGAGAAGCGATAGCAGTGGGACTTCAGCTGTGTTTTTACCTAGCTCTTTTCTTTTGGAGTTGATGGATCGGTGCCATCCTGCAGTCGGAGTTCCAGTTCCGGGGTAAAGCACAGCTTGCTGGGGGGGCCAAACACTAACTCTCCATAGTGCTGTTAGTGAGCTGTTCAACCATGGCATTGCTTTCAAGGCAAACCCTTTGAGCTCTTCTCCTTGCTTCCTCTCACTCCTGCCCTGAACACTGTGTGCTTTAGTCTCCAACATCAACAGATCCATTTGAAACTATTGCAATAGAGACACAAAAGAATGCTGCCATTTCCATCACTGGTTTGGAAACAAAGAAAGTTCTCTGAAAGGGCCCTGGGAACTTATTGTAACCAGAAGGAGGCCCGGTTTTTTGGATAAAGCCCGCTGCGAAATAATTAGCAGCATACACCCAAAGAAAGATATTTAGGCTGGAGCCTAAGTACATTGTACACTAGGGAATACAAATCATCGTTTAAAAAAAAAGCGGTCAAAACATTAGGAGACGTCAGGACAGGCTTGCCAAGAATAACACTGAAAAGCAGCCACAAATTAATACCCTTTACGCTTGTGGAAGGCCAACAGTTTGGGAACACAAAATAAAAAAAAAAGTAATGTCAAAAAGGTCGAGTCACATTCTTGAACATTTATTTTGATGAACAGAAACAACACAACCCAAATGACTCTTCCTGTTAACACAGGGCCTCTGGGAGAAACCTCCTCAACTGCAGCCTGATAGGCTACTGTGCAGAGAAAATGCCCAATGGGAGGGAGATCACCATCGAGTGGCAGGGGGATAAAGAAAATAGCTTTTAGAGTTGGCTGACAATAAATTAGGTAAGATGGTCACTGCAGGGGCAGGAAGCCAACGTAGAACATGATGGCTGTTAGGACAATAATTAGTATGAGCATGCATCAGCCAATTGTCATTATCGTCAGGAGTTCCATTGTGATGGTCAAAACGTCACTGCCTGTGTGCAACGGGGCTTTAAAGTGGTAATGCTAAAAGCCTCCCGAACACCCAAGTTATACCCTTTCACTTCTGTTATGCTTCACTATTAGCTTTAACATTGAGAACTACCTCAATACACAAACCTCCTTCCAAGTAACTGTGGCTCCACGACTTCCATTTCACAATGTGGTACTTTCCATAGAAGAGAAAAATGAAACAGACGACGTACGAAGAGCTCACCTGAGATGTGGCTCCTACAGTGATCACATGTTTTGATACAAGTCTTAATGTAAAACACAAAGCTTAAAATACACATTTTTCTTCTCTTGGAAAAAGCCCATAAAAATATCTGTAATGTAACAAAATCTGGCATTGTGCCCCAAATCATGGGCCCAACCCAGTCATGCAAACTTCAAACTCAGTTCCAGGTTTTAGCTTTAGAACAAACCATTATTACAACAGCTTTCTTTGTTTTGTCCCATGTATAATCAGCTCTGTTACTGTAACACAGTGTGATACAAAGTTAATGAAAATTAAAAGGCCGAAACTACCAAACAAAGACAGTAACTCAATGATAGATAATAATACACGCTTTCCCACAAAAAACTGCTTACAAGACAATGTTCCTTTTCTGTGCGCTTCTTATTTTCACTCTAACGGAAGCATGGCTTCGGTCGAGCTAATCCGACAAAGGGAAGCGGGCTCAGGATGACCCGGGACAACGACTTACAACCAAACAAGCCTGAGGCAGTGACCGAGGAAGCCAAATGGAGTACTGTTGACATCAGAGAGGGACATTTTCCGGTCCAAGAGCTCCTGCGGCGAAGGGGCACTGCTGACTGCCTTTTTAGTCAGAGGTGCCCAAGTGGGGCTCGGGTCCAGTCCACCTCCACACACGTCCCTCAGGAGCGACTGCGGTCCTCCTGGGTGCCCACCAGCATTTTACTGTACAGCTTCTGCTGCTCTTCTTTAAAGGTATCTTTTACCTTTCCTCGCTTCAATCCTCCATCCCTACAAAAGATACAATAAGATGACAATTAAAATCACCCGTATACCGTCGCCTCAAGTAACGAAAGGCACATCAAATATCCTCCATCACAAACTCACTGTTAGTGACGCAGCCACGGACTTGATTTAATTGCCGTGAGTCAGCACAGATCAAAGCAGGGCCTTGGAACCGGAATTAACGCAGCCATAATTGAGCTTATTCGATATACCTGTGATTTGTTCGCCTGTGGAGTCAACTGTAAATGTGATATTGTAAGCTTTACCTTACACTTCGCCAGTCAGTGATCGGGACCAAAGATTAGAACCATTAATTATTTGGGATTAATACCATATAAATTAATAGCAGTGACTCGTAGCGCGCAATAACATATAGCTCGGAGAGCAAATTATTCAACTTTAACACAAACACCAGTTTTTATATAAAACTGTCAAAGGAAAAAAATGATTGCGCTGAATGCGTGTTCTCTTACCACAGGAGGTCGACCAGTCCGCCTTGCCTGGCTATGGCCGCCTTCACACGGTTTGCAAACTGCACAGCATCCTCTCCCTCCTGTTGGAGAACAACGAAATAAGTAGAACAAAAAGGCAGATGAGTCGTCATAACATATCATAATAACAGCAACGCAAAGCTATGATGATAAAACCAGTTTGCTTTGTTAACATGTTGATTGCTCATCCATCATAGAAAAAGTGATTAGTGGGGCAGCCTCGAGTCTCACCTCTCTGGACATGGGGGGGAGGTACCACACACTGCAGACGATGGCCCAGCTGCTCATCATACGTAGCAGGTAGTTGACCATCCCAAACTTGCTGCTGTTCCAGAAAGCGTCTCCAAATCGGGGGTCATACTGTGGCGATCAAACACAGCAGATTGAGAGAAGAATCATCTCGAAAACACAGCTTTTTAAAAGAATGTTGATGGTTCAAATTAAATGTAGCTGGTAATAAGTACTCACCTTTATGGCCACAGGGTAGACTGTGGCATCAATCTCAAAACTGCCCTTCTTAAACATCATAACTGATGTGTTGTTAATGCATGTACCTGGAAATTTACAATAGTCACATATAGGAATTCTGAGTCTTTTTTAGAAAACTAGATAAAGTTTTCCAAATTTGCACCAGATAATTGAATAGCCTCACCTTCTGGGAAAATTAGAATGGGTAGTTTAGATTTATCTTCTACGTGGTCACTCAATCTGCAATACAAGGCGCATGTGGTTAACTCTTTCAGACTTGTAACACATAAATATAATTATTTTTAAAAAACAGATTAACATTGAAAAGCACAATGGAAATTAGACCTGTTAACAACTGTTACAGAATGCAAAAATAGACAGGGAAGAAAAACAGTGGCTGCAATGCTACCTTTTAGCCACTAGATGTCGGTCTTTGACTTCTGAGCGCTCAAACCAAATGTGTGGGCAGGCCTTGACCATGGATCTCTGAATGACCCCCATCAGGCCACCGTGAATTTGGCCAACCTGACAACACAAACACAATCGCTGTCACAGACATTCAGAGAGGGGGACCACCGGCTTCCCGCCGAGGAGCAGCAAAGTTACCATAGCGTAGCAGCCATCGCTGGCCAGGATGATCACGTCTATGGGCGAGGTGTGGTTGGCGACGCAGAGACCTCCGTTCTTGGGTTTGTTCTCACTGCAACGGTTGACACAGAAATACCGTTAGGCTTTGCACTTTCCAGAGGATTAAATTGTCAAGAGCCTCAACAACTTTAAATTCTCTTGGAAAATGTGGGCGTACGCCATATTGTATAGTATGCAGGATCCAAACCTACTCAGTCCATATTCCAAATATAGTTATAATCCTAAAAAAGAAACACTTTCTCTCTAATGTGTGTATTTTTAGGTCGGCAGCAGAGGAATGCGTGTTAAAACCACCGGGCCTTGATGGCAGACATCCAGGAGGCCAAAAGAAGTGATCCTTATCTCACTGGGACACTATTTATTTATAATTAGTAGAGGCTGTGGAGAACAATATTTTGGTTAAATATATCTCTGGTGTACTATTGTAGTAACAAAATATAGATCAAAATCAAAGAGAGAGGGAGAGAGATCTGCAAGGCAATGACGAGGACATCCTCATGGAAACGCACAAACAACTGAGAAACTATTTTTGCTGGCACTTGAGCAACATGAGCAAAAATAACCATCGGCATCAAAGTCCCTTGATCTCAATCTCAGATGTCAGATTTCAACTACAGTCAACCCTGCCATTCAGTCAACCAAAAGCAACACCAGCTGTTGTAGACTAAAGGTGAGCAAACACATGAAAGCATCAACTTCCTCCTGCACATGAGCCCATCCTCTCCAGAAACGCTCTGTCAACTATTTAATTTACTGTAGATCGTAGATTCTAACGCTGTCAATCAAGTCAAGACCTGCAGCTGCACATCCTTTAACCTTTCATTTTAAAGAGCGATTATACAAATAATTTTAAAGTTTGTCTATTATTAGCATTATTATACAGTTATTGCGTCAAGAAATTTTATGTTTGGTCGAAAATAGAAAATTCAACAACAATCTTGTTGTCCCCGTGGATTCAAAAGTATGAGAGCTTCACTCCGAGCTCAATCGTCCAAGCTACGAGTGGCAACATACTTTCCCCCATAATAATAAATGTTTGATCCCTTGGGTAAATTATTATACGGTATAAGAGAAAATATATTTTGTACCATCGGCCCCAATTGAGCAGCAGTGAACTCAGCCCCAACAAAACGGGATCTGGTTTTGTGAAGTCAACAAACAACAGTGATGCAGCAAAAAAACGAAAAAAAATGCTTGAACGTTGCAAAGAGCCTGCATGTTGGGGGTTAAACCACAATTAAATAAACCACGTTCAAGTCGTTGTGTCTCAGCGGTCAGTGTGTGTGACCTAAGGAAACCAGTCTAGGGTCTGACTCATGGCTTAATCACGAGTTATGGCCTGAGTCTTATGCGTTTGTATTACAGAGCCCATCAAAGAAACTCCCACATGGGCGTCGTCTTCCTTGAACACATCCTGTCCGTTTCTGATAAGGACGCTAAACATTTTCCCCCTAGGACCTCCACCACGGCAGTGTTTAAATAAAACAGTTAAATAAAAGTAAAAACTAAAGTTATGAGAGCTAGGAATTTAAAAAAAGGTGTGGCGGAGCGGTGTAGTTCCCTTACCTGTCATGGTACGTTATGATGGCAGTCAGAGCTCTGACACAGATTCTGTAGCACATCAAGTGGACTTTCTGACTGAGAAAGTTTTTTAACCTGAAAGAAACATGTTTTTATGTGTCAAGATGGCAAAAAAAAAATCCCTTTATTCTTGATGACCAGCCTCTCGTCCGCCGTACCTTCCATTTGGCAGCAGCCCAATCACGCACGTGAGGAACACAAGGAGGCCGACACCAGTGAAAGCGAGAGTCACCCTGCAAGAGAGACCGGCTGGTTACACCCATGTTCTCAACCTGTGCATTCTAACAAGCAGCATCACTCCTCCGAAAACACAGATGGGAGTGATCACACTTTGACAAAATAAAAAAAATAACAATTTTGTTGGCAATCACGCGCAACAACGCAAATCCTCATCCACAAAAGAGTTCCTTCTCACCCCTGAACATATTCAAATGGTTATACTTTCCTCTGTGTCACTGAGACATATGGAGAGATGATTAAACTGGCCACCAGGCCAACTATAATCTGGATGAACCAATGATCCAGGTTGGAGGAGGCGCTGATTCAATAGGACAGGGGATTAGAGCGACGCTCGGGAGGTGAAGGTTTCCCCTACGGCCCTGAGCCAAGTCAATATTTCAACGAGACAAGAGCGAGGGAATCCACTCCCCCAACGGTTGTATAGAGTGATGCCTGCATGCGCCGTCGCGTCCTGATTCGACTCCCCTCCGGCGATGGGAAATGAGCCAGCCACTGTCCCTGCAACTGCCCAGCCTGACACCGCGTGAGCATCAACGGCGTCGACTCACTCGTGCCGTCTGTGTGTTTTGGAGCAGACAGAAAGCCTCACGCAGTCCGCCCCCGTCTTCTGATATTTCACAGGTGGGTTGCACACCTAATTGGCTGTGTATGTGTTCGCCCTGAGCACTACATCTGGTCTAAAAAGCATGCTGGCGTTGCATCCAGCCCGTGACCACGCACGGGCAATCGCTCTTTGGCTGCGTTATTGGTGGTTGTCCCTCAAACTCCGAGGCTTCCTGGACTAACCGCCGTGCAGCGTCTGCATCATCTTAGTCAAATGGGACTGCTCAACAAGAGCTACACAACCTCGCTCGGTTAATTTGAATATTGGATGCAGACAAAGACACTTTCCAGCGTCACGTTGTGTAGCATCAGGTATAAATAACTCTAGTCTTTGAAATAAGGCTTTAAATTAGATGCTCAATTGGTCATGATCTTAAGGTGAATTAATCCAAATCACAATTTATTTGAAGTCTCTGCTGTTAATGTATTCAGGAGCAGCGTTTAAGTGAGTGCAGCCAGCAATGACTGACTCCGTAGTACTCATGCGGGTGCCAAGTATCCATCGGCTCCGTCTGGATGTGTGTGCGGTGAGGGTTACGCAACGTAAATCACACAACATGAAGCACAAACCCTCTATGATGGAGTCCCTGCTCATACCTGAGAGGCAGCAGGAAGCCGTAGCGGATGAGCAGGCCGAGCCCCCACAGGACGGTCAGCCTGAGGCTGATGTAGTGGAAGTTGTTGTTGCTGCGAGTCAGCAGGTTCCAGGACTCCAACTCCTCCGCAGAGAACCGCTTGGTCACCTCGTCGTCCATGATGCTCGCCACGCCGCGACGAGCGAAGTAGAAGATGTCGGACATCTCAAACTCTGGGGCCGAGTTCAGCTCCCTGTTGCTTCCGCTCCGTCGGATCTCCTTGATCTCCTCCTCCAAGGAGGTGGGTTCCTTGGCGATGATGGCTGGAGCGGGCAGCGGGCAAGGAAAGGATGTCAGCGATACTCGTCTCTAAAGCACACCACTGACGGTGCACACAGAGAGCACTTCTTACCATTGGAGTAGGGTTTGTACAAGTGGTGGTTGTTTTCTTTTGCTCCTCTCTCTATCCGCAGTGTGGCCCACTGCAATAAAAAGGCAGGAATGGGTTCTTAAAGAAAATACATGGAGATTCAGCATGCTCAGGTAACTTTGTCAACAAATTAAACAACACGAGGAACTTTTAATTGGGAGTGTTGACCACATGGAACATGAAGAGGACAGCACAGCACAGCCAACACACAACACATTTCTATAGCAAACTGCTGATAACCGGCTGTTTCCTGCCCAAATTGTGAATTAAAAACTGAGCTCAGCCATAGGAACAGAAAGACAGGATTGGTCCCTCCCCAGCTGAGAGGCAGCTAAAGGTCACAATGTTCTAGCAGCAGGAGAAGTACGAAAGCTCAGGAAGTTATGGGCTGGGAGGTGGCGGGCTCGTTTCCCTTGGCCTAAGACTAAAGTTTATACCAAAAGACATGATGGTTTAAGTGCACCAAACAATAATAATAATAATAATAATAACAAACAAAGTTGAAGGCATGGTTGTGAGTATACGCAAATACAGTAATGGTAAGCACTAAGCAGGCATGCAAGTTAAAAAGCTGGAATGGGCCTGAGGCAGTTACAAAAAAAAAGAAAGAGCGATCTTATGACATTTCTCATATGCTGTAGACACAAAAGTTTTATGAATCTGGCCAAATTAAAACCCATTTGTTGTGCAAATTCTCTCACTGAATGAGAAAATGTTTCAAAACTTTTGACCGGTCCTGTACATACATTGGTCATTATTATATATATTATATATATATATATATATATATATATATATATATATATATATATCAAAATAAGCCCATTACTAGCATTCCTTTTGCTGCCTGCTGCAGCTGGGCTACATTTGAACTGTGTCGTGACAAGTCGTAACAATAAATACACATTAAGACGCAGCTGCAGTTGACTGGATTCTTTTGCTGGAGAGCAGAGGCGCGCAGACAGCTGCTCCCAGATCCGGAAAACAAAATAAAGCCGCTCAATCTTGAGAGCAGCATGTGAAATCATACATTTTATACCAAAAAAAAAAAAAAACTTTGTTACAATTGTGAGCTCAAGGAAAAAACACTTGCAAAGGTTGGGGGTCTTGGTTGTACACTGAATCATGCCATAGACCCGCTAGCAATGACGCATTCTAAAATACTGCCAACCAGAAAACATTGCTTCAGATCTGCACACAGTCTGCAGTTTGTCCTTTGACCTTTTCTCCGTAGCCCTCGGTGGTTACGGCACTGATGAGCTAAGAACGTCTCGTATCTCCCACTGGTCCATTTATTTCTGGCAGGAGATCTGCTCTCAGGGTCCAGGCTGGTGAGTGATGACAGCCTTGTGAGCATGCACGGGGAAAGGGGAACTGGGAAACTGTGTGCGTAGTCTCACGGGAATTTAAGTTGAGGCATGACCGCGATTGCCGGTGAAGTAAAACCTGCCATTTCAGTAATGTTGCAAGACGGCTGGAGCCGCGTCACAGCCAACAGGCTATCAACGGTGTTTCGCAGCCAGTTACATAACAAGGGAAGAATTTGCCCTGTGGCTGTGACGGTAATCTGCATCTGCCTGCGAGTACAATGGCCACTGGTTGGATGCTAAAGACACGCATAAAGCCTGAAGCCGCCCCAATTTCTTCAAACTCACTCAGCAAAACTGCAGCTAGGTACTTTCGAGAGGCAAATCTGCTGCTGGGTCTGTGAATGCTGATTCAGGGCGCACAAAGTGCACAGCAAAAGCAAATACAGGATGTCCTTGAAGGAGAGGAACAACAACTTTACCATGTTTGGTTTGTTGAAGAACAGACCGCCCTCCGCCTCGACCCAAAAATAATCATTTATGATCGACACACGGCCTCAGACTCCAGCTGGCCATGCACGCTCTTCCATTAAAAACACAAAGTCGTGAGCGCTTACCTCAAAGAGCTTCAATAAGGTTTTCATGTAAAGACGTCGGATGCCAAAGGACACCCCGAAGATGGCAGGCACGATGATGAAGACCAGCAGCAGGGTGAACCACACGGTGAGGGAGATGCCCAGCAGGATGCACACCAGATTGTCGAAAGGGTTGAAGAAGAGCTCCATCTTTAAGTTTGGGGGGGGTCGTCTATCACACCGTCGAAAATCCTGACTGAGGAGCACTTCACCTCCTGGCCCCCCCAAGTGGCCCTTGTCTTTGGTCAGAAAAAGGCCATCATCGAGACAACTAGGGGATGGAGCTCCTCGCCAAAAGTACAAATGGCCATGTCGACGTTGCCCTCTTGGGCAATATTAGATAATTGCATCATTTTCACCGTCCATCCGTGTCCTGGAACTCAGGTGATCTCGTTCCGCAAGAGCTCAACTGTAAAGTCAACAAAAGAGGGCTCTTTTTCTCTTTTTGGCAGATGTCCTCCCACCGGGGACAGACATGTAAACAATGTCACAACTAGGCACAGCGGGTGGTTCTCCTCGGGGGCGGAGAGGGGACCTGCAGAGGAGCACAAAGAAGAACCAGTACACGACGTGTGGTCGTGTTGTTCAAGTCAGAAAAGCGGGTCAATGTGTCCCCTGAACACTTTACAGTGCGAACTTTGGGTTAGCCTAGCTAGACTATTTTGTGGAGGGAGGCGGGGGGGAGAACCCGGCGAGACCTTTAACGTCGCCCCCCACCCCTTTTCCTCTGAAAACTTGATTAGCGAACGTTGCTGTCATCAACATCGGGGGCCCGTCCATCCTATCTGCTCTCGTGATGCTAACGAGGGAAGCCCGGGCGGCGGGTTAGCTTAGGCTCCCCAATTCCGCCCGTTGACGTCCGACGCTCTCTAGGTTCATTTAGCTGTACCTCCGCCCGCCCCCGACCCATCCTTTCACACACGCAGTTAGCTTTGACCGCTGATAGTAGCTGGTCTTGAGAATCAAAACGCCGACGGCTTTGCCTCTGAAGTTAGCTTGTGGCCTCGCAGCTAACGGGTTTGCTCGATTGTGCCCACCCTTCCGCCCCGGCGCGCTGCACTTCCTTCGGCTAGCTTGCGCTCAGCCCACCACAGGAGCACCGTGCGGGTGAAACGTTACACGAAGTGCTGAACCGGTACACGGTCAGCTAGCGCGTCCACAGAGTGTTTCACCGGTTACTTTTCGCAAGTCAACAGTTGAACCGACTTCATTACAGTTAACTAACCCGTTTGGTCCCGTTACGTCCTGCGCCGGAGCAGGAGGGCTTCACTGGTCACGCACTTGTCTTTGTCTTGCGGATACGTAGCCCAACTCCTCCCGGAGAGCAACACGGCCAGACAACGGACTGGCTACGTATTAGAAACGACATGCCCTCGGATGACACTGGGCTCCACCATGCCCCCTGCTGGCCAGAACGGTGTACTGCAACAATATTTTAATGACTTTAGTGTGACCACTAGGAGCGCTGTAGAGTAATATTTTGATGAGCGGCAAGTCATAGCGGTCTATCGATCGGGGAACAATCAGGCTGCAACGGATTTATTGAAGTGAAGCACAAAAAGCATGGTATCATTACGGAAAATTACGGAAGGAAAAGCAGTAAGGTGTTCGAGGTGTTTTCTTTTACTTTATCCTTCAAATGTAATTAAAAATACATCATCAAATACATCTACATTGTCACTAAGGAAAAGCGGGATGATGTTTTGTAATTTGAGTGAACAAATATAGTAAAATAACTGACCCATAAAATACAGCAATAAAAAAAAGTTTTATTTGCACGTTTACACCATTTTCAAGTAATCTCAGATACGGATGGTACTGAAATGTGGCACACCATTCAACCTTAAATCCTGAATTAACAGGCATATTGCAATAGGAGGTAAAACTCAATCCTGTTTTATATTTATAGTGTATTTTCATTTTGTTTATCATATTATAGCCTTCATGTAATCACAGAAGCGCAGTTAACATCCATGATCCTTTTAGTCGATGTTAGGTCCCGTATGTTGTCAACATCGCACTCCACCCGAAGTGTATCCAGGGGATTCAGTCATCACAATCATCAAGCACTGCTCTCCAGCAGCGCCTCAAAGTCCGGGGAGCAAACCATTTTGTGTTTGACATTTCCCAATACAGTCAAGTTGCCTGTTCTTTCCTCAGTACCAATGGATACCAACTCCTGAGAAGAAAAGGTCAGAATTGTAAATTATTGATAAAAATATATATATATATATATTTTTATTCATATTGATAAAAGTGTGGAAAAATGCAGCACGACGACAAACGGACACACGTCAATCCTCTGATCGCACCTGTAGAAACGAGCACGATGCTCCTAGAGACACATCAAGTATCACTTGTCCCAGTATGAGCTGGACCCGGCCGGACTTCCGCACTAACATTTTTCCCACGAGACCCTCCCGCAGATCTTTCAGATGGCAGTTGCTGTCTTCAGCTTCGTCCTCCTGTTTAAAAATCAAAGAACAGCTTAAACGCACTACCCGTAGTTCACGGCGTATTTAACATGTAGGCGGAAAAAAATCTATCTACCAGCGATTCCGTTTTCAGAAGCACGGACTGTCCGTCCTCTGACTTCACCTCCGTCTTCACCGGCCTGTGCTCCTGAGTCGGGGGCTGGCCGGGCAGCGTGTCGGGCATCTGCATGAAGAAGAGCTCCTCCCCTTTGTTCAGACTCCATCGATGTAGCAGCTCGGGGAGAAATTCGGGCTCAGGGAGAGGAGGGGGCCTGAAAGCTCCTTCTGACTTCTTAATTTCCGTTTCCTGCGGCTCCTGTTTCACTGAAGAGAAGATAAAGTGTATTTAGAGAGAGCAGCTGCGTTGACATTGTGCTTTCAAAACTGTCATACATATTGGAAGATGCTGACGTGGACCTTCTGGTTTTATCTTTATACCTTCAACTGCATGTTCCATGGGTTCACCATCCTCCTCCACCTCCTCTTCCTCCTCCTCCTTAATTTTAACAGCATCTTTACTAAATTCCTCCGTGAATCCCCAACCCGATACAGCAAGTGGAAGCTGAACAGGGCAGCTCCTGCGCTCGCTCCTCAGGAAGGGGTCATCTATAAACTGAGAGAATGCAAAGGCAAAAGGGGAGGTGACTGCAAGAGAAATGTAAAATGAGCCTTCAGAAAACCCAAAGCTTCTCACTGATTGTCTCGTCTACTTAAAGAATGCAAATAGCAGCATCAGCATTGAACTGAGATTCATAACTGGTCAAGTTATTTGAAATTACTTTAACAATGTTGACAACAAAAGGACTTACAGTATCTCGCTCCAGCTTGGCAAGTATCTCTTTGGTCTCTTCCTCCGTCTCCCTCTTTTCCTTTTTAATATTAATGATGGGAGAGGGTCCCACGCTTGGAGCATCTCGCTCATTTTCATAGCCACCTGTGTATGATGGAAGGATACAATTGAAATAAGACCCGACCCAAACGAGCATGTGTTATTAAGACTGTAACAAGCAGTTCAGAGTGAGGGGTCGTCCAGGTGAATTCCTACCTTTCTTTTTCATCATCATCTCAGCCGGCCCCTGCTCAAATATAGAGTGGGACTGTATGACCTCCGGGCGACCTCTGCCCCTGCCTCTATCTCTCGGGCCTCGGCCTCGACCCCCATCCCTCCGGTCTCTCCTCGGCCCGCCTTCTCCTTTCGTCCTGGGATAACAGAGAAAGTTTTTGGCCAACCATTCAAAAAGCTAGTTGAATGCATTCTTTTTCAGACGTTCGTATCGTTCCTTGAGATCAGTTTGGAACTTACTCTTCTTTGACTTTCCTGCCGATTATGTTGGGTGTAAAGGTTTTCTAGAAAAAGAAAACACAAAAAAAATATCTAAGGACGCGAGAAAGGAGGAATCAATCCTGGACAGGGATTGTTACCAACAAACAAGATTCGGCACGTTACCTTCTTTACCCCTCCCAGCGTGAGGTCTCTCGAGCGCATCGAGGGGAGACGGCCGGTAGAGATGGCAGCCGGAGGTCGACGGCCCATCAGCAGGCCCCGACCACTCCCACCAGGGGTCGGCACACGTTGACCGGTTGGGTCCCCTGATCCTGAATCAGCCATCCTAGAGTTGAGACCTGTGGCAAAGGGGAAAAAAGTGTACATATGACTGATTATTCATTATAGGAATTTAAATGATGGTGGTTGCCCCTGCAGTGGACATGCCGTACACCTGGCTTGCTACTCGCAATTATTTGAATCATTTCTGTTATAGGAATTGAATGTATTATACATCTGTGTAAGTCATTCTGTACACATGACATCCATTGAAGTCCATCCCGGGAGAGGGATCCCTCCTCTGACTTCTCCCTACGGTTTCTTCCCTTTTTTACCCTGAAATTGTGTTTCCTGTGCAGGGTTTCGGGCGATTTTGGGCTATACAGAATAAAATGAATTTCTATAGAATGAATTGAAATGCAGATGTTCTTAGCAACAGTATCCTCAACAAATAATGGACAGCAAGAATGATGCATTTATTTTTGTCATTGAAAATGCTGTTTTTTCCTTTTCTGATTAGCTCATGTTGCATTGATGACAGACCGCTGTAAAATAGCCGTTTCAATGGACTGGAGTAAAGTAATTCATTATAGAAATGATTATTCATCATAGAAATGATTATTCATTATAATTAACATGATGTATATTGAACGTAGACAACGGTCTCCATTTCGCAGAAATGTGACTCTGCACTTTTGCCACAGTTACGTATGTAATTCAGTGGCATAAACAACTGACAGCTGACTGAACTATTCGAGTCAATGATTTATTCTTTCTACCTCGACTTTGGCTTGTGATTTTTAATGATAGAACATCCGCTACTGCAAAAATGTAGTAGCACGTGGCCAAATCACAACACGAACACAACGACTAAACAGGAGGTATAAGTGAACTTTAACGTTGACACAAAGAAATAGTCACATCAACCGCGTCTCCAAATACTTACGTTACGATTTACTCGGATGCCTCGACTCAATGTCACGTCCTGACGTGTGAGAGAAGAGTCATTAGAAGTTGTTTTAGGCTAGAACAGGCTCTGACGCGGCATGACGCACGGCGCCATGACACTTCCGCACTGTCAGCCGGCGAGTTCACGAGGATCAGAACTGCGCAGGAAAGCGCGTGTTGAAAACATCATGAAATACATTTAATTACCACACAAATATAAAAGTTATGTCGATCTCGGCTTTCGGGAATTTCTTTTTTTACGCATGTAATTTTTAAAATAATTGATGATAACGAGTGCAGTCTGTGTATTGAAACGTGCGTAGGCTTATGCTCACGGCCCACTATTCAATGCGCTGAATAAAGTCCTTAAAATTGATTATTCTTCAGGCAGGAGATACAAATTCACGGGCAACTGTTCTAAAGACTTCATACCAGGTCGATATAACACCTCACCTGCAAATGTGCATAATAGATAATAAATGATTATTATGACTTATGATATTATTATCATGTATAAACATTTTGTCAGCACACATTAAATTTGTGCATGATTTGGTGGAACAAACTGCATATTTTATGCTTGTTCATAGGTAGAGTGTAAATTGCTCCAGGATCTTTTGCTAAAGGAACGACAACGAGAGATAAATCCTCCAGGCTGCTGCTGACTATTTTTTCATGCTCCAGGTTACAACCAGCGGGTGTCTGCTTGTGCTGATAGTGCATGGACATTGGGGTTTGTGTCCTGATGTGCAGGGGCCAGAAAATGCAAATGTACAGGCTTCATTGAAATGCATTGGTTACCATTCTGTTTAAAAACAACCAAAACGGTTTAGGGAAATATATAAAGCCAAATTCTCTTCTCACCAGACATAAAGTGATTTTTAAAACTCAATTATGAGTATGTGTTTTTGGAAGGACTCCACTTTCACAGATAATTTATATCCTTTTGTTATTTGCCTTTCTTCTCCGCCCATATCCGTGGTTTTAGCAGCAGATTATAGGCATTAATCTGGCGAGGGGCTCTTTAATCTCTCTCTGAAATCCTAGATGAAGTTTCCCCCACGAGGTTGAACCATAGGAGTTTAACCAAAACACCCCTTTGAAAATGAATGTAAATCTGCTTACTTTGGACTTACACAGTAGCATCCCTCGCCCCCGGTTGGGCCGCGGAACGATTGCCTGTGGAGTACGTCCATATGGCATAACAGTTGGACCGCGTGTATATTTGAGTTACTAATGGAGCTTCGTGTAATTTACTAGGACGTCCCTCAGCATAATCTCTTTTGCATGCACAGCAGCCACCGTAGCGTGTAAACAAATAGTTCATGTTTTTCACTCACTGCCCCTCGTGTCAATAATGTCTCGATATCTGAGAGGAGACATTAAGGCAAGTGGTTACTCTGCATTAGTGCACATCAGGGTATGGCTCACTGGCAACTGATGCGACTGGCTGGCGAGGTGGAGTGAGTGTCTCACTGTGGTCACACTCCAGTTGGTTTAATTTACCCTGTGTGGCTGCACATAGGAGTCACGTAAACATCCTCCTCCAGAGCCCAGGGCAGAAATGAGACCGGTAGGGGGAGGGAGGGAGGGAGGGAAGTGGAGGGGTGGAGGGCAGGGGGGGGGGGGTTAGAGTGTTTGTGTGGAGACTGAGAGAGAAACAGCCTAAGAGAGGAGCCCGTGTGTTCGTTTCACCTCCTAATCAGGTTTGCCGGAGGGATCTATCATCGACTGCAGCAGTGGAGGCAAGCAGAGGAGCGGAGGAAGGAGAGAGCAGATTTCTGCCCCGGCTGTGATTTTCTCCCATCACCATCTAACAATTTGAGCATCAAACAAGTACGTATCAGCTTATGTGATTGCAGAGCTCAGAAAATAGATCAATTGTATTGTACTCTCAGCGTTTGAAGCTGCAGAGATCAGATAATCTCATGGTGTGTTTCATTTGTGCATTTAGGAAGAGAGTCGGATGAATACAGGAGTTGGGCTTGTTTTATTATCCCGTTGATATAAACACGCATGTGGGATGATATTTAATGGCAACTTTGGACATTTATGACATCCCTCCGAATGCCATTTCAGATGAGACTGTGATGAAATTTCCTACAGCATCATTAACTGCTTCATGTAAGGCTCTTTTTCCTAAATGTTAATGTTTGGTTTAATTGTGCAAACTGTATAAGATGCACAATATATCAGTTTAACAGTGTGTTTATTTATAACTTTGAATATTGCCCCGGGGTTTTATTCTGTGCTGTTGTCATTTCAACCCCTTTTTTCTGCCTTTTTATGCAATCTGCAAAATATGTAAAGTATTGTCCTCGACGGAAAATATGACTTCGAGGCACAGAGTTGCTTTCTCTTCCCTTTTCTCCACATGCATGAATACAGCAGCTGCTTTCATGATTCTGCCTTTACACTGATGACAGCTGGATTTCTGTTAGTGAATGAAATGTTACTGAGCTTTAACAGACCAAATATACCTTTCCAGATTAACTACGATATAAATCCTTGTTTTCATTATTAATTAGACCCGTTTGATTGATTTGGGGCAATCGGCTGTCAAAGACGGTTCCGCTGCAGAGATAGTTAGCTCATTTATTTTTTACAGGCTGATGTGTAAATCCAGGATTGTGTGTGTCTGGTACGTTCAGACCTGAACGTCTGAACTGTGTCCACACGTATCCGATCCAAAAGTGGAACACGAGGGGCTCTGATCACTTCTCCCGGGAATCTCTTTTTGCCCCAGTTCCATCTCCGAAGCAGACAACGTGTTTTAGGGAACGAGGACGGCAGCTGGAAAAATGGATGCGCGGAAACACACGTGCGTGAGGCGACAGCCCCCCCCCGTCCACTGTGTGTGAACGAGCTACCGCACAGATTTTACAGTTCACAGGCTTTAATGAGTTGCTGCAGTCTGTGCATCACCCTGAGTGGAGAATACCTTGAGAGACCTCACAGTCAGACCAGCGCACCACACCAGGCATCTGGATCCCGCAAGGCAACACAAAAGGAGCTGGCTGTGATTTTCTCTACTATTGCAAGAGCTATTTTTAGACGCAATCTGTGATTTAGCATATCCTCTGTGCGAGAGCTATTTTAATAAAGCGTGCTGCTGAGAAAGAAAGTGATGGTTGCATGGCACATTGAAGATTGGAGCAAATGACAAGCAAACAAACAGGAGAAGGACATTGTGCACATCCTGCAGAGACCTACATCAGTTTATGACAGGGATGGTGACAGTTAATCAAACACGGCTCGCCGATCAGATTGCGCCCCGACACTCAAGGCTGTGTGGTGTGCAGCAGTCTGGATCGAATCACTGATGGGCATAGAAATATGATGAGACCTCACCCGATAGCTGCACGAAACGCCCTCTGTTTCTGCTGAAACGCTTCAAACGCTGCAGCAAGAGTTCCATCTGCAAGGAGTTCACTTAGCTAAGCTGTTTTGAAGAGCCGTGAACTTCAGCGAGGAGGCAAAAGTGTTTAAAACTCACGTTTAGTTCCAAGTGTTGCTGTGAATCACATGAGGTCATTGAAAGGGGCTGCAGACGCGTGGTTGCTGGGAGACGACTGGAGGTGGATTATAATACTTGTGTAATGACTTGTGTAATGATTAGCACATGAATGTGATGATGTCATCCCTCACATCATATGTTGCCTCCTTCACCCAGCGCTCTGTTACCAGGAGTGCACCCTGCTCTAAATACCCCCCCTTCATCTCTCGGGTTAATGGCAGATGACAGAAATGGACACCCCTCTCGCCACCCCGTGCAACATCCAGATATGTGAGGTGACCTGTGACTCCTTCCGCATCATGTGGGACATGACCCCCGAGGACAGTGCCAGGGCGACGCACTTCTTCATTGACCTGAGCCGCAAAGAGAGCAGGGACCCCAACCGCTTCAAACACAGGGTGCGTCTGACACCGGCGCTCCACCGCATGCACCTTCCTCTCTCCCCTGCATGTATCGCTCCCATCCCGTCTGTGTTCACACTCCAGATTCACGATAAACCTTCAGTATGACGTCGGCGAAGAAGTCCAACTTTTACTGTGTGCGCTTTTGAAGCAGTGGGAGACCTTACAAATGAGACAGGAGCAGTTACACTGTGTGAGGGTGCAGCCGGGTTAACAGACGGGTCTGACCGCCTTACGATGCTCTGCGTTAGACTGAATACAGAAAACAGCGGTTGCGCCCTTTCAGTCACTTCTAATACAGGCGAAAAAAGGAAGAAAAAAAACGGTGCTGTCAACAGCTTCGGGCCAGTGACTCACTTGTACATTGCTTCCTCTGTAAAGGGACAAATACTGACAGATTCATCTGCAGCACATAACATTTTTTTTTATTTCGACAAATTCATCACACCACACATTTAACCTGTCTTTTTTGAAAATAAATATGTTTGACAGGAACTATTTGCATCAAGCAGTGAAAAGAGGTGCTTACTATAGCATTTAGCTACTAGCTACTTTGCAGTCCCTATAAGGAGCAGGAATAACATGTTTTATTGTGTTATACAGATGTATATTTGCCTGTTTGTTTTTATCAATTGATGCACCATTGTCCAGGTGATTGCAAGTCTGTGTGTTCCAGATTGCAATATTTTTTAATGGATATTCATGATCCCCAGTGTATGACAAATCAGGATTTAGTTGATCCTCTCACTTCCCATCTAGTTGAATCAGGTCAATTCATTCATGAATGTTACTTGCAAAGGATGCGATCCTAATACGCTAAAAAAGGCAGTGAACATAGTACATATTTACCAGCTTAACATCAGTATGTTGGCCTGTTGTACGGCCGAGGCAGGGGTGCATCTGGGAGAGTTGTTCCTGAAAGCACAATGTGCTCTCTCTCTGATGCACAAAGCGGCGCAAAACAAACTTGCATCGGCGATGTTGTCAGGGATTTGTGGACCACTGAGACTTTAGTAACTCTCAGAGGCCTCGGCCGAAACAAAGCTGCTGCTTTGATTTGCTGTATCCTAGATACAGCGGCCTGGGCTTGAAGTGGAATATAATGTTAAGAAGGCCAACTTCACAGAGATAAATGGTTGACCAAACAACATCATTTACATTTGTTTTTAAATGTAAATGAAGTCCTGTTAGCCTTGCATCCTGTTCCCCGGTGTCAACGCTTTCCTTCCTCGTCCTGAAGGATGTGCCGACCAAACTGGTGGCCAAGGCCGTCCCTCTACCCATGGCAGTGCGGGGTCACTGGTTCCTCAGCCCGCGGACAATGTACTGTGTTGCTGTCCAAACTGCAGTCCGACAGCCCGACGGTGACTACCTGGTGTCAGAGTGGAGTCAGGTGGTGGAGTTCTGCACGGGGGGTATGAGCTAAACATGCCTGTAATACTGTATAATGATTATAAGTGTGTGTTACTCAATGTAATACAAAAAAACGTGTTCGGTGCCAGCACAGGGTCCTCAATAGCATTTTACACATTTTTGCAGATTACGCCATGGAACACCTGCAGCAGCTTCTCGACAAGGCCAAGGGCTCCGCAGTGAGGCTGCTGAAGTTCTCTGTGTTCTATCGCAACCAGCACCCCGAGTACTTCGACTACGTCCGGTCAGTGTCGCATCCTTAGTTCTTAATCGTACACGCAGAGCAGCTCCTGCCGGCAATTAAATCACTGGTTGGCTGGAAGCAGGATGTATTTCTATGCTAGCTGAGCCTCAAAGTGACAAAACAAGGGGAGACATCTGGCTCCGTGACTCGATCAACCTTTTTTCGCCAAAAACAAGGTGACTCGGTGCCACCTCGCCGTGTCACCGAGCCTGCAGGGAGTCACGACATTCGCCGCTGGAGAGGTGCAGATTGCAACTGAATATTCAAATGAAATATTATTATACCCCTAAATGCTACATGCTGTGCCGTCAAACAGACTCACAGGGGCTGGTAGCCTGATGTGATGGATGAATAGAGTCAGGTTACGCGCTTCCAGCCAGCTAAGTCGACAACTTGCTCCAGCTTCATAAGCTTATAGAGGGATATTGAATGTAAAGTATAATCCTCCTATTTTTTTGGTCTTCTTATCTCGGATTAGCAAGGAATGTGGAGGCTTAATGCGTCCGGCCCTGAAAGACATCAGCGGGAGTCACGGTTCTCCCATCAACGGCAAACTCCAGGGAGTCTTCTTCAGCTGCAACACGGAGTTCGACACGGGCCTCCCTCCCAGAGACTCCCCTTACGGCCCCTTGCGTTTCCAGATCCCGGCCGGACACCTGCTGAACCCCGGCGTCTCCCTGTACTTTGCGGACTTCTACTGCATGTACACAGCCTACCACTACGTGGTGCTGGTGCTGGCCCCCGTCGGCTCAGAGGGAGACTCCTTCTGTCGCACTCGCCTCCCGATGCTGGACTTGGCCTGCAACCCTTTCCTGACGTACGCCGCGCCCCAGAGGCCGGGGGAGGAGCCTCTGTACTGCCACGCCAGCGACGTCATCCTCGAGGTGCTTTTCACGGAGCCCGTCGCCTTGGACCAGGGCAGCGTGGAGCAGATCAGCGGGCACCACCAGCTCATGAGTCTGACGACGGCCAACGCTAAAAAAGACCCCAGCTGCAAAGTGTGCAACATCAGCGTGGGACGCTGAGCGGGATCTCCCCTCATGCCTGAACTAGAGTAGCGAGTATTAAAAAGAAAGGCTCGCACCACGTGTATCCCAGAACTTCATCCCGTTCACAGCTGGAGACAGTAAACATCCTTCCATGGCTGACACAAAGACATGATAGGCTTTAGATGGCTAAAAAATACCCCCTCCTTCTTTATTGAGACACCTGTGATCTCTGGTGTCTGCACGCTAATGCAGGAATTTCTTTTCCGTCTGTCAAATTCAAATTTTCCCACGTTTTGGTTTTCAGTAGCTTGGTCTGGTGTCTCTTAAGAAAGAAAATGTGTTTGAGGCAACCAGATCATGCAAAGGCTGGAGCACGCCGCTTCTAAAACATAAACAGGTCCTAACAAATATTTTGCTTCATTACTCCCCCCCAAAAAATAAAAACACTTTTCAGCGTTTCTGCCAAATTCTTCTTAAAAAGCTCATTGTACAATTATGAATATGAAATTGTTCCTTAATGTCTAAACTCCACAATCTGCAGGAATATATTTTAAAGGGTCAGAGAACGAAAGGAAAGCGCTAAGAAGAAGGTTGCATCACAAAAAATCCCCTCAATCAGCATCTGACAGCAAGCCTGCGCTCTGCAAACGGCGCTGAGCTAAGATTAGCTTCAGTGTCTGTTTGTCGCTGCCCAATAATCTCTGACCTAAATGGAAATCCGTGAAATGCATAGAGTGAAAAGGGATCCCGTCCCCGGTGGACAACAGTAATACGTGCACTGACGAGCAGCCAGAATGTACGACAGGACAAGAGAGTGTGCCCCGAAAACACAACGCCTCACCTCTGTGAAACCGAATGGGAGAGGAAACCAGGAAGGAAAAAGTGAATGCAACAATCCGTTTTAAAGATGTATTTTTTACACAAAGCACTTACTGAAGTGGCATGGGCCTTTATGGAAAACAACTTCAAATATAACAAGTTCATAGGCCTCATGTTTACCTACTACCAACGTTGTCTAGCGGAGTAAGTCATGCCCTTTCACTCGGATTCTCCCCGCGACGCAGATGTGACCTCACGCGCACATCAATGCTGTAATTCCGTCCGCCGTTATTATCCCAAAAAGGCTCGCTGTGGCCTCCTGGCAAATAACTTAAACAGAATTCTATCCTCCTCTTGGCGTCTACCACTTTAGGAAAGGCCAACTCAAATGCAAAGACGTCCGTCTGAGGCCCTCCGAAGCGCTCCTGCAGGTGGACGCAGGGCACGTCTCTGCAGCTCTGCCACGAGTCAAAAGTGATGCGTACTTGCACCTCCTTCCGAAAACAGATATTCCTGACTCGCGCGGTGCCACGGAGGGCCCGCTGGGTAACACTGCAGTCCTCCAGGACAACCATGCTCTCTGCCAGCTTGGCGCGAAAGGCCCGGAAGTCAGCGGAGGGCTGCGGGAAGCCCAGTTTGAGCCACGTGCCTGGGCAGCAGGTGCTGACGGTGCAGCTGTAGCCTTCCCCCGTCATGCTGCCCAAACCCTGCAGCGACGGCAGCGGGTCGAGGTCAGGCCGCTCGCCTTCGTCGGAAAACACCCGCACGGCGGTCAGGGGCAATCCCCACGAGTCGGCGAAAACAACGCGCCTGTTCTCGATCGGGAGCCGAACGTCGTCGTCGTCGTCGTCGTCGTACAGGTCATCAAAGGGAGATGGGGGAGCGTGGACGGCAGAGGACGGCTGTTCCGGAGGTGAAGGACGGATGCAAGGACGCCGGGGCTTCAGAATGGGAACCCACACGTGAGGACACAGTTGCCTGCGTTGGTTCAAGCAGAGCCGCACGGCCACCTCGGCGAGTCCTGCGCAGCGGGCCATGGAGCCGAGGCCCAGCGCCGGCAGGAGGCTAGCGACACACAAACTGTGCTCTCAGTTAAGGCCGCTGCTGTGGAAACCGTTGCAATTAGTGCAATCGGAGGGGATACTTAAAAATATGATACTAATTATAACTTGTGCTATTTCGTATTTGTATTTTTTTTTTAAAGGGACACAAGGTAAAACGCTCCGCAGCACACTCAGGTTGCTTACGTTGTGTTCGACATCTCTATAGTGGTATTTGCCGTTGAGTGATTGGACGTCTATAAAATAGAGAAAAAGTAGTATTGATATGGTGGATTGATAAAGATTGCAATGTTCTACGTTGATTCAATACATAAAAAAACAAAATCCCGTATGTTTTTAAATGTTACTTACAAACTTCAATATGCAGCAGGTTGTTTGTTGTATCAGTCATCCCTTTGCGTGCAAAGAAATCCTTCCAGCGATCCTATTTATACCAAGTGAATATATCATGTTGTGTACTCCACCTTCTCTACTCTCCTGACCAATCAGACACGTGTCCTGATTCTGCGTAATGTTGTTTCAGTCCCGGTTGTGGTTCAGATTTCAGATCGCATACGGCAACGTTATACTTAAATGACACTTCTATTATAATGATCTTTTTCACTGTCAAGACAAAAATTGTACTATAAGGTCACTGTACTTTCGCCTTAGTGATGTCCAGCGCTGACTTGGCATTGGGAGCACACGCAGATCCACTGAATGCAATGTTACCCTGCATTTTAAAAACTATTCCAGTCATGCGAGGCTCTATTCTGAGGTCTTGATCTAAATAGCCCCAACACCAAGCATGCCGGTCACACAGCCGAGGAGGCTGTTCAAGTACGTGTGCACATATTGAGTTAGACAAAACCAAATGAACCGCAGAGGGTGATATTTTGATGATGAATTAAGGAATTGGTAACAGAGGGTTATTGTTATTATTGGTATAAATTGTCCAGAAAGATAAATGATGTTAAGAAATATGGCTGAGTGCTGCATTTAAGAAATAATAAAATACTTTTGTAAACCTTCAATTATTTACAAGTGAATTTATTTTTCTCAAAAACACATTTTCAAGGTTAGAAAGAACATGTCAATAGTAGTTATACGACCAAAGTATTCTAAATGCTTGTCTGTATGTTATCGTGCGTCTAACGCCCCGGTTACTTCATCAATACTGTCAATATCCCAAATATTAATGGATTGTAGGCTTCTGTATTTGCTCCATCAAAAGATTCAAGAGACAAAGGTCTGTTGACGCGTGGCTTCATTTTGTTCGACGGCCCTCAGTCCCTTATTATTTCCAAAGACCGGGCAATTACTGTGAGGGCAAACAATGAGCACTGATTGCTCCCCTTCAGCGCCTTACATAACAAAGCGATTACAACAATTACTCTCAGAGAAGAGAACGCTCCATAGATCCTTTTAGGGGAAAAAAAAAGAAGAAAAAAAACACATGGACTAAATTAAACGTTCAACTTTAAATGGAAAGATGTTCAGAGGTCATCAGAACACAGAAACAGGATTTATATTATCTGTGATGACAGTAGTTCATATTCATTTCAGCGTGACGATCAAAGGAAACCACGCACAACTTGGGCCGATGTGCTGAACGATGACACTTCACCTTCCGGAGAACGTTGTTACTGAGCAGCGGAGGAAAAAGAAGACCGACAATGCGGGCAATCCAGGTAAAGTAACGAGTATCGAGCAGGTTAGTTGCTACATGATAAAACACCGCAGCACAGAAAACCATGCTTTGGTGCACAGGGTTCTTTTGTCACCGAGCCCCTCCCACAAATCAACCTTATGTTTGGGGCTATTTCAGAGTTACACGTCTTGAAGATGTGGTGCAACAAATGTCCACGTTTGTGTGACACATGTTAGGCCTTAATCCTGACAACAGTCAGAAAGATAAGCGCAAATCCAGACGTAATGGATTAATGTGCACGTTTCCCAATACCGCATTGTTACAGAAACAGGCCGCTGCTCATTTTCTGAGCTCCTGCAGCCCAAAACGTTCCAGACCAACCGAGAGACCTGCGACAAGGAGAATTACATTGTGTTAATGGGAGCGCATTGTTAAGAGTAGCTCAGTGAAGTGAAGAATCCGCCACGTTTAGAAAACATTTTGGTTCCTTAAAAAAAAAAAAAGACGCATTTCTTCCATAATATGTTGCTAAGAGACAATGAACAACGCAATAAAAACAAGAGAGCTAAAAATAAATCCAGAGGTCACTGCGAAGCAGTAGCTTATGTAAGATCTGCAGGAAGGAAACAGCAGATAAAAGTGCCAGAGGGTGTGAGGAGCAGTTTTTGAGTTAATGAGAAAGATGGCACAGTCAAACTAACTCATCGTTACTACTTACCTCGCCGTTCAAATCAACTGCACGGCTCCACTCACGACTGAGCGGCGCTATAGTTCGATAGCGCATGAGATGCTGGGAGCCCTCTTCCAGATCCACGACATACTCTCTAACAGCAGAGACAAAGTAGACATAATAATGTCAGTTCTTGTTTTGAGTATCTATGCAAAAAAAAATACAACAGTATTTAACGTGAGAAGGAAACACCGCCCCCTGGTGGTCTATAAAAAATAATAATAAACTGTACCTCTGATCATCGGTTTCAGGCTCCACCATGATGTTTTCCTGTCTCTCCTTCACTCGAAGAAACACAAAGGAGTCCAGGCACGGCTCGGGGACTGCGATGACAGTAGACCACAGGGATGTAAGTGTGCTGGGCCGAGGATTTCTGACAGCACATGCTACTGCAAGAAGCTCAAGAAAATTACTGCACAACAGACAAATGGAGAGCATGTCAGCATGAATAAAGACAATTACAGCGAGACTTCACCTGCTTTGAGCATGTCCACGGCCTGCAGGTTGGGGGGCATGCGCCTCAGTGCTACGGCCTTCAGGTAGGTTTCTGTGTTGGCGTAGTACCTGTGCACCACATGCGCTTTTAACCTATTAAGCGTACACAGCACGGGCAGAACGAACACACACAGCGCTGACGACAACAACAACAACACTCACTCTTTGGCAAAAGCAAACTCCTCAGGCGAAAGCAGCGACGGGTCTCCGTCTCCCCGGGACTTCTCTCTCTCCAGGACGTGCGGGAAAAACTTTTCAATCTACGCACGTGGGGCACAAAGTTCAAGGCAGTTACGACAAACAGGCCGCGGGGGTTAAAATGAGCGCTTTTTTGTTTGTGATATTATATTGTCGACCATCCAGACCTTCTGCAGACGAGCTCGCAGGTAGCTGCTGAGCACGAAACGAATGCGGTCTATTTCCATGCGGTGCACGCTTGCCTTCATGTCCCCTTTCTTCACGCGCTGCAAGTTTGCGTCCTGTTGGGAGGAAGAGATCAGGAAACTGTGAGAAAAAAACATTCTACCATTTGATTATTGGAATGAAGGTGCAGCGATCAGTCTTCATCCGCACAGCTGGATTTGATAAAATGTCAAACTTGCATTGCATCACAATTTCAAGCATCAACATACTGAACATGTTGCAGTAGATACCCGGTGCCAGGCAGTGAATGACAACAAGTATGGACCAAAGTTGTTGCCTAGCAATGCAATAACCATTCAATACGCATTCAGTTTGACATATAATCTCATCAGGTCACACACAAGATGGACAACTTCTACTATTTCTTGCATGACGTAAACAACAAAGCAGAGCGTGTTTGTGTTTCTGTTAAATGTTGTTACATATTTATTTGTCTTTGCATTACAACCTTTCTCGGGGGGGGGGGGGGGGGGGAGTAAGTTACCATGTGACTCAGCTGCTCCATCACACACTCCACCACCTCCGATCGGTTCTCCAGCAGCTCCGGCGAGAACTTCTCATTCAGCCAAGCCTGCGAGGGACACAAGACGGACACAGCTGTGAGGACACGGCGGACCCTCCCTAACGACATTAATAAGGGGGGGGGGGGGTTGACGTAATCTCACTTCTTCCAGTTTGCCGATCAGCTCTGCCGGGGTCATGACCTCCTCCTGAGTTTCATCTTGGTGGACGTCGCTGCCGTCATCGGACAAAGCGTCCGACATGGTTGTATTTCACCAAGTGGAAAGACAAAATGCAGAGCTTAACAGACACGTTAAATCTCCGGGGGAAGTTTTAAATGTTACGCGACTCAAACGAAAGGTTAGAAAAGTTGCCCGAATAGAAACCCCGCTAAAAAAAAATTACAATACAGCCCCGCACATTTCCTGCAGGAAGGAACTCCTTGTTTATTCGCGCCACTACGGCTGTTCTCGCGAGAAGTGTAACTATTTTCCCCGAGCGTGATCTGGAAGGCAAGGCTCCTCACAGGCTGTGCGAAAGCCGATAAAGGTTTGAAGAGGCTGTACATTCATATGATTTACTTCATAGAAAGCAGGGCTACACGTTTCTAAGGTGGTCATCGGAGTCAGTTTCTGTAGGTGACCGATTGGATTCAAACAGAATAAAGTACTAGTTCCTCTAAGTCTGAACTCAGGGTGTAACAAAGCGTGGCCAATCACACAAAGTAATATATATTGAACTGTTTGGAAGATGCCCTATACATTCTATTTTGAAAGCATGATTATAAGACAAATTATATTTTCAAGGAATTTTAATGGAAATGTCTAGAATCACAGTATGGCTTCCTCCCACGGGGAATAAACTATTTCTCCTCAGTCAAAACACAGATTTCTTACAGAACTTCCAAAAATCAACGGGCCTGCTCTGCACAGTCTCTCGTCTGTGTCACCCATGTGAATTTTTACGTAAATTTAAAAGATTTGCATCATCTGCTTGGTTTGTTCCAGCTGTCTTGTTTCAAACCATGTTGTGGCCAACAGCAGGAACTCATTTGTCTGATTTCCTTCCTTCTGATTTGCCTTCCTCCTCATTGCTGTTGCCTCAGAATTCGTTGGTATTGTCCCTTTAGTAACGTTGAATATTGCACAGTCCCTGACAAGTCGCAGGTCAGGTTGCACCACAATCTGAGGGCTGCTGTCCTTTATAAAGCAGCTAAAAAGACACCATTGCAGCAGCTACCATGGTTATACCCTTAAGAGAAATTTAAGGTCACAAACGTAAATAAAAAGTAAGTAAAAGTCAGGGTGAATGTAAAAAGTTAGTTCCCCGGTGTTTAAAGAGCTGCGCACAGTGAAAAAACATGAAAAAATATTATAAATTATAATCTGGTATTTAATTTTACTATCTGACCTACTTGTATAAATAAAGTTAATTTATTCCTGCATGATGATGAAATGAAAGTATTCCTATGATGCTAATGATATCATGCTCTAATACACTAGGGGACAAATTCCAAATAACTCTTTTTACTTGCTAACGTTTTTATTAGAAATATTTTGGGCAAGGTGAAATACTTTCTGATATGTACATATATTTCTATAATTAAAAACCAAATGAGCATACATTTTTTAAATACATTTTGTAATGTTTATTTGTGTAATTTCTTTGACCCTTTACCTACTCTGTTCATGACTGAAATCTGCTTACAACATCTTTGAAAAATATCAAAAATGTATAAATGGTACATATAATATTCATTAAGAAGCATGTTTTTCCAACAGAAAAAACATCGCTGCAACAACGATGGTCTTGTTTATTTAGCTGGTTATTTTGTATTTTATATGACCAGCTCTTAAGAATTTGGCATAATCACAAAAACATGTAATTGAATAAGCACTGTAGCTTATTGTTTAGCATTTCATCAAACTACAGCAACAGAAAACACATCCATTTAACACGTACATTTTGCAGTACAGTTCTGCTGAGAGATAAAGAAAATGATGCATCAGTTTAAAGCCCGATTGAACGCACTGTGATCCTATAAATACTGTATCTCATCACTCATCACAGCTGTGACTAAATTTCCCTTTTGCGTAGTTTGGTTTTGGCCTCCGAAGGCCTATGCAGTCATACAGATAATTATCTTACAATAACAAGCTGACCACCGGGGGGGATGGTTGCCACATCACCTAAATATACATGTGTTGCATATATAAAACACAAGTAGTGCTTCACCAAAATAGCTATGAGCAATCGACAAGGAGGCCAACATGCTCAACGCCTGATGTATTATTATTATCATTGATTAACACTAGAGTTGAAATGCGAAGAATCACATCTTTTGAGGGTAGAAGGGATACATGGCCGGTAGGGCATATCCCGTGTGGGGATGCAGCATGGGGAGGAAGGGGGGATACGGGTAAACGGCAGTCCCTCTCAGAGCAGGGTGAACTGGACTCATTGGGACGTGTCTGTACAGTAGCTGAGATTGAGGTAGTCTCATCCTGCCGGGGAGAAACGCAGGATACGATAGGGGCTGGTGTCGAGGGTCTCTCCCCGACTTGTCGTAGCAGGACGCCGGCAGGCCGGCGGCGGCGGGATGGGCCAGGCTGTGCTGACCGGCGGGAGCTTTCTGTTGCATTGTCCTGTGTCTCTCCCTCTTCTCCGTGTCATAAAGCCACGGAGCCGCGCCGTGGAGCTTCTTTGCGCCGGACACAGACGCGTCGCGCGGCGTCAACCGGCCCTGGAGGGTCGCGTAAGCCGGTCGGATGGGAAGCGGGACGCAGAAGCTGCACAGATTTGGGAATGATTTTGGTGAAACTGGAAGATGACGTCGGAGCCCAATCTAATCTCACCACGGGAGAGGACAATGACGGAAAAGGTTGGCTGAAATATTTATCCCTCCCTTTTTGGGTTGGCTTCCAGTCCGAGTCTTTATTCGGGGTCCTAATGGATTCTGCGCATTGGGAGCTGATATCTTTATTCTGTCCTGCAGGCTCTTTGGATGCCTGACAAAAGCTCTCAGACTTCCTGTCTTCACCGCGGCTGGGTGAATTTTTCACGGAGCTCTTAGAGTTTTGGGAAAGTTCGGAGCCCAACGCGGCACCATGTACGCTTCCTTCTGCACAGTCCTCTGAGGAATCAGAGTAGGGGGATGGGCTGCGCGAAGAGGAAGGGGACGAAGGCATGGGGGAGCTGTCGGTGGACTCGCAGCTCCGTCTGGAAGAACACTGGGCCGGAGGCTGGGAGCAGTGGATAACGGAGGGCCTTTCCTTGTCCTCGGTTGAGGGTTAAGCGGCAAGTTGAGGCTCGCTTGAGCCATCCGCTTCTTCTTCTCGAGAGGAGAAATGACCTCTGCGGCGGCGGGCGGGAGAGGAGCGGTCCAGACGCCGGGCGTGGGCACCTGGACGAGGTGGGCGTAGGCCGAAGGGCAGAGTGCGGCAGTAGTGGCCCGGTCCGGCCGGTGTCTATCAGAGGCGGCAGCCCAGAGAACCGAGTGAGAACGCATCACCGCTTCAGTTTGGCAGACGGCCTCTGGACTTCTCTTTGTGAGTGCCTGTAACGTAATGCAGGAGATGTTTTAGGACACACGTGGGCTAATACAGATCCCACTCCATTTGAGGCCTTTACCTCTGTCTCTGAGTCCACCTCTCTGTCCGACTGAGTCATTTTTCTCTTCTTCTCGGCCTTGGCGACCTTGCCGTCCAAAAGCCTCTTGTAGAGCTTCCGGGGTTTGCTGGGAGGCAGAGGTCTGTCCTCCTCCCCGTTTATTTGTCTTTCAAAGGGCAGCACCAGCCTAAACCAAACACGTCCGATTATGAAAGCAGTCGATGGATTGACGGTGATTGATTTCACAAAATGATACTCACTTCTCATAGTGCCTACGGGTGCAAGTAGCAGCGCTGGTGCTACCTGGACTTCCTCCCAGCTCGTCATACACCTTCTTCCAAAGACGCCGTGCCGTCACCTGTTGGATAACACACAAATAGAATGACCTTAATTTAATTCATTAGGGTCTTTTCTCTCCTTGGGTTAAATGACAAGTTGTCTGGCTTTCACAGAGACTTGACACCGTGGGACACAGGGGCCACAGGGGCGGCGGTGGTGAGGGTCCACCCTGTTCAGAGCCCCAGCCCTGCTTTCGTGCCATTTCAACGTGCGCCGCAACGGTTGCATTATCAAAGGCAACAGAGCAATGAGAGCTTGAGAGCCGGATGTCCTCCAGTGCGGCGAAAACCACAACGTTGCAGCGCCTGACCTTAAACTATGTTTCCACTCAGATACCTGTGTTGACTGATGTTATATTTAGGTAAATAAGGAACTTGCACTCACTGAATTATAGCCCCCGAGTTTCTCAACAGCCTTGAAGATCCTCCAAAGATTAACTGACGAAAAAGACACACATGAGAACTTCAAATGCCATGTCAATTGTGTGTACATTGAACAGCCAGCGGGTGAACATGAACTCACTCTGTTTGAAGCCCAGATGTGGGATCCTTTCTATAGGTGTACCTCTGTCCTTCATGTAAGAGTGCAGGCTTGATACGAATGCCTTCTCCTCCATCTGCACCAGCTTGGGCTTTGCTTTTTCTTCACATTCAGTCGTAGAGTCGGAGAGGATCTCGACGACGGAGGGAGAAGCCTGGCGTGGGGGAAAACAGGTGCAAAAGAGAAGAGATGCCAAATGTTTTGCATTAAAAATGTAAGGAGTCACAGTTCGGTTTCCCCCACTCCACCCACTTTTGCTCACCTCATGCACCTGGTAGCCCCCACCACCGTGTTGCCCCCCCGGTCCCACCCTCCTGCCACTCTGCTGCACCTACTCCCCTTGGTACCTGAACCCCCCGTCTCCCTCACACTCGCTGCCCAGATCGTCCTCAGTGTTACGCTGGACTTTCCCGCCAAATCTCCCGCTGTCCCGGCCCCAGTAACGAATTTCAGCCTTTTTCTCCCTGACCAAACCAAGACTGTATTGGGCATCTGCTAAACGAACGAACGCGCTGTTGTCACGTCGTACACAAGTAGCTCTCGACGCGCCCACTGCACTAATAGTGAAACCTGTTTTTGACAGGGATGGGAAAGACGACAGGGGTGCAAAATGTTGAAATGAAACACCGAAATCAGTGAGTAGGGTTCTACCGCTACTTTCAGTAGATAACCGCTACGTTTCCTGTCTGCAGAGAAAGCAGCAGACTTGCGGGGTTTTTGGTCTGGAGTTGTTAGTCGCTGGTATCACAAATGTCACTTTGAAAAACAAACATAAAGACAAAAGCAGGTATTACATGTTTTTTAACAAACATGTCAAAGAAACAATCGTCTGCTTGATTGCTGCAGTTCTGCCGCGGAACTAGTTTCATCGACAGTGAAGATACCAGGAACTTAGGCGCATCCACTACGACTACCCAGAATTAAAGTTGTCAAGAAATTGACAATGTCACTATTTGTGGTTTTTAAAAAAAGGAGAAATGAAACAGTGATGACAAGCAAAAGAAAACCAACCGTTAGAAGGGTTTGGGGAAGGGAAGTTAAGATGTGTGAAGAATTATGAAGAGAAACTGTTGATGAAGATGATATAGTGTCGGTATTTTTTTTTAAACTCAACCTTATGTCTTTTGATGCACACAGTTTGTGGTATAAACAAATTTGTCCGTTTTTCACTGCAACGACCGGCTCAAATAGCAGAAGCACTCACTTCTATATTTAGATGTGAAAATTGTGCACGTTGATCAATTTCAATATATTGAATGACAAAGGAAGCCACAATGGACAGTGTCTCTGTTCTACTCTGAATCAGCACAAGAAGCAGCAGCTTTGTTTCTCTAGCCGTCGATGTTCAACAAATTAGCTCAACGTGGTTTCATATTGAATAAAGTTCCTCCATGTGGTTCCTGGTTCCGAGAAATAGGCCTCGAGAGTGAGTAATATCGAAGGTGCAGGCCTCTAACCAAGATCGCCCAGACTGAGTCACAGTTCAGCGGCTCCACAATGCCGTTCCCAGCCTCGGGTCTGACTTTCCGCTTCTGCATCACCTGCTTTTCCCACCGCATATTTTAAGCGTTTTGTCCAAAAAGTGTCCTTTAATTGGCTCTATTTCCAAAATTGTTCGTATTGTAATCTTTCATCTGGAACAGGACGAGGGTGGCGTGTGGGTTCAAATTGCTAAACGCTGTCTGGGATCTTGCGTAAAAATGCTCTGGTATTCGGTAACTTTCAGGTTGCTGTTTTTCAGATCTGATTCATCCTTTGCTTGAAGCCACTCGCTGTAGACTCTCGATCGACACGCCAGAGTGTGAATATCATGCAGTAGACATGCAGTAGATTTCCATGAGAGACATTTTTTGGAAATCTGCGTGGGTGATGTTGATGTCGATGTGTGACTCTCGCAATGATGTCAGCGGCGTGCTGTATTGATGCTATCGGCAGGCCACACAAACCACCGTGCTTTCAACTAACACAAGCCTCGGAAATTTTATGAGCTAATTTGTGTTTCTCACATTATACAACTCATTCACTTACCAGAACACTGGCTTGTGAGGCCCTGCGGAAGTTTCTGTATGCGCAATGAGAATATTGTGGCGTGTCTTAGTGGGGGGGGAAGGAGAGAGAGAGATGTGCGTGCGTTTCAACAATATTCTTTGTTACTCATTTCCCAATCGTCCACTGAGATGAAACAACTGTACTCACATAATCAGCACTTGCAAAAACAAAAAAAGGAAATGAAAACACAGCTCACTCCGAGCAGTCATGTCTGTAGGCTCTGATTAACTGTAACTGCTGCCAGGAGGCCAACCGACATCCAACCCGCCGTGACTGAGGTCAGTACCTGGTTCTCGGTCCCCTGGTCCTCGTCAGTGGAGGCGGCTGCCTGCTGAGACGCCTCCCCCTGGTCCCCTTGAGCTTCACGAGACACACGACAACACCAGGGCACAAGACGTTTAGCGTTTCACCCAGCAAGACCACGGTCAGTTCTATCGTAAAGAACCACAGTAAAGGAAGCCGTAGCACCTGAAATAAACGTCAGTAAATGTTCCACTTTGCAGGAACGCTGAAAGGTTAAAAAAGATCTTTAAAAGCACGATGCGCGTGCAGTCATTTCATAAAAATGCACGTAATGGGCAGGTGATTGATCAGCAGGAGGCTGTAGAAAGTATTGTCAAACTGAGTGTGATACAAAACCACAGTTTGCTAAACCACTTCCTGCCCGTGCACACTGTGCACGCAATTCACTGCATGATATCGGAACACATTGACTACAATAATTGTCAAATATGAGACAATGTGAATCAATAAACTGCGACATACGTGAAACACAAGTCCTGCACTGTTTAAAAACATTGCACACATTACTTTTGCTACGGGAAAATTAGATATTGAGAAAGACTATGCATGTATCCTCAGGCTGTGTTAATACATTCCATGAGGGACCACAGGCAATGAAATGCTATTCTTCACAAACCAAAGGTTGCGTAGCCCTTCACTCACAGTGATACGACTTCTGTGCAAAACCAATATGCTTCTCTTTTGAGATCACTTATTTCCTGCTCTGTGGCTTGAACTTTAAATTCTGCTTTCAGGACCCTCTAACTACTCCATTTCATGTATTGAGGAAATATTACAAACATAATATAAACATGTGCTTTTCATTTTATGGTTTTGTTTCTCTGCCAATCAACACATGTATTTACAGTGGTGTTGTGACGGACTCATTACTGAATTCCTTTTTCCTGCCAGTATATTGTTTTCTACATCAAATTAACAGACAAATTGATGTATTCACATTACATCTGCAGAAAATACCTGACAATACATTTCATATATTGTTTAAATGTGGTACTTATTGCTATAAATGATTGATATTTGTCAACATAAATATCTAAAACTATACAATATTGACCTTCTTGCAGTAATTACGTTAAATAGTACAACAAACATAAAAGTCCTTCTCACCCATTTCCAGAAGTTGTCTTGTAGTCTCTGGCTTGACTGACTGCTTGACAGTAATTCATGCGGCGTCCTCTTCACTTCACACCACAAAACAGGAAGGTGTCTCCACAAAACACTTTCATTGGTTGTACTGTTTGTCGTGCAGCAAATGAGTCTGGGAAACAGAGTTTTTTTTTCCGTTGTCACTCGCGTCTCACAATGTTTCATCAACTCGTTTTAAGAGAAGAAAGCATCCGTGTCCCATCGCTTGTTCCTGCTCAACAGAATCTCACGCCATACCATAGTAGTTTATCACTTATTGCTAGATTAATAAACACAAGGAAATTAGGTTTGTGTCTCAGGCTTCCCATGTTGGACCGATGTCCAATGTTAGACTGGACTCAAATCCACCGAAATAGCTGAGTTTGGGGAAGTGAAAGAAACATTCAACCATTTCCCGGTGTGTTCCAGAAGCATACACCCTCAAGAAATGTATTTTAGGATTTTATTCTCAGATTAAGGAAACTGCCTAATCAGGACTGAGGATCCAGGAAACATTTATTGCGATAATATGTCAGATATTCAATTTGAGTTGGCGGTTGGTGCAATGGAAAACATGTCAACATAGTGCAAGGAATAAAATATAATACTATGGGTTAATAATCTAACTTTATTTATTCAATATGCATATATTCTATATTGTTCTTTATTAATTCTAAACCGTTTGTTAAACAATTAACATTATTAAAATAATTCACGACATTTGCTTGATAATCGTGTGATAATAGATTTGCAAAAGTAGAAAGCAACATCTCCTGCTGTCAGCAGCACAACACAACGTGTTAGAATCAACGAGGGCACCTGCACATCACTGCAAGCCACCGATCCGTCATGCATTTATTAATTGAGTGCATGCATTTATTAATTGAGTGCATGCATTTAAGCATCGGATTACTTTAAATTAAATCTAAGCTTTCAACCATGTCCCAAGTGCGAGGTAGTTCTGCTTCTACGTGAAACCTAAAAATGAGAATTTAGAATGATTTCTTCAGGGGCTAAAGACCTTACCTTTTAAGGAAGACGAGAGGACCTTCCTCTTTGAAATGGTTCCTACTGCCTGGCAGATTTTGGCTAAAAATAAAATGCGAGGAGAATGCAGAAGCAGCTTTTCCAAGTGGAGATGAGTGGTACTAAAACAATCAGCTATTTCTCTACTCCCTGTTACCACTTACCGGGTCAAGGAGTCAAGTATGAAAGGGTGTCTTGGTCAAGTGTATTTCCTGCTGATTAAACGCTTGATTAAAGAAGGCAGTTGCTTCAGTGTTTTCCAACATCTTCTGGTACTTTCTCATGTCACATTGACTGTATTTTTACCTTCATTTTCCTTTGTCAGCCCCACATTCAACGAAATGACTTTAGTCATAATAACGCTGAGGGGAGAAGATGCTTCACTCGACACGATCCACATTTCCTCAAGTCTTTGATGTGTTCGAAAGGGGATGCCCTATTCCCCCATCTGTTGCGGATAGAGTATGACATTTCGAAATGATTAACATTTAAATGTCAAAATAACCGAATATCTACAAGCTCTTGAAATCTCAGAAGGGATTTTTTGGCGGGGTTTGTTTTGCTTTTTCCGATGCTCAACACGGCGCTCTGCAAAATTTAAACAAGGGATATTAAACAGTTTTAGTAGATCTACATTTTAGTAGGTAAACATATCAGAATAAAATATTCCATCTTAGATATCGGATGAGATCATTGTAAACAGGGGCAAGCATGAGCTAATGCAGCCGTTTTATAGTTTGTGTCCCACGTAAGGCTTTAAAGGACATTTATTCAAACATTTAATTGTGAATGTTTTGCAGTGATCTCCTGTAGCTGATGTAGTGATGTTCCTGTGTTGTAAAGTAGTTTGTAACAACAAACGGGGGAACAATGTGCAAAAACATCAGTTTTAAAAGTGAGAAAATCCCCCAGCTATTCATTTCATACTTTCACTGAGATAAACAGCAGTGAGGGCAGTCACGGCAGCAACAACGTAAATGACAAGGTGTGGAGAAAATATTATGAATTCAACACACAAAAGATTTTGTCTGAAGTGAGTCACTATCCTGAGAACACAATCGATTAAGTAGTACGGATAATTCCAGTGGTGGTGAGAAACGGCCATCAGACGAGTGAGGTTTTTCTACAATACATTTGTTTGAAGATGCCATGTGCAGTTTTAAGGGATAAATACAAGCTCAAAGAATTGTTAAACCGTACAGATTAAAGACTTAGATAGTGAAAGTTCATATTTTATTGTTCATGCAGTGTATTTGATACAGGTTGAGACCAAGGGAACTGTTTTTGGGACTTTGGATGTCCGAATGCACGACATTCGATCGAAGGAAGACTTTAGTGAGACAATCTAAACAAGGCCAATTTCAGTTTGTTCCTTCTTGAGTAATATTCAGTGAGATCTGCACTGATAAAAGATTAGAAATGTTAAAAGATATTTTAAAACACAAACTCACTGATGGGAAGCTGACTGAATTAAGGAAAACATTTATATTCTGTCCTTCTGCCTAACAAAGATTCAAATGAAAGATGTGGGACAGATATGCGATTTCTCGGGTGAAAATGAAACCTATGTATTAGGGGTGAATTCCCCAGCTGTCATCTCATTCCAGGAAACAGAACATACCGAGTCTGTTTACACGTCTGAGTTCCTGTTAGACCTCTGAAAATCCCTAAAGTTTCTGTTATATCAAGCTTTTCTATAATGTATACTGCCTACGATCGGTCCAATCAGAGAAGATGTGACGACAACAGCACTTTGGTTATTTTATTATGAAGAACATCTGTGCATTACAATAGATACTCTGGAAAAACAATAATGCAATGAATACATGATACCCTTTTCTTATTTTATAGACTGATCTCAAAAGCACAAATGAGCAAGAATTTTGTTCCATCATAAAAACAGTGGACATAGCAATTTTAAATTAAAATGTCACCGCATTCACCCACCGTCATTATGGCACCGCAACTGGACAAATTACTTATTAGGAATCTATAATTCACGCAAATTCAACCTCAGACCAGCGAGATTCGCACAAAGCAAAATAAGTTTTCTTCTCTATAGCTTGTCTCCCAAAATGTGCAATATGTTGACATAATCAGTTTCAAATGACAAATGAAAACGATAAACAGTTAAGGGAACTGAACAGTTGTTTGCATCCCCTAGTAAATCCACCCAGAGCACAGAAAACTGGTTTGTCTTAAATATTCACTTCAACCACAGTGAGCGCAGTAAAACATTGTTTGGAATTCACACAGCATCAATCACATGAAAAAGGAAAGTACAGTCTGCTGGTGGAGAAAGGCAAAGGGTTACACTTTATCTTGTACCGCCGTCTTTGATGTAAATGCATTCGCTCTCAATGAAACAGGAACATTTGCTACAACAAAATTATACCTGAAATAGAACTGAAGCCACTTTGTAAGGAATGTGAACTAGACAGGCTGTTTCTACCGATTTAAAGACTTAAAGGCTGATTCTGTACGGCATCACAGTTAAAGGAACATAAGTATTTCGGGTGGGAGGGGGAAGTGGGACCATTGATCTCACTATGGGTCTTCTCAATTCCCTAAACTATGCCACCAGTTGCTCACAACAACAAAAATTTGATCAAATTGCTTTCTTGAAAAGGACATTTCAAAAAGCTTCTGGCCTGTAATTGCCCTCCGTTCATTGGTCCACGATGTGGGGGATCCTTTACACAGTTGTAGCCTGATCGGCTCAATTGTGTGCAAGGACTGACTGGGTGTCATTTTACTGCAGATATCCTCTGGGACTGCCAGTGTGATTCGCTGCAAGCAGGTGGGGTGGGGGGGGAGTCAGTGGGGCTGCGCTAGATGAGCTCCACGTAATTGGCTGGGAACATTCCAAAATGGCCGTCTGGGCTGTAGCCCCGCCACCAGCCTTCATCTATCATCTCGATCCCGGTGATGACGTCGTCAGGATCGAATGAGATCTCCGTGTCATCAGCTGCGGGGGGAGAGCGGGGTTTCATGAACGTAATCCAACAGTAGAGATGCACCGATTGCAATTTTATTGGTCGGTTCACAGCGTCAGACGTGCACATTTTACGGGTGAAAGCATTGTGATATTTTTGCATGAGCTTCCCTTGCTCAGATAAATCTCAAAGTTGATCCACATGGTTTTGGGGGTTGTTTAACAACTTATTTTGAATAGGATTAGAAAAGAAAAAAATGCACATATATATATATATATATATTTAAAAAAAATACTAGATATTGAGTGTGGTTTAAATAGCTTTTCTGAAGGGGGCAAATCTATGCTAAAAGAGGCTGTTAAGTTGCTTTATTAGGGAGTTACTTGACTGATAAATACTGGGTTTACAGCATTGTGATAAACCGCAAAAATAAAACTCACCAGCCTGGTAGTCGTACAAGGCTCTGGCACAGGTGCCTCCGTCCGGTGTCTCCTCAGGAGTCACCTCATAAGAGTTAGTCTCCTCCACCTGGGAGTGGAATAAGTAACGTGGCGTTTCAAATGGCCAATAGCTGACACAATACAATTGTAACAAAGACTTCAGTGGGCTTTTTCTTATATATAAAAAAAATTCATCAAGGTGTTATGTTTTCATAAATAATACATTTAGATCAAATCAAATAGGCCCTGCTGGGCTGCGTGGCACAAGTGGTTGCTCCAGAAGACACCATATTTAGCTCTGCTAGCGTTAGCTTCACTTCACTATACGGCCGTTTATACATTTTTATTTTGTCTTCTGGTGACTGAAGGTGGAAAGAAACTGTCCAGCTTCGATCGGATGGCTTTGACAACGTTTGTTGACGTGCACGTTTTCTTATGAGCAGTCGCGTGGCTCAAGCTTGCAGGGTTTTGGTTGCCTACAGCAATGAAATAAGGTTTCACACTTGCGGGCGTAATCTATCATGTGGCGACATGCAGCCGTTCGTGTCTATAATGGTACCAAGGAGGCAGTTGTTATTGTTCTGCATTTCTGCTGCCTCATTTCTACGTTTTGGGCAATATGGTCAAACATAATCTTTAGGACTTCTAGTTCGTCGTTTAGCAGGAACTTTCTTTTCTGGGAGGGTTCTCTGCTTAATCCTCTTTTCTGTTCCAAGGGCTGCGGAAGTGATCTTTGGCTTAGCAACCATAACAGTCTGATTTTATAATAGATGCAGAGGATATTTAATCAGCCATAGCACGTCCTGATAAAAGAAGCAAACAAACAATCACCTCAGCGGGTTCTTCACGACGTGTCTCTTTGACGTAGGAGGTGACAACCGGGGTCTTCTCTGGAAAAAAAATAAAAACTATCAGTATGACGTGTCTGACCCGACCAACAACCAGTAGGTGGCAGCAGCTGATCCTCACAGCACCGTTTGGCTGGAGGGAATAATATGTGCTTTGAACAAATTACGTAATAATATGAGAAGCAAATGGGTGGGTTGGAGAGCTCATGCCCAACACTGAGACTGGTGTGTGTGTGAAAGTGGCCCCACCTTCAAACTGCTCCTGGGGGGCCTCCTGCTGCTCATCATACTCACGCCAAGACTGTCCATCATCCACATCAGGCTCTTATCCCCCAAAACACAAGCACAGACATGCATGGACACAGGCGAACACATTCACAAGTTCACACAGGATGGAAACAACCACCCGCCCTCTCAGACACCAGTGTTTCACTTGAAGATACTTTTTTTCTGTACAGCACTTTGGTTGTTGTAAAGTGCTTAACAAATGAAGTTGGTATGGTATGAAGAGCAACTAAATAATAATCTGAAGGTTTCTCAGGAAAACAAGTACATTGAAAAAGAAGCATGACTCACGATGTAACTTGTGACGACTTTGAAGATGATGAAACAAGATTTAACTCAAGTATGAGACTGACAAACAAACAGTGCATGCATTTTCTATGTACTAGCTTGTGTGCCTGCGAGTGAGATCTCACACCTTTAGCGCGGACAGGAGAGGCGGGAGCTGCTGGCTCAGGAGAAGACCGGCGCTGAGGCGAACTGGCTCGCTCACTTTCATACGCTGGCTTAGACAGAAAAGGGCTCTGCAGACGGCCTGAGCAGGGACGCAAAAAAAATAATTAAAAATAATAGTTGAGCAGGAGAGCCGACCCAATGATGGAGGTACAGCGTTAAATAGGACCATTTCTCATGGAAAGTAAAATCTCTGAAAAAGACGCGAGGCAACCTCCTCCAGATAACCACCGGTTTGTACTCGCCGTTAGCCGAGAGGCTAAGAGAGCCATGCAGCAGTTCAGGAAGGGCTGTGAGATCTAACGCAAACAGATTTGGAGAGGTTGAAGCGTACGCATGGCTGATACCTGGCTGGGGGCTGGCAGGGGCAGCAGGGACGGCAGGGGGAACGTCTGAGTCACTGGGAGTTATTCCCCGCTCTCTCTGCTTGAACATCTCTCTGGGGTTCATAGCACGCTGAGAGATGAGAGAAGCAGCCTCCTAGAAGAAGAAAAAAAGAAACAAGGAGAAACAAACAATACATGCAATAAGCATTAGACAGCCGCATGGAATTAATAATGCTGTGGGAAGTGAGAGTGTGGGAAGAAAGAGGTAATGCCGTAGATAATCCTGGAAGAAGGAGAGCTCATGCAGCAAAGAGCGGAAAAGAGGTGTTAAATTGAGCTTCAAATGGTTCCCATTTGATTCGAAAGACCAGAACGGTTAACAATTAGAAAGGAAAGTGGTTTGGCCAGAAGGGAGCACTTTCAGAGAGGGGGAACTCACATTGGCCTTTTCCACAGAGTCACCTCTCTTGACTGCCTTCTTCTGGGCCGCCTGGGTCTCCTCCTCCTAATAATGTCGATATCAATGTTGGCAGGGCTGACATTAGCTACCGTACTGCCTTAACAGGATGTGTGCACTACCCACAGTTTGTGCACAAACTGTACAGTTAAGAGTAAGAGTGTGAATGGGTAACACAACGTGAAACACCAATTTCACACAGATCCACATTACACCCCCTCTTTTCAGCAACTACTTTTATCGATCAAGGAAATCTTGTGAGGCACTCACCGCACGTTTCTCCTGGTCTTTGGTCGCAGCGCCCTGCTGCTGCTCGTACTTCCTTTAAAATAAAAAACACAATGAAGACAAGATTTTACTTCTACCCTTGCACACTAGGTGAAACTTCACACCGGTGTCAACCGTTGTGCATTTCCTTCTACTTACTTTTGTTGGTCTATTTGAGAGCCCCTGTCCTTGTCTCTTTTGTCCCTCAGCACCGTCTCCTTGGCCTCTCGGTCTTTCCTCTCCTTTTCCAGGTGCTGGCGCTCTTCGTCCACTCTAAGTCGCTCCGTCACGCGACGTTTTTCCTCTTCTTTCTAAAATTCAGACATCAAAGCCATCGATGGGTTTGGTGTCGTGCAAATATGATATTATAAATCTTGATTTTGCAATCGTTCATCTACTAAAACAACACTGCAATGAGCACCGCTTTCGGGACTTTGTGACATGGATGGGATAAGCAAACACTGCCGACATGGAGCAAGTTAGAACACTTTTGCCGACTTGATGGATTGAAAATGGCCCGCCTTTATTTTTATAGTCTTTTAAAAACAATTGTCTCAGAGATGAAGATTATATCTGCAGCAGCTTAGTGGAGGAGCCTACCTCTGTTTGAGCCCAGAAGTTGTCTTTGTTGGTCTTTTTGATTTCGGACATGGCGTTGGTCTTCTGGTACACTGAGCCCTACATAAAAAGGAAACAGCAATTGTAAAAGGCGAGCTGGTCAAGTGTGGAAAAACCAAAAAACAACCAAAAAAACAATTTCAAATATATCCATGTTTTGAGATTAGGGGTCAAGTTAGGATGCAGCCCTCTGCTTATCTTTCTAGCAGGAAGGGCCGGAGGCAGGAAGTGATGCGCTGCGTACCACTGGCCCCTGAGGGCCGCTGTCCTGGTAGCGGTTAGAAGCTTCTTTGTGGAAGTTGTAGTTGGCTCCAGAGGCTTTGGCCACCTTTTGCATGATCACCTCGGGCTCCACATCATCTTCTGCTCTGGCGTTTATTGTGACATGGGCCCCCTGAAAACACCATTTAATAAAAAGATTTAAACTCTCGCACAAATAGATGGGGATAAGATGAAGTCCAATCACTCCCATGTTTTCCTTGAGGTTAGCTGAAAACCATCATTAGCGAGCAGTCTAGCACACATATAACATCCTCTGCAAACGTCAACAGATAGAAGTTGGAATTGTAATGCATTTTCGAACGTCAAACAAAGGATTTTAAAGACATTACCCTCAGAAAGTTGGCCATGGAACTGACGTGATTTGCACATAATCCTTTCCTTGAGTCCTTTACTCCTTCTCCGGTCTGAAACACGAAAGGGTGACTAAGTTCCAAGAGGGACACTTGTATATAAAAACAAATAAATGTACAATTTTTAAGTGTAGCACCAACCCAGTTGATTAGGACATATTTAGGCAGGCCGGAATTTGGATCTTGGACTCGGCAGAAAGCATACATCACTTTTCCACTGTTCAACTCTTCAACCAACTCCTCCAGTCCTCCATCTGACATGGACATTGTGGAAAAGTTAAGTGGCTACCGTGGTTGGTTGTGCAATAGTGGGCATTTTTTTCTTGTAACAAATTATGGGTGTAGATAGCAGGGCGAGCACTCCTTTTGTGCAGACATTTCAATACTGTAAGCCCTTCGGAAATGTCGACAATGAGATTCCTGCACACACTTGATAATATTGTAGTTGGCTGATAGAACCCTGATATCAGCATCTACTCGGTTACTCACCTCCCTTTTCTGCCAGACGGATATCATTACTGTTTCCCTCGTAGGTGAACAAGGCCCTGCGAAGAAAAAAAAAACAAAACAGGATTAAGGGTATTAAAATACCCGCTAAACAAGAGCCGGATATTAGGGGTCAATGTGCACCATTTGATAAGACAAAACGATAGAAGTTTCGGATACAGATTTTATGCAACCATCACACGTAAGCCCCAGTCCAACATAAAACAGGTCACGAAGGTATGATGGCATGAATGAAACGTTGCTGTCATTTTTAAAACAATGAACCGCGCCCCGTACGTTTGGGTAATACAAGTCAGTAATCTGGTTTGGCTTTGCCTGGCCATTATTCCTACGGGGGCTCCTGCTTTCCCCACCGTGTTTCTTGTATCGGCCTGTTTGTTCCATCTCTGAGTATGTCTGTGGCACTGAATTTCTCTCCTGCTGCCAATCAACACGTATACCGGAGCCCAAGCCACTCCTCAAACTCCTGCTGTACATTCATCCCGGCTCTACACTCCAATCTTTTGAAAGACTGTTCAGTTTGCCGTTGTGGTGCCAACGCTGCGGTCACATTACCAGTTTACTTGTCCCAAGAGTCGGTCTAAACTCGCGTTTTCCTGAATCGCAACGTCGCACATCAACAGTATTGTGTGGAGGACGAGAGAGGGATAAAACTACGGGTTAATATAGAGCCGTTGCTGTAAAAAGTTAATCTGCAAAGGGTTTATCCATCATTTCAGAGATTCTACAGAGCACAAAATATCTTATTTTACAGTTTCAGGCTTTGGAAAATGATGATTGGCATTAATATGATATTTATATTTCATGCTAAAAACTGCTAATTCTGTAATACATGAAATAATCTGGAGAAGAGTTGATGATAAAAAAATCTTTAGCTGCTCTAATTGAATAGGATTTCAGGCCTAATATACGAGGCCAACGGGATTCCCTGGACAATAGCCCTTTGAATTTAGTCAATTCAGGTCGTCCTTAAACACCGCAGCTGTCATCAACAAGTTTTATTTCCACCTCAAAGCAAGCACATGCACTTCTGTAACGTGTGGTGGGGCCAAGAGGAAGTCCCTCGATTCGCATTGACATAATGGCCCTTTTTTTTAACCAGGAAAACTTTTACTTCTGACATTTTACCAGGAAGTGGGTCAGGTAGCCGTCAACCAATTCATGGAATGTGTTAATAAACAAATGCTGTACACTTATTAGAATAGAATACAGGGAAGACGAAAGGGGAATTAGCGTCCGCTCGTTGGTTTGCCAGGAGTAGCTCGCGGACGAACTGTTACTGACGTTAGTTAACGCCAGCGTTTCAGTTAGCTCATCTTTCACACCAATGCAACGTACGTCAGAGCGGCAGTACATGTGAAAAAGCGAACATACCACGAAGCTACGTCGCGGATACATTAATGAGAAGGACTGCTGTGGCTGACAAAGTGCGGTTTAGTCCTAGCATACGTTTACACATCGTTAGGTTACCGTTGATTGAACGTTACTTGACGAAAGGCTCAATGCTAGCCAGCGCTGAAGCTAACGTAACGCCTCCTACAAAAAAAAAAAAAGCGGCGACACTGCTTCGAAAAGGGCCGAGGCTTACCAGTTGGTATTGGATTTTTCATCTACCACCTCTTTAAACGCAGACGTCAATGCCGGGCCGTTCTTGCTGAGATTAACTGCCATCGTAGTGCGGGGTACAGCTAGCCAGCTAGCTATCCGGGATGCGCCCTTCCTATTGGGGGGAGTGGCGATGATGATGATGCTGCCTTTCAGCGCTGCAGTCCGGCAGTGACGTTGAACTAGTTTAGGGGACACTACGCATTCACGCAGTTAGGCCTGCCGTTTTTTTTTTTTACCACTAGTCTGCCACGCATTTGTGCAAAATAATTTCAGAATAATTATTTCGACGCACACTATTCCCACTTAAGAGAGAAGTATATGTCTCAGAGGTTTGCACGATGATGCACTCTGCACCGCACAGACCCCGCTCAGGAGCTCGCAGAATCAAACGCACCCCAGAGTAGCATAACGACGACATTTAAAGAGTTGAAATTTGCATGACCTTTTCTGCTAATGGGTCACAGTTTTTGTGGTCACTCATTAATGCACTCAATGCTCAACTGGTTATGGGTAGTCACTGCTACATAATAAGACACACTCGAATGACAATTTGGAATGCAGGCAACGGTAAACCAAGATGAGCTTTATTTATATGTCATGACAAAGTCAATAGTTATCTTGTGTAGGCTGTGTGATGACAAGTGGACGTTCGTGGTGGCATTTCAAGCAGACATATTCCAAATCTTTTGAGATGCATGAAGGCTGATCCAACTGTCAAGAGAAAGCCAGGCTGACATTTTCAACCAAAATGTTGTTATTGTTCGAGCAAATTACCATGTATTCAGAATAAATGCTTCACCCGCTTAGGGGATACAGCCCTGATAGCAAATTTACAGATGACAATGTTCTCTCTCTCTCTCTATATATATATATATACACACACACACACACACACACACACACAAAATGAGGGTTAAGGCTAAAATTTTAGTCAGAGGTGTTAGGCAGATGAATTGTAACGAAATCCCTGATATCTGGCAAATGGCTGTGAGAAGGTTCACCAGAGTGCAAAGCATGCCAAGCTGCCTATATAAACTCTATTGAGCACACTGGACAAAGGACTTCAATGTCGCACCACTCATAGGATGAATCGAGGCTGCATTCATTGGTACAGTAGGAAGATACTCAGCTGTCAAATAAATAGCCGGACAAACAATGCACACAAAACTCGAGCTATTACTATTACGTTATTTTCGTTTGTGGTCGGGTCGAGAAAAAACTTTCACTGCATTTTGAGGATATATTTCCCAATTTTCTTAGTGTACACTGTTCATTAGGATGACTTGTTTTGACAATTTTCTCTACAGCAGTTGACAATGATAAAAATCTATAATTGCCGCTTGGAACATGGTGTTGATTCTAAAATCGAGGCCTCTAAAATGTCCATGCTTTACTATTGGCCTAAATCACTCATAAATGCCTCAAATGATTAATTTCTTCCCCTTCATAATATCAAACAATTCCCTTTATATTGGCAGCATCAGCACATTATGAGCCATGATAAAAAGAAAAAGAAAAAAAGATAAGAGCATTTCCTAACTATTTTACCCAACAGCCACAATGAATTATATTAAAACCAATATTACATTATGACACATCACAATCTTGTTCAATTCTGTTGACATGAAGATGAAATAACCTATCACTAAAGCTTTCAAAGATACAATACAAAAGGTCACCAATGTTTCACTGAGACAAACTGTTGCGCAGTTAGTGTGAATTGTTCATCCCAAAACGAAACAAATCTTTGCAGACCCGCATACAAACAGAAAGAAATACTTAAGTTGTGATGAAAACTGAATTTCTTAATGAGGTGCACATGACTTCATATGACTAGGTTCTGAAAGATGCCATGCGTGTTTAAGTTCCCATTTTAAGTAGCGTTGTTTAAAAGCTGCTTCCATTCTAGTGTTGCTAAAAAATAAATGATGCTTAGAACTCATGGATAATGAAAAAGCCCTCGAGACAAAAGGACTTCTTTTTGGACAGGGTATTTTTATGCAACAGACTGTGATGGTCTATATGCATGAAGAGCTGAGCTGTTTTTTAATTTTTTTTTATTATGTTTGTCTCTTCAGTGTGAGCTTTTTCTTGTATATGAACAAACCAGTTAAGTACATTTACATAATGATGTTACGGCATGTGGTCATTTTTCTCACAATGGGTCACTGCATGTAAAAGCTGATGATTTGGTTAGATACCTGAGTAACTGCACTGAGGAGGTGACACACCACTCAGCTATACGCCAAAGAGTAGCTATGTTCAAAGTTACACAAGAATGAATAAGTCAAACAGTAGTATTGAGTGCACTATGGGTACCAGCCATCTGTGTTTTACAGGAAATAAAGGCAATGACAGCATGTGTGAGAAAAATGCAAGTTGACATTTGCCCTACAACAGTGTCCTCAAAACCACTAAATACTATTGCAATTTAAAATGCAGTGTGGGTAATAAGAGACCAATCCTTCTTTGCATCTTTCACATTGTTACGGGGTAGAGACAGTACGTGTCAACAGATCAGCTGCTGGTAATGGTACTGCACCATTTTGAGTTGAACAGGGAACATTCTGCCTCAATTGCACATACCAAAAATCATAACACAGAAAGGCCACTAAATACATGGAAATACAGCAATAAAAAGACATCCAGTGGGACACAGACAGCACCTCTGAAAATGAAGGGAGAGGCAATCTCAAAAAATAAATCAAAACATTCGCTTCAGAGTAGAACAACATGACTCATTGAAGGTGAAATGATGAGTAAGGATAGCAACAACAATAGTGAAAATCACGATAGCAGGAGTAACAGTTTAAAGTCTGAGAGTGGCGGTATGGACTGTGAAGAGTTTCCGGTATTCCATATGGGAGTGCTTTAAGGAGCCCATCAGCTGCTCAGCAGATTCACACAAGTCATGAAGGACAGCACATGGTAGCAGCTCAGCACATGGAAAGCCAGGTGGCACTGTACCTCATTGTATCACTTCCTCCTCCTTTTCCTCCCCCCCCCCCATTCTCCTCACCTCTGTTGCTCATTTGCCTCATGTTACAAATCAAACGTGTTTATTTTGTTTTCATTTGTATTGTCATCTCCCTCGCATTTTCACATTGCATACTTATGTGTCCATTCTCTTGCTGATTTGTTGTACCTGTAAAACATGCAGAGTTTAGAATAAGCAACATAAGTCACGGTGACAGTAAGCAAGTCTGAGAGATGTGTTTATGGTTGTTTTACACAAACACACACCTTTCCCTGTCGGCCTTGTATGTGTGAGCAATCTCTGGTACCAGTGGGTCGTCCGGGTTTGGATCACAAAGAAGAGAGCAGATAGACAATAATACTGCCAAGGAATGAATCGAAAAGTAATTAGATTACATGAACAGAAACACAACGTGACAATAAAGCCAGTCTTAAAACCTACTACTATAGTTTGGCATTTGACACTAAGTGAGAGTTGTTTTTATTGTTTCTATTTTCTGTATCTCTGTGCTGTTGGCATTGTGTATTATTGTTTTAGGACATACGTGTACAGCACTTTGTTAAACACATGCTGTTTTTAAAAAGTGCTTTATAAATAAATTTTGATTTGATTTGAATGACAGTGGATTTATTGGCTGCCAACACAGATGGCATGCGTGATTTGGATTTGACATGTTTATAAAAATAGGGCCAAGCAGCATTGATAAAAGGGAATATTAATATCTACACTAGAATCTCAGTAGAAAACCAAAATGAGCCTGAAAAAAGTTTAAATGGGTGAAGAGACGTGGGTGTCCACATTACTCTACAACATGAAGCCAGCTATGAAGAGGAAGCACAGTAAACCAAACCAACTAACAATAAAATGGTGCAACACCCATTACTTGGAATACTAATATAGCAGCGAACAACTAGTTTCAATGTTAAAATAGCGCAGATTAATGTCTACCTAAGCAGAAAATGAAGACGCTCCCCCGGCTCTGTGTTGACATCTGCGTCTCTCCTTGCCTTGTTGGCATGACCCCACAGGTTTTATAATGCTTGTTTGTGCATTTGAGCGTGCCCAACTGTCCAGCTCACTGCCGTCCTTTCGACAGACGGTGTTGCCACGGAAAGGTAGCACACAGCCAACACGTTGATGTTTTCAGCACTTCTACTGTAGTTTGCGCTGTTGCAAATAGCAATAGCAATGCTCCCGTCTTGTATATTGCACCTTCAATACCGCATGCACTGCATACGGCGGTTTAAGGGCTCTGGTGCTGTGCATGTTTGCTGGCTAGTGCAAGTCAACATTAAATTCTATAAACTACTGTATTTATAAATACAAATGTCAATAAACTAATGAACACTGTATTTTCACTTACCTTTTGATACTGTAAGTGCAGGTGACCATTGTGATCTCAGTATATCCAGACAAATACTCCCATTGCTGTTGATATTTGGGTGGTAAATTTTTGTTGTGAATGCAACCTGTGACAAAATGGAAAAACAGTGTTGTAGTGATCCAGTGAACCCAATTGCCATTCACCCCCTCTACAATAAATGAATGAGAAGTGAGCTGGTGTGTGGTGCCTGAGAAAGATCCACTCACTTTGGGTGGTTTGAAGGGGTAATCTGTCGGGAAGTGAATGGTGAGGAAAAACACTCCGCTCTGGTAAGGGCTGTCGCTCTATTAAAAAAGATCAAAACGAGTCAAGTCAGTCGAAGGAAAAGGTTATTTTACGTGTAGTAATTCAATCGTAATTCCATTGGTTTTAAAGTCAATTTCACTTACCGGACCCATTATTGTTGCCTGCCAATGAAACACTAGGGAAAAGATTTATAATGCATTTACATATTGATGCAACATTCTTACACATTTCTGCTGTAGTCTCAAAAAAGTGATCTATACATAGAAGTATAGTTATTACTTTCAAGTATAAACTGATGCAGCGGTTTCCTCAGTACTTACAATCCTCTCCTACTGGTCCAGCGGAGCATTGGGCAGGTGGGTCCTTCTGCAGGTCAGACAGCTCCTGTGGGCAAGACAAACACATAATGAATGAGCATAACGAGTATAAATACTGATGCCAAAATGTTGGATGAGAGATTATTTTATTTCGAAGTTATTTCAATGAATCTTATAACGTAATATTTTCTACCCAACAGAATAGATTAGTTAGTATTAGTCTGAAGCGATGAGCTACTGTGGGTGGTCATTCTGAGCAGGTGGCGCAAGTTGACCCGGTACTTGTGCACCAGTTTGCATGAAATCAACTGGCCTAAACGCCTACACCGAACCAGACAAACGGGGCATCGACCCAACTCTCGCTCCAAGGTTGTTGAATATGTAAATAGTAATTTTGGGACAGATGGCCTCATTATTAAATTAGTCATCAATGCAATTGGGGAACATAGATGTCAACTTAAAAAGGGTTATACACTAACAGATAAAAGTGAAGGCTTGGGTCAAACGCCGTAGAAATAAAATCCCATTCAACGCACTGACAGGATAATAACAGATGGAATAGAACGTCCGTTATTTAACTTGAAATAAGACCGTCTATTGGGTTATATAAATACACACCGCGGCCGGATCCAGTGGCCCATTTACCATTCCATATATGGCGACGCTGACACTGGGGTTCAATTTTGGCAACATGCGGGCATCTGTCATTCGGCATCTAAAAACCTCAGCGGCCATACTGCTAGTAAACAACCGCAAGCATCAAGACAAGTGTCCAGCGAAGAACTAAAACCTAATCCTGTCGCGTTAAACGTCGGTCAAAACCACAGACCTGACGTTAGCCATAGCGGTCAACTACGAAATTACTGACATTCTAAGCCATTTTACCAAGTATGGATAAAGAGCTAAATGTAATTTCCCCCCCCCCCCTAGGTAAATACTCACCGAACGTTAAACACAGCTAAGTCAGCCGTTAAAAGAATGACGCTGTTTGAGTCGTTTTCGAAAGCTAATAACAGGGTAGCAATGCACCAACATGGCCACCAGCGGTTAGCTCGTCTTTGTCTCAGAATTGTTTTAAACATGAGCACTAAACATGTAATTCTACGCAAATACTAAATACAGACAGTATACCAGTGTGATCTCAATAAAGAATAGATGCTCATATAATAACGGAGGGTTAGGATAGCACATGAAAAAAAAAAAAATAACACACTCACCTTCTGAATTCTTTTCAACGCCATTGAAGCAATGGCTATGCTATGTAGCCTGCCAGCTAACACTTAGCCCTTCACACATACAAATCGGCTTCTGTAGCCGCGTAGTTCTAGACCTCACCTAAAGTGTAATCAGGAAATTGCGTCTGATACACAGCAGGATTGGTATGTTTTTTTTAGTTTAATCCAAACGACAAATTGTGTGTTAAATGTTGGTCTTTCGTTCGCTTGCAACAGAACAACCGGGCTATTTTGCTGTCTCTCTTCTCACCTCCCCTTGGTGCCTGTCAAACAGGTTTGGGTAATATCGCGAGACTTCCCTTCTGTAAATGACGACGAGGCTACGACTTCCATGGCTTTTTAAAAAAACATTATTATTAATTTAAAACGGTCCAAATTACAAAAGTTGTGTCACTTCCAACACTTGTCAGATAATCAGAATGACAAAACCACTGTATATTACTTGATTCTCCAGTATTTCATTTTATTATATTCTTTTATTTATACTGCCTCAAATCAGAAGTTATTCTCTATTTCATACAAATTTAAAAAAAAACATCAACGCAATCACCATCCCCATTACCAGGGGAGCTAGGAATGCAGTGTTGTAACAACAGGGCATCGATACATGCCCCAAACATTTACAGCACAATGCTTTAGGCCAGACGTCCACAAGATGTCACTATTTGAAAAGAACAAAAACACACAAAAAATATATGGAAATAATGGATTAAGTACAGGTTTCGCCAGAGAACGTGTGTCATTTATAAAATCAGTTGCTAAATGCTCTTAATAAATTACTTCAATTGAATTTTCATTTTCAAATAAATCTGTAAAGTGCGAGACAATGGAGCTGCAAAGTACAATAACAGCAAACACATGTATTATATGCACAAACCTAAGACTAAAGAAAAAGACTATAGAATTGTTCATTCAATACCCAATCATTGTAAAGGCATATTCATCTGAGTCAGCTGCATGCTCTGGTTTCTGCAAAGCCTTGTCTTGCAAAGCCTCATGAGCTTCTCTTTATATGTCTTAAACAAGAGTGAAAAAAGAGCTCTCATTATTTTAGTGAGTATGAATGAATGGGTCACAGTGTTCATTCTTCTTAAATGGCTGATTCAGTGTCAGGTTGAGGATCCGATCGTCAATGTGACACTGAGAGGGACCATTTTCCTTTGCAAAGCTGAAGATTCCTTCAGATAATATCTTATTGTTTGCTCATCTCTGTGCTCTCAATGACCTGTCTGTCCTCGGGGCCTGCCTGTAATCAGATTCAGCCGGCAGCAGAGGTAGCAGTTTGGTTCTTATGCAGCAGGGGCCCTGTGTTCTGAGTTTGTCTTCCTGGAGAGGCCATTTATCAGCATGAGGTTTTCAGACACAGTCAAGCCCACAAGTTGTTGCCGTGAAGCCTCGGTTCACAAAGCCTCCCACTGTCGTTCTACTGTAGCGTCGTCTGAAATCTCAAATCACATTGGTGAGTTTGCTACTGTGTATTTAGACCTATAAGGTTGGTAGTGGACAGATAGTGAGCCCTTCAGTTACGCAGTCGTGCTACCGTGTAAGTGTTCAAAGCAACGGTTTCAATAAAGCAACATATCGCTGACCTGTGTGGGGAATTTCCCAACTACAAGCAGAAGATGAGTTTTTAGTTACAAAGCTGGTGCCCCAAGTTCCAGATTGATGTATGAGCCGAGGCCTGAGTGTGTCAGAACAGCATGATATGGGTGGGAGTTGGAGCTTAGCTGACCTGTCTCATGAGGAACATGGCCTGTAGTGCTGTTATTTGAAACCACGAACTGAACAGACTCCAGTGATCTGTCTCTTTGGTCACATGAATCATCATTAGTAGAAGTTCCATTGTGTAACAGGCGGCATTCCACTTATTGTTGCAATTATGCTAAAGCTGCATCCTTGTTTAAGCATATTTCTTTTCCCATGGCCAAGCACATGGTCACTGTCATTTTCAAATTGAACTTAAATGGATCTCGCAAATGTCTAAATTATCCAATAAAAGCGAGGCCAATTATCGGTGAGCACAAGCTGGGTTCTCAGTCCCCAGAGGTGTTCTACCTTCGGTCAGTGTATTAGCTTTCTGAGGACACTCTTATGGAACAAAGATCCATTGTTCCCACATACTGAGAGATATTTGTTCACTCCTTGTATCAATGGTCTTGATTTGATTATACACTCAGGCAATATGTGCAAGCAGTGCTCATGTTTTAGTAAAGTCAGCACTCTGCACAATCAAATAATTCTTGAGCTAAGCAACTGAAAAAAGGGTTATTATGTACGGGGCAATCAGTGTTTCATGGCTCATTTCCTTAGCTGTGATTTGATTTTGCTTGTCTCTGTTAAGATTGTCTGTGACCTAGAAAACCTTAGAGTTATTCCTCAAATATTTATTTTACCTTTGTGGGCATCACTTTACAAACTTAAATCAACAATCGAAAGCCTGTTATAGGAAAAGCGTCACGCTTCCCCTTGTCTTCTTCTTGAAATTTTGGATCATTAAAACAAGCTGGTACACGGAGCAGGTTTATTTGGCCTACAAGTATTAAATGATGCAATCATATAAACATTTATAGCTTCAAGCGTGTGCTTATTAAATAGCATAATAAGCTTTAACTGTGGCTGTGGAGTACACTGCGGGTTTTATTGGTTTAATTGCATAGCTGGTTGCAGGATGTCTAAAGCTCAACAATAATACTCCATTAGTGTTTTCAGAGACCAAACAGGCAGAGTTCTGACTTGTTTGTTAAATAAGTGTCTTTGGACCCTTTTTTGAACATTCAAAAAACCTCTTTTAAGGAACGGTCCCTTTCAAAAAGCGTCAGTTTATTAATCTGAACCAATGCCTCAGATGTGGTGGTTTCCCCATGCAATATATTATTTGGTTAAAGGGAATTCAGCCATGGTGAGAGATGTTGTGAGCTGAATGTAGTTTACCTTTAAAATGTAATAAAGTTAAAAAGAAAAAAAAGTAATGAAAAAAATATTAGGTAAAAGTACTGTTTATCTCTAATACTCCAAACTCAAAGTTATTGTCCCAACACACTTTACTTTCCAAAATTTTGATTTGAAAAATATCACACAACTAAACACTTTAGCATGCGAGAATTATGGATTAATTATCTCCAAAATAATGCGTTTTTATTCTGATTCTTCTGTGATTATCAGGGTTTAATTTCTCTCCGGAGGGAGCTGAAAGAATGAGATCTGATCCAGTCCCTTGTGTCCGTCAGCTCTGATCCAGCCTTATCAGATGAGCATCATGTGGAGCACAGACACAAACCACACATATAGGCATAAAGAACCAGTAATCCTTTGGGGTTAAGCACTTAAAGATAAATCCCTGGAGTCCTCTGTGTCTCTGTGTTGCAGAACAGCTCTGGCACAGTGATTGACAGCTATGGAAACTGTTTTACCGTGCTGCTCTTGCAATGAGGGGGTCTCCAGAGCCAAGGTAATAACTAGTCCGGAGTGTTGACTAATACGTTTAGCGGTGACTCTCCGTGATTAAATGTGTTCCAGCTGTTTGAGTTCTGCTGAAAAATTCAGGTTTTCCCAGTTTGTTGAGCTTCCTTGAGAGACAAAGGAGGGATTTCCTCTGAAACAGACAGGCAGTGGCAGCACCAACAAATGTCTTGGTACTGTTATCAAATGGAAAGTGACTAAATATAAATGTATCATCTGCAGCCTGAGTCTCCGCAGAAATAAAGGGAAAGCAACAGTTGAAAATGTGCCTCGGGACAAAGAGAGTAGACTCATATAAAGCCACAATAAAAGAAGTATTAAGTAGTCACAGCATGTGGTAATATTTAGTGACCTTGGTCAAAGGGAAATATTCTCGTTATCTTTGTGCTTTTGTTGCAGCCACGCACACACACAGACGGGCAGGCGTCCCGGTAACCTTTGCTGCGTGATTCAGAAGCATTGAAGCAGTCACCTGTCGCTGGAGATTGTATCGCGTAAAAAGGTGTGTGGTTAGTGTCTGTGGACTGTGTGAACGCGAGTGCCTGGGACATTGGGGGCCGTCCATCCTGCTGCACAATAAACAGTTTGTTTCCCAGGAGCACCCCTCGTGTTCCTGTTGTTGGCTTCATCGTCGCTCACTGGGAAACGTCCTGGCCTCTATTGTCCGGGAGGTCGCAGGGTCACAGGATGCTCCTAAAGGCCGAAAAAGTGGAGGTTGGTCAGCGAGGCATGATAAAGAGCTAACCCCTCCTCCACACATGCGCCCCTTTAAAATGATACATATAAAAATGCCCCCCCCTGACCCACAGTCTTTTTTTTTTAGGAATCTCAGTCATTATCAAGAGTTTCAGGAAATGAAATAAGGGCCAAGGCTTTGACTGAATACTTCTTATTCAGCCACTGGTTTTTATGAGTGGGGCTCTGTTCTTTGCATGCGTTCTTTACATATCTTTAATGTTTGACATAGTCCACAAGCTTCCCCTTACAAAAATGGGACATTCAATCTAAGCAGTTAACAAAAGGTAAGGCATATCATTAAAGCAACCACAAAGAATACAGCCAAGAAAGGAGTGGCTGTATTGTACCGTTTTTAACAGACAAATGGTATTCTTTAACCATAGACATCATTAAAACACTGGCTGAAACTATGTAGCAGATGCATGTGTGTGATTGCAATGGTATTTTAGACCAACCAGCAGATAAAACAGACACGTTAATGCTGTTTTTGCGGCCCGATTAAATAAGTTGTCTTATAACTCAGAGGTGTATCGGTTGAAAATATTTAGTAAAACATCACCAAAACAATATTTTCCTCTGACGTTCAATTGTTAATGCTTTTGAGCAATGGTCTAATTTTTTTATTGCATTTGAACCGAAGCGCTTCGGGGTCTTCGGCCTCTTCCTTTGCTCCGGTGTCGGAGGGACGGGACGAGTAGATGTTCTATTCTCAGGACATTCACAGGGACATGGACATCCATCTTTTTAATGCACCTTAGCTAACTGGAGCTTTGAACAATATACCAGATGCTTCTTGGATTTTATTATATCGGACTAATACAAAGGGATTTTTGTCCGCAGCACCTCAGCAGCAAAAAGAAGGCTGGAGTCATTTCGTTATCTTTCTCCAGACTGTATTGGATGTGTACTACATATAACACGTGCTGTTGAGTTGAGCTAATGACAAGTAGCCTACCGTGTCGGTTCACACAACCACATGTTGAACGAGAAATGATTTACAAACATATGATTGGAATGGTGCATGTAAACAATTGAGGAAGAATTATTTAAATGTTTTACTTTAAATCTGCAGCAATGTGACAATGCGAGAAGGTCACTTATAATGAACTAAATATCACCTTACACCAGCACACACACATGGGCAGTAATCAGCTGCTGAATATTTGGCAGCAAAAAAGACAGATATTTTCCTTACAGACAAAAAACAGAACCGAGAGAGTGAAAATTGGACAGTGCCTATATACTCGTTTGGACCTTTTAACCATATAGGCAGTTTGTTCTTTACCATTAGAAGCAGTAGAAAAGTTTAAAGCAATACAAATTGAAAGATAGGAAACTACTTGTTACATTCAACCAGCGCATGATTGCATTTATTCTTTGTTTTTGAGCCTTATTGAATGTGTAAAGACTTAATTAATACAAGTAACATGAGTGACAATATGTGCAGCACTTTGCCATCTTCATTTTTGGAACATAATGCTTTTAGCTTGAGTTACACGTTATGAATCTTCCTGGAGGCCTGACCCTTGTCTTGCCCTGTCATATCGGGTTAGGAGTCGTGCCGGAACGGGGACGGGACAGCTGGAAATGGTTTGAGGCCCTGTGTATGGTTTGTTTTCAGATGGCGCAGCAGTGAATGGAGGAGATGCACGTGCAGCTTGGCCTTTAACAGTAGTGCATGTGGGCTTCATGGCGATTAAACCTTTACTGGCTCTGCGCCGTAACGTATTTCGTCTGCTCTGAGGGTATGTGTAAGTATGACTGATTTGAGCTGTGCTCGTATCCCCGCATGTCATTATCGTTACTATATCTGACCTGTTGGGGATCATTTCCGAGCCGGTGCTGTTTCTTAGTCTGCAACAAGGCTTCTGGCATATTTTGTCTTCTCACTTTCCAATCCCTCTCCTGCCTTTTCCTTTCTTTATGACCGAATAAATCTTTTCCCAAAGAACTAAAAGGGATTAAAATTCCCCTTTTGCTGTCTCGAGGAGCCCAGCTGCGCTCCACAGTTTGTTTTCCACAGCGCCGTGCAGCTGCAGAGTGAAGCATTATGGGGAGAGGTGGGCCGCAGCAAAACACAAATGACTTATTTTTGTTGGCATGCATACCTTTCACTCAGTGATAATTGTCTTGTGGAATTAGAAAGAAAGAACTGCAGTCCGGGTAAGATAATCTTAATACGGTTGAACAAGCTCTCTTCAAGGATGTTTTTCTTTACGCGGGAGGTTTTTTTTTACAACGGCACTTTATCTCAGAGCTAAATTCTTCTTCTATCTCAGATGACACACGTCCTCACATCACTTACTTTATAATGCCAGAGCACACGGGGAGTGGGGGGGGGGGACTAATCGAAAAGTGACTTGTTGCCAGAACACAGAGAATGACGTCAACCTAGATGGTTTAAAGATGACGTAAGCTCTACATAGCAACATGCACATTGTTTTTTTCCCCCTCTCAGTCTTATTGTTAGTTAACAGCAGCTGTTCTAACAGTCACACAAAAGCAGCCGAAGAAGGTGTGAGCTGCCGCTAAATCAGAGGCGATGCATCGAGAGATAACACAGGAACAAATGTGGTGCAGCAGGTAAGACATGTCTGATTAACAGTCCGGCCGTAATGCTACCCAGGCCACAGGCTCAGATGATTCTCTAAAAATAATGTCCAAATGTCCACGAGCATGAGCACCAAGCAGCTTCATGGCAGCTCTCACTCTCGCTCTAAAACGTCCTCAACCTTGGAGCAAAACTGCCATTTGCTTCATTTTTTCAAAGAGCACACTACAAGAAAATCAATTAACAAACAGAAAAACAAAATTTTATTTTTATTCAATTAAAACTAAAATAGAAACAAAAGCGTGTGTTATTCTAAGGTAACATGTGTTCTTGTGTAAATGCCTGATGGCAGATAACACTCTTGTCATCAGACCCCATGTTTGAAATGTCATGCCAAAGTGTAGAACTAAAAACAAGAAACACAATACACTCTCCCACATGCTTTCTTTTTCCCCCCCAGGAACCCCACCTCCTGTGAGTGTGCACACCCTTCCAGCTGTAGACATTAAACTGGGAGGAAAACTCCAGCAAAGGATTATAGAAATTCTATGCAAGAGAGATTTACACACCAACGCATAAAGTTGATGGTTTCCAGACTGTGGGCATCATTCTGACTGTGGTGGTGCTGGCTGCAGCCCTTCCACAGCTACAGAGGCTAAAACGCAACACTAATAATAAGTAATCCATGTGAAAAGCTAAAGCTAAAGTCCTTGTGGACTGGGAATGACATTATCTTCTCCCGTGGATACACAGACAAAAACCAGCGAGGAACGCTAAAAATATGCAGAAGACTTGTGGTGCATGTTTCCCAAGGCCAGAGAAAGGAAATAGACTGACAGTGTCTCCCTGACCTCTTTACTACCCCCCTATAACCTCCTAACAACCCCCACGGGGGATCCTGTCTCCATGTGTAAAACAGACAGTTAAAAAAGCATCCTGGAAACTTTAGAGCCATGAAAAGTAGGGGACATGAGGAAGTCCAATAAGCTTGTATGTAGAGGACTCAGTCGGGAGATAATCTGGAGGCCTCACAGACCAGGCGCCAAGCCTGCAGAGCCTAAAAGCTCCGCGGCGCAGAAGAGCAGCGTGGTCATTGTTGTCTTTGGAAAGTAAGCAGCCTCCTCGAGGCCAGTGGTGTGAAAGCCACCTCTCTTCTTGAGTGTCTGCTCCAGACCTCGTTGTTGACACACCGGGCAGGTGCAGCTGTCTCTCTAGAACTGCACCGAGCTGAAGTCCCTCAGCACACACACACACACACACACACACACACACACACACACACACACACACACACACACACACACACTCGGAGGGCTTGGATGTCACAAGACAGGGTTATATGGACAAAGACAAATCTACTATTTTCTTTAATATCTCTGCAACAATCAGCGAGGCACTGCTGAGTTAACACAGGGCCCACAGAAATGAAAACAATGGTTGGATTCTTCTGGCTTGAAGATGGCTATGGGAAATGGCAGGGATGCCAGGGCTGATAAGTGACCGAGGGGCTCGAGTTACTTCCAGCTGTCTGCAGCCGTGCATGCCTCTGTGGGACGTATGGTTCAAGCATAATGCAAACCATTTCATTTGTGTGACGCTCATAATATATATATATATATATATATGTATATATATGGCGGACGTATTAAATAAAGTCAACACTCTTTCACTTGGGCTTTCACTAGGTTTTATATCGCAGGAAAGAATCTCCAATCCTCCAAGGAGCGCTGCAACGCACCCTCAGCTGAGAAAACACAGACAGTTGAAGACTGTGACCTTGTGAACGATAAAGTTAACCGGATCAATAAAACCAACCAAGAAAGTCTGCAAGCAGCATGGGGATGGAGTGTGACTGAGGCTTCGTGGACAATGATGGCGGCCACAGAGCCGCGCATGGTAAAATGTGTCCATGTGTGCCTGCTGGGATTGTTGACCAGGCTTTATTTCCCTTGTAAGCTATAAAAACAAAAATAAAGAGCGCATTTGTCCTTTAAATTATATTAAAAAACTAAATAAAGTGAATAGGAAATAAACCACTTTAAACGATTAAATAGTGCTTTATTATTGACTGCATATTTGTTCTGTGAAAAGGCTTACATGGAAAAGATAGCGCCACGATGCATTAGCATCGCCACAATACCATCGAGAGCCTATTCCTGTCCATTTGGAAAATATAAGTACATTTTGAAGCTGCTGCACACTCCAGAAGGAGAGTGCTCTTTGCAGGCTTTGAAGTTCTCAGACATAATGCTCCTTAAAAGCATCCACTGCAATACAGAAAAACACGAACATGTATTTCAGTCGAGGGACGTGAGCGAGCACTTCCTAGCAACCATGCAAATCTGAGCTGGAGGACTTGGACATGTTTGGGCCTCACAAAGTTGCTCCCTTTGAAAAAGCATTGTTGATTTACTTTTTCTGCGGCAATGTTCATTTATTCTTGAATGCTCGTCTAAGCATTTACCTTCAAGAACCGCACGTACGTGTGTTAGTTCCAGTTGCAGTAGTTCCAGCTAAATGAAATGCTGCTTCAAAAACTGTCAAAATCAATTTCATCACTTTTCAGTGTTTTTTGTTTTTGACGACGAAAACGCAAGGAAGAAGGAGAAAGGCCAGGAATAAAAGTTTGAAACAAAGTCTTTTATTTTCTCTTCGCTCAGTTTAGTGTTTAGTTACGCCCTTAAGGCCGTAAAAACTGTCATCTAATCATATCCTTACACAGCCTTAAGTGCCATATACGCCCATACCAGCATGGAAAGGAGAGCTTTCTGTGGATTAAAACGGATATGAGGTTATTTTTGTGCGATCCATGATTGCACGAGGCACTCCCATTCGGACTTAGTGTGATGACTGAAGAGGTGAGCTAGTATGGCACCGTGGTGGTGCAAAAGACTTCACCCCTTTGAATGTAAAGTCAAATGTTAAGTTTCTGTTCTTCTGAATCTGTACATGTTTAAAGGTGGTATGGATCAAATGGATAATCCAACATCATTGTCAAATTTGAATGATTTGATACACTTGAACTCGTCGAAGCATCTTACATGAATGGCAACACGTGTGGCGCCAAATCTACTTTAATAGTTCCCCGTTGTTTGTTTTGTTCCTGAATTCAAGCTGCTCATAAAATACAAATGGGAATAAGTTGGATTAAAGTAAGAGCATGATTTGGGGAGGTTTCAAAGACAATAAAGTGAGACCTAAATCTCCTGCAGTGAGATAGATAGCAGCAGCAGTAGCACATTGTGTGATCTGACATGTCCTTCTCACATTTTAACTGGTATTATTAGAGAGCTTGACGGGGCGGGTTTGGCCCTGGTAAGACGCGTTGGACACACTGCAGAAAGATCAGAGAGAAGACAAGGGAAATGCTTTAACGCCTCTGGAACACCGAGGAGGAGATGGGAATTACTGCTGAATTAAGCACCGCTTTGATTGGAAACTGATTGACCGATGGTTGGCAAAACATGAAAGAATGACCTTGAATTCTCCAAAGCGAGTATGGATTGGCACACAGCATCTCTCCCTCTTTCAAACCCCCCCCCCCCCCCCCACACACACACACACACACACCCCGGGCCCACTACGATAGGAACACACACGCACGCCACATGGAAACACATACACACACACAAATAGTGCTCCATCTCTGCTTTTTCGGGGGACGGGGGGGGGGACGGGGGGAATTAGCACACTGTCACGTACGACGAGCCAGAGTCGAGAGGGAGCAACTTCAAAGTGCGGCAGATGCAGGGACAGCACCCGCTGAATACATTTTCTGGGCAGCAGTGGATCTGCCCTCGGGCTAAGAATGTGGCGGTTCGCATCTCTCCTGACCCCTCATTCACTTACAGTTAAAAGCCAATGGAGGGGAAGGGAGATACATGCCCTTTCATCAAATGTTGCAGGTATAAGGAAATTAATTCGCTCAATTGTTAAGACTTTTCCAGCGAGCGAAAGTAGAGCAGCTTTGATGAACTGGTCGGAGTAAGTGGGCGGCTTCGTACTCAAAGCACGTTTAAAACACCTGGAATTATGATTCGGTAAATATATATGTAATCATTACGTTGTTTCCAAAGCTAAGCTGAATGCAATCTAAAACATTGTTTAGTTTTCATGCCTGCGGCCATTTTGTAACAAACAGCTACCCTCTTTTTTTTAATTGGTGGCTTTTTCACTTTTAAACCATTTCAGATACACTGGATTTATTTTCTTCCCCCACATTTATCACAAAAGTGTTATATCTCACTGTGCTGTTGCAGCTTACTGCGAACAACAGTCTACTTACTGCATGCCGATGGTGCTTAGCACAGCGCAGAAACTGTTTGTGTGAGAAGTGTCAGTATTTAGGAGATATTCCTGTTCAGCAACTGCTTATGCATGTCATTATTAATTTCCAGTGTTGAGTTGTTTTAATATTTGATTTTTTTTTTTATATCAATCATTCATACGGCTGTGGTGCATGAGCACTGCATGATTGTAATTACACATGCTGGGACACGCACGTTCCACTGCAGCTCTGCTACGTTCCACGGTCCGAATAAAAGGAAAACCATACCAAAGGATTCATTCATAAATATGGACGCACAACCTGTCCGTGCATCATTTGGAGAATATATTCTCTGCATACCTTAGTTCCGAAAAGCAATGATGTGTGGACCCGAGGGCAATTATTTGCCAACGTGCACACGGAAGTACAAACATTTGTTTGTGTATAACACACGCACTATACATAACGACAATCTAATTCACAGAAGATGCAATATGCGAATACAGTAGGTGTTGCTTTTCACAGAATACAAATAGCCACCCTTGTGTGCGCACACACGCACGCACACACACACACACACACACACACACAGACACCCAGGAGGAGTGTGGACCTAATGAGGCCCGTGGAGACACTGCTGAATTGTCAGTCAGCCCTCAGCGTGCTGACATGCAGTCGACGACATCAATGACTTTATTTCTCAGACGGGGGAAGCCTGTCCAATCGCTCCAAAGTCTGAGGTCCATTGGACTCGGACTGAGCCGACGGGAAGATAGGAAATGTTCTAAAAAAGCTTCAGGGAAGTATAGCAGCCTACTTATGTGTAATGGCAACCACTAAAACGGTTGATGCTTTGTGAGCAAGCAGGGTTTTTTTTGTGTATTCAGTTTGAAGGAGTTGCAACATCGCTTCTTTCTCCTTCCAAGATGCCTGTGAAAAAAACAGGTCTTCAATCCTGTTCCTCAGAACAATTGGGCCATGTTTGTCAGTCAGAGAGTCACAAGAGTTCTGGGTGTTCAGAGGCGTGCCGCTTCACGGCCATTCGGACAGTTGTGCCATAATGAGCCAATCCTCATCCCAGGTGTTTTTGAGCTTTGTCTTTTGCCCGGCGTGTAGTGTTTTAGGACGAGCCGCCGTGCAATTTTCCAGGCAGCGTGTAATTATGACTTTCTCACTAAACCCAGGTCTGTTATGTTCACACAGATGGAGGCAGTGTGGTCTCTCTCTCTCTCTCTCTCTCTCTCTCTGGCCCTGAACAATACACTGGAGATATCAGCTGGTCGCAGCGCAGGATGGACTGCACCTCAAGTTTATTTAAGCACCGGAAAACACACACAACCTGGGCTCCAACTACACAGGCAACGTTCACGTTTCTGTATCTATTCAATCACAGTAATAATAAGATTGTGTATAGTAAAAAAAAAAAAAAAAGTAAATTGTAAAAAAAATAATATGTTTTTTTGTTTTTTTCTAAAAAATAAATTAAAATAAATAAATAATAATAATAAAATATAAACAATAAAATAATGAATAGGATGGATGCTCCTTTTTCTTATTTGCCTACTGTGTTTCTCCATGCACCAGCCTCCCTCGCGCCACGGCGCCGGGCGGAGGGGAAGGACGAATGGCTGATCTGCATGGTGGGTGAATGAAGTGTCGGTTTTCACCTCTAACTCCTCCCCTACGGACGAGCTGCGCTTTTTCTTCCACTTGAACAACCAAGTAGTTTTTTCAGGGCGCATTCCCCGGCAGCAATGTGGAGGGAAAGGGCGACGGCGTCCAGTTGAACGTTTTATAACACTTTTTTTTGTGATCCAGCTCTGTCGCTGTTTTTTCTTTTCTTTTTTTTTGTTTGTTTTACCGATCGCTGGTTCGTTTAACGAGGAAAAGTAAGCGGGCGAGAAGTGAAGAAAAAAAAAACTGCAGCCTGAACGTCTCGTGTGTTTTTTTTTTTTTAAAGAAGAAGAAGAAGAAGAAGAAAAAAAAACGCGAACCATTGTTTCCTCACGCATGGATACTGGGAGATGAAATCGGACGCGTCTGTGGCTGTTGAGTAAAACCCCCTCGCTTCGGCTGGACTTTATTCTGCGTGGTTTCCGGGGGGCTCTTTAGCGGGAGGAGACGGTCCCATTGCACGCAGCGCACGGACAGACGCACACGGCGTTGTGAGGGGGTGGGTGGGCGGGTGGGGGCACAAGTTGTTCCACGGTGCTCCGACGGAGACCAAAACTTTGCCAAGTTTTTCTGCGCATCCGGTCGCCGACGCCAAACATCCATCCATATTTTGCAACCGTGTCGTAACTTTTAAACTGTGGATTATTATCGCGAGGCTCGTCATGGACCGCGGGAGCACGCGCACAGGATGATACGGGCTTTTTCAAACATGAACTCTTTCTTGTAGTGGGTTTATTGTTCCAGCGACACGTTTGGACTACACTGATCTTTAAAAAAAAAAAAAAAAAAAAAGAGTCATTTGTTTATTGCCAGCTTTTTCCCCCCTCGAAATTATCTATTCAGCAAAAATGCCACAGTTGAACGGAGGTGGTGGGGATGATTTGGGGGCCAATGATGAGATGATATCTTTCAAAGACGAGGGCGAGCAGGAGGAAAAGATATCCGAGAACGTGTCAGCGGACAGGGACCTGGATGATGTGAAGTCCTCCTTAGTGAACGAGTCGGAAAACAACAGCAGCTCATCCGACTCGGAGGTAAGGACGTAACAACCGCCTCAAAAAACACGATTTAATGCTGTTCCAAAGTGCTCACTAGTGCTCCTCCTCACCCCTGCGTGTGTGTGTTTCTCCCCCCTGTCAGCAAGCGGAGAGGCGCCCCCAAACCAGACCCGACTCGGAAAGTTACGAGAAAGCGAGGGACTACTTCAACGAAGGTAAACGCATTCAACTAACGCCGCAGTAGTGCGCCACAGTCGGGTCGCCCTTCGTGCCTTTTGCCCAAACCCCCGGCTTGTCTTTTTCTCCCCACCTCCCCCCCTGCAGCCCTGCGGAGACAGCAGCAAGATGGTGGCTTCTTTAAGAGCCCTCACTATCCCGGCTACCCGTTCCTCATGATCCCGGACCTCTCCAATCCCTACCTATCCAACGGCTCGCTGTCTCCGAGCGCAAGGACGGTGAGTGTCCGAGCAGATGTGTTGCTCTTTGCTCATTTTTCTGCCTCGCACTCTCTCTCTCTCTCTCTCTCTCTCTCTCTCTCTCTCTCTCTCTCTCTCTCTCTCTCTCTCTCTCTCTCTCTCTCTCTCTTTCTCGTTTCGATCGCGCTCTGCAAAAAAAAACTTTGGCCGTGCGTAAAAGTTCCTTGTGCACTTCCAGACCGCCATATTCCCCCCCGAGTGGCCTCTCAAGGAGTACTAACTACTTCTTTGTTCCTTTTTTTTGGGGGGGGGGGGTTACATTTCTCCATGCCAACCACTCCTCGAAAGGAGCCGAGTTTGACAACATTTCGTTCGGATCAAAGTTCACACTGGTCACTTTTTGAATGATTTATGGTCTCTGAATGTCGAAAATGCAGCAACACCCATGCTGCGTAGTGATGATATATTAGGTGGTACACTTAAAAAGCTTGCAGCATAGATGGATAATATTCTACAAAAATGTGTTTTATAATTACAACGCAGCTTCAGTTGGGCCCTTGGTTTGTTTTCCCCTTTGTGCTTGTGTTGAACTCTGACCTTAGGGGGGGAAACTAAAGACAAGGAACGCTCTGTGCTTTAACCCGCTTTGCACATATTCTCTGCAGAAAATTGGGAAAAAAAGAAGCTGTTCCTGTAGCCATATCCCCTGTGACATCAATGTAATACCTCACTTTGACACACACGGGAGGCATTTCACTGCAATGTTCCTGACAGCTGTCCAGAGAAACAAGAAGTATTTGTTTGACAGTTGTTGATAGTTGAGAGTTCACATTCACGTCGTTCGTCCAGGAAGCTGATAAGAGTTGTTGTAACTTGTACTGCAGGTATTGTTGCATTGGTTTTAATCCGGTGTACATTACAGAACAGCAGGTTAATAAGGCATGGAGGCCGTCTAATAATTACATTCTAGTTAGCGATGCTGTAAACGTCACTAATTAATCCACATGACAAAGGCAATGATTAAAAAATTATAAAGTCATAGAATTTGTGATCAGTAATGAACTAACATTTTTTTTAACTATGCAAACTTTCTTGAAGTAATCCCTGTTGGATAGCTGTGTTCTTCAGAGTTTGTCCCCCCCCCCTCCCCCACCTACCCAATCCATGTCAAAAGTACTTTCGTTAAAGCCTGGCAGGCATCTGACTGAAAAGAACCCCCACTCGCCCCCCCACCCCCCTTTTTTTTCTGCCTCCTTTTCACTGTTCCAGGCCTCCTCCCTCCCTCTACCTTCCATTCAATTAGAAAGGCGTTAGTCCACCATTGTTATTCTGAGCAGTCCTGATGGCTTCATTGGAGGTCTCCATCGGGGCTCATTAACTAAAAGGCCGCTCGGCTCAGACAAGGTGATACATACCAGCGTGCAGATCGTCTATCTTGTTGCTTTTGGCCACCGGAGTCTCGTAGGAATGGCGGAAAAAAGATAAACATGCAGGAATGTAAAGGCTCCACAATGTTTTGTTCTTTTTTTGTTGAGCGTGAAACTCTGTTAGAGGTATTTTGAAGAAACGTTTTACCCTTTAAGTAATTGACCGCATTTTAGCGGCCTGTTATTTCGCCTCCGCTTTGTTGCGTCTTGTTCCTGCGGCGTGAAAAGCCTCTCAAATCCGCGTGTTGACGTCCAGCAAAGCAAAGTTGAGGAAAAATAAAAGACCTTTTTTTTCTTGTTACTTGAGACAAAGTGGCAAATAATTGACAAAGATTTGAAAATTCAGAGGTCTAATCCCCCATATTAGAAAAAGAAAAGAATGAGGTCAGTGGGGCCGAGTGAGCTGACTGTGTCAATCATCAGCGTGGCAGAAAACATGCAGGCAGACAATAGCTGGCATACTTAGCAGGCGTCTCGAGCTCCTGCACGTTACTCATGGCTCAGTGTGAGCGAGCGCACAGAGTTTGATTGATGGGAGGCTTCGATTTAGCGCCATTTTAGACCTGCGCTCTCCCCCGCGTTTGGTTCGTTCACCCTTCGACGCAGTCAGACGACCTCTCACGGTCTATTACAGTGTGCGTCTTAAAAGCCCAGTTGGCACTGACAGATTTATTGTTTGAGTGTCATGTGGTCCTTTACCTCAGCTGGGTGTGACACGTTTAAGTTATGGCCCTCTGGCAGGTCATGTGACTTAACGGCAGGCAAACGGGTTCCGTTTCTTTTCTTACGGCTCTGATCGTTATGCGTTTCTGTAATCGAGGATCGATCAGTGTGCGTGAGGCATTCTGTCAACGTTTCCCGCGTGTATCTATGCGACATCTCTTCTCCTTACTTCTTTCTCGTAACGAAACCATCTCAAGCGGCGTCAACGAATGTATTCTGCACGTATCAGCATTTAGAAGAACACACTGCTCGAAAGCATACGCACAAGACGTTGCTCAAGACTCCTTGCGGAGTGATTCACGCTCCAGTGTGCAACGCGGTGAAGGATTTAGGGGGCCAAACTTTTTGAATTTGGATGTGGCAACCCCAGCGTGAGCAATGAGAGACAGGCCTACGTGGGATCAGCACAAGCACACAGTTCCCCCGAGGGCCGAGCATAACTGATTTAAGGCCTGCTCACAGCTGACATTCTGCTGTAATCCACCGAGAGCTGAGGAGGAGGGTTTTTTTTTATGTTCCCAGAGATGTTACACCAAACTACTGGGGGCGGGGGGGCTCATCCAGTTCATTTGTTTGTCACTTCATTGATGTGATTATTGCTGCATTGTTCCCGTAGTGACAGTCTAGTGCCGCGTTTAATTGGTGAACAAACACTCCGCTCGACGCGCCACCTATTGTCAGCTTCATCAGCACTTTGAGATAACTCTGATAGCGCATCACCATCATCATCATCATCATCATCACTACGCCGAGTGAAATGCCTCTTGTGTGTGAGAGGAGGTGGCACGTAAGCGAGAGCGAGGTGAGCTGCTCAAATATAATCTTCATCCGAACACGCACTGGGACTCCGGGGGCGTGATTGTTGAAAAGGAAAATAGTTTGCGATACGAAGCGAGAAGCCCGCATGAGTCTGAACACGTCCGCGGCGGCGACGGCGCGCCTCCCCGACTTCTTTCTTTCTCCCGCTCTCGGTTTGCTCGAGTATGTTCGGACAAAAGCAAAAGTCAACACGCGCATTGTCCCCGCGCATAAAGGTGGGAGGGGGGGCCCTCCCTGCATAAGCAAACGCCGTTTGCGCCGAGGTGTCTTTTCATCAGGTGGCTCACTTGGCGTTTCGCCAATGTGCACACACACACACGCATGCATCCATGCGGCATGCTTGTGTGTGTAAAGTGTGGGAGGGGTGGGGTGAGGGGAGGCGGGGGGGGGGTTCAGGTGAGGCTGTGTGGATATTTTGCAACAGAGGGAACAGTGTGCGACTGGGTTCACGTCGAACAACCCTCAGTGTTATATTCCTGAACGTTAGTGCACAAATATTTTTTCAACCAAGCGCTGTGTCAACAGAGTGAACATTTCGGACTAGGCTTTTTTTTTTTTTTAAGTTAAAAAAAAAATAAAAAATGTTTCCTTCAAAGGCAAACACATCTGCATCAATCCAGGGGGCCCCGCACAACTTATAGCAGGTCACCCAGAAAAGCCGTCGCAGCCTCGGAGCTGTTGACGTCATCATTGCTTTGGTAATGAACGCAGTGCTTCGTCCTGAGGAAATGAAATGAGATGTTTTATTAGATTGTGATTTAGTTTGAAATGTTTGGACTGATCTCGCTGGTTCGTTTGAAATGAGAACGCCTTTGAATTGATCAGAGTTGAACCTTGGTGCATATTTCAACAATTGTGTGTTTCAGTCACTTTGATCACTAATCGCTTTGAATAAATTAAATTAAAAACTGCGTAACAAAATCAGGAGATTGCTTTAGTGGATCTACGGAGAACCTACAGGAACATACATTTTGCTTTTAAACCGACTTCCTAGCATCACACGTGTAGATGGGCCTGTGTGAAATGGTGTCAGTCCCGCTCTGCATGCTTCCCTCTCTGTCCTCAGTGGAAAGCATGAGCTGGCGTCAATTCCTCCCGCTACCCCTTTCCTCTGCTAGTTCACTACCTAAACCCGCCCGCCCGCCCGCCATTACAAATTCTGTTTATAGAGCTCTCTGGCTTCTCGATCGCGGGGCCCCATCAGGAGCCTCTCAGCACCCTTTGAGAAAAGGATAACCAACATCTCCCCTCTCCAGCACCAGACTCCCCATGTTCAGCGACATCAATGAATCCGTTTGATGTGCCGAGACGAGTGTGTGTGTGTGTGCAAATGCAGTTTTTATCAATTCATGCGTTTTTTTCCCCCGCTGACTGTGGCCGGAGCCACAGTGCCGCTCGGCACGTTGCTCTCTCCCCTGTGTAGATTTTAAAGCAAACTTGCATTGAGAGCGCTTGATGCCGACGGTGAACGTAGACACACGTGAATAAAATCCGAAAAGCTCTGCTGTTTCCTTTTGGCTTGGAAAACGTTTAAAAAGCAGGAGGTTGAGGAGTTTGTTTTGATAGCGAGCAGCTGCGAAGGAGCGACGATAGCGCGCTTTGCATTTCCACTGCTTCAACATCGGCAAACTTTTTTTGCCACAAGTTGAAGCTGTGGGAGTCGGAGGCGTGTTTCACGTGTTACATGAATACTAGCGCGGTTGTGTCTGTTCCGAGGTCTCAACGTGGCGTTTGCAGGGGGGGGGGGGCGACAGTCAGGCTCTCTTTCAGGTGACCACAGTCCCGAACGTTCCCGCTGATCCATCCAGTATGATCCTGTATATCCAAATATGGGGCTATTGTAGCCTTTCCCTTTTTTTGTGTCCGGTCAGCATACCATGCGATTTCAATATATTGTGATGTTTAGGTCTGTTAGTCGGACTATCGGACTATTTGAAGACGTTGTGGCAACACCAGGCGATCAGATTGTTCTATTGACTCATTTTCTAATCACTTAGGGTTAGGGTTAGGGTTGGTAAAATAGTTTCCTTTATTCCGTGAAGTGATGCATTCACGTGGCTTGTTTTGTCTTACCAAAAGTCAATCTTGGCCTGTATAATGTAAAAAAAAAAATAGAGAAGACTGTAACATAATTGTTAATCTAAAAGTTACTAATCAATTTTCTGTCAATCAATTTTTCAGCTCTAGAAGGCAAATTTAAGTAATCCCATCAGATGAACTGATACTGAACACAGTCCCCACCTGCAGCCATGCTTGAATCTAAGTGATAGTAGTGCCCCCCCCCACTACTATCACTTAGATTCAAGCATGGCTGTGGGACCATCCCATACAAAGGGTGCACGTAGTCGTCTCATAACCATAACCATTACTGTTCAGCCCACATAAAGAAATGTTTTCCTTCTGTAATTGTACCTTTAAACGCTTGACTCCATGCTAATAAAACCTGATTGGACAGCAGGAAGAAAGAGGAAAAAGCTCTAAACAGGGTTTCATCAGTCTGGTATTCCAAGCAGCTGTTTTCAGTTTAAGCACTGCAGGCAGCAGGATAGAGAGAGAGAGAGAAAGGGGGGGGGGGGAGATTGTTGATGAGATGTGGTGGTGGGAGCTTAAACCGGGGCAGATATGGGTCCTGCTTTTCCTCTGCCTGTTATCCCGAGGTGGGCCGGGTTCCAGACCTTGAGGCACTCACTTATCTCAGGGATCCTGTCTCCCACAGAGCGCATGTTTCTCCTGCGCGGACCACAATGCTTTGCCGTCGGCTCACAGTCGCAGACCAATCAGCAAACGGCAGGAGGCTATCAGTTCCCGCACGTGTTGCATCAGTACCACTAAGATTTCCATCGCGCCTCACTTTGCTGCTCCCCTTTTGGTCTGTTGAAGGCCATGTGACACACTATGTGCGTCGTTTCATACTAAATTAAGAAGTGAATGGATATCCGTCCGGGATGAGGTCGGTCGAAGATGAGCACAGCAGCTGTTCTTCTGGTCGAGGTAGTAAATCAGTGTGGCTGCTTCCCACTGAGTCTGTCGCTGTAACGGTGAATTAAAGTTCGGACTGCGGGGACGGGGCGGAGGGGACGGGGGACGGGGGGACGGGGGGGGGGGGGGGGGGGTGGCGGGCTCACGTCCTGTGACGGACGAATGTCACGTCAACACTTTGCACCTGTGTAAGCATGCGATGCAACCTACCGCACACAGAACTCAATCACTCTGCGGTTGCTTTGGGTGGGCTGAAAGGCTGTACGTTGTTATACTTTTTACGTGGCGGCATTATTTTACAGTCTTTTACTGTGCAAAAACAGAGATTAAAAGCTGCACATCCTGTAAATGACCAGCTGTAACGGAACGAGACTTTCAGACACCTGCAATAAGAATTTATCTGTTTCTCCAAAAAACACAAGTAATGGATTGTATGTTTGACTACATAAATCTCAAACTGAGCCACAGGGAACGTTCCAGGTTTGAACACATTTGTGTAACCAGGACACATGCTACTATTAGGTTACTACTTTCACTAACTTATTGTCTGAAATACGAGTGGAAAAAATGAGCCATTTGGAAAACATCTACGGCAACATTTTGCTATTGTCGTGTTAGTTTAATCTCTTGGTGGTTTACATAAAATTACATAAAAGTATAGCTCTTAATTCTATAGACTGCAAAATGATAATTTGCCTAACTGTAGATAATGTGTTTGTTTGTTTGTTATATAACCAACTAGTTTCCTATGTTCTCAATTACAATTCTTATAAACCATTTTACCATCATCAATTGCTCATGAAATATCACACGATTTAAACCAATCACCCTAACGTTGATAAGCACGTAACCTCTGGGTGCCCCGTGCTTTCCCAAGTTTCCCTCATAAACCAATTGTACCGGTTAAGAAGTCCCAATGTTCTGCGGAGCGACAAATTCAATCTAAAATGTGTAGTCTCCTTATCTGCGACCAGACTTGTGGATCCTCTTAGTGTAAACTAGCAGCAGAAAAACATCTGACATCGGCCACACAACATCACCCCCTTTCTGACCTTATCTGCTCAATTTAAAATGATGAGGTAATGTAATGGGGATCACGTATGAGTAATGGCTGTTGCAGGCCTTGTGTTCCTCAGACATAAGACGCTCTGTTGTTAAAAAAAAAAAGGGATTCCCCTTGTGCCTCCCTTTAGACGATCAGCACCACTTCGTCGGAGATTGAATGATTTGACATCCTCCGGTCGGCCCTCTCTCTCTATAACATGTGTATTAGCATGAGAGGATTCTTCCGTCGGGTGACGAGGGACGCAGGAGGGATGGACGGCGGTTCCACGTCCTCCGCTGACATAATCCCTTCACCCCCATTTTACACGGCAAAATACCAACTCCCTACACATGGGACGGACTTATTTGCTTCAAATTTAGAGTAGCGACATGAGGAAGAAAAAGAAAAAAAAAAGATCTAATCAGCCCTATATGACGTGGAGTAGGCCAGGGAGCCCTTTTGTTTGATTTGTACATGGGTTGGAGGGGCTGGCTATTGGAAATCCCTGAAGCAGGCTTTAGGGGCAGGTCTGATTCTCGTGTGAAATGGGGAGGCTCTATAGCTCTCGGCTGACTTGACTGGGGCTGTATGGGTGTGTTGGCAGGGGGAGCGCCGGTCATGAATAGGGTCTTTGACTACCTCAGACTTGCCCTGAAAGGCAGGACAAAGACCCTAGGGCAACGGCTTAGAGCCTCACAGCTGAGCTACAGAATGCTTGGCCCGGGCTTCCTCCCTCCTCGCCTGATTTAAATACTACAGTGGCGCTCAGCATTCTGCCGTCGGAGGGCTCGCATTCAGCGCCGCGCATTTACCGTCAACTTTCCTCTCTTGTTTTTGTTTACGGTGCACTAATGCCAGAACCGTTTGCGTAATCCTTTTGCGTGCGGAATCCACCAGAGGTGCTGGCGAACGTGCATCAGCGAGCCTCTTAAAAAAACCAGCCCCGAAGATCAGCTCCATGTTATTTGGACGCAGGCTAACTGCTGGCATGTGTGTGCGTCCGCTCTAATCGCAACTCGGGAGACGCTAATCAGGGACACTTCTTTTTTGCTTATCTCTGTGCGAGGCGGCGATGTCGTCCCAGCAAACCAGGCGAAAAACTCTGCGCACACCTCTTAATTGCGTGATTATTTTTCTTCCCGACTCGTCAGAGGTCGACATTTGCAGAGGCGGAATACAAAAAGCCGTAAATCTTTTTTTCCGCGGAGTTAATGGGGTTATTTGAGTCCTGTCCAGACACTCTCTCCCCACAGAGTGTCTAGTTTCAGATGTCACTCAGAGCTTTGTTTGCCCCCCCGGGGTGAAGGGTTAGAGGTCAAGGTTCAGGGCCAGTTGGCTGAGTGGCCACAAAAGCCCGGGCTTCCCCACGGCACATCCGATCCCTCCGTCCACACCAGCCTGCAGCCACAATGAAGGGATCAGTTTGCAACGTTCGTCTCTTCTTAAAATACAAATCCAATGTGAGCTTTTGTCGAGAGTTGGATTATAGGTTTGTGCCTCTCAATGAGGTCATAATAAATGCATGTATTTCCTTTACTGCTCCAAAAATTGCTACTCAGTGGAAAGATGTGTAATTATTCAGTTCTTCAGTCCCATTACTGGAGAGCAGTGTAGATCGGTTGCATCTGGGATCTGAGATCTGAGATTCGCTCCGTCCGTTTCTGTCAAATTTAACAATTTAGAAAAAATTTCACACCAAAAAAAAAAAAGTTCTGTTCCTTTGTTTCAAACACCTCTAAAACCAAACCACTTCGGCCCCCACCCAAAAACTCAAGCCCCCCCCCCCCACCCATCACCACCACCCAAACATGTCCTCCAGCCAGGTTTATTGTGCCGTTTCACGCAGACCAAAATTGCAGCTGCATGGAGAACAATCTGGAGCACATTAGCCCAGGCGCTGTGATTTATAAATTGTTTCTCAGGCCATAAATCCCTGCTGTAATTGTGCACAAGCACCCCACTCTTTCTCCAGTAACTCCCCCTTCATTCTCTCTCTCTCTCTCTCTCTCTCTCTCTTCCACCCTCTTTCTCTGCAGAGCAGCTTGGGTTAATACTAATTGTTTGCAGAAGTGTGCAGTTTGGATTGAGTGGGAGTTTGTTGCATTGTGGTGCAGATTTCGATCTCGCAGAAACGGCTCTTTGTGAAAGATAAACTTTCCTTTTTTTTTCTTCTCCTTTTTAAAAAAAAAAAAAATTCTTACACCATCCGTAAACCTCTTCTGTCACGTGGTGTGAGCTTAACGTCCAAAATGGGATGTGAGCATTTTGTCTTCTGCTCCATGAAGCTGTGGTTCATGCTCCGCATTCCTGAATACTGTGTAATTGTGAGGGGCCTCTCCTAAACTCGGTCCCTGGAAATTTGATATTTACAGCAGGCCCCCGATCGTAATCACCTTGCAGTTCTCATTAGGTTCTATTGAAATGGAAAGATAGCAGCAGCTGTATATATGGTTTTAAACAGTTTTCTCAGTGGTCTTGTTAATGTAATGAAGAGGGTTTTCTTTGCAACTTTTAAAAGTGGAACAGCTCATATGAATCAATGCTGGTTCCTCCCTCACAAAATGTGTTAAAAGTATTTTATATTATAATATGTTAGATATTAAACAACATTAAAGTGTCCCACATGTGAAACAATCCCTGGGTGTGAACAGGAATTTGATTTAAAGCCAAACCTATCATAAGTCCCTCTATGATCCGATCCGCTTTATTCAGCACTCACGTGGAAGTAAAGTCTGCAGATTGCAACCAATGACTTTTCCAAATGTGTCACAGTGTAAAAGGTTTTAAGGTGTAAAAAGTTTTACGGTGTAAAAAGTTTTGGCGACATTCCAGACCTCCCCGCAGCCTGCTGACAATACACATCACTAATCCTGGATAATATCATGGCACTAAGCTGTGCGCTTCGTCGCACAAAGTTTTTTTTCTTCTTTACGTCAAATGAGATGGTCTGTACCCCAAATATGTTTTTGTTGTTGTTGTTGTTGTTGTTGTCGTTGTTGTTAGGCTGATATATTTGGGTATAAGAAAGAAAAACTCCCCAGAGATTACAAAAGGAATCCATTGAAAAACCGCGCACACATTCCCCTGAAACACAGAACACATCCTCTGTCACATCTCCAAACGACGTTGTTTCATATTTTTTTCCAACAGTCAGTTTCCGCGTCCCTGCGCGACGGGGCCGAGCATACCTGTGGCATGTGAGTGAGTACGCGTGTTTGAGTTGGACGGGGGCGGGCGGGCGGAGGGGGGGGGGAGTGGAGTTAGCGTCGGGGTGATAGGGATGTCAGGCAGTAAAAAGTGAGATGAGGCAGGGCCCTGCAGTCTGCGGGGGCCTGGAGATTTGTGCCTGCACCCGGCGAGGAAATACAGGACGCATCTGCAGGCAGCTGTGTGTGTGTGTGTGTGTGTGTGTGTGTGTGTGTGTGTTGGGGGGGGGGGGGGGGGCTTCTGCTCAGGGCAGGGGGTTGGGGGTGTGGAGCTGGGTGGTAGTGTTGGGTGGTGGTGCAGAGAGAGGAGGAGGGGTGGTGGACTTGCAGAGTGAACACAATCAGCCCTCTGTTTTCATAAGACTTGTGGTATGTGAGAGCAGAAACAAATGTGTTTAATTTAGGAGCTTTTTTTTTCTCCTTGCCTCCTCCGCCGAACCCACTTGTGCCCACCTCTGTCTTTCGAAACCGACTTTTCCCCCCTTCAAGAAGCCTCTTCTGCCAATGTCTGCCGCTCTAAGGAAGTTTTAAACCAGAAACAATCACCCACTGTGGCCTGTCAGGAGAAAACAAACTAACTCTGAGACGCACTTTCAGCACACACAGATCTACGCTCTCGCTGGGGGTAAATATTTTCCTGCAGTCTCTAGAAAAATAAGAGAAACGTTTCATATATATATATATATATATATATATATGTGTGTGTGTGTGTGTGTTTTTGCAGACATTTGAGTGTTTGCTGTGGTTACAGCGCTGTGGATTATTGCCTCCTAAAGGCCCTGGCATGACACGCTGTGTTATATCGGTAACCAGTGCTGTCTCCACTCAATTTGTGTTCGCTCATAAAGGAAAAAATTCAGGTCTCACTTGTGTGTCATTGCCATAAACTTGGGCGCAAACACACCTAGACTCAGACACATGGGCGCACACACGCACACACACACACACACACACATTTGATCGAGCTTTGCTGTAAACATCCAGCCAACTCCTGGTTACCACCATGTGCTCTGGAGTTAATTACCCAGATGTTTATGGCCATGAATTTCAATGAAACGAGGCTACTCCCCAAACGATAATAAAGTGGTTGTTCCTGTGTGACTGGACAAACAATGCCACAGGACACAGAAAAAGCACGGCGTCTTTGACATTCGAGGCGCAGCCCGCCTCGACATCGCGGATCGCGCTGACATTAAGCGGCGCATCCTGTGACGATTTAAAAAAAAAAGCCGATCTCCCAGGTACGGAAACCGCGTAACTGACTGCACGTAATTGACTTGAACGGCTCCGCGGCCTCCTCTCGGACTTTACGAGATGGCTTCGCTCTTACCAGATGCATAATTATTTTCTTGTGTGCCTAATTACGCAGTGAGTTTTATACGACTCGCAGTGGTGCTCGGTAACACAGTTACTCAGTTATTCCTACGTTTAGCCTCAGCCAGACTGAGCTGTCCCTGCGCCTGGTTTGAAGTACCCAAAAGTGTGTGAGACAGAAAGAGCAGAACAATAGCGGCTTCATTTAGAGACTCACATGCGCTCTGAGGTTGTGGCTACAGGAAGCAATAACTCAGGATCACGTCGTGCACTAGGAAGAAGAAAAAAATAAACCGATACAAATAATTGTTTGTGTTGCAAAAAAAAGGCAAACTGCTGCTGAAGTCACAGCCGACTCGTGGGGCCAGCGTATTAAAGAAGCTCCTTCGGGGGGGTTTATCTTGGCCTTGTGTCGTGTTAATTACTGAAACTGCAGTAAATTCACACCTCAGACTTTGCTGGATAGCTTGGCGTTGTGCAGAATATGCTCGATGCAGGTTCCAGTAAATCTAATAGGCAGAACTGGAATATAAATCCTACAATGAATCAATGGCATTTCTTCTTAGTGTCTGCTAAACTCTTTGAGGGGCTGCTGACATCCCATCCACGCCGCACATAGACCGCATATTTGGAGCTGCAGGCAGAGTATGTGACCATCTTGGAAATCTTGGAAAAACCTTGTCGTTGTGTTGTTAGGACCTCCCTCACGCTGCCTCCCCTCTTCACTCTCCTCTCTCCCTCTTTGCACTAATAGTTCTTTTGTGTACAAGAGCATGTTAAGAGGCCAATGAGCCTGGCCTTAATAGGCCACGTTGCCATAGAAACCCCCAGCACTCTGGATGTCTGACCTTTGACCCAGTTTTTTTTTACTAGCTGTGAATAAGAGTGCAGGACGACCAGCCGGGTCACAATGGAGGCCCGGCGAACTGAGGGAGTGCCCCTGTCATAGTCACTTAACTTCATTCCTCTATGGGCTAATGGACACTTCACATGTTGTAGCCATTAGCGGTATGCCGTCTCCTCTGCAGGACCAAAAACTTCTCAGGCCCAAAATAATGTAAAAAGACTTTAAATTGACAGGTTCCTAATGTGATTTTTTTTCATACACACATCAGAAATCCAGGTAGTCCTTTTTTTTGTTTACATTTTGATTATTATAATTATAATAACTACACACTCACCAAGGTATATAGTCAGTCATTTATTTCTATTTGTACCTTCCTTTAAGATGTCATTAATAACTTCCTCCCTGACTAATCTGCTTACTTCACAGTGGACCAGATAGGACATGGTCCCCATTCAGAAACACTTGCAGTGGCACAGTAGTGCATTGTGGGTCCGGACCAGCTGAGCTGCTTGTCGTTTCCCCGTCAATTACACACTAATTAGCACAATGACTGCCGGAGTTTGCTTAAGAATTGTCAGTGTAATTGCCTATAATGTCGTCAAACAATGAGCCTTAATGCAAACTCTGGGACCAGGCGGGGCGCGCTCATCGCATTGTCTTTGTTGCGGAGGCTTTAATTGTGTTTCATGCATAGACCAGGTTGAGGTGTCAATGGCCCCGCAGGAGCAGGTGATATAAGCAGAGCAAACCAGGGAGGGACTGTGGTGCAGGGGGGCCTGACGGGGGCCATTGTCTGAAGTTTGCTGTTCATATGGGCAAGGGGGGGGGGCGGTAATTAACACCTCAGCCGAACAGCAAGCTGTGCGGCCCATTTGTTTTCTGTTGGGGGGTAAAAGAAAACAATGGGGAGGGGTCTCCGCACACAGTGGGTGATTGACATTATCTGCCGCGGCGATCTGTGGAGGCATTCCTGCCGCTCTGCTATTCAACGCGAGCCGGGGGCGAAGCCATTTCACAAGCGCCTGAGCTGCCACTTTATACATATTGACTTTTTGGTTTGCTGTTTGACTCACTCGGGACTGTTTGCTCTTGACTGGTTGAGTTGACGCAATTCAGCATGAGTTGCAATTAACATATCGTTGGTTTAAGACGGTAATAGTTCATATGCATAACTCACGAAAGGTTTCTTTGTAGTTTTACTCTTCTAAGTAATGTAATTCCACATTAATGTTATTCTTGAATGCAGTTTTTGCGGCCATGGAGTCGACAGACAGTAGCTAGCAAAAGTTTTGGAATTTTTTTTCTTCTTCTTTCCAGTCCCTTTGGCAGAGCGTGTGACTTAGTTTTGAGAGCAAATGTCCAGACATCTGCCTCTCCTCCGCGCTCTGATGTTGGCCCGCAAGTACAGCGCCACACACTTCAGAGATGACAAAGAACCCTTGGCCGTGTTTTCCCTTCGCTCCGCGAGAGCGATGTAACAATTAGAACCCAGCTCTGGCAGGCGACGTGCCCCAGAGCATATGCTGTATTCTCTCTGTTCAAAAAACCAAAGGGCTCCGGCGTGCAGCCTTTTTTGGAAAATTTCAGCGGCATCGGTGCCACCTTTGTTGCATCTGCGACCCCGTAAAAGTAGCACATTCTACTGATGTCTATTCTGAGTGTTGGAGGGCAGCAAGGAGGGCTGGAAGACAATTAGAGAGCCGTGAAAATGGATCAGCTAAACTTCACTTTAGTCAAACATTTCTTTCAGTAGTCTGTCCGAGCGTGTTTACCAGAGCTTCCAGCCCCCCGCGATGAAACGCCGCATTGCTACGCACCCGGCCATATGTGCCTTAATTAGGGCATGTGTGAGCCGTCCGCTAAATGTCCCGCGGTGACATTGACAATAGCGCATCTCCCGTCTTGACCCTTTAATACCACACGTCCAAACTATCTGAACCATCCATTTCCTGTGCTGGCTGTCATTCATTTGTCCATACTCTTTTTTTTTTTTTTTTTTCCTTACAATTTCCTTTTGGTCTGTGTTTTTTTCACTGAGAGTTTCTTTGCTGAGAAGCATGGCCCACGAGCCTTTTGTTTCCCCCATGAAACAACTCCCAGAGCCACCAACACCCTCCCTCTCTCCCCCTCTCTCTCCCTCTCACTCTCCCTCGCTGCCGCTGTCTGGACTGCAGCTAATGTGACAGCGTGCGGCTGGCATTACCTGCTGGGATGCTTCAGCTAGTGTGTGAACAGTCGCTCCATAGGGCATGCTGGCAATTAAAAGAAAAAGTAAGGGCCGGGGTAAAAAAAAAAAAAAAAAAAAGTGCCTGTGGGCATTTTCCTCGGCCCTGGCAGAAGCTGTCAAATAAGGGATGGATTGGGTGGGAGAGAGCGGGTGGGCACGGCAGGGCAGGACTGAAAAACGCTCACAATAGCGCCGGTTTCATTGGTGGAAGGACTCATGATTGACATAGATTAGACAGAGAAAACTGCATTGTTTTTTTCTTTCTCCCCCCTCCCTCGGAGAGCGGCATTCATTAGGCGCCGTGCGCACAGCGGAGTAAAGTTTCAATAGCAGCCTCCAAAGCAACTGCCTCCTGACAGTTGTATGGCCTATTAGTTGGGAACTTACGATTCAGCCTTGAGCAGTATAGTGAAAAACGAAGAGGAGCTGATGTCAACTCCAAGAATTCACCCCCCCTTTTTTTTTTCTCGAAGGGAAAAAGGGTCCCCCCCCCCATCCCGCCTCGGTCTGTGTTGGACCCCAGCTGTCAGGAAACAATACCCTGTGCCTGCTCCGACAAACTCATTCCTGAAAATGTTTTTTTTTCTTCTCTTCCCTGCTCTCCCTCTCCCCCCCCTTCTCCTGTTATAATGTCTTTTCCATTTTTAAACCACAGCCATCCAAGCTTCCTTCCTCCCTGCAAACCCTGAGTGATGAATGAAGTTTTAAAAATCCCAACCTGAATGCAGGACCCCCCCGCACCCCCCCGGTCCGCCCCGTTCGTCATCATTCATCCTGCGACTACTTTCTGCGAACACACAAAGCTTTGTAGAAATTCTCTAACTGCTTTTGTCGCTCATTTAAAGAAAAAAAATGTCTGATGCTATTTATCGTCGCCTGCGCTCGTAGATGTTTGCTATGGGCGGACACCGAACTGCGGAGCGCAATGCTATTTAAATTAAAAAAAAAAAAATCACAGTTTACATTGTAGAACAGAAATAGAGGACGCATGGGAAGATTGTGTAATTGCAACATGCAGACAGAATGTAAAAACCCATAATATGTTCCCCGGGGCTCAAAAGGCCTCTTCAATAACGTGCTATGAAACCGCTGTGTCTCTCTGCACTACATGGGTCTACATCAGCTACACTGAGTCCATAAGACATTAAACCCTTTTAATTAATTTGAAATTGTACCCGTGCACAGAGGAAAAGCCTCACGCATGACAAGCTGCCGCGTCCGGTATTTAAACTTGATTCCTAAACCAGATGGTTGAAGCGGCGCTTTCTAGGGCCTCCTGGCTCCACGCGATCTCCACTGCTGCAGGAGGAAAGTAAACGCAGAGCACGAAGCGATAAATCCTAAAACTCCGCCTCGAGTGCACACACACACACACACACACCGCGGAGCGCCGGGCATCGGCACCGCGGTGTAGGAAATCGGTGTTTTGTGAAGAAAAAAAAAGGGGGGGGAGAGGTAGGGGAGGAAAGACTTACACAACCCCCTTTTGTGATAACTTTGATACGTGCGTGTAAAGTTGTGACACTGAATGCAGGAGGCTCTCTTTCTCTCTCTCTCTCACTCTCTCTGTCTCTGTCTCCCCCCCCCCACCCCCCCCCCCCCCCCCCCCCCCCCCCCCCCTCCCCCGGTCAAAAGGCCAAACCAATGGAGTCTGCAGCTCAACCTCTGTGCTGCTCTGTGAACGGGGCTTCCTTCCAGCTGTCTCTTCCCGCCCCCCCCCTCAGCGACGGCCGCCCACAGCTGGGCTAGCTCGTTTTGTATTTTTTTTTTCCTTGGCAAACGGCAATTTCACAGCCCTCCACCAGTCCGTTGTGTTCACATCGCTCTCGCCCTTTACTCCACCTGGTGCCAAGAAGCCCCTGCCTGACCGCGGCGTGGGTCTGCTGCAGGTGTCTGCCGGAGACGCCCATCCGTCCCTCCCTCCTTTCGCGTGCTTTTCCGCGTCATATGTTTTTCTGTTTTTTTTTAAAATGCATTCGTGTTTAAATCGCATACGCTTGATGTTTTTGGTTGGTGTTTTGTAATTCGGCTTCTTTTTCTGTCCCCCGTCAGTACCTGCAGATGAAATGGCCTCTTTTGGACGTTCCGGGATCTGCGGGACTCAAAGACTCCCGTTCTCCGACCCCGGGCCATTTGGTAAGCAGAGGCTGAACACTAAACTAATATTGTCTGTGTAGGGTTTAATAAAAGAGCACTAATGGCTGATTTGGGGATGGGGGGAGGGGGGGGGGGGGGTTACACATTATAATGTAAATAACACCAGCAGTTTTCCCTTCTTTTGTGGCACCAATAGGATGTTCCCTCCAGGCTACATTCTACGGGACATTAACTTAATTATCAAACAAATCACGTTAACTCACTAATCAAACAATCACCATGATGTGCTAATTCCCAATAACAACGTTATAGTGGGCCCGTAAAGTGACCGGCTCCCATCCGTCCCTGCGTAGCCCCCCCCCCCCCCCCCCCCCCCCCGCCCCAAAGCAACCTCTATAGCACCCGCAGGCAAACTGCTGAACACTCAGTCTGTGTTTTCCCACAAAAGCCCCATAAATCTGTCAAGTCCGAACCTCCTTTGCGCGTTCTTGAACTTTCCCACGCAGGTGTGAGCTGGTCGTCCCGGTGTCTCACTCTGGTTAGACAATGCGGGGCGTCGGCGGACCCGTTCGGCCGGTGGCCCTCGCACACGGCGGTGTGTGTTGGGGGAGGGACCGAAAACGTTAGATAACACCAGCCTCCACTTGGCATCTCACCTGCTTGCTTGTATCAGGACGTCACTTTAAGGAACGCGGAAAGTCAGCGTCGCTCCACTGTGGGAAAATGAAGCCGCTGACACGTTCGCCCCCCCCCCCCCGTCCCCCCCCCGTCCCCCCCCCCCGCCCACCCTGACCTCACATGTCCTGGCGAGATGTGCTGGTTTGAGCGTGTGGTGGATTTGTTGGATCGCGTAATCGCTGTGATGCACATGATAAAGTCCTCAATGGGACATTGTTGCGATGGGACAGAGTTTGCCGATGGGAATCCAGGACTGGCTTCAATAACAAACAACTGTATATAGTTATTAGAATAAATGCTGACCTGGCAGCGACCTTGTGGATCTTTTCTGTGAAACAGGGCAGCTACTGTGCAGAGTTTTGTTGCAGAAAGTTTAAACAATGCGTTTTTTAATCAAATCAGTGAATTCACAACGTAGAGAAGACGTAGAGGAGAGAAAGTTAAAACAGCGAGAGCAATTTTAGCAGTTGAATTGAAGGGAAGTTCGACTGAGGTCGTGTTCTCTGTTGGGGTGGCTTTTGTTCTGTGCTACTTTTTATGTGGCTCTATGTTGGTACTTTTCTCTTTCTTCACTTGGCCTTCGTCTCTTTGAACGTCATTTATCCAGGAAAGTCAATACAGAGAGAGACATTGTAGAAGAGGAGAATGTGAGGAATTTATTATGGAAATAATAAGTGGCCTTCCCCTTTGTGTGCAAAAAATCTACCATCCCAAAGTTTGCAGCGTTTTGCATGCAAATAAAATCATTTAGATGCTTTGACTTATCCACCCTTAGATGCCTATACAGGTTTTAACGTTGTTTTGGGCATAGAAATGGCTGCTTGGTATCTAGGTTTTAAACAACAGTCGACAGTGGGCTATTTATTATCATTTGACTACATTTAGTGCAATTTAAACACTAATGCATGTACAGTCCGAGGCTAAAGAACACACATAAAGCACTCGATTTGGCTGAAAAAGAATATGGGGCAACATTAGTGTCTCAGAACTGGTGAAACGCTCATGTTGACGCGGTGCAAAAGGTAGAGGGAAGTTCACCCGAAGCGTATTATTCCCTTCCAGCATGTGAACTAAAAGAGGAAGTCCCCATGCTTGATATGGGGTCACATGCGACCCCGTGAGCAGCGGGGTCATTTGATCAGCGGTGGGAAACACTAACACCAGGGCGCGGCGCACCTTCGGCACGGAGGGCATGGGAGAGAAACACCCCCCCCCCCCCCCCCCCCCCCCCCCCCACTCCGGGCCAGCGGCCCACATGCCCCTCTGGTGCGCTGCTGCTGCTGACAGGGAGCCGGGCTGATTATGTGCTCATTACTCCAGCCGAGGAGAGAGAGAGAGAGCGAGAGTGGAAGAGTGGGAGGGAAGCAGCAGGCTGGGGCTCCCCAGGCCTGCAGGCTCCCCAGGCCCCCCCAGCGCTGCACTAATGAGAGCAGGGGGAGCGGATGGGCACACACAGGGGGCCGGGGATTACTGCCCGGGGCCAAGAGGAGCCAAAGAGGAGCCACCAGCAGGGACTCCTGGAGCAGACCTGGAGTCTTGCGGTCACACTGCAAGCATGTGTTTAAAGCTGACATTGTTCGTTGTGCTTTTGTGATGAACTGCCATGATTTGGAATATCTGTCAACATTTGCTTGTAGGCACATGTATATTTTATATTTTGATATGCACAACTATTGCTAGCGTTGGCGTGCTGAAAAGGTTTTTGTAGTCTTGTTAGTTACAGGCCGATCAGTCTTTATTATATGATTAATAAATCATCCAGCTGTCGAGTCTTCGCTCTAAGAGGAATGACATCACGTCATTCCCACGTGTGCTTCCAGAGATTAATGCGATGTTTGTTTGTAAACTAAAAACTGATGCAAATATCTCCCGTACTTCTGGCCAATTTCGGATGTTAAGTAGAGATCAAGAGTGTTCAGTGGACACCACGTGACCGTCCTGTCGCCGTGCAGATTGGGTCCGTGAGGCCCGCATGCTAATCGGAGACGGCTCCGGCCCGACTTCCTCAATTATTCAACAGGCGGGTTTGTTTAGCATTCGGCTTTTGGTAGTAACGGTGGGGCTTGTGTTGTGGGAGGAGGACTCGGAAGACGGGATTCTTTTCACACACACACAGACACACGGACACGCACGCAGGACTACGTTCAGCACCCCAAAAACCTCCGCACGGACCGCTGTGCTCTTACCATGAATAATACATCAGAGAGGCTGCGGGGCAGGTGAGGCAGTATCGGGAACATGTCTGCCCATCGGTGGTGGCCCAGCTGGACCAGAGAGAGAGAAGCAGAGAGGGGACGAGAGTGTGGATCATGTGATCCATCTCGTACGCATCTCTCGCCCTCCTCTCGTTCGTCCCCCCAGTCGCTCGCGGTAATTTGCCCATGATGCCTATTCTCTGTGTCCTTACCGACGACACTGACGTGTACTGTTACTCTGGGTTGGAAGGAGCTGTTTTAATTTAACAGGGGTGTCTGTTTCTCAGTTACTTATCAGATCACCGGGCACTCAAGTACTCAAATGTGGGCTGATCGTCCCTCGATAGGCGCACAAGAATCGCCCCCTTTGTTTGAAAATCGCATTAGCGCCATCAAGAGCAATCAAGGCGTCGGGGGACGCGGCCCCGTCAGCGTGTCATAAGTCACCAAATTGTTAAAGCGAATTGAAGCGGGGAGGCTTATTAAGGCCGGCGCATGCTTCTGCGTCTTGCGTCGACGGACTTGTTTCAATTTTACAGTCCTATAAGGCTTGCGCGTGTTGGTAACGTTTTTTGTCTTAGTCGGCCAAGAGAGTAATATGTGTGTGTGTGTGTGTGTGTGGAAGTCGTCGTTGGTTTGTTTATTTGTTGATCAGGTACTTTTTTGACGCGCGCTTCGCCACTGCTGCTTTTCTCTGCCATTATTTGTCCTCCCCTCGAACCGGCAAACCAACATTTTGCGTAGATCTGCATCCATGAATTGGAGGCCAATCCGCGCCTCCTCACAGTCCTGTTGTATAAGTGGTCACATTTACGGATTTCTCCCCACAAAGGCTCTTAAATCTGATTCATGCAGAATGCAGAAAGGGGCTCTTGCGTCTGCGTGTCCTTAGAGGCATAAACTAGTCTTTGGAGCTGCATTCCAGAGAAGCATGTTGAGTCTCCCAATCCGAGGGCTCGATATTAACTGAAAATTTGCCGTTTCTCCCAAAGAGATACACATACTTGCTTTCGACCCATATTCTTCCAACAGACCCTTTGACTGGGGAGTCCGGGGAGAGTCTCTCGTTTTGCATCAGGCAGCGAACAACCGGGATCCATCATGAAATCAAAGGCTTCGGGGAGGATTGAACTGAATACTGATGCTGACTGCGGTCCTGCAGAGACGAGACCCTCTTCAGAAACGAGAAATGGAAGCAGCGCTTTGAGTCCATTCAAACTCTAAACCCGGAGAGCATTTGTCATTCCGAATTCAGTTTACAAATATTTTCAACCGCACTACTTCCTAGTCCAGTCTGTGTCTGCGCTGTGCTCATGGCGTTGATAGATCCCCCAATTTACTAAATTACCACCAGCGATGTTTACTCCAGTAACATGCCACGCTGCTCTGCTGTGCGTTTTATTTTAAGCGAATATAACTCGCATTGCTCCATCCAGAGGCCGTCGCCGGACGCAAAGCCCACGTCTGGAGTGGTTGATTTTTTTTGTTAAAGGCATACGACAACGGTCGCCCCCCCTGCCCCCCGCTCGCGTCTGCTTCCTGTTGCCGTCGACAAACAGGGGCTTGGATTTCTCTGCATGCCAGGCATTCTTTTCGCCCCGTCTTTCCCGGGGTTTTGAAAAGCCTCTGAGCCTCCCACCCAGAATCACCGAGCATAAAGACACACAAAGCTGCAGGGTTATTCGGTTTGTTCTGAGCTCTCTTCCCCGTCGGCTGTTTGCCTAGTAATTCAACTCAGATGTGCAGGATCCAAAAACATGTTTGCTTGAATGAAATCCACCCCTCCGTCCACACTGACCGAGGACTGTGCTTTTCTTAGCACCGTTCCAAGTTGGACAGCCAGGCGAGGTACTGCCACCTCGGCCTTTTAGCTTTAAACCCTCTTAAGAGACAGACATCTTTTCTCTGCAGCGGCTCAGCTAATTTTTTGCTGTTTCCTCCCCCTTTAAACCTTCTTGTTACTAAGCCCAATCAACTCTAGGAGCAGTGTTTTCGCTTGCTGGGTGAGAGGAATGCACCACTGCAGACCTGTTTACAACAAGCGTGTCTGTGTAGAGAGCATGATTTCTGTTTGCCGATGGAGATACCATCTGGTTCCAGGTTGCCCTTTATCCTTCCTATCGCGTAGATGTTGTTTATATTTAAAACACGGCTCTTGTTCCCTGTGGTTTCCTTTATTACACTTTTGCTGGTGGATCACAAAGCCGGGCGTATGGAGCTTTCATGGGCTGCGGGAATATTACGGACGCACATAAAGCAAGTGAAAGAAGGCATTGATTCGCTGGTGTTTGGTTTAATTCATGATTGAGCCATTAGTTTTGTTTTTTTTTTCTTTTCTTCCTCTGTTTTACAAACGCCACGCGCTCAGAGCTGTGGGGAACTTACATATGCAGATTTAGATTTTAAGCATTCAAAAATTCCGATTCCGATTCAAGACTCGATGGAGTAACCGTCTTCCTTCCTGACGGAGACACTCCGGCGGGTCGGGACGCCGCTCAGAACCGTTCTGCATATGTGCAACCTGCATTCTCCATTTATCTCTGCTGCTGATTCGAAAGACAGCGCCGAGTTCAAACCAGTGCCTTCAAACTTAGAAATATGTGTATGGAGCACAGGATGGTGTATTCCAGGATCTGAATAATTAATAGGCATCATTTCAAATTCTTACTGAAGTGCTTCCCAAAATGTGTTGGCACCCGAGGTCTAGAGGTCTCAAACCGCCCTCACAATATATGGAGAATTCAGGCATATTGTACGTTAAGTAGAACAACAAAGCACAACTCAAATATACATGACATGTGGGACCTGGGATTTCAACATTGCAGGTCAACACTGTTCCTGCCACGGATTCCTCATCAAAAGCCTCCTCGGTGTTTCGTGTTCTCCGTGCATCATCATATGCGTCGACCTCGTACGCTCTTTAAGTCTGCAGGAACCAGAAAAAAAAAAGTCCCGAGCAGAGTGGTGCTTAAAATAGCCGTGTTTAACAACGGTAAATAGTGTCCTCAGTCCAACTGGCGTTAACAGAATCACAGTGTGCTTTAGCCACGGGATGAACCAATTAGCCAAAGATTTTAAAAAAGCAGGAAAAGGTTCCACCTTCCTTTTTTAAAAAAAAAATTCAGAAAAAAAAAACGATTTGGAACAATTCTCAGCAGCGTGAAGCAAAATAGCGTACAGAAGTCTCAATGCGAACCTTGTTCGCCAGCAGACCACGTTGGAGAGAGACGAGAGGTGGGGACGGGGGGGGGGGGGGGGGGGGGTATTGAAGAAAGGTTAGCCTGGAGGAACAAGACTCCTTTCTCCCCCTCCCCTCTCCCTCCCTCCCCCTCCACCTCCCTCCACCCCTTGACCCTCCCATGTGACAAGTTGAGCCAACAAGTGCTCCATTCAGAAAGCCAGCCAGCCAGCCAGCCAGCCAGCCAGCCAGCCAGGGGGAAATGACTGCGCGGCCCAGCGCTGCCTAATGAAAGTAGAGACGCTGGTTATTATTATTGTCTTCGTCGCCCCCCCCCGGGCGTAGCCGGCGCCGTGGCTCTGGGATCCCGACTCGCTGCTGCATCGTCAGAATAGCCGAAGGATTCGGTAAAAGAAGGCGGCGTCCATCTGTTGCCCCCGCCACTTATCTCATGTCATACGGAGCTCTCGGGCGTTGTTCTTACATCGGGGTCATCCGCAGTGTAAAAGGGTGTAGTCCACCCGTGGGCGTCTCCCCATTGAGGCCCTGCTGTGAGACAGAGGGGGCAGATGATGCGCGTACATGGTCGTGTTTGTGGCCGGCGTGACTTTTGCACCGGTGGCACTGTTGCTTTTCTGGTTGGGCTGAACAAACACTTCTCTCTTCAGCTAAATGGCCATAATGGTGTTGCCGTGTGTCGGCAGGGCTTTTTTAGTGTTCCTTGGTGCCGGTCCAGATTGCATCATAGGGCCGGGGCACATGCAGGGCCTGATGTTGTGTTTACCGTGTGGAGGTGCATTCGCACACGATGTCCCATTCGCTGCATGCAATTGAACAATGGCCGACAGAAATAACGTTTCAGCTTTAATGGATTATATGTACCTTGTTTAATTGTTACGTGTCGGACCCTTTTTCTCATAACGTCTCTGTGTCTGTTCTTCTCTCATTATAATTTTTTTTTTTTTTTTTGTGCGTGTCATCAACAGTCCAATAAAGTCCCGGTGGTGCAGCACGCCCACCATGTCCACCCGCTGACGCCCCTCATCACCTACAGCAACGAACACTTCTCCCCCGGCACGCCGCCGTCACACCTCTCCCCCGAGATCCTCGACCCAAAGACAGGTAACTTCAAATAAATGGACAGTGGTTCAATTCACTCTGCACTGCGGATATTAAAGCGATATTCCACATAAAATCTGTCTGCGTGCCGTAACCAGGAGGACAAGCAGCGCGAAGCCGCTCTAACAACCCTGCACATGTATTTTGAGAAGGAAACAGCATTTGGGTGGAGAAACGGAATTAAGTTTGGAAAACACTTGAGGAAGTTTATTTCGACATTTTGTCTTTTTTTTTTCACCTTGAAAAACCTGCTCCCTGTTGGTAAAACGGAAGATAAGCACAGCTGCTGCACCCTGAAGGCCGATTGATTGCGGGCGCAGTGTCAAAAGCCTTCCAATTATTTTCAGGGATGTAAACTTTTGTCTAAAATACCTCCCATGTAAAACGGCACCTCAGCAGGTCCACGCTTTTTTACAAGCGCTTGTCGTATTGTCTGCAGGTATTCCTCGGACACCTCACCCGTCAGAGCTCTCTCCGTACTACCCGCTGTCTCCTGGGGCTGTCGGTTCCATCGCACACCCTCTGGGCTGGTTCATGCAACAGTGAGTCTCTTTTTTTTCTCTTCATTTTAAAGCGGTCCACCCGGCCACATGTTGTGTCTTTTTCTCCGTTACAAATGTTGCCACAGTGAAAAGCGATGAGGAAGTGAGTTTATTTGAGGGGACGCTGTCGGATCCGTGCGCTCTGTTGTCCCAGTGCGGTTGCGCCGTATCTGTAAAACATGAAAATGAGTTCACCAGGAGGAAAATTCATGAACATTCACGTGTCCCGCGGCGGCCTCCCCTAATCAATTGCGACGGCGGCGGATTTGAGTCCATGAGCAGAGGATTAGTGCTGCTGGGTTTGCTGTCAGCTGCGCTTGACTCACCTTACTCTTCGTCTCCGTCCGTCTCTCAGGCAGGGCCAGCCCATGTACTCCATCCCTCCGGGGGGATTCCGTCACCCCTACCCGGCGCTGGCGATGAACGCATCCATGTCCAGGTGAGCGGATCATGTTCGCCAACACTCCCCCCCCCCCGAGGGGGGCGACACTTAATATCTGCTGCTTCTATGAAACGCTGTGATCACATTCCTCTCGCCCTCCATGACGACGGGTAAAATCGACGGCAGGTGTTTACCTTTAAACTCCAATGGTCCAATTGTTATTGTTACATACATTTTAGCAGCAATTCACAGTAATAGAATAAAACTAATTTTGAATAAAACATTTGCAGCCGCTGAGGGATACGCGGTTTATCTGGCTGACAAGTTCAGCTTCTTAAATAGAGGAAAGGCTTTATTGGCATTCAGTGCTCTTCTCCTGGCTTCTCTCAGGGCTAAACTTCTGTGGTCAAGCCAATGCTCTGAGCCGCTCCACAACACACACACACACACACACACACACCGCAGAGATGAAAGGGCTGAGAATCAATAACGACGAATCAAAGCTCACCCTAACCTACTTGTCCAATCAGACTAAACTTTGTGAACCTCTTTCAAAATTGGAAAGATTTGTAGCGAGCCTTCCGGTGTTTGTATGAAATGAAATATTCAGAAGGGTCGCTGTGATCGATAGGATGTGTAGTCCCGTCCCGAGACGGACTCACAACAAGCACAACACACTGTTTGACAGTGTTTCATTCAGCGTTTGTTAAAGACGCTTTTAAAAGGTAATTTGACGACAAATATATACTACACTTTTAGACTTGGTGGATTTACACAAGTTTTTTTTTTCTTCTTTACTTTAGGTCAGATGTTATATTCAGTCAGAAAGTAAATATTGAATGAGGATTCAGCTTTGAACTATTCTCCTGTGAGAGCATATTTCGACCTAGACTCCGATGTTACTTTTGCCACAGTTCTAAAAGCCTCTATGTACATAAAGTTTAGTTGGAGTGTATCTTAAGGCACAGCTGATGACTGCACTGCGAACACAGGCCCATATTGTGCTGCGTCTCTCGGCTTGTGACATTTGAATAGAGGAATTTCCAATCTAACGTGAACATGCGTGTGTGAGACAGAGGGACGCGTAGCTTCGTCTCCCCCCCTTTGTTCGGTACAACGCTCCATTGTACTGAACAATTGGAATTTAAGGACAGAGACTGTAAAGGTGTTCTGTGTGGACGGCTGTCAGAATGCTCTCTGAAAGTGGTGTCATGTGTCACGGCCGTGCTGTTACCACGGTAACAACACACCGCTTTTCTCCGGACCACTGCTGAATAAAGCTTTTTTTTTTAAGAAGAAGAACTTTACAAAAGCAAGCATGGTTGAGTCCAGACGGAAGCAGCTTCGCCCGGAGGTTAAGGCGAGCCACTTAGACGCCACGTTGGCCCCGAAGCCTTCCAGCTAACACAGGTGACCCGTGAGACCAGACTTCTTAAAAAAACGTGGCCTTCCGTTTCCTTCGCAGCTTGGTGTCCAGCCGTTTCTCCCCTCACATGGTGTCTCCTTCACCTCACGGCCTCCACCAGACCGGCATCCCCCATCCGGCCATCGTCTCCCCGGCCATCAAACAGGAGCCCAGCGACATGAGCCCCTCCATGCATGCGTAAGAACCTTTTTTTGTCCCTTTCTTTCCTTAAAGTTACAGTAATTGTTTTAGAAACTGCTCACCACATTTTCCCGCGTTGGCCAGAGTTCAACCCGGAACCTCTTATTTTTTTAACAGCCTGTCTTTCCTTTATGGGATTAGCAGGAAATCTCCGGTTCCTCCCAAGAAAGAAGAAGACAAGAGGCCTCACATCAAGAAGCCGCTGAACGCTTTCATGCTGTATATGAAGGAGATGAGAGCCAAAGTGGTGGCGGAGTGCACCCTGAAAGAGAGCGCCGCCATCAACCAGATCCTCGGGAGACGGGTGAGCAGCAGAGATGAGCCCCGCTGGTTTACGACTGCGTCCGTGTGTGTGTGTGTGTGTGTGTGTGTGTGTGTGTGTGTGTGCTTTGGCAATCGTTTTGAGATCTCCTGTTGTCTCTTATCTTTGTCCACAGTGGCATTCCCTGTCAAGAGAGGAGCAGGCCAAATACTACGAGCTGGCCAGGAAAGAGAGGCAACTCCACTCTCAGCTCTACCCAGGCTGGTCCGCGAGAGACAACTACGTGAGTAGCAGGTTTCCATGATCCGCTCTTTTATGTTAATTAGTGGAGGAAATTAGAAAGAAGACTACTATAATATTATGGGTTTTTTTTTGTGTGTGTAGGGAAAGAGGAAAAAGAGGAAGAGAGACAATAAACCCGACTCAAAACCCGAAGGTAAGGGGCCTTTTCTGACCGAGCACCTTTCTTATTTAGATTCTTATTTTTTCACAAACTGGAAAGCGCAACCTGTACTTTGAACTTTTTTTTTTTTTTTTTTTTTTTTTACACCACTACTAACGTTCTCCCTGCTTCTGTGATTTGACAAGCAGCTTATGAGGTTCAATGCTAATTGTGGCAGGTATGTCACATGCACAGATTCAGAGAGCTTTCCACACGGTGCACATTTTGGTGTTGTGTTTGCTGTTCTTCTTTTTGCATCGTGAACGCATACACCCATCTGGATATGTTCAACGTCACGTTTCACTCACTGTGTTCCGACGTGTCTTCAAGTTTGGTTTTGAAGGTGTCGTGTTTAACAACTTCCACCGCCGTCGTCTTCCATGTCTGGCATAATCACGTGGTTCACTTTCGTCAGCGGGGGAGACATTGAGGGACGTGAACCAGATTCGAAGCCGCAAGCAGATCCATAATTCAGCTTCCTCACGTCCACCTGTTGTTTTCCCGCCCAGACTTCTCCATCAGAAGCAAGAAGCAGTGCGTGCAGTACCTTCCCTCGGACAAGATGTGCGACAGCCCGGCGTCGTCCCACGGCAGCATGCTGGACTCGCCGGCCACTCCCTCCGCCGCCTTGGCCTCGCCGGCCGCGCCCGCCGCCACTCACTCCGAGCAGGCGCAGCCGCTGTCGCTCACCACCAAACCGGAGGGGCGCATGCACCACCACTTCTCCCTACCTGGGAAGGCACCTGGATCCACATCCTCCTCCTCCTCCTCATCCTCCTCCTCCTCCTCCTCCTCTTCCTCCCACTCCTCCCATACCCACCTCTCAATCCCAATTGGTACTTCAGGTAGCCACTCGACCACACCCATCCTCACCCGGCCAATCCCGTTCACGTCCCTGCACCCCTCCATGCTCTCCCCCCCGTCCCCCTTTCATCAGGCGGCCCTTCACTCCCATCATGCCCTGTTCCAGTCGCAGCCCCTCTCCCTGGTTACCAAACCAACCGAATGAATTCACAAAGGAAACCTGCTCCCATTTTGTTGTGCTGTATATTGCTTTTCTTCCAAATAGATATTAGATCAGCTTTTCTTCTAAATAATGAAAAGGACAGAATATTATTGGTCAATATTTGACCTACTCCTTTTCTACAACTCTGAATGAAAACTAAATGTATTTTTTGTAAAGTTTACCGTGGAACTGGTTTCTTTTTGATGCATTTATCCAATGAACCTCTTGTATAAAAGAACCAATGTACATAAAGTTTCTTTATTAAAAAAAAGGAACTAAAACATGTTATCTTTTTAGCCAAAACCTGATTAATGTTAGTATTAGGTTTAAGTCATAGTACCGGCCAATAATTGCAGCTCCCTTTTCAATACACAAGTGTGTGCCCCTTTCTTTGACATGTTAAATAAACATTTGAAATTGTTTCTTAAAATGAATGTCTCTTTTTGTGTTTTTGCGTTCCATCATGTTTTTGTCAATTTAATAAAGAAAGGTTTGTTTAACAAGTTTATATGGTTTAAATTAATATTCCTGGCGCTGCCTTTTGGCAGTCCATAACACACCTGCAGTTTTTAGTCTTGGGTTCTCCTTTATTTCTATAAAGAGCATCTTCATAAAAACCCTGCTGATGGCGGCAGGGAGTTAAATGATTGATTAAGCAGAATTAGGCTAACCACACTGAGCCAAAATTTGAAGCCCAAAATAAATTAGAAATAAAAAATAATGGGCACCTGCTCATTCTTGGAAAATATGCGTCTCGCAACAACGACAGAAAAGCAGGTCAGCCACGTCGCGCTCTAAACCCTGCTGGGGGTCCATGCTCCTCTTGCACTTTTACTGCATCTTTACTCACCGTTTGGCACACGGCTTAGGATTTAATTAACTCAGAGGTAATGCGATGGAGCCCCGGGGACCTCATTAGGCATTTCAATTAGGGAAAAATACACAAGGTAGGTTACAGTTTTTGGTGGCGTTGGAGATGAGGAGTGGTGCCAGGGATGGACCAATTATGGTGGGGGGGGGGGACTGGCTTGGATCAGGCCCCCTCCCCCGAACATAAACACACTGAATATAAACTCCCCACCTTAGGTGGTAGAGAGTAGAGATACACATCCAGGGAACACACCTTCACACGCACACAACCAACAAGTTGGAGTAATTGGTTTATGCTCCGATCCCACAAGAATGATTTCAACACGTCGTAGTGAGTGGATCCTATGTATCATTACCTATATTTCCAACAGGCATCTGAAACTGGAGCCAGGTGGACTGACGGTGTGTTTCTGTTCAGCCGCGTAGAGGCAGCGAGCTCACACATCCCCCCCTTCTCTCCCTCCCCCGCTGTCCTAAGCCATAATTAGCCACCCTGAATCCTGGCTTATTTGCCATCCTATCTCACATCATTCCAGTCACACAAACCACAGCCTGGTGCCACGGCCGCCGGCTCCCGAGTCACTTCACCAATCCGTCGGTGAAATTACAGGGAATGAGTTGTCAAAACGGGCCGGTAAAACCGTTCTCCTCAAGGCTGCACATCCAATGCAATGTTCAACCCTCCTAAGACAGGACCCCAATTATGAGACTCAGTTGCCAAATGAATGGCTTCACAATTTTTCAGGTTTGTTCTGCTAATAAAGACATTCCGCTACATGTGCTTGCTTATTTTTCTTTCCCCCCCCCATAGATATTATGATGCAATTTGATCAATGAAATGAAATTCATGAGACGTGAGATGGTGGGATTTTAAAGCTATTTTGCTCAGCTTTAAACGCAATGCCTGTTTGAAACGGAACAACAGGTAAGTCTGCGTGCTCCCCTGAAAATGTAACACGCTACTGTTTACCTCTAATAACGTACCTGGTTGCTGCTCCACTCAACATCTGCCGTGTAAGCACGAGGTCAGATTTAATACATGTTAATTTTTGCTCATTAAATTCTTCCAATCTCTTGCCAAGGTTCTTTTCTGGGCCTTCCTTTGATCTTGAATGTATTCCAGGTTAAGCCTCTGATACTTCACACGTGGGGTAATATCGCACCGCCGTCTTTTGACAAGCCGCTAAAATTGTTTTAAAAAAAGAAGCAAAATGGCAAGACTTTAAATAAAGCAACAGAAACACGCAGCGGACAGACCCCTTCAGTTGTTGTGTGTTCAATTCAATTCAATTCATTTTATTTTGTATAGCCCAAAATCGCAAATTACAAATTTGCCTCAGAGGGCTTTGCAGTCTGTACACATGCGACATCCTCCGTCCTGAAATCGGCACAGGAAAAACTCCCCAAAAATGATGATTGACCCCGATGAATTCATATCGGTGTGTTCTTGGGGTTAACAAGTAGATAACACTGATCACAAGAGGCTGATCGCAGGTCTTCCATTGAATCATGACCTTATATTCCCATTAATAACAGGATGGTGTGTTTGCTTCACATGTGGTTTCCCAAAGTGAAATTAATTGATTGTTTCGGTCACATTCACTGAGCTCAGAAACACTCAGCTGGTGTCTTTGTTAAGATAGGTATATCTGGCTGTGAGCTTAAGAACCTCCTTAATGTTTTATTCATACCCATTTGACCTTAAAGATGGAAATGCAAATGGGCGTGAAGAAAGAGAGGGATCATCGGACTTTTCAAATGTCAAATAGCCTGCCACAATTAAGACACATTCATTACAAGAAACCAGAGGTCCCCGACACCCAACTGAGATGTAAAACACCTCAGATTAACATTGTGATGATTATCTCATCTCTTGCACTACTGCAAACCTTACAATCTAATCCGTGTGACGTCGCAACATTGTGGCGCTCAGGCCGGAAAGTTCAGTGATTTTGTTAATTATTTCTCCTCAACGGTATTTTACCATCTTGATTAAATATATTTGTAAACCATTCAAAGTCTTCATATGATTAAACCCTCAACACATGAACTTCAAGTAATCTGGTGGCATGACGTGTTTTTGTCAGTCTCAGGGATTTCTATTCCAGTGGCGGTGTGCGATTCAACACTGCCCCCTGCTGATGAGGTCAAACACCTCAAGCGGAGCCTCCACCTCACGTCTGCACCTAAAACCTGCGGTGGCAGTTATAAAACAAATAGACCCCTTGCAGGGGTGGATCATTAGGAGAAAGAAAAACGTCCATAAATAAAATAAAACAAAAACCGCATGGTTATTGTTTTTTAATAACAGTTTATATATATATATTTATGATGTATAATTTCTACTTAGTGCTCTCTTTACCTTTAAAACTCCAGGTCAGTCACAATGGGGTTTAAGTACAATTGGAGGATGTCAGCTATACATACAGAAGCAGCTGTATCTGAATCTGGCCTAAATATTTAGTCTCCCTTTGTTTCCACATGTACCGGACAAATCGAACTAAATAACACCGCCCTGAAAGTCAACTCTTATCCTCTCACTGAATGCCAGAATTAAGACACAAATAGCTGGAGTCAGCTGGCTTTAACCAGATCCAACGTGCATGGTTTTACTAGGAGAAATGTATTGACAGAGATGTCTGCAGGTAAGAAAGAGTGACATTTTTTGAATAAGGTAAGGGAAGCTTTACAGTTTAACTTTAAGTGTAATCCTCAATCCATTAGCATTTGTCATAACTTCAACACAAAATAAGTGTTGCTATAGTTTGTGCGAGGACATCTCATTTGGTGGTTTGAGTCAGGGAATCTGGCCAGATGATGTATTGTTGCTAGACTGTTGTATCCAAGGTTTCAGGGAGTTCATCTTGGGGCACCTTATCGCAACAAAAAGTGGTAAATTACAGATTATAATTCGAGAGAAATTCTGCCAAAAAAACGATTTTGAAGTTTTTTATGTTTGTGATAATTACACTTAAATCTTTATCTGATTGACACTTCAAAATGTTACCTGCATTTTTTTAAAATGTCAAAGTAATTCACCTCATTAAATTAAAAGTAATGTCAATAATACATTTTAAAATACATTTAGAATTAGCTGAGATAAGATAAAGAGGTTTCTATTGTCATTGTTGTTGTACAACAACATTTCTTTTTTTAAAGCATAAATGCCCAATCTCTTTCACCAACAAACCAGTTCTAGAAGGTTTTCTTGCGAACATGACCATCATCGGTATAGATTTTCCTGCTTTTCCTGTTTTTCAAGCATCACAAGAAAGGCGTGATGAACCCAACACCTGAATGAATTCACACAAAGAAAAGATCCTCTGACAGACAGTCCATCGCGTGCTGGGATACTGCGTGCGTGATACGTTAACTTCCCGGAATAAAAAATGCGGAAACAAACAGAGCCCGTTTGTTCCTCACTGACGCGACGGTCTCCTGTTGTTGACGCGGGGCCCCTGTAGTGGCAGCGCTCAACCTGCGGGCGGCGCTAAAGTGCGCGTCTTCATCTCTCCGCAGAAAGACGAAGAAGAGCTTTTTCAGTTCGCACACGGAAGCACGGCAGGATTTAAAGCAAAACCTCCAACCTGTCACTGTAGATCCGTCTGAAAGGATTGCGCCGTTGGCTCGAAGAGGATTGAAGCGATTGGGCTGTTGTGTTTCAGTGTTTGAGCGGACAAGATGAAGACGGCTTTCCTGCTGCTCGCCACATTTCTGTGTGTCGTCTCGGTCCGAGGTGAGTGGAGTTTTGTGTCGTTTTGCCATGTTATCGTGTGACTGAAATGTCAGATGGTTAATGCGAGTGCTCGCCGCATCACCGCGTAACCCTGGTTATGACGGGGCACTGTCACTATCTGGAAACTGTTACTAACCGTCGTTCGTGAATTAAATGTATGGGGCATTACATGTCACTGCTTTGAAAAATTGGCCTGTGTGTTTTTATTATAAATTTAAGAAGAAAAAAACCCCCCTGTATCACGTTACACAAAATGGGGTAAACACAGTCTTATATCGCAACATGTGTCTGCCGGTGAAAAGGCCTTCAACTTAACAAAAAGTTCTACCTCTATTTCTTGTCGTATGGTTAGTGACTATCTGAACGCACACACCTCTAGATACGACACTATGACACTGTACCCCCTCTAGGAGGATATGGTCTCTACATTCGCCTGTAATGCAGGAACCACCTCCGCTGCCCTCGTCCTCTCACTAACCATTGTGCAAATATTGAATTAGCAAGGACAAGTGACCGGCACGAGCCTCGAGGCCTTTGTTACACCCCCACTGGTTTCCCTGCGCGTGCGTGTTACGTGGGCGTGTCTTGGAACACTTTTGCACTGGGAAACCACTAGGAAACCACCTCTGCAGCAAGACGTTTTCTTTAGAAACTAGAAACCTATTGAGTGCCGTCGGGTGGGACGTTGCGTGGTATCCGCTCCCCTCGGTGTCAAAGCGCTTCGAGTGGTTGTGAGATTAGAAAACAACCATCCATTTACCGTGCCTCGTGTTCTAATCTTACTTTCTATTTCCTTGCAGGGTCTACACCAATAGAATCTAATAGGACTAATGATACACAAAGTGAAATGGAACAGACAAACCAGTCCAGGCCGTTGAGTAGCACAAACAACACGTCGGCAGCATCCACTGCAGGCAAAGCCGCGGAGAATGGAAAGGTGGGGGAAACTCCGTGGAAGTCTCCAGTAACGGCCAAAGACCACAGTATCAAGTCGGAACAAACAAACCAAACCGGAAGTGAAAAATCTCACAACAACAACAGCAAGTGAGACAAAGAATGTAAGCAAACCGCAGAGTACAACTGACAAAGAGAAAAACAAACAACCTGCGATTGTTCCCGTTAAAAATGCAACACCTGCAGAGTCTGGAAGCAAAGGCAAGGAGCAAGGGGTGCCAACGGTCTCCAAGGAAGAGGATCTAGAGGACAAGACGGAGGAAACCGCTGGGTTGGAGGACGAAAAACCAGAAGGCCATGTGATTCGGAATGAACAACCGGGAATAAAGGACGAGGAGGAAAGCAGTCATTTCTTTGCCTACCTGGTGTCTTCGGCGGTGCTGGTAGCGGTGCTTTACATCGCGTACCACAACAAGCGCAAGGTAAGTGGCTTCGCACCTTTCCGGCCCCATGCGGCCCGTGTTTCCACTGGAAACTGGCAATGGTCGCTCATTTAAACCTCACCAATATCCTTTTTCTCTCTTCCCCAGATAATTGCCTTCTTTTTGGAGGGGAAGAAATCCAGATCCACACGCCGCCATAAATCGGCAGAATATCAGCAGCTGGAACAGCATGTAAGTCGTTGATGTAAAGAAATGCAACCCCCGAACTCGGTACAGTAACATGAAATATTTTGCATTTTGAAATATCCCCATTCTCTTTCAGATGTAATCTCGAAGCTGAATAAATCAAGCTGCCGAATACACCGGTTTGTTGTGGGAAAAGAGCGTAAACGGACACTGCCGTTGGGCTTCTACCCGATTTACTTTGCATTGATTTTAACTTTCTGTTGATTGGACATTCTTCTATTTCAAACCTTTTCTTAGATGCTTATCGTAGGACTCTGCAGCCGACAGAGTAGCTTTTACAGAGGAAAATATTGAAGAGCACTTATGGTAAAATAAGGATGCAATTTTTGCACTTTTGTTTTTCTACTTGTACAGTAATCTTATAATTTGACCTGACGAAGGTCCGGACTCAGGATGTTTCAGTAGCAGATGAAAATTATTCCAGAACACCATTGATTGCACTACACTAATATATAAGCCATGTGGTTCTTTGTAAAATATTGTGTACAATTTCTTTAATTTTGTTTAAAATGTCTTTTTATAGAACTCTATCAAAGGTTTGGAGTTGCTGGTGTATTACAATGGGATTTCTGCTCATAACTATGTGAATGTAGTAACCTTCGTTTTCCAAATGAGATGCTAGAAAAGTGCTCACCACTTTAACTCCCTAAAGGCTGCCACTTAAACATAAATAACATGCGTAAAGTACACGTTTTAGGAAATGTGCTGATTGGCTCTTTCAGAAAATTGGATTAGAAGATCAAGAACGCTAATATTTCTAAGAATTTTCATAAAAGGTCAACGTAAGGGATTCAGAGAAGTGACTCGGCAGCAAACGGCCATTTGTCAGTGCGCCCAGCATTTAACCTCAGCACCGCCCCCCTGAGGCAGAGACCGGCAATGACGCTGTTAAGTTTGGTGTCTTTGTTTTTGAAGCATATAAACCCCATCGTCAACAATAGAAATGCTCCCAATCTCCTATTTAGCGCCTTAAGGTTACAGCGAGCTACCGCTAAGAGTAGCCTGCAAAAAGTACTCTAAATGAGCAAACGGCTAGCGTGCTACAGATGCTTTTTAAAAATCAGACATAAACACTCCCAACAACCCATTGAACTCTTTGGAAGAATGAAAATATGTACATCTCTCAATGTTGATACAACTGAAAGATCTGTTGCGTGTCATGTAGTAAGGCCTCTTAATTTATCCGGTTTAAATGTTCTTGGAAGCTGTGACTGGCATTAAAATGTTGATCTAAACTGCCGGTCTGGTTTGTGAATGGCTGCCTGGCACCTCCTGTGGCTTCTTCTTTTGGATAAACACGTCCTACTCTGTCCACTTGTTACTTTGCATTCAAACTCTAGTCCGAATTGTAAGAGGTAGCTGGCCAAGAGCTGCGCTGTCGCAATGCAAGGAGGGAATTACTGATGGACCACTAATTCAATCGATTTGAATTAAATAATTTGTTCCCTTCACCGTAGATGTGTATTCATTTTCATAGTTGAGCCTTGCCAAATGGTGAATTTTACAGGGATTAAATGTCTGATTTTGTATTGTGCCCGTTTCCTTAGTTAACAACAAACAGTGCAACTTCAGGCCAATACAATTAACAGCCCATTCTGAGAAATCTATGTATCCTGTAAGACTCAAAGGTCATTTCAAATTGTTTATTGTGGAATCTGCAAAGAAAACACTGCATTTGTTAATCAATTTCCTCTATGAGTGAAATATCTACTAGGATTAGAAAGTGTCACCAACTCTATTACAGTCTGGCAGCTAGCATGAAAATATATATATAAAAATCTAAGCAAATTATGATTGAAATAATGATTAAAATGGAGCTAGTTTACCTATTTTGCAACCAAATGGGGTCAAGACCATTTGAAAAGTAGATTTATTCGGCCGCATGTTTTGTATTATGTTTTGAATGTAGTTTAAACTTAAAATGGCAACTAGCTGAGTGTGGAGAACCATCCCTTCAAATGTATTTTCACCCATATTTAACAAACCAGGCCGAACATTGAGCCTTTAGGTTTGTTTTAGATGACAGACCAGCAGTTCATCACTACATACATACTGTACATTTACGCCCATTACACCCGTGTGATTTTTAATAACACCTTCACAGTGGCACCATGTTTCTGGCCTCCTGCTCATAAATGTCCGGTAGCTCCCCCATGGAGGAGGCCACCATTCGGACGGACGCGCAGCCGCGAAGCTCCACCTCGTAGCGGATGAGCTGTTTCCAGAAGCCGTTATTCGGCCTCACGACGGGCCGGCAGCTCCTCACCCACCGGTGGGCCTCCAGGAGAGGCACCCCGCGGTGCTTCATCAGGTAGGCCATGCACAGGGAGGCGGAGCGGCTCACGCCCGCGTTGCAGTGCACCAGCGTGCGGCCGCCGCGCTCGGCGGTCCGCTGGATTCTGTCCGCCACCTCGTCGAAGTGCGAGTCGAGGGGAGACGCCGGGGAGTCGGAGACCGCGACGTGGACGTACTCCACGCCGGCGTGAAGAGGCCGGCGGCTCTCGGTCTCGGTGGCGTTCACGATGCAGCTTATCTCGCAGCGGGTCACCTGGGAGGAGTCCGCGGCCGCGCGCGCGTTGCTGAGGTAGAGGTGGTCGGTGACGCGGCACAGGCCCGACAGACCCGCGAGGCCCGACTGATGCATCGGCGACGTGGACCAGCCCCTGCGCTGCTTTTAGGATGACCTGTCCGCCTGTGGCAACATCTGTGTTGTGGCAATGCATGCGTCGAGAGGCAAACCCCGGAAGGACAAGGTTGTGTGTGCGCGCACACGCTGTCGCCTCCTGCTGGCCGGCGGGTACACGACACCGAGGGGGTTCTTTCACCTTTCACCTTCTCACCTCCTCACTTCTATAATTCACTATAATTCTTTAAGTTAATATTGTGAAAGATGTTCATACTATAAAAGGGCCACAAACGTAAACCTTTAGACTTATGAGACATTATGCCCCAAGGGACGGAATTAAATTACAATCGGATCCTAGCAAAAAATATATTACACTTTTTTCAGGACATGAAATTATTATTTATGTGATATCGAAGGAGTTATTGCAAAGGTTCATGGGGCGATGAGTTGATCAAACTAATTGACAGACATTAAACAAATAGACAATAACCCCTTTATCATTTAGGTAATATTTCAAGTCAAATGTTCTATGTCTCCATATTCTGAAATGTTGCTATTTTGTTAAATAAAAATTGTATGTTTGGGTTTGGGATTATTGATTAATCATACTACTGCATCAGTACAGCAAGTGAAATTAAAAGATAACCGGGCACATACAGCTATACTGTTGTTTTGCATTTTGGAAGATTTCCATCTTTCAAAGTTTTACACCTTTTCTGTTATTAAAACAATGTTGTGATTAAAAAATGTACTCGTATTGTAACGACTTACTCTTCAAAGCAAATATAACCACATGTTTCTTTCCATATAATATAACATAATATAATCTGATATTGAGCTTCAACTGGCTCTCCATCAGCTGACCCGTCAGTGGCTGGCGTCTCCTCTTCTCAGGGTCAGCTTGGAGGAGTAATTTCAGTAGTTTTTCCTTGTCGGTAAAGCATTTTGACATTTAATTTGTTGCTTTACATCTGGATGGCATGTAACCAACATGGTTTTGTATGTGTTGTCACATGGTGGGTTGATGTCACTCAATCAGGTTTCTCATTGCTTTGTCGGATATATCACGATTTAATGCTTTTATTTTTAGTTTCAATTCATGATGATTTAATACGATTTATTCTTTGGATAGATATATCCCAAAAGCTCCCTGTGAGGGTCGTTCCTCTAGGATCTCCCTCAGGCCCCAAAATGCACCATAGACAACTCTGAATATATTTTTTCTTTTACCAATAAAATATGTATTATTGTCAATATTATTGTCAATACTTTCACCTATTTCTGTTAGAAACAGTCAAAAAGAACCGCGAAACCACAACAATGTCACTCTAATTATAATTATTATAATTATAATTAACATCCTGCGTTGTTGGACTGCCTACTTTGATCCGTTACCGTGGTTACTGCGTCGAGGATTTTGGCTACTTTTCCCTGTATAAGGCACTTTAAATTAACCAGAAATGATCTTTGAATGTGTTAACTGCTCTCCAAAGCTAACACGTTATCATTGCCAGATCCAGGACTAGAAAGCTCTGATATTTTTAGCCTGTAACATAAAAAAAAGACAAGTTTTCTCACATTTTGACAATGTGTAATTCACACATTATGTTCTTTGTTTGTCTTGATACTTTCTAATTTGGGTGTGATACCAACCACCTTTATGGTTTCACAGTACTCTAGTGTATTTTTACTGAAGCGTGTGGGCAGGTGTGTGCCGGCGTGAGAGCATGTGTTTGTGTGCATGTGCTCTGTGTGTGTGTGTGTGTTTATTCCTGTACGTGTGCATGTGTCTTTATAAAAAACACACTTTTTTACTTGGCCTGAAGCTTCGAGCTGCTTTTCAGTGGATTTCTCTTTGCTGCACTGATTTCTTTTTCTCTCTTCTTATAACACACTGAATGTACCAGACAAAGGATTAAAACATATTTACAAATGATTCTTAGCATTTGTTAGGACCTCATTGAAGAAGCAGTTCGGTGGGGGTTCCTGTGATCTAGACAATCGCAGGAATGAGGCTGGAAATGAATGGTGTGTAGTTTTCTAAACGATGCCTGTTAGCATTAATTAAACTGTTCCAATGCTTACTGCCCCATCATCCAATACTGCAGCAAATGCTAATAATTATGTGCAAATAGCTTTTTACCGAGATCTGGATTCTACTAACAATACCTGACTAATATCTAACAATACTAATGTCTGCTAACAGTCGGATGATTACTAACCTGTTCTCTGAATGCTGATGGCTGGCTTTGTTCTTTCTAACTCATTGACTAACCCTCTGCTTTATGCCCGCAGTCCAATGCAAACACTCCTCTCTCACGGTCCCGCAATCCTTCTTGTAGAAAGCCTTCGACTAAGATGAATTATAAAAGAAGAAAATCAATCAAAACGGTTAAGGTGAGCAAGTCAAGAAGGGTTCCAGGACTTGGGAGGGTAAATGTTATTAACCACTAGATTGAAAGAGGAGGATAATCAGCTGCTGGTTTCCAACTGGTTTGACCACATACTTAAGAATCCTCACAAAACCGAATGTGATCTAATCATAAAATAATAGCACGTCACTGTGTCTCAAATCACAGGCTAAATTCACATCTTCAGAGGCCGTCTTTCTATCTCGACCTATGTGGTCAACCCTAGCAGACGAGCGCCTGGCTGGTCGTCACCACAGGCCGAGCAAACCTCAACTCAACCACTAACTTAATACGGTAGTGATACTAACATTGGTGAGGCTGTAAACACCCACCCTTTGCTGTTACTAACATCTGAGTTCCTTCTGACTGAGACGTCCTGATGTCTGTAATCGAATCCTTCCGTCTCTTTGTTCTTCTAAATGTTCTTGGAAGCTGTGACTGGCATTAAAATGTTGATCTAAACTGCCGGTCTGGTTTGTGAATGGCTGCCTGGCACCTCCTGTGGCTTCTTCTTTTGGATAAACACGTCCTACTCTGTCCACTTGTTACTTTGCATTCAAACTCTAGTCCGAATTGTAAGAGGTAGCTGGCCAAGAGCTGCGCTGTCGCAATGCAAGGAGGGAATTACTGATGGACCACTAATTCAATCGATTTGAATTAAATAATTTGTTCCCTTCACCGTAGATGTGTATTCATTTTCATAGTTGAGCCTTGCCAAATGGTGAATTTTACAGGGATTAAATGTCTGATTTTGTATTGTGCCCGTTTCCTTAGTTAACAACAAACAGTGCAACTTCAGGCCAATACAATTAACAGCCCATTCTGAGAAATCTATGTATCCTGTAAGACTCAAAGGTCATTTCAAATTGTTTATTGTGGAATCTGCAAAGAAAACACTGCATTTGTTAATCAATTTCCTCTATGAGTGAAATATCTACTAGGATTAGAAAGTGTCACCAACTCTATTACAGTCTGGCAGCTAGCATGAAAATATATATATATATATATATATATATATATATATAAAAATCTAAGCAAATTATGATTGAAATAATGATTAAAATGGAGCTAGTTTACCTATTTTGCAACCAAATGGGGTCAAGACCATTTGAAAAGTAGATTTATTCGGCCGCATGTTTTGTATTATGTTTTGAATGTAGTTTAAACTTAAAATGGCAACTAGCTGAGTGTGGAGAACCATCCCTTCAAATGTATTTTCACCCATATTTAACAAACCAGGCCGAACATTGAGCCTTTAGGTTTGTTTTAGATGACAGACCAGCAGTTCATCACTACATACATACTGTACATTTACGCCCATTACACCCGTGTGATTTTTAATAACACCTTCACAGTGGCACCATGTTTCTGGCCTCCTGCTCATAAATGTCCGGTAGCTCCCCCATGGAGGAGGCCACCATTCGGACGGACGCGCAGCCGCGAAGCTCCACCTCGTAGCGGATGAGCTGTTTCCAGAAGCCGTTATTCGGCCTCACGACGGGCCGGCAGCTCCTCACCCACCGGTGGGCCTCCAGGAGAGGCACCCCGCGGTGCTTCATCAGGTAGGCCATGCACAGGGAGGCGGAGCGGCTCACGCCCGCGTTGCAGTGCACCAGCGTGCGGCCGCCGCGCTCGGCGGTCCGCTGGATTCTGTCCGCCACCTCGTCGAAGTGCGAGTCGAGGGGAGACGCCGGGGAGTCGGAGACCGCGACGTGGACGTACTCCACGCCGGCGTGAAGAGGCCGGCGGCTCTCGGTCTCGGTGGCGTTCACGATGCAGCTTATCTCGCAGCGGGTCACCTGGGAGGAGTCCGCGGCCGCGCGCGCGTTGCTGAGGTAGAGGTGGTCGGTGACGCGGCACAGGCCCGACAGACCCGCGAGGCCCGACTGATGCATCGGCGACGTGGACCAGCCCCTGCGCTGCTTTTAGGATGACCTGTCCGCCTGTGGCAACATCTGTGTTGTGGCAATGCATGCGTCGAGAGGCAAACCCCGGAAGGACAAGGTTGTGTGTGCGCGCACACGCTGTCGCCTCCTGCTGGCCGGCGGGTACACGACACCGAGGGGGTTCTTTCACCTTTCACCTTCTCACCTTCTCACCTCCTCACTTCTATAATTCACTATAATTCTTTAAGTTAATATCGTGAAAGATGTTCATACTATAAAAGGGCCACAAACGTAAACCTTTAGACTTATGAGACATTATGCCCCAAGGGACGGAATTAAATTACAATCGGATCCTAGCAAAAAATATATTACACTTTTTTCAGGACATGAAATTATTATTCATGTGATATCGAAGGAGTTATTGCAAAGGTTCATGGGGCGATGAGTTGATCAAACTAATAGACAGACATTAAACAAATAGACAATAACCCCTTTATCATTTAGGTAATATTTCAAGTCAAATGTTCTATGTCTCCATATTCTGAAATGTTGCTATTTTGTTAAATAAAAATTGTATGTTTGGGTTTGGGATTATTGATTAATCATACTACTGCATCAGTACAGCAAGTGAAATTAAAAGATAACCGGGCACATACAGCTATACTGTTGTTTTGCATTTTGGAAGATTTCCATCTTTCAAAGTTTTACACCATTTCTGTTATTAAAACAATGTTGTGATTAAAAAATGTACTCGTATTGTAACGACTTACTCTTCAAAGCAAATATAACCACATGTTTCTTTCCATATAATATAACATAATATAATCTGATATTGAGCTTCAACTGGCTCTCCATCAACTGACCCGTCAGTGGCTGGCGTCTCCTCTTTTCAGGGTCAGCTTGGAGGAGTAATTTCAGTAGTTTTTCCTTGTCAGTAAAGCATTTTGACATTTAATTTGTTCCTTTACATCTGGATGGCATGTAACCAACATGGTTTTGTATGTGTTGTCCCATGGTGGGTTGATGTCACTCAATCAGGTTTCTCATTGCTTTGTCGGATATATCACGATTTAATGCTTTTATTTTTAGTTTCAATTCATGATGATTTAATACGATTTATTCTTTGGATAGATATATCCCAAAAGCTCCCTGTGAGGGTCGTTCCTCTAGGATCTCCCTCAGGCCCCAAAATGCACCATAGACAACTCTGAATATATTTTTTCTTTTACCAATAAAATATGTATTATTGTCATTATTATTGTCAATAGTTTCACCTATTTCTGTTAGAAACAGTCAAAAAGAACCGCGAAACCACGACAATGTCACTCTAATTATGTGATTATGAACAAGCAGGTATGACACTTTCAAAATGAATTAGTTTAACCCATTACATACGATATATTATAAAATGAATCACCATAGCACAGATGAATGTGCACACGGTGTTTGTGCTAAATGTATAAGCAGAAAAAAATCAATCGCATCTATTCCATGTGCACGTACTGTATTTGTAATGTAAGTTCCATTAGACCCGAATACCGTGGTGCCTTCTGGTTCGAGGTGGTTGCTGCGCACGAGCTGCTGGCGCCTGCAGGCAGTCCTCGGTTGCCCGGGAAACGCAGATGGTGGATGAAGGGCGCGCATACAAACGAGCACAAACCTGTGGCAGCAGCTGGAGAGCGAGACCGCCGATTAATGCAGGGCTGTGCAGCAGCCCCTCATATTCAAAGACGTCTCTGTTCTCTCCAGCACATCCCGTCCATTTCCTTTGTCCCGGGGCTCCCGTCTCCACTTTCTCCCGTTTTTTTTCCTTCTTTGTCTTTCTCCCTTGGACTGGTCTCCCGTCAGTGCGCAGCTGTCGTGGGCGCTCCCACATCTGCCCGTCTCGGCTCGGCAGCCATGCTGACGATCACGCACAGCCACGGCCCGTGTAGCGTGTTGGTCCAGAGGGGGAGGGAGTGGGGACGGCGGGGGCGACCGGCCGTCCACTGCGGGCTAATCGCTGCGCACACACGGGCATGAATCTGCACGTTTGTCGGCGCCTCTTATCGTGGAAGGAAAAACAACAACAACAACAAAAATAAAAGACAGAAAGGAAGATATTTTTGTTGCGTCGCCTGATGCTGCGGGTCACCTGGTGCAACGTGGAGATGACTGGTAGGAAAAAACACCATAGCTCATTTTATTCTGGCTTTATTGCTCTATTATGCTCGTTAGGTTGGATGAATCTGTAGACAAACATGAAGTCGTTAAATTTCCTGCAGTGGAGGGCCTGATCTATCTCTGCTCAGCCTACACCCTTGCTATTTAGATATGCACATCTCTAGAAAAGCTTTGTGGTGGACACATGCCAGATTAGATTGAAGGTTTATTTCAATATTTAACCAAATGTTGCTGTAGGCATAGTTGTCTATGGCCTGCATGGTCTTTCATCTCTAAATAAATACTATCAATAGAAGTAGCTGCAGGGACTGAAATCTTTTCGCTGCCTTTGGTCAACAAATATGTATTTGTGAATATAAGACGAAGTGGGTCGTTATATCGCCCGAAATGAATACAAAAACATATCTAGAGGTCCACTATACTTATTCAGCATGGCTTTTATATTTTAGGTAACCTGTGGCCGGTTGTGCTGGATTCGTCTGCAGAGGGGGCCGACATGTCCCTGGTCATCACACAGAACGGGAACCAGCAGCAGGACAGGTCATGTGTACAGGCTTGATTGTGTGTATAAGAAAAAACACAAAGGAGGATTGTTTTAAATGGTACAAAATAGCAGATGTAGAATATAGGAGCAGTCAGTCAATCAGATAACTGATCCTGTAACTTATATTGGTTGGCAGTCGGTGTACTAATTTGACCGTGTAGACATCAGTAAGTCGTCTCTGGGGTATCTTGGGAGGACAGTTGGGCTGTGTCCCACATTTCTGCTGCTTTGTGTTGTGTAACCCTCTCCAGCTGCACTGATGCGCACTCCGGACCTGGCGTGCGGTTTGGCTCCATCGTCCTGTGCTGTGCTGCCTGACAGGCCGGTAAAGGATCTGACAGTGGAGGGACTTTCATTACTCTCATATTCATTTTCTGCACTGTGACTTGTTTTATAGGCCATATAGGTCTGAATATGAACGGTGGGGAAAATTCTTATGAACCTGTTGTCTTTCCTTTTGCCCAGGTGACAGTATGCATCTCTGTGTGTGTGAGTGTTACGCCCATGTGCCTCCTTAAAGTGCAGAGAGAACATGGGAACATTTTCAGATTTGTTATTCAACATACATTTATGCAAGAAATAAATTAATTGGGTGTTTGTTAGAAGAGGATGAAAATATCTAAAATTATTTCACAACAGGAAAATGCTTAATGAAATCACTTGTGTGTTTCTGGCTTTAACAGCTGTTGTGTGTTTTCTCGAGCAGTGATCGATGCATGGTGCCGTGCCTGATGTCCAGACAAGGAGAGGATCCACGTCCCCGCGTTTCCCCACTGAGAGGCGGCTTCTGATGCCTTTGCGTGTCGGTGGAAATGGCCTGCCCCTGCTGCTTCGTGGACAGCGTCTTTGTGAACAGGGAAGCTTTTCACCGCTGGTGTTTTGAGTCCCAAATCGTTTTCTGTCGCATTTCTTCCTGTTTTAAAAGATGCACATTTTCTCAGCTGTAAGTAAATTCACTCCCACTGTCATTACGTTTTTGGCTGATCAAAAACACAGACACAGAGGTGTTTAACATCCTGCGTTGTTGGACTGCCTACTTTGATCCGTTACCGTGGTTACTGCGTCGAGGATTTTGGCTACTTTTCCCTGTATAAGGCACTTTAAATTAACCAGAAATGATCTTTGAATGTGTTAACTGCTCTCCAAAGCTAACACGTTATCATTGCCAGATCCAGGACTAGAAAGCTCTGATATTTTTAGCCTGTAACATAAAAAAGACAAGTTTTCTCACATTTTGACAATGTGTAATTCACACATTATGTTCTTTGTTTGTCTTGATACTTTCTAATTTGGGTGTGATACCAACCACCTTTATGGTTTCACAGTACTCTAGTGTATTTTTACTGAAGCGTGTGGGCAGGTGTGTGCCGGCGTGAGAGCATGTGTTTGTGTGCATGTGCTCTGTGTGTGTGTGTGTGTTTATTCCTGTACGTGTGCATGTGTCTTTATAAAAAACACACTTTTTTACTTGGCCTGAAGCTTCGAGCTGCTTTTCAGTGGATTTCTCTTTGCTGCACTGATTTCTTTTTCTCTCTTCTTATAACACACTGAATGTACCAGACAAAGGATTAAAACGTATTTACAAATGATTCTTAGCATTTGTTAGGACCTCATTGAAGAAGCAGTTCGGTGGGGGTTCCTGTGATCTAGACAATCGCAGGAATGAGGCTGGAAATGAATGGTGTGTAGTTTTCTAAACGATGCCTGTTAGCATTAATTAAACTGTTCCAATGCTTACTGCCCCATCATCCAATACTGCAGCAAATGCTAATAATTATGTGCAAATAGCTTTTTACCGAGATCTGGATTCTACTAACAATACCTGACTAATATCTAACAATACTAATGTCTGCTAACAGTCGGATGATTACTAACCTGTTCTCTGAATGCTGATGGCTGGCTTTGTTCTTTCTAACTCATTGACTAACCCTCTGCTTTATGCCCGCAGTCCAATGCAAACACTCCTCTCTCACGGTCCCGCAATCCTTCTTGTAGAAAGCCTTCGACTAAGATGAATTATAAAAGAAGAAAATCAATCAAAACGGTTAAGGTGAGCAAGTCAAGAAGGGTTCCAGGACTTGGGAGGGTAAATGTTATTAACCACTAGATTGAAAGAGGAGGATAATCAGCTGCTGGTTTCCAACTGGTTTGACCACATACTTAAGAATCCTCACAAAACCGAATGTGATCTAATCATAAAATAATAGCACGTCACTGTGTCTCAAATCACAGGCTAAATTCACATCTTCAGAGGCCGTCCTTTCTATCTCGACCTATGTGGTCAACCCTAGCAGACGAGCGCCTGGCTGGTCGTCACCACAGGCCGAGCAAACCTCAACTCAACCACTAACTTAATACGGTAGTGATACTAACATTGGTGAGGCTGTAAACACCCACCCTTTGCTGTTACTAACATCTGAGTTCCTTCTGACTGAGACGTCCTGATGTCTGTAATCGAATCCTTCCGTCTCTTTGTTCTTCTGTAATCAAATATAAGAGCATGCCTGTGGCACTGGTGATGCCTCTCAAACGACAGCACACGGAAGCTTTTATTCAAAACATCTTTTAGTGCCGTGAGTGAGCGAGTATGCCTGTTAGCCGAGGGGAACTGAGTCCTATTGCTCCAGCAGTGTCAGTGGCATGCTCACTGGAAATCCATGTGAACAACCTACTAACGTCTGCTGAAGATAAATTAACTGACAAAAGAAATTGAACAGCAATATGATATATCCGCAAACTAACAAACTAACCCACTAATAAACTAATAATCTAACATTCACTAACTTTGTGCTGAGTGGCAGAGTTGATGAAGCACTTCGTTTTGAGGAGGATTGGAAGATAATTTCATTTTTAAAGAACAACTTATCCGTGTATGTGTGTGTGAGAGAAAAAGCACGCAGTGTGTTTGTCAACTCTCTCAACTAATACATTTATTTTAGAACTACAGACGTTTTAGCCGAAGGCCGAAGGCATCCGCGCTGTCTTGTCTCGTGGTACCACGGAGCACCGAGTCACCCTCCACCCAAACAATACGCTGTGGGAAGTTTCATGGATGTCCGCAAAAATGAATTCAATGTACACGATTAGAGCTGTGCCGTATTGCTAATTAATCACTTGTCCTTTCACATGCTTTTGTAATAAACAATTGTCAAATATTAAAAATATCATGGTTTATTGTATGGTCTCAATTCTCGGTTATTTAAAGGACAAATTGCAATTTTCAGTTTAATACAAAAACCCCCACAGGAGCGCTTTTCATATTGTCCACAATAAAAATTGTGTCAGCAGAGTATTGTCCAGGAACGTGTTTTTTAGACCCAGCAAGGAAATTGGGAGTTTTTTAAATGTATTTCTATGGAAATACCATTATCCTAAATATATTCTCTTGATTCTTAATTGCTGCAATGACTGTTTTTATGGTATGTCCCTTGCAAGCAGAGTCCTTCAAAATCCTTCAATCTAAAAGAAAATAATTTAAAAAGCTGAAAAGTTTGGGTGGTTTACATTTATTTAATATTTATTAATCTTTATAGGTGATGAACTTTGATCACCGTGTGTTACCTCTGAATCCATATTTTAGTAAAAATTAACAAGTAACAATTTTATACTGTAACTTGTTACCAAACATCAATGGAACATTTTTAAGCTTGAGGCATTTCATGCATGAAGTGTTACAGCAGGGGGCAGCAACTCATCAGAACAGAAGATTTGTTTTGGTGTGTTGGTGCAGTTATTCTGTATATTTGCTACACCTGTTTGCAATGGTTCAATGACACGCAACATAAAGGTGAGACACTATGTTTGAAATTTCTAGCGGTACAATTGTCTCTAAAAGTGTCTTAAAATATGCAAAATGAAGCCCCCCCCCCTCCACTGCCCAACTTAAAAAAAGGGAATAAATCATAACATCTTTAATAAAAGACCATAGTATACCCAAACATGCACCCTTTAGTAGACCTTCACTCCATCGTCATTCTGCTCCCTTTGCTCGTGTCAAACAGAGGGGACTCTGCTCTGGCCCCCACCTGAGCCCGATGGGAACCAGATGACGGGGGCTCGGAAAGGTAGGAGCAGCGGGGCCCAAGGTCTCCGCGGGTCAGCTGTAATTCACCACAGAGCTCAGAGAGCAGAGTCCCAACACACACGAAACCCCCTCGCCGAACAGCCAGGCTCCACGTCTTAAATATCACGCTAACTCCAGTTCAAAGGCCGCTATGTGGGGATGAAAAACATTAATCGGCTAAATGATGTTCACTGACGGAGGGTTAGTTTAGCTATTCTTTGCAAAAAGCACCATTGTTCCACTTTACATGGACTTTGTTGCACAGAGGCGTGAATGACCGTGATAGAGAAAGGGAGAGAGAGACAGAAAGCAAGAAGATCTTACAATTCACATTTCTGTTTAGATTTGACCAACTGCGTATTTCTGTTTGACTCTCCTAAGAAAACAAGGAGAAACGTCTCCGCACAGCAGATACGTGTGTCTCTGTTTGTGTGTGTGTGTGTGTGTGTGTGAACCAGAGGCAGCGCTCTGTAACAAGAGCCTCCATCACAGGGAGGATGTCTGCTGAAATAACAGCTCACTGCCCCCAACGGAATTTGTCTGTAAGCTGTAAAAGATGGCGAGGGAGACGAAGAAAAAGGCCGGCGAGGGAAGTAGTTCTCTCTGTAATCAGCAGCACTCGGCTCTGAAAATAGTCAGACCGTTCAAGGGCTGAATAGAGATTGCTCTCCCCGCAGTGTGTGTGTGTCTTCTTAGTAGTATTTTAAATGAAGACATGTCTATCTGGAATCCAACGTTAAGGCTTTGTCTTATCTGAGCGTGCTCCGCATTCCTATATGTTGGCAAATGCACATACACATGAACCCCAGTGCAATGTAGTGCTGAGATTCTTTTGTTCTAAATGTATTGGGAACAAAGAGCACCAGACAAATCCTGCACCTTGCAAACAAACAAGTGCTTACTGTAAATAGGTCCGTCTCGTTGTTGCATGCACGTTTTACGTAATTTCTTATTGACACCAGCAGGAGTTATGAAGACACTTGCAAAATGTGCAGTGGATTTGCATCATTTAATCAGACGTTGATTAGTTTGAGTTTTTAAAAACATAAATTTGCAACCAAGAACCATTTCCTTTGTAGTTTTTCTTATTTTGACAGTTAAACATTTACATTCATTCTCGTTTCATAAAGTTCCTCATTGCAATCTGCTATGTGATATATGCAGACCTCAGAGCTCGTTGCCAGTGCTCATATTATTTTGGGCCCCAATGCAAGTATTGCAGAGCAGGAATGGAAATGGGGAGCAGGAGAATTTGGGTCAGGGGTTGCAGGTCTTTAAATATACAATGGAGGCTTTAAGGCATGGGGGAGTTGACGAAAATGGTTTGCAGACTTTTAAAACAATCAGAGAAGAAGAAAATCCAGCCAAATCAACGTTTTCTCTGTTTTAACCGTGCGTCCGAGTTCTTCAGAGCATCGAAGCCTTCAATAACTCACCATCTAGAGAAGCACACACTACATTTCTTGATAAAGTTTCTTGCTTTTCCTCAAGTTTTCGGCTTCTAAACTTCTCTCATCTTTCATTTAACTATGCGACACATGAGCTGCTCCTGCTTAAACTCTCTGACACATGATTTATCCGGTCACATCGTTTTGTCAACCCCCCCGTGTGTCCCCCCCCCCCCCTCCCCACACGCTAAGTCCTGTTAATACTGTGAAAATGGTGATATGAAGTCAGAGACCTGGTGCTTCCTAAACACCTTTCTTTTTTTTTAATGCCTGCAAGCCAACGTTCAGAGAATAGATAAGCGGCCCGTCGGAGAGAGAGGGCCAATCTGTCCTGCTGGCTGGTGAATGATGGACAGTAATTAAAAGTTAGCTAATAACCTCTTCACACCTGACATTTCAACAGGGGGTGGGGGGGGGGTCCTGGACACCATTATCTACATATAGATTAAACAGCGTAATTGGCAGGGAGATAGGGTTAGGAGGATCGAAAAAGGAAAAAGAGGAAGAAAAAAAAAGGGCCAGGGCCGTCTCCGAACCATTAAACAGAATATCTGAGTGACACTCTGATTTTGCTCCTCTTGCTAATGCGACAGGAATTGAGCTGAACTAAAATGCTAAATGAATGAATCCTATCTCGATGTGGTTATTACCGGGGCAAACATCGGCCACGGGAAATAGCTTTAATTTCATAATAATTGCTAGATGGACGTGACTCGTTAGAGACACAATATCCGAATGAAGAGCGAAGAAGGGGGGGGGGGCAATGAGGACGAGAGTGAGTCTTCGGAGGATAAATGCTGTTCGTTGGGCTGCACCACTTTGCACAAACTCATTGACGAGTGATACTGAGGACTGATGAGATGTAAATGGAGGGAATTAGTTGCGCTGTCATTAGCATTGTGGAAATGTGAAACTACTTCATTTGGAGACTAAAACATTGCTGAATGAGTTCCTACACAGGTGAACATTTTTATCGTTCCCACAGGTTTGTGTTTAACACTAATAGCCTATTAAGTGTGCGCCGCATCACAGCGTTCAAAATTCCTAATGGCTTTACTAATGAAGAAGTGCTCCCTTTTCCAGGCCTATGGGAGCTGCTGTGTTTGACATTTTGGGAAATAAGTTTATTTTCTTTCTTTCATTCTCACACGACCATCAGCGTCCAGTTAGTTCACTCAGCGCCGAGTCTGGTAAGGAGGCGCGAAAAACTGGCCTGGGTCCATCCAACGATAAAAAAAAAAGATTACATCCATAGTTCACATGTGCCAATCAACATTTATGAAGAAATATGATACGAGATTTCCTGCTTGTTGCTTACAAAAACCTTGTTTGCGATACAGCTTTCGGTCACTTCTCCGTTTAACCCCCACATTAATGTGTCTATTTAGACGTCACTTTTTTTTTTACAAGACCACCATGTTAATTAATTGGGGCCACATGGCGCAGGTTAGCTGTGTCCCCTCCAGTGCCAGTTTTATACTAGTATGCTGAAGCTTGCCGTCTCTTGACAGCAGCGATAACTCGACAGGTGAGAGTGGGATCCACACCTGGGCCAGAGGTGAGCAGCTCCATGCTGCTGTCAAAGAGCGGCGGCGTGCCGCTGCAACTGGCCTCACATGTCGGCAGAAAGTGACACACAAACGTCTGGCTAAAAATAAAAGTAAAAAGAGCCGTGAAAAACGTCTTATTTGTTTTCTCCAAAATAAATCATGTTGACAGTGAGAACCGAGCAATAATTTTCAAAGGATGCAGATGTTTGCAGGAAGCTGTCAAACAGGTAACGATTACGTTGGTTGAACCTTCCAAACCACTGCCGTGTGTTTTTCTGACTTTTATTGTTATTATTATTATCATTATTTCTATCTTCAGATGAATGTAACTCGCTCTAGCTATACAAGGGTAATTTAGAAAGATTGGTTAGCTTTGGATTGTCACTAAACAAAAGGGCAACGGAAAGAGACCTCGTCACTTTTTTAAACTGTTTTTCACAGTTTGTCATTGGTGTTTTTGTGTAAATTTGAAAACTGATTAACAAATACAAATAACAAATTTGGCTCTCTAATTATAAGTATTAACACATTGCCGTGAATAATGTCTCAGGTTTCTCGGCCAAAAACAACTCACTCCTTCCAACAACAACCACACGCACAGTACGTCAACGTGTATATTTCTCCATTTTATTCACCTATTTGAACTCGTAAATGACTATAAAGTGGCTACATTTACTAAATACTCATTATTCCTGGCCTTGAACGTAACATGAGATGTTCTTATCGGAGTTAACTACTTTAATTAGTTGATAAATATGATTTTCAGTGAATGTTAATAATGTAAAAACAAAATAAATATAAATTAATGTTGATAATGTAAAAAGAAACAAATCTGAATTGTTTTTTTCTAGACATCATTCGATGTTTGGATTAGTACAGGAAAGAAGGGATGTGCTTGTGGTTGACTTCACCTCCACCACTAGATGTCCCTCTTGTTTCAGTCTGGAGGCTGCTGTGTTGTGACTGGAGAGTCTGTCCGTGACTCGTCCATCCAGACATCGGGGTTCCTCCATCATGTCCGAGCCGGTCCCCCCAAAACCAAACAAGAAAACATCCCTTCATTCCTCTAACAGTCCTCCACGTCCTCTCTCCGTCTGTCCCCTTCGGTCCCCGTGTCTCGGATAAAAGGCTCCCTTTACTGTTTATACAAGGGGATTGGTGTTGTTAACAGGTGTAAGGTAATGGGATCCCCACTGGCAGCCACACACACGCACACGCACACGCACACGCACACACACACACACACACCCTCCTCTTCCCCACACTCGCACTCGCCCCAGCGATACTCCTCCGATGGATTGCACCCACCATTCATCTAAATTATGTCACTGGCAATGAGCTATCAGTTCAATCTGGCCCAAACGAACCACAGGGTTTGTTTCTGTTGACACTTCCTCAGCATTCACTTCTCCCCCTGATTACTGTCAGGGGCTCCGGCAGCGATGCAGCTCGTCCTCCGGGTGCGTGTGGCCCCCGTATCCTCACGGCGGCTTTACAGCTGTTGAGAGAGGCTGTTACGAGAGAGAGAGAGAGAGCGGATGAGGACGTTGAATTTGCATCCAGCAACGGAACATTGCTGTTACATGATCCCTGACATTGCTGTGCATTTACTGCTCATTATGTGAAACTGCACTCACGGTGCAAATGGCCCACCTTTATCGCAGGAGCTCTTTCTACAATGAAGGTCAGCATACAGGTCGGGTTCCAAAGTTAATCATCGCAGCCTGATCAGTGCTGTCTGACATGGAAACACAACCAGACATATTCATATATATATATATGAGAGTGTAAATAGAAATGTGGTCTTCTACTCCTGCCATCTTAATCCAGTCCAGCCATTTTGGATGCTGTGTTTCTCTTCTCTCCCAGCGTTTTCTCAGCTCCCCCCTCGTCCTCCATGAGTTTAATTCCCTCTTTCTCCTGGCGTCCATTATAAATACTCCCAGCTGCCAAACAGATGTTGAATATCTTTCTTTCTTTTTGTTTGTATCCTAATTTCCTTTCATCTATATAACTCGACGGAGCCACACACACATGGGACGCCCGCAAAAACTGTAAATGTCATAGAGGCTGCGACATCATGTATATTTATTCCTGCTCTTTTTCAGATTTCGCTAGACGTGTCTCTCACATTTGCTGCTGGCCCGGATGATGTCCACCCTCCTCCTCAAAGGCTTCTGGTGCGGCGAGTGACGAGCGACCGCAGACGAGATGGCCCAGAGTGCAAACGCCCAAAAGGTTCTTGCTGCCTTTTCCACTCATTGAGTCAACTTCTACAAGGGGGGTTTGATTCCTTGAGAAAACCCCTGAAATTGATTATTCGACCGTAACGTATTCATCATGTGAAGCTTGATAATGCGTCTTAAAGTCACCCCCGTTTTCCAATGGATAAAAAAAGAAAAACACCTCAGACTTCTAACTAAATGGAGCTGATGAAAAGCAAACAGAAACTCAGGAAAAGATGAAAACGAGGAGAAGGCAGAGACATTTCGGCGGCTTTGTGATTTGCTGGTTAATTGAGCCGATCCAACACGTTGTTAGCTTGTTATTTCAGACAAACAGCCCAATAAATGTTCCCCAGATTACATTATCACCGTTGTAAAGCGTACCCAGGGAATCAGTTCCTCTCTATAAAAAAGCCGTGCTCGTGCCTCCCCTGTGTTTTTTATTGAGTTCTTCACCCACAGAGCCAAACGTAGAGGCCGCGTATCGAGCCGCGCTCATAGAAACATAGTGCAAGAATCAGTTTAGAATCTACACCTTCAAATGTTTTAAAATGCACACTACACGATGCCTGACAGCGAGTTCACTTCTCTTACAACAGATAGCCCTTTCGCAATATTTGCGTCATCCCTTTGATGTCTAGACATTATGTGTTCCTTTTTTTCAGAAACTAAAAAAAAAAGAAACTGCATCTGACTGCTGTGTGTGTCTCGTACGAGAGAGGTATTTGACTGAAGTCCCTGTGCAGACAGTACAAAGCTTTCGCATTGGTCCATATTCATGAAGGTGCAAATCACCACAGTGTGAGGAAAATGCAGCGCAGACACACAAGTCTCTGGAGTTTGTCACAGCAAGTCCAGTCTCTGTGTTTGTGGCGCCCGCCGTGTTGGGGAAGTTCCCAGATGCGAACCGTTTTTTTCTTTTTTTTTTAATTACGGCCCACTCCCTTAGGAGAGTCAATGGCGGATCGACAGGAGGAGGGCGCAGAAAGGGAAGATGTAAGGTGAAGATCAAGGAGGTTCGTATGCAAACGTCAGAGAACTAAAGAGACCCGGGTGGGGGAGCATCTGGGGGGGGGGGGGGGACTCGGGTACTCAGCGGTTTCCGATGGCCACGCGGTCTTTCCAGGGTCAACCTGAAACTGATGCTCTATTTCTTAGCAGCGATTGAAAGTCAAACGTCATGGGTCTGGGATCTTCTGGGAACCCTCAAATGGATCAAACGCATTGTATCAGAAGATCTCCAGCGAGGAGGCTCACGCTCGAGCAGCATACGCTCTGATCGCCGTGAGATCCCAGAGAAATTGTCCGTGTGTGGGGGAAGTAAAAAAGCAGCGTTTTATTTTTGTGCCAGCAATTAGTCAGTAACAGCGGGTGTCCTCATGATGTTCCCCGTTTCCCCTTTGAAAGATGAATTCATCGTCATTAGTGCAAATGCCTTTACAATGTTAAGTGTTTGCGGACCGCTTACAAGCACGTGACCTGAAGAACGCTATTGATCACTTACAATGATTGTTTCTCTTGTGTTTTCTTGCTCTCTTCCACGATGCTGCTCCACCTGCAGGATGACATTGAACGCGCACTCGGTGCAGCACACCTGGGAGTGCGGGTTATCAACAAGTCGATAACTAAAACCCGGCAGAGCCGTGAAGGTTACAGAGGTGCGGTATGCATGCGCGCTGCTAATGTGCGACTACCTGTGTGCATTAGTGCACTTTTCCGGTAAAGGTTTCTGTAGTCTGTTATGACGCCGAGGTGTTCCTCCTCCACCTCATTACTGCTGATTTACAGCACAACTAGGTGAAAGCAGGCAGGACGGACCTCCTACCCCCCCCCCCTCCCCACACACACAATGCCCTGCACCCCCTGCACCTCTCTTCTTCCTACATCTCTCTCCTTCTCATTCTCCTGCCGCTCACAGACAATGGGGCCCTGGAGAATACAGGCTTGTGCTGAATTATTCAAATCAGCGGTGGCAGCAAGCCGGAGAGCAAAGGAGAGAGGCGAGGAGGTAGAGGAGAAAGAAGGGGAAAGACAGGGAGACGGGTAGAAAGTGAGAGAATGCAAGATGATGGGAGGAAGATGTGCAGGGGGAAGGGGAGAAACAGACAGAGAGAGAGAGAGAGAGAGAGAGAGAGAGAGAGAGAGGGCTTTGTGGAAGTGGTGGTTCTTGTGGTCTCTGCATGCAAATGGCCTTTTGCTCCTCTCTCCCTTCCTCTGTCTTTCCTTCTCCGTGAATCACTCCCTGCCCTTCACTGCTTCATTAATACACATCTGTACCCCGGCAGTAGCCTCCACCTCCCCTCTCCGGAGGAGGAGAGAAACAGGAGAGTGGGGGAGGTGGAGGTGGTGGGGAGGGAGAGAGGGGGGGAGGGAGGGTTGCGGGGAGGCGCTCGACAGCAGCAGCAGCAGCACGCTGTTGGCAGGAGAAGAATGTGGCGGTAATTAGCCAGCACCGATACATACAAAAAAAAAGAAGAGGAAGAAAAAGAGGAAAGGAAAAAAGAGCAAAGCTCTGAAAACAAGCCTCCTGCCGGGCTAAACTCCCCAGAGGGGAGACCTGGACATGTCGGTGTGCAGTCTGGGAACAAAGGAAGGAGAGGAAAGCTGGGGAAAGGAAGGGAGGCTGAGGAGTGGGCCTGTGACAGCACCTGCAGAGATGGAGAATCTGTGTGTGTGTGTGTGTGTGTGTGCACGTCAGCATTATTTTCTTGTGATTGTGATTGCCTCTCAGTGACGGATGCCTTCAGATGCACAGACACAAGAATCATCACCAGAATGTCTATACCGGACTCGACTGTGGGGTAACAGCTATGTCTACTTGGCCTATTGGAAAGGGACTCCCCCATGAAGAAAGAAGCCTTCCGATGCTCATTGCATGTCTGGAGATACTCGTCCTCCTTCAGGCGGCACAGAACCACGGCGTCTGACAAGAAGGCCGAGGCTCACTGATCATTTATGGTTCATAAATGATGATAATAATGATCATGATTTTCTTCCCAGCAACATAGTTGCAGCACAGGTTGCTAAGCAACATAAAAGTATATGAATAACGACGAAAGGTTTAATATTCCCTGCACGATTCAACAAATCTTGCACCATTATTTGTCATAACATGTATTAGACACTTTGAGCCGTGATAATGCTAACACAGCAGATGGCCTGCTGAATTTACAGAAGTGCGCTTTCCACCAATGATCGGAAATAAACGCTTGATGTTGTTGAAGGTTTTAAAGCAGAGTGTTTTAAAGACAGATGTATGGACATATAGATCGATAGATGCATAGATAGAAAGCGAGCTAGATTTAGAGAGGTATAAGTAGATACATGAACAGAGAGCGAGATCTTGACCCTCGAGTCTTTTGCTAGCCTTATTAGTGAGAGAACTTGGTTCATTAAACGATGTGAGGGAGGGGTGTAGGCTAAAAGCACAGATCCCACGCTGAGAGGCGGCCCCTATATCTTTCTGAATTCTGTGTTTATGTAGCAGAACGAAAAGATTCAAGACGAAGTCTGCAACTACCGTATATGCAAATGGTTGGTCCCAAAAGAGCACGCACCATGCCGCTGCAGAAAAAAACACCTCCTCTTTGTCACGTTTAAACTTTTGTTAAAAAATGAGTCAAGTCCTCGCAAATGTATTTTTTGTGCACATTTGTAAACATGCAACTTGGTAATCAAACAAAAGCAGCGTGTAGAACAGGCCTCGCTGCCGTTGATGCGCGGCGGCCTCTCGTGACTTGGCTGCGGGTCGGTTGAGCACCGATGCACCTGATTGCGTCAGGACGGACTCCCTGCGGTTTGACAGGGGTCCATGCTTCCCTCTGGCACAGCGGCCAGCCTTCCCGAAACGTCCCCCACGCACAGTTTGAAGCGTCAGCCCAGTGTGCTCTGCTGGGAGCTGGGCTTGGCAGGGCCGGTTACCGAGCTCAGGTGGCCAGCTGACGGGGCCTTCTGCACAAGAGCCCCCACGAGGGCAGGTAGAAAGGATGAGAGGGGCAGGTGTGTGTTTGTGTTCTACTTGTTGCCCAGCCTCTCTCCCTCCCTCCCTCCCTCCCTCCTTCCCTCCCTCTCTCGCAGGCCAGGACAGGTGCCCATGCCATTCATTTTGGCACTGACAGGGGAACCACACAAAGGGGGAAAAGGCGACACGGAATGAAGGGCAAGAAAGTTAAATGTGATGTGATGGTATTAAAACTGGTCTAATAAACTGCTCACTAAAAATCAACAGTGGGTTCCTCTAGGATTTGGGTTGCAACAAAGTCTTCCCTTCATGCACGAAGGCTTGCGCACATGATTTCCGCGGCAAACGTTCCCAGCCTTAGGGCGAGAAAACACATTTCCAGGAAACCCATTTCTCCCAAATTTTCCCTGGGACGTTTACGTAGTTCAGCGGGGCCTTTTGGAAATTAAAATTAGACCAAGCTCTTGGAGCATTATGCAGTTTCTAGGTTGACGACTGAAGCAAAGTCAGGCCGTTTGGTTCAGCAGGGTTGCAAGGCTTTGAATGATTTGGGTTTGGGGATTCTAATTAGGACACTTAAGTCCTAATTACTATATAAACACATTCCTCTGCCAAAACCCTGGACCCCTAGAGTGAGGCCTCCCATTCTGCTCTGCTGCATAGAGAACATTATGGCCCCGATACTGTACAGTCCTCACAAGCTACTATACAAGTATTATGTGGGAGATTATTATGGTTCTCAAAATAAGACTCATTAGTAAAGACTGATTAAAAAAGTCATGTTTTTTTTCTATCATCCTACAGCTTTGGGCACAGGCAAAAAAAATATTCATCCTGATTCTTATCTTGCATTGCGTTCAACACAGTGGACAAAAACCCAGTTAAATTATAGAGGTGAGTTCAGCAGAAAAGGAACTGTCAATCTAACCAATGGCCACCACCAACCTGTAAAAGACTCAAACGGATGACACCATATCCACGCCGACTGCAGCTGAAAATATAGGCGGAGGAATCAGACGGAGGCAGCAGACAGGACGGGGCCCGGTGGTTCTCCCATCAGCTCGGGAGGCTCACAGGAGCTCCTCGGAGAGAGAGCAGGGAGGTGACGGGTCGTCAGGGTGCTGTCACTGCTCCGGATCAGGGTTCTTTGCAACGGAAAAAGAAAAGGGATTTTGCCACATACGGTCAAATAGGTACCAGGAGTTGGGTGGGGAGGAGAGGTCATAGGCTTAGATTATTCCAAGTTGTATATGCTGATGATTACAATCCCTCCCTCTCCTCATCATTCTCATAATAGCATCATTACCGTGTCATCTTTGGCATTGATGAGACTCTGAAATGTTATTTAGTCCCTTTGGTCCATATTCTCTTGAAAAAAAAATGAACGTATGGAATAAACTCCATGTATAAAGTAATATAATGAGACTTTAGTTACGTCTTTGCTGCTCACTGGTATTACATTTAAAACTTATTTGCTGTTGTTTAACTTTCCCAGGAAAAGAGATTAGTTTAATCATTTGTTAGGGACCTATGATGCCAGATTTGAGTCCGGGGGGTGATCATGGCTGCCCTTCCCCACGGTGCCCACCTCCAGCAGCACATAAGCACCCTAATTGTCACGCCACTTCCCATTACACATGTCATTCGTCATGCCACGCTCCTGTGCCCGTGTGCCCAGCCAGCTGCACAGGAGGGCTTGGAAACAGGGCAAGGTGTATCCACGTGTCCATGTCACTGGAACTTTGGTGTTAGAAGAACAATGATCCCTTTTGGGAGGTGTTTCCCGCCACACAAAGATTGCCATCGTTGTAAGGAAGACAAAGACCACTTTCACAAACATTATAAGCCTGCGTTGTCAGGTGGTATATTTTGATTTACGTTACCAAATGTGTTTTTAAAATGCAAATGGAGGGTTTATTTCAAGATGTTTCAGTTGTCTTTTAAATTTAAGAGTTGACATTATGAATGCAGCTTAACAAAGTCCCATTTCTACATTCCATGTTTCTAACATGAGGAGAAAATGTATTACTGTTGATTGTCAACCTTCGGTAATGAACATGAGGATTACAGTGGAACAGCTTTGTATTTGGCAGCTTTTGTTCTGCCTCATTAATCCGGCAAATTTGAGGTTTCAAAGAGGCATCTTTCCTTTACAGGGAAACTATATTCGGCAAATGACTAGAGGGGTTGGCCGGTCCGAAGGAGAAGGAGGAGGAGAAGGAGAAGGAGGAGGAGGAGAAGGAGGAGGAGAAGGAGGAGGAGAAGGAGAAGGAGAAGGAGGAGAAGGAGGAGGAGAAGGAGAAGGAGAAGTAGAAGGAGAAGGAGGAGGAGAAGGAGAAGGAGAAAGAGGAGGAGAAGGAGAAGGAGAAGGAGAAGGAGAAGGAGGAGGAGAAGGAGAAAGAGAAGGAGAAGGCGAAGGCGAAGGAGGAGGAGAAGGAGGAGGAGAAGGAGAAGAAGGAAACAACATGTATTGTATGTATTTTTGTTTTCGATTACCGCACTCGTTTCATATGATTATATAGAGTGTATGTTATTCATGACAAAACTGTAGAGGGACATTTAACCTTACTATCACACCATCGTTTATTCCATCAAAGAAACCTCAATTTATTTTAAATGTGAAATTTTCATGAATTTAAAAGCCTCCGGGCTTTAGTTTGACACATTACAGTAAATGTTCATATTTCTTGAATTGAATACTCAATTTATTTTACTTTACTTTTTTGAAGATGAGTTCAGTTCATGAATTTTTGATGACTTTCTTAACTTTTTTCACTTTCACGTTGGGACTGTGTAGGTGAGTGAGCATGCACATCAGATCTGGGCATGTTGGCGCCTTCGCAGCCTCTGACATCATTGTATGAACGTGTCAATGGGTGAATGATGACATTTAGTGTAGACGGCGCTGAAGACATGAGAGTTGCCATATAAATGCAAGTTAATTAACTCTTAACTAATAACTGTGCCCCCCTCACCCCCCCACTTTGAACTAAAACAAATCAAGCAAACAAATCACTTTGGTGTTGAAATCATGCTTAGGCATTAGAGTTTGACGTTAACAATAAGCGCTTATTATTACCAGACAATGATCAGTGTGTGGTCGTGTTGTTAACTTTCTCTTTACTTTTCGGTCACATAGCAGAAACCTAATTCTGGTACGCAGTCTGAAAAGCGGGGAGGTTGTAAGTATTCAAGCAATTTAATATTCATTCAAACAAAGGGGAGAACGGCTGTGTTTTATCACGCAGAAACAGAAAGTTTCATTGATTTCAGATGATGTGAAATCGTTGCACCCAGTTCTTACATCTTTATGGCTTCTTACCCATCTTGCACCAGTAGCCCCGTTGGTTTGGTTTTGCCGCTTAGATCATCCATGGATGGACTTTTGTGCGCATCGCGTTGATTCAAGTCTCTCTCAGAAACCTTCTCTTACATTCAACACACAGCATTGCTTGTAAATGGGTGGCATGCCAACTCGCCTGCAGACGGAAATAAACTTTTATTCATCTGAACAATCGCCTACGAATCGTGGTGCATAAAACAAGTTGTCGTTGTTGAAGACGTAAGGATATCTGGCGAGCAGCAGAGAGATTGTGGGAGTAAGGGATCGTTGAAGAAAGGAGGAGGTGTCGTCGCCGAGTGTGCAGGACCTTTCCTTTGACGCTTCCTCCTTTATGGTCTGACCTTTCTCTTAATTGGCTGACATGTCTTTACACTGAGATTCTGTTGGTCTCCCGGCCAAAGTAATTTCTCCCCCTCTTCCAGCTAAAGCGTCTCCTTCTGACCCATAAATTGGAAGCGCTTTAACCTTTCCTGAGTGTACGTTTTATAGCGCCCGATTTATTCTTTTATTATGCAGATGAGATGAATTTTCAAATAGTGACTGGTGTCACTCACACCTGCGTTTTATTAAAATATGTTCAGTCTCAAATGTTTGTTTTAAGTCACACAGGAGCGCCTAACAATCTCCTCTTTGTCGGTAATCCTTAATTCACCTGAATCAGTAGAGAATGTAATGTTACTGCACAAGATGCTGCAAACAATCTTTAGAAATGTGGGTCTAGTTTGCTTGTTTCGTTCAGTTGTATAAAAAAAAGCCACAACAAGTCCATTAATCAACTGTCTATTAGTCTAAACGAGGTCCATAATATATCTATGAAAGTGTATGTGTGTGCTCTGGGTGTAATATACTTGATCTATCGATATGTTTATTTCTATTTATTTCAAGACCTCATCCTGCGACTCTGACCCTGAAATCAATACCTTCATTTATGGTCCACCACCTTCAATCAATTCTGCCCCCCCCCGTCTCCTCCCAGCGATGGACCGCCTCTGACTGGACACGTGTAAGCAGAGCTCCAGTCTTTTTTTTTTTTTTTTGCTTGCTGCCTTCCTTGTCGTTGTGCAGTGAGAGGTCACCAGTCACTAAAATCGAGATAGGCTTGCTGGTCATCATCACCCTGCAGCTTTCCCTCACCGGATCTCCTCGCTCTCCTTTCTCCGCGTCTTCCGTCGGCTTTCACCTCCCTGCTGACTGGCAGCTGCGTGATAAACAACAGCAGACGGGAGGAGGCGCATGCCAAAGGAATGAAAACGGCTCCTAGTTCTGTCTCCTTCTTCGCTTTGGTTGCCGCGCTCTCTGCCCCGTCGTCTCTGGCCTGCTGTTCCGTGCAAATGTTTAGTCTCGTTCCTGTGAAAAATAGATGCCGCGTACATGTAGACGTGGTGTGGCATCCTTCCCCCCCCCCCCACCCTCCTTCCCCCGCACAGCACAAAACGCTCTTCGTTGCAACAAAAAGCAAAGCTTTTATGAACGTCTCATGGGCCTGGCGAGGGAGATTTAGCCATTTAGCCCGGTCATCTGTTTAAAAAAAAAAACATACGGTTGAGGAAAGCCAGGAGGTTTTTTTTCTTCTCCAAAAAGCATGCATGAGCTGGTAGCATTGCTCAAACGGCCCTTTGCCTCCTCTTGGATTTATTAGCCAATTTCCACTACCATTGTCTTTCACTTCAATCTCAGAAGTGAGGGTGCACCGGGCAAAATATAGGGCCGCAATCATCCATGTGTGCGGCGACAAAAACCTCCAGCGCCCCGCACCTCAATAGATATTCATGAACATTCTCGTATTTAGAGAAGGAAATAACTTAATACCGACAGTGTCGATGGAATAATAGCCATTTCCTGCCTGACTTGCAGCCCCTCAGAAAATGAGATTGCGCCGGCCGTCATTTTTCTTGTCTGCTGGGTGTTTCCACACGGAGGTCTGTGGCTGCAGCTATGCGGCCTGCATCGGCAATGAGGTGCACGTAGTGAGAGGTGAAAGAGGAAGGCGGGGGCGAGAGAGGAAAAGCAAGACTTACAGAGAGAGAGAGAGAAAGAGAAAGAGAAAGAGAGAGAGAGAGAGAGAGATAGAGGGCAAGTGGGCTGACAGAAGATTACATTTTTACTATCAATTAAAGTAGAGGTCTAACAGGACAAAAAACTTAAAGGTGAGCAGAATCGGGGGGGTTTCTCATCCTACCCTCGATTTCTGATTGAAAAAGACGTTCCTGGATCCAAATGCTGCCCTGTGTCTGAGCCAAGTGGTGTATTCCATTCATAGTATTAGATCTACTCCGTTTGTGAGAAAACAGGAGTCTCCATAAGGGAGGGAAACAAAACAAAACAAAAAAAAACCAGGAGAGTGAGCAAAAGAAGATAGAAAGGGACATTGAGTGACGGGGAAGGATGCCTGACCTGAGAAACAAAGGATTCTTTCAAACTATTCCTCACCATTACTGAGCCTGTCACGATTCCCCAACCAGCGGCCTTATAAATTAACCATCTCACAGAGGAGCTCAAGCTGCAAACCCTCTCGCTCCTCTACAATTAGGTGCCTTCCTCATCTCTCTGCTTTTACTCAGGCCTTCATCGGCACAAACACATATCACGATTTCCCTTTTTGTTCCATTCTCATTCAGGCCTTCATCCTCACAAGTGCACAGCATTCCTCATGAGTTAGAGAGTCTGTTTCATATGCATGTAAGGGATGTTTCTCCAAGTGCCGTCGTGGAAAATCTATTAAAAAGTACATTTCAAGCTATAAGAAATAAAAAATACTTACCAATGCAATGATTTTTAAAATTATTAGAACAAACAACCTTATTTGATAAACTTTCAGAAGTAGCATTAAAAGATTACACCACTGAACACACAAGTTCTTTCAAATGCACAATCGCCTTGTGTGCGCGCTGGCTCTAAGAGTAGATGTCCAAGCTTTAGCCATTTCAGTGCATCTTTTTGCAAATTCTTGCTGTTTCTGACTGTTAAAAGACTTCTCTCTGTGGGAAGAATTGCTTTTTGAGAAAGAGAGAAACGATATGAATTTGCGCTGTTGAGAGTTCAGAGCGTTCAGAGCAGCAAGGAAACGTACATAGACAGTGAACAAAAGTGGGGGAGTTGGGGGAGGGATTCAAGGGGGAGAATGTGGGGGTCGGGGTGTGGAGGAGTATTTAAATGAATGTCATCGTGCACGCCTAAGAGACGTGGCCGGTGTGAGCAAGCCACGCGCCCGGACTGAGACCTGAGCAGATTGCACCCCTGCTTTGTATTCCACATTAATTGGCCTCTGAAGATCGCCCTCCGCCCCTCCCCGCCCCCCCCCCCCCCCCCCCCCCCCCGACGCTACTGACGCACATTTTCCTCCCCACAATTAAAAGTGTGTTGCCTACACGCAGCCCTCTCCTCTGGTTCACGATGACTTCTCATCCCCTTGTTACTGAGAATAAACTGGGCCTTCACATCAGGGCTTAGCAGGGCTGCTGTGTGGGGGAAAAGAACAAGTAAAAGCAGGAGGAATTATACAATTCATCCGCCGGAGTGTGTAGTGATTAGTTACTTTCAAAAGATTAGAAAAGATTTCAAACAAATAGAAATATGACTATCTGACTATATATACATACAGTAAATGAACTAAACATTTTCATAACTCGCTGTATAGAGAAATGTTTAAATAAAAGCTTATAGGCTTGTATCTATGAAACATTCATCAAACAGCAGTCACATCGGTTTAGGACTATTTTCAGCCGCAAAATGAAAAAAAGGCAGTGCCTAAGAAAGGGATTGTGAGATTGTACTCAAAATAAGCAGCACCCCTGCACACATATATATATATATATATATATATATATATAAATATTTTTTTAATTTTGCGGCTGAAAATAGTCCCAAACCAATGTGCCTTTGACTGCTGGTTGATGAATGTTTGATACATACCAGCATACAAGCTTTTATTTAAACATTTCTCTATACAGCTTGTGATGAAAATGTTATGTTTATTTACTGGGAAATCAGAAATCCCAGTCAAGAAAAAACAACATGTTTTACCGTCTCAGGATTTACTAAACATAACTAAGAGCAGAAAAGTCTCAATTAATGAAATTGCCATTTTTACATTAATATTAGTTACCAGGTATTATGTGTGATGCATTACATGAAATGCGGACTGCATTTCCAGCTGGATTGCTTGGTTGTTTTGTTCTTCATGAACTGTAAAAGCTCCCTGAGCTCCACTTGTGATACACAAAAGATGAAATGATACTGCTCCATAAGACTGAAACCCGACCCATGATGCGCTCAAAGGAACAGCACACGAGCCGTAACGAAACGGTGGCGTTAAACAAACAAAAATATCTCAACGCTTATATTTGAGGTCTCGGTTTGGACCCGTAAATCCGTCGCTTTTCTCTATAAAAACTGCAGAAGTGGAAAAGCGGTCGTCTGTCTCGAGGTAAAAATAGGAAAATAATGTTTATAACTGACATATTTATTTATGAGAGTTTAGAAGTTGTGAGAGGAGGGAAAAAAATGTAGAATGAATCTATTTATTGAACAAAGGACAGCAAAACACCACAACAAACATCAAGCAAAAACACTCCGGATCCAAGATATTTCAGTCAGCAGAGAAAATGTTCTCGGAGGAGAATTGCCCCTGCGGACGACAAATGCCAAAACAACTCTGACAAAGAAAGAAAGGAGGAAAATATGAGCGAACAGAAGGAAGAACAATTATTTATGTAAATAATGTGCCATTGCTGCTTATAATTAGTAGGAAAATTAAGCAGAAACGAAAAAGGGGAGGGGGGGCATCATGCATGTCACCCAACTAATTTTTCTCATGCAAATTAACAATCAAAATTATAAATGGAAATGGTGTTGTTGTGATCGAAAGAGAGAGACAAAAGAGAGAGCAATGAGAGATGCCCTGTTTTTCTTTCCTCACTCTGGAATTCATTATCTGGTGAAGCGAGAAGAAGCAGATCTAGTTCGACACAAAGGGTGAAGTCCATATCAGCCGCAACAGGAGTTAGGATTACTGTTTTGGACAGAGAGGCCTTTAACATGTGATTGTTTAATGCAAAAAGACGGAAGGAAAAACCA